>CM037466.1:0-1200000 GCA_021014325.1 Plazaster borealis
AGCTGCACTGGTGGTGCCAAGAGATGACGACGCTTGTTCCAATGGGATCCTAACTCAACAGATGATGACGACTTCTATCCAGATGATGATGTGCTGGTCGGAGAAACATGTTCTGCAATGGCCACTAATTTCCCCCTTGCTTTTCATGGGGCTGCAATTCGGATGCTCAGATGTAGTCAACTGACAAAATGACTACAGTCAAACTTGTTTTTGACCAACTTTGATTTAAAACAAAGTTGAGGAGTGTGTGTAAAACACATAACATGTACCAAAAGCTTTGAGAAAAATGATTGACGCAGACGTCACAATTTCTTTTAACAGTTTTAGTGCAATGAATAGTGACGTTTTCTCACTACATGTTTGCCAATAAATGATACTGGAGATGACATTGGATCAATATAACTTCTACCAAAAAGAGAACCGACTTTGACCATAATACCAAACAATTCAACACGTCTAAGATTAATCAAGACTAGCAACTGAGAGGACGTTTATTTCTTAATAGTGTTTGATTTTAAACCACTCTACACAACACTGGAATACGATGAAGGTTCACCAAAATTCAATTAGGAAATGCCAGGACTTGAGTTATTTGTAGTGCAAGTTGTTTTGTGGCCTTGCAATAAGAGAAAATATAACTTGCGTACATTTGATTCCCCCTCAAATTATTATCAAATAAAATGAGGGAGTGAATGATGTCACTTGGTGAAGATTTATCCTAACTTTGCCGACCACTATTGTGACGGAAACTAATTGCTAGGCTTAAGATTTTATGGGTTGATCACCACACAAGGGAAGTATGGGTAATTCACCACAGAAGTTGAAGTATGGGTAATTCACCACACAAGGGAAGTATGGATAATTCACCACAGAAGTTGAAGTATGGGTAATTCACCACACAAGGGAAGTATGGGTAATTCACCACAGAAGTTGAAGTATTGGTAATTCACCAAACAAGGGAAGTATGGATAATTCACCACAGAAGTTGAAGTAAGGATAATTCACCACAGAAGGTGAAGTATGGGTAATTCACCACACAAGGAAAGTGTGGATAATTCACTACAGAAGGTGAAGTATGGGTAATTCACCGCACAAGGGAAGTATGGATAATTCACCACAGAAGTTGAAGTATGGGTAATTCACCACACAAGGAAAGTGTGGATAATTCACTACAGAAGTTGAAGTATGGGTAATTCACCACACAAGGGAAGTATGGATAATTCACCACAGAAGTTGAAGTATGGGTAATTAACAACACAAGGGAAGTATGGATAATTCACCACAGAAGTTGAAGTATGGGTAATTCACCACACAAGGGAAGTATGGATAATTCACCACAGAAGTTGAAGTATGGGTAATTCACCACACAAGGGGAGTATGGGTAATTCACTACAGTAGTTGAAGTATGGGTAATTCACCACACAAGGAAAGTGTGGATAATTCACTACTGAAGTTGAAGTATGGGTAATTCACCACACAAGGGAAGTATGGATAAGTCACCACAGAAGTTGAAGTATGGATAATTCACCACAGAAGTTGAAGTATGGGTAATTCACCACACAAGGGAAGTATGGATAATTCACCACAGAAGTTGAAGTATGGGTAATTAACCACACAAGGGAAGTATGGATAAGTCACCACAGAAGTTGAAGTATGGATAATTCACCACAGATGTTGAAGTATGGATAATTCACTACTGAAGTTGAAGTATGGGTAATTCACCACACAAGGGAAGTATGGATAATTCACCACAGAAGTTGAAGTATGGGTAATTAACCACACAAGGGAAGTATGGATAAGTCACCACAGAAGTTGAAGTATGGATAATTCACCACAGATGTTGAAGTATGGATAATTCACTACTGAAGTTGAAGTATGGGTAATTCACCACACAAGGGAAGTATGGATAATTCACCACAGAAGTTGAAGTATGGGTAATTCGCCACACAAGGGAGTATGTGTAATTTGCCACACAGGGGGGAAGTATGAGTAATTCACCACACAAATGAAAGTGTGGATATTTTACCATACAATGGAAGTATGGGTAATTCATCACACAAGAGGAAACTTATTTTTATTCCAAACACTGTTAAAAGATTTAACTTCCCCATAAAACTTGAGACAAATTGATAACTTAACCTTTGAATGATATGTGACCTTTCTTGCAATTATTTCAATTTTGGCTGACCAATTTATGACCCTTGACACAAAAATGGAGATTGAGTTTAACAGGTAAAAACACTCGGCTAGTACAGATTGAATGTTGATGAAATTGCCACTATGTGCATAATTGCGCCTAAGTATTTATCTTGAATTACATGCCACACAGGAACAAGTGTTTTGGTACCGGTAGTTGGCATAAATTTGAAACACTAAGTTTATTTGACAAACTGAGTGTTAATTTTCTCAAAGGTAAATGTGTTTACACAAAGAGTTTAGCAGGACTAAATGAAACTTGTACTAAAGTGGGACTGTTTGCCATTTGAAGTTGATAAAAGATTCTTGTTTTAAACTTGTAGAACAATTTTGACTTAAACTTTTCATCAGAAAAATTGCTTGTTCTAATCTTGCAAGCTGCTAACTATGTTTAAAAAAAACCACCATATTCTCAGATAAGATTTAAATGTTAACGGCTCAAGTGTTCAGTTTTACCTAGTCTGATTTTCAATTTCATATCCTAGCATAAGGTTTCAGTTTGATGTCCTAAGCTATAAACTATACTATAAAGTATAAACTTTTATAAACTTTCTGTATTGACGTTAGCTTAGAAAATTTGTTTAGTTCTACCTATAGTTTGAGTTAAAGAAGCATAAGTTGTTGTCTCAGTGTTTAGTTCTACCTAGTCTGATTTTCAAATTCATATACTAGTAAAAGCTTGATGTCCAAAGCTTTTAGTGAAGTATAAACTTTTATAAACTTTCTGTATTGACGTTAGCTTAGAAAATTTGCTTAGTTCTACCTAGTTTGAGTTAAAGAAGCATATTTTAAGGTAAAATTCATAAGTTATTGTCTCAAGTGTTCAGTTTTACCTAGTCTGATTTTCAAATTCATGTTCTAGTTTAAGGTTTAAGTTTGATGTCCAAAGCTTTTAGTGAAGTATAAACTTTTATAAACTTTCTGTATTGACGTTAGCTTAGAAAATTTGCTTAGTTCTACCTAGTTTGAGTTAAAGAAGCATATTTTAAGGTAAAATTTATAAGTTATTGTCTCAAGTGTTCAGTTTTACCTAGTCTGATTTTCAAATTCATGTTCTAGTTTAAGGTTTAAGTTTGATGTCCAAAGCTTTTAGTGAAGTATAAACTTTTATAAACTTTCTGTATTGACGTTAGCTTAGAAAATTTGCTTAGTTCTACCTAGTTTGAGTTAAAGAAGCATGTTATTGTTTCAAGTGTTCAGTATTACCTAGTCTGATTTTCATTTTCATATCCTAGTATAAGCTTTAAGTTTGATGTCCAGAGCTTTTAGTGAAGTATAAACTTTTATAGACTTTCTCTATTGACTTTAGCTTAGAAAATTTGCTTAGTTCTACCTAGTTTGAGTTAAAGAAGCATATTGTAAGGTAACATTTATAAGTTATTGTCTCAAGTGTTTAGTTCTACCTAGTCTGATTTTCAAATTCATATTCTAGTACAAGGTTTAAGTTTGATGTCCCAAGCTTATAGAGAAGTATACATTTTTATAATCTATTTTCTGTACGAGCATTGGTTTGTAAATTTGCTTAGTTCTACCTAGTCTGATTTTAAAATAAGCATAATTTCGGATAAAACTTAAAAGTTATCGTCTTAAGCGTTTAGTTCTACCTAGTCTAATTTTCAAATTCATGCCTTACAAGTGTAATCATCTCATGCTTTCAGAGAATTTCTGTACAACTGTTGAATTGAAAATTTAGTTCTAGCTAGTCCGAATTAATTTTTTAATTGTTTTTTTAAATGTAATTGTCTGAAGCGTCTGGATCTTCCTAGTCTGATTTAAAATAAAGTCATATCCTAGAATAAGATTTTAGTGTGAATGTCACAAGCTTTTTAGAGAAGTAAAAATGTGTATGACAACTTTCTGTATTGACGTTGCTTTGCAAATTAAAAATGTGATATCCTGCAGTAATTTGCCCTCGACCGAGACCAGACCCTAAGAACCTTGATGTAGACCTGACCATTGACCTCTTCTAAAAAAACAATTCAAAACAACTATAAATTATAGGAATCCAATGTCATCTTTGGTATCAAAAGGCAATAAAATGGGTGTAGTTCTTACTAGATAGTTTTGATGTGAAGTGGCATGACCAAGCAGAACATGTTTCTCCAGCCCTCATATCATCAACTGGATAGAAGTCCTCATCATCCACCGAGTCCAGATTCCATTGGCTCAAGCGAAGACATCTCAAAGCACCTCTTGATGGTTTCAAATGAACCCCAGTACAAACCTGTTTACTAAAGAACAAAAGAGTGACGTGACCAACAAAAGGATAAATGATAAGGAGCCCTCATCCCGACGTCTTGAGAGATCGACCAGAACGTTTTAGGGACCAACCACTAGCTTCCAGCTCGTGCCCTAGTATGAATGTATGCTTCCAAAAATGCTCGCTCTAGCTCGTCAAATTTTGTAAGGCATTACACCAGTGAAGGAGAACACTAGCGGTACATCTAAGTGAATTTCACTGAACAGAGAACATACCGTCCATTGCATCCGGGCCAGCAGGACCACCACTTGTTCCAGGCAGCCGAGTGGGTCCACCGACAGGCACAGGTGTTTGCACAACTCTGCTGATGAGTTTTTCTCAGAATTTTTATACAAACATAAAGAAACTCATCAGAATGAGCTGCTCATACACAACGAGTCCATGTTTTAAAATTTGAAAATTTTAAGAGAAAAAAAATACAAACAATAATGAGCATATTGTGTGGTTTTACCTTTTATTCTGAAAGATATTGCCAATATCTTTCGGATTAAAAACCTTATGAGTAAAAATAAATAAATGAATTTTGCAATTCTTTTTAATGATAGAAATGTCCATATCTCTGCAAGATACTGAGATTTCCATAGTTTTTGTTTTTCGTGTTTAGTCAATTTCAGAGACAAAGTTAATGACTTCACTCGTAAGAAAAGCCATTATTTTAATGAAAACATAGCTCTTTTGCATGGTCTCATTTTATGGTAGGAGCAACTCGTGCATTACAGTACTTAATTACACTATAACACAAAGACATATGATTCAGAAAAGGCAGTATGTTTGAATAATTTTACCTGTTAAAATAGATGAGAACCAGCTTGTATTTGTCAATTATATCCATCGAAAAGTTCTGGACAGTTTCAATCAGAGTGCTCTCTCTGACTGGTAAAACTGTTTCCCTAGAAGACAATCAGAGTGCACTGATTATCCGCAAGGAAAGGTATCAATTATATTCATCCAAAAGTTCTGCAAACATTTTGTTTAAAATTTCTCTGAACAGTTTCAATCAGAGTGCTCTCTGACTGGTAAAACTGTTTCCCAAGGAGACAATCAGAGTGCCCTGATTATCCGCAAGGGAAGGTTTTTCTTTGATTTTTCTACGAATTATTTGTTAATTTTGCATGTATAACTTGGAATCTGAATCATACACCTTTGTGCAGGAAAGGGATGGATCTTGGAACAAAAGGGGAAATTTTGAGTGACTCACCACACAGGGAGAAGTGTGATAAAGTCTTAACACAAGTCAAAGTGGTTATTTCACCACACAAGGTGAAGTATGGATATTTCACCACACAAGTGTTAAGTGTGAGTAGTTCACAACACAAGGGGAAGTGTCATATATACCACAGCGTAAAGAATGGCTAGATCACCACACAAGGAAAAGTGTGAGAAATTCACCAGACAAGATCACTTTGGCACACCACTGAAACGTTGACTAATTTACAATACTAATTTTTACTTTGACTCCTAAGAATTTATGTACTTTCTTAGACACAAACTATTTCAGGCATTTTGACAAAAAAGAGGACATTTCCTTGCATAGCAAGACTTTGAAGTAGGGGTAGATCACCACACAAAGGAAGTATGAGTGATTCACCCCACAAGGAAATGTTTAGATGATTCATGACACAAGGGAAGTATGAGTAAAGAAATTAAATCACACTTGTGGGAAATATGGGTAGATCCTCATCAAGCCCAGAAGAAGATATAGAATATATTCACAACACAAGTGAAAGTGTTGGTAACTCACATTAAAATAGAAGTATTGGTAATTTACCACACAAGTGAAAGTGTTGATAACTAACCATAAAATGGAAATATTGGTAGTTCATTACACAAGTGAAAGTGTTGATAACTAACCTTAAAATGGAAATATTGGTAGTTCACAACACAAGTGAAAGTGTTGGTAACTCACATTAAAATAGAAGTATTGGTAATTTACCACACAAGTGAAAGTGTTGATAACTAACCATAAAATGGAAATATTGGTAGTTCATTACACAAGTGAAAGTGTTGATAACTAACCATAAAATGGAAATATTGGTAGTTCACAACACAAGTGAAAGTGTTGGTAACTCACATTAAAATAGAAGTGTTGGTAATTTACCACACAAGTGAAAGTGTTGATAACTAACCATAAAATGGAAATATTGGTAGTTCATTACACAAGTGAAAGTGTTGATAACTAACCATAAAATGGAAATATTGGTAGTTCATTACACAAGTGAAAGTGTTGATAACTAACCATAAAATGGAAATATTGGTAGTTCATTACACAAGTGAAAGTGTTGATAACTAACCATAAAATGGAAATATTGGTAGTTCATTACACAAGTGAAAGTGTTGATAACTAACCATAAAATGGAAATATTGGTAGTTCATTACACAAGTGAAAGTGTTGATAACTAACCATAAAATGGAAATAGTGGTAGTTCATTACACAAGTGAAAGTGTTGATAACTAACCATAAAAGAGAAGTATTGGTAATTTACCACACAAGTGAAAGTGTTGATAACTCACCACAAAATGGAAATATTGGTAGTTCATTACACAAGTGAAAGTGTTGATAACTAACCATAAAATGGAAATATTGGTAGTTCATCACACAAGTGAACGTGTTGATAACTAACCATAAAATGGAAATATTGGTAGTTCATCACACAAGTGAAAGTGTTGATAACTAACCATAAAATGGAAATATTGGTAGTTCATCACACAAGTGAAAGTGTTGATAACACACCACAACAGGGGAATACTGGAAATTTAACACACAAGAGTAGGTATGGACCAGATCATTGCCACATCCCTGAAATGTTTACTTATCTACAAAAGTAATCATTTAAATACACCTTAAATATTAAGTCAATTTTTTTTGACACCTAATGAACCTATTCAGACACAAAAGTGTCCCCTCAGGCATGCAACTCTACATTTTGACAATAAGAAGACATTTCAAGGCACAGCAAGAATTTGTACTGTGTTTTTTTAAATTTTCAATGGCTGAGAAAACCAAAACCATACAAATCAGCTGACCGGCTGAAAAGTTGCATGCCTGGTAATTGCTGATGAATGAGATGGGCGAAAACCCTGCAAAACCCCTTTGGGGGAAAAAACTGGGCGAAAGTCCCATCCGGCTCCAATCTAGCTATGGCAACCAAGTTTGTCAACTCCATTCATCAGCATACACCTAAATTGAATGAGCTAATTAAATGTGCTAGCAAACATAACTAACTAAGCCTATAACTCAACGTTTCAATTTGGAACTTTGATGATTCACTAGGGAAAGTGTGAGCAAACCACCACACAAGGGTAAGTGTGAGCAACTCATCACACAGGGGAAAGTGAGCAATTTACCACACAAGGGAAAGTGTGAGCAACTCACCACACGAGGGAAAGTGAGCAATTTACCACACAAGGGAAAGTGTGAGCAACTCACCACACGGGGAAAGTGTGAGCAACTCACCTTACAAGGGAAAGTGAGCAATTTACCACACAAGGGAAAGTGTGAGCAACTCACCACACGGGGAAATGTGGGTATTTCACCACACAAGGGAAGTATGGGTAATTCACCACTCAAGGGTAAGTGTGAGCAACTCACCACACAACAGTAAGTGTGAGCAACTCACCACACGGGGAAAATGTGAGCAATTTACCACACAAGGGTAAGTGTGAGCAATTTACCACACAAGAGAAAGTGTGAGCAACTCACCACACGGGGAAGTCTGGGTATTTCACCACACAAGGGGAAGTACGGTTAATTCACCACACTCTGGATGTGCACCTTTCAATCTTGAAGACAATGATGCTCTTTCAAGAAAAGCTTTCATTATCTTGGTGAAATTACAATAAACCTTCAGATCCATCCCAGATACAAGTAGTTACAAATTAAATGCTACAAATAACACTAAATTCCTCTTAATAGACACGGCATCTCCACTGTTGATGAACGGCAACTTGAATGAAGATCCAACACTCTCTGTCTGGATTAGTCGATCTGTAGATGATGAAAGAAAGGAAAGAGAAAAAATTAAGTATTTATGTTGAGAAAACTATTAATTAAACCATAATATATCTTACCAAATTTTCTTCAAGCAGCGTTCTTCCTTAACAGTGGTCTGCTGGTCAGATGCCAGTTAAAACACCCGAGGACAGTCAAACTTTATTCTAAGTTCCCCGGCTGGCTAGTTCAGTGTTGAAAAGCATGTCTATTTCATTTGAAATATGGGCTAGTGAAAAAGCTGCTAGACTAGTTAAATGATAAGCTAACTAGTCCTGCTGGCCAGTCACTAAAAAAAGTTCAGGGTAAACCCTGTCAAGGTATGAGACGTCATTGATTTTTGGAAGAACAAATCAATTCCAATGCAATAGTTTTCAATAAACACACTTCACAACTAACAAGTGAACATTTCATCAGATAAAGTGGGCAAGTTTTCTAGAAACAATCAACATTACGGCTTATACTATGACAGGGATTTTGTGTACGCCCATAATGCAGAGCTGCCAACATTTGCATCTTGCAATCAGTGATATTTTGTACAACAATGAGGGTGATATTCAGAATTACGTTCAACATAATAGGGGAAAAGTTCCCATAATCAGGTAGATTTTCAATTTTCTTCATCGGAACATGGAAAGATTGGTTTACTTTCAGGGAACTTTCTGCAAAATCAGAGACTGAGTTGGCAGCTCTGATAATGAGTTCAAAGTGTATAGCATGATTTTGCAAACTGGAACCAGAAATCAAGTGGTGGAGTTTGCGGGTCAATTTTCTTGTACATGCGATTATTTTAGAACAACTGGCACAGATTTGTCAAAACAGGAATGAGGTTTGGTGTAGGTGAAAATTCCTACAAACTGGTTTGGGTTCCCCCTTATTCTAGACCTAAAACCTCCGCAATGTTTCAATTCAGGATGTTTAGAGACTCAGTGCATGACCAGAAATTATAGCTACATGTTTGGACAAAATGTGAACAATTTCTTTCTCCCTTGATGACCGATTTACTTCTTTTTGAGAAAATTTGAAGGCTCAAGGATGTTTTTAGAAAATCCTGAAATCAGGAAAAATCCCGAGAAATCGCATGCCTGTCATAAGTAAAATTTCACAGGAGAGGTTTTCCCTGGGCTTCCAATCTTGAACTCAAGAACAATCTACATGGGATTTCTATGCCACCCAATGAGTTACACCCAGTCATACAAACTGCAGTTTGGCACAGTAATGTTGTTTTTCAATTTTCACCAATATTGTACAGCTGAGAAACCCCAAAGGACAAAATCAGCTGATCTGCTGTGAGTTGCATGTCCGACACCGTAGGGTGAACCCCAAGTTGTACAAGTTTTCCTTAGAGTTTTTAAACACAGCTTTTTTATCAAAACCAAAAATGTGTCCTACCTTTTTAAGTTGATTGATATGTCCAGGCAGCTGCAACTCTGTATGAAGATCCAACACTCTCTGTCTGGATTATAGTTCATCTGCAGAAGATAAAAACAAGAAATGTGAAAATTAAATTGAGATATGTAATTTTCTGAATGCCTCAAACGTAAACTGGGTGAATTCTTTGGCTTGCCCATTATGTTGTCGCTAATAACTGTTTACTTTAATTTGTTCATTATTTTGAAAATACAAAAATGATGAGAATATTCTTTGAGATGGGAATTAATTTCCATCCTCTAGTTTTCAATAATCACACCATACCACAGACCTTGTGAAATTTCATCAAAATCAGTGGTCCCATTTCAGTGAAAAAACCCGTTTATGCATTGTCTGGGATTTTGTGCAAGTTTAACTGAGCTTATTTCAGTTGTGGCAATTGAAATAAACGATAGAGTTTTTTGGGGCCTCAAATGCTTTTTCCTTGACTTTGAAAGTATTTCAGATGGAATTATTTATCCGGAGGATTGGAATGGGTTTGAACTTTATAATCCGATCCCATATTATAACCAATCGTTATATTCAGGCATGCAACTGCAGTTTAAAACAAAAAGACTTGTACTGTGTTTTTCAATTTTCAATGGCTCAGCTTTGAAACCAAATACGAGGAAATCAGCTGATCAGCTGAACAATTGTGTGCCTGTGTTTATTATAAAATTACAAATCCTGTACTTTGTCTTCAAATATAGCTTACATGATTCTCCCAAAGTTTTTTCAAACCTGTGGGGTATTCTGGACCCAATCTTTGTAAGTTTGGCCTAAGCATGCTGAATTGAAATGAGGTCCTCGGAGTGTTTTTTACTTGGTGTTTATTATTTGTTCTAAAAGCCCTAACTGTCCTTTAAAGCCCTAATCTAGGACATTCTAAATGGTGCCCCCCAAAAAAACAAAAAAACAAAAACAAAATTTGAACAACACCACATTTTGTGTGTGCGTGTATCAACGGCAATTTGCGAATATCGGCAAGCAATTTGCGTGTATCGGCCTGATACGCTAGCTTGTGCATGGGGAGAACCCTGATACCTCATCTAAAATAAGGGGAACCTTTCAAGGTTGTGTTTAAAATGGATTTCATCATACCTTTGATTGTATTCAGATTCCTTGGAGTCTAGTCCTCAAGGTGTAGCTTAGGTTTCTGTCTGCAAGTGGGGGTGACTCTCAAGAAGGCTTGAGCAAGAGGGTTGGTCGACTCTGAGGGTTCACTTCTCCAAGGGGTTCACTAGCAAAGGATGACCCATCAGCTCCCTGAGTTCCTCTAAGCATCATCTCAGGATTCTGTTTTGTCAGAAAGAAATATGAGAACAATAAATACATGCTTACACAGTATATCTTTGCCACACAATTGTACAGCAGAGCTGCCAACTCTCCCCGATCCTGCAGAAAGCTCCCTGAAAGTATAAACCCAGTATATCCATGTTCTGATGAACAAATTTGAAGATCTCCCTGATTATGGAAACTTGTTCCCTGTTATGTTGAATGTAATTCTAAACATATCTCCCTGATTGTTGTACAAAATCTCCCTGAAACAAAGATGCAAATGTGGGCAGTTCTGTTGTACAGCTGTAATCATTCTTAGGCACTTTGTGTGCAAGTGTTGATCATAATTTGTATGTATTATTAGTGGGGGCTGGGGGGAAAACTGCCCTCTAAAATTCAGGAAAAACAGTAAGGGAAAATTAGGGCACAGCAAGACAAAAATAAAATACATTGGACAGAGAAAGCAAAAATTACTTTATATCCGATATTAGAAATTGGTATATTTATGTTTTTAACGGTGTGTCATGTGGCCGAGCGGTTTAGAGCATCAAATTCAAGTTCCAATGGTTAAGTCATCGGGGTGTTAGTTCAAATCCCGGTCATGACACTTGTATCCTTGAGCAAGATACTTCACTATAATTGCTTCTCTTCACCCAGGGGTATAAATGGGTACCTGCAAGGGTAGAGGTTGATACTGTGTTCGAAAAGCCTTCGGAGCGCCACGGCAGCTCGGGCTGTATACTCCCCAGGGAGCTGAGAAAGATTACAGGAATGTTATTGGCCCAATGACCTGACCAGGGCACTAATGTAAAGTGCATTGAGCTGTTATTGTGAAATGCGCTATATAAGAAATAGTTATTAATCTGTGTAAAACTTTGTGCATATATCAACCCCTTCTGCCCTACTTAACCAAAGAGTCCCCATACGACCATATATTTCCTGGCTGATAAACTAAGCTAGGTGGCACTGACATTAAAACTGATGATTGAAGCAAAAAATGTACGCAATGCGCAAGTATTCCATCAACACAACCAATTCAATACATAGACAGCGTTCTCCTCATAACAGTGGTCCGTTGGCAAAATGCCAGCTATATACACTGAGGACAAGCCAATTACATTCTGTCCAACTGGTCCTGTTGGCTAGTTTATTGCTTCCAAAAGCTATAAACCACTAACTGTTATGATTGTTTGTATGGTTTAAACTCAAGTACCATACAAACGGACCAGTGAAAAAGCTGGCGAACTATTGACCTTATGCATCAACGTCATCATGCCTCCGTCTTAAGAGGTAAAACGATGATGAAACATTGGTCTATTTACACACAGCAATTGCGGACTCAGCCGATGAGCATCCCCCTTTTGACCTCTAGCCGAGGGCGCCCTACTCAAATGACGTCATGTGCATAATTTAAATGACAAGCTACAGTATAACTGGTCTAGCTGGCGGTCACTGAAAAAGTTGAGGGCAAATCAAGGAAATAGCTCTCAAATGACACAAAATTAATTTTTGTTATCCCTTTAACAGCAAACTTTCACAGCAAGGTGGTGATATAAAAAAAATTGAGTGAGGCGGTCGCTGCGCAGCGAGGTGGGATGCCTGATGTTTGAATGGGAAGGGGAAACAATTGTGTTTATCATACCTTTGGTTCCTTGAGATTGCTAACGTTCATGCTTGGGGCTTGGGCAGAGTGTCAGTTGACTCTTGGGCAGAGGGTCAGTTGACTCTTGGGCAGAGGGTCAGTTGACTCTTGGGCAGAGGGTCAGTTGACTCTTGGGCAGAGGGTCAGTTGACTCTTGGGCGGAGTGTCAGTTGACTCTTGGGCAGAGGGTCAGTTGACTCGTGGGCAGAGGGTCAAATGACTCGTGGGCAGAGGGTCAGTTGACTCTTGGGCAGAGGGTCAGTTGACTCTTGGGCAGAGGGTCAGTTGACTCTTGGGCAGAGGGTCAGTTGACTCTTGGGCAGAGGGTCAGTTGACTCTTGGGCGGAGTGTCAGTTGATCTTGGGTGGAGGGTCAGTTGACTCTTGGGCAGAGGGTCAGTTGACTCTTGGGTAGAGGGTCAGTTGACTCTTGGGCAGAGGGTCAGTTGATTCAGATATCCTGCAGAGGGTGATGCAGCTCCATGATGATTTCAGAGGGGTGCCCTCTAAAGAACATCTCAGGTCCCTGTTTCATCACTAATGGATTTATCTGTTGTGAAGGAAAAGGAATGAAATAATAGGGGTCATTCCATGTCAAATCAACCAAGAATTTCCCTTGACTACTCAGATTTGTTTCAAATTGTAGGGATCGATTGGGACTCACGAGAAACAGCATGTAGGCCTCTTAATTAGTAAGATACACGCTAACAAACTTATAGCTAACTAGTGATACCTTTAAATTAAAACGTCCATATCTAAAAGAGTATAGCACCTAGAGAGCTGGTTTTTTCTGCCATTTTGAAGCTTTATACATGCCCTATAAGTTTGTATTAAAAACCTAAATGCATCATTTTGAAATAAATGTTAATGTACATGTGTGAGTAAACATGGAGGTCTCTCCATGGAATAACAAAATACAAACATTTAAACCCAGGGGTTGACAAATCCTATTGCCCAATGCCCAGGACAACCAAAATCTGGCATCGGCTCAATCCAACTGACAACCTTTATTTTCTATCTAATTTCATCAGATAAAGTGGGCAAGTTTTCTAGAAACAATCAACAACGGCTTATACTATGACAGGGATTATGTGTACGCCCATAATGCAGAGCTGCCAACATTTGCATCTTGCAATCAGGGAGATTTTGTACAACAATCAGGGGGATATTCAGAATTACATTCAACATAATAGGCGAAAAGTTCCCATAATCAGGTAGATTTTCAATTTTGTTCATCGGGACATGGAAAGATTGGTTTACTTTCAGGGAACTTTCTGCAAAATTAGAGACTGAGTTGGCAGCTCTGATAATGAGTTCAAAGTGTATAACATGATTTTGCAAACTGGAACCAGTAATCTAGTGGTGGAATTTTGGGGGTCAATTTTATTGTGCATGCGATTATTTTAGAACAACTGGCACAGATTTGTCAAAACAGGAATGAGGTTTGGTGTAGGTGAAACTTCCTACAAACTGGTTTGGGTTCACCCTTATTCTAGACCTAAAACCTCCGCAATGTTTCAATGCAGGATGTTTAGAGACTCAGTGCATGACTAGAAATTATAGCTACATGTTTGGACAAAATGTGAACAATTTCTTTCTCCCTTGATGACCGATTTACTTCTTTTTGAGAAAATTTGAAGGCTCAACGATGTTTTTAGAAAATCCTGAAATCAGGAAAAATCCCGAGAAATCACATGCCTGTCATAAGTAAAATTTCACATGAGAAGTTTTCCCTGGGCTTCAAATCTTGAACTGAAGAACAATCTACATGGGATTTCTATGCCACCCAATGAGTTACACCCAGGCATACAAACTGCAGTTTGGCACAGTAATGTTGTTTTTCAATTTTCACCAATATTGTACAGCTGAGAAACCCCAAAGGACAAAATCAGCTGATCTGCTGTGAGTTGCATGTCCGACACCGTAGGGTGAACCCCAAGTTGTACAAGTTTTCCTTAGAGTTTTTAAACACAGCTTTTTTATCAAAACCAAAAATGTGTCCTACCTTTTTAAGTTGATTGATATGTCCAGGCAGCTGCAACTCTGTATGAAGATCCAACACTCTCTGTCTGGATTATAGTTCATCTGCAGAAGATAAAAACAAGAAATGTGAAAATTAAATTGAGACTTGTAATTTTCTGAATGCCTCAAACGTAAACTGGGTGAATTCTTTGGCTTGCCCATTATGTTGTCGCTAATAATTGTTTACTTTAATTTGTTCATTATTTTGAAAATACAAAAATGATGAGAATATTCTTTGAGATGGGAATTAATTTCCATCCTCTAGTTTTCAATAATCACACCATACCACAGACCTTGTGAAATTTCATCAAAATCAGTGGTCCCATTTCAGTGAAAAAAAATGGTTTATGCATTGTCTGGGATTTTGTGCAAGTTTAACTGAGCTTATTTCAGTTGTGGCAATTGAAATAAACGATAGAGTTTTTTGGGGCCTCAAATGCTTTTTCCTTGACTTTGAAAGTATTTCAGATGGAATTATTTATCCGGAGAAGTGGAATGGGTTTTAACTTTATAATCCGATCCCAGATTATAACCAATCGTTATATTCAGGCATGCAACTGCAGTTTAAAACAAAAAGACTTTGTACTGTGTTTTTCAATTTTCAGTGGCACAGCTTTGAAACCAAATACGAGGAAATCAGCTGATCAGCTGAACAATTGTGTGCCTGTGTTTATTATAAAATTACAAATCCTGTACTTTGTCTTCAAATATAGCTTACATGATTCTCCCAAAGTTTTTTCAAACCTGTGGGGGTATTCTGGACCCAATCTTTGTAAGTTTGGCCTAAGCATGCTGAATTGAAATGAGGTCCTCGGAGTGTTTTTTACTTGGTGTTTATTATTTGTTCTAAAAGCCCTAACTGTCCTTTAAAGCCCTAATCTAGGACATTCTAAATGGTGCCCCCCCCCCAAAAAAAACACCACATTTTGTGTGTGCGTGTATCAACGGCAAGTTGCGAATATCGGCACGCAATTTGCGCGTATCGGCCTGATACGCTAGCTTGTGCATTGGGAGAACCCTGATACCTCATCTAAAATATGGGAACCTTTCAAGGTTGGGTTTAAAATGGAGTTCATCATACCTTTGATTGTATTCAGATTCCTTGGAGTCTAGTCCTCAAGGTGTGGTTTAGGTTTCTGTCTGCAAGTGGGGGTGACTCTCAAGAAGGCTTGAGCAAGAGGGTTGGTCGACTCTGAGGGTTCACTTCTCCAAGGGGTTCACTAGCAAAGGATGACCCATCAGCTCCCTGAGTTCCTCTAAGCATCATCTCAGGATTCTGTTTTGTCAGAAAAGAAATATGAGAACAATAAATACATGCTTACACAGTATATCCTTGCCACACAATTGTACAGCAGAGCTGCCAACTCTCCCGGATTCTGCAGAAAGCTCCCTGAAAGTATATACCAGTATATCCATGTTCTGATGAACAAATGTGCAATGTTTTTAACTTTTGGGGAGTGGCTTAACTATTCCACCTATTTTTTCATTACCAATTTGCCTACTATTTAATTTCAATTTGTTGTTTTTTGTAAATTATTGTAAAATTGTTGTAATTCAGCCTTTGTGCTGCGAGGACAGTTTTCTAATAAACCATTTTATCTATCTATCTATCTATCTATCTATCTATCTATTTGAAGATCTCCCTGATTATGGAAACTTGTTCCCTGTTATGTTGAATGTAATTCTAAATATATCTCCCTGATTGTTGTACAAAATCTCCCTGAAACAAAGATGGGCAGTTCTGTTGTACAGCTGTAATCATTCTTAGGCACTTTGTGTGCAAGTGTTGATCATAATTTGTATGTATTATTAGTGGGGGCTTGGGGGGGGGAAACTGCCCTCTAAAATTCAGGAAAAACAGTAAGAATAAAATAAGTGCACAGCAAGACAAAAATAAAATACATTGGACAGAGAAAGCAAAAATTACTTTATATCCGGTATTAGAAATTGGTATATTTATGTTTTTATCGGGGTGTCATGTGGCCGAGCGGTTTAGAGTATCGAATTCAAGTTCCACTGGTTAAGTCATCGGGGTGTTGGTTCAAATCCCAGTCATGACACTTGTATCCTTGAGCAAGATATTTCACTATAACTGCTTAACTTCACCCAGGGGTATAAATGGGTACCTGCAAGGGTAGAGGTTGATATTGTGTTCGAAAAGCCTTCGGAGCGCCACAGCAGCTCGTGCTGTATACTCCCTAGGGAGCTGAGAAAGATTACAGGAATGTTATTGGCCCAATGACCAGGGCACTAATGTAAAGTGCATTGAGACGTTATTGTGAAATGGGCTATATACAGGGCTCGCCCTTAATTTTTTCTGAGAGTAGCCCACCGGGCAAGTAAACTGTGTTTTATACTAGCCCGCAGACATTTTTACTAGCCCATGAAAATAATTTGAAAATGCATAACAATTAAATCAGGTTTAATTATGTAAGGCTGTGCGTTTACGGTTATTTTTGTAAACGTGTAACCGTTTCTGAAACGGTCGGTTACACGTGTAACCATCAGTTTCATATTAAAACAAAATTTTGAGTTAAAAAAATTGTTTAACCGCGCATGTGATCAAAAACATTGCGTCGTCAACACAATCGCGCAATCATCACCCGCAAAATAAACCCCCCAAAACAACAAAACTAAACAAAATCAAGAAGAAAAAATCTTACATTATACAGTAAAATACACTTTTTGTTCATCTAGGGTATCCTAAATCGGTCATTTTGTAGAATGAAGCCTACACGCTCTGTAGTTTTTTGTAACATGCTAAAGTTTCCATGGAACTGTGCTCCGTTGCGTTGACCATGCTGTCGACAGAATGTGCGTGCCTACCAGCGACGACAATTTTGTGTTAGGTTTTAGCACGCGCACCAGCGATTATGATATTGCACTTTCGGGGGAATAACCGCTTTTCCCGAGCATGCGCAGACACGTCGAGTCTTTAATCAAGGCGTGGTCACTTGGTTTTGTATGCTGTCGCGTAATTTCACCAATAGAGGGCGTTTACTCTCGCGCAATCGAATGTTCTAAAACGCCCTCTAGCGTTCACTGTTTCTTGCATTTATTGTTGCATCGCACGCAAAGTAACAAAGACTACAAACCTGTGAATTGGAAACGATATGCTTGTGTGTGTGTCATTATGTCACACGGGATCATGCGTTGTGTACATCATGATCGTTGTGGTCAGCGTTTCGCGGCACTTTGAGTGAATTTTTTTTTACGTTTAAATCCGAACCGTAAAACATTCACGACACACAAAAAGGTAAAGCTTTGATGAGTTTGTTTTATTTTCTTTAATCACATCTGAAAAACAAGGAACGCGCACATGTTTTTAAGTAGCCCGCCGGGCAAGTTGAGAAGTGGTTTTTACTTGCCCGCAGCAGTTTTTACTAGCCATTGTACGCCGGGCTAGCGTTAAGGTCGAGCCCTGATATATATAAGAAATAGTTATTAATCTGTGTAAAATTGTGTGCATATATCAACCCCTTCTGCCCTACTTAACCAAAGAGTACCCATACGCCCATATTTTTCCTGGCTGATAAACTAAGCTAGGTGGCAAACAGTTAAACTGATGATTGAAGCAAAAAATATGCGCAATGCGCAAGTATTCCATCAACACAACCAATTCAATACATAGACAGCGTTCTCCTCATAACAGTGGTCCGTTGGCAAAATGCCAGCTATATACACTGAGGACAAGCCAATTACATTCTGTCCAACTGGTCCTGTTGGCTAGTTTATTGCTTCCAAAAGCTATAAACCATTAAACTATAAATGATTGTTTGTATGCTCAAGTAACATACAAACGGACCAGTGAAAAAGCTGGCGAACTATGGGCCTTATGCATCAACGTCATCATGCCTCCGTCTTAGAGGTAAATAGATGATGAAACAATGGAAAATGCACATTGGTCTATTTACACACAGCAATTGCAGACTCAGCCGATGAGCATCCCCCTTTTGACCTCTAGCCGAGGGCGCCCTACTCAAATGACGTCATGTGCATAATTTAAATGACAAGCTACAGTATAACTGGTCTAGCTGGTCGGTCACTGAAAAAGTCGAGGGCAAATCAAGGAAATAGCTCTCAAATGACACAAAATTAATTTTTTTTTATCCCTTTAACAGCAAACTTTCACAGCAAGGTGGTGATATAAAAAAAATTGAGTGAGGCGGTCGCTGCGCAGCGAGGTGGGATGCCTGATGTTTGAATGGGAAGGGGAAACAATTGTGTTTATCATACCTTTGGTTCCTTGAGATTGCTAACGTTATGCTTGGGGCTTGGGCAGAGGGTCAGTTGACTCTTGGGCAGAGAGTCAGTTGACTCTTGGGCAGAGGGTCAGTTGACTCTTGGGCAGAGGGTCAGTTGACTCTTGGGTAGAGGGTCAGTTGACTCTTGGGCAGAGGGTCAGTTGATTCAGATATCCTGCAGAGGGTGATGCAGCTCCATGATGATTTCAGAGGGGTGCCCTCTAAAGAACATCTCGGGTCCCTGTTTCATCGCTAATGGATTTATCTGTTGTGAAGGAAAAGGAATGAAATAATAGGGGTCATTCCATGTCAAATCAACCAAGAATTTCCCTTGACAAATTCCCTTGACAATTTCCCTTGATTTGTTTCAAATTGTAGGGATCGATTGGGACTCACGAGAAACAGCATGTAGTGAGATACACGCTAACACAAACTTACAGCTAATTAGTGATACCTTTAAATTAAAACGTCCATATCTCAAAGAGTATAGCACCTAGAGAGCTGGTTTTTTCTGCCATTTTGAAGCTTATAATACATGCCCTATAAGTTTGTATTAAAAACCTAAATGCATCATTTTGAAATTATGTTAATGTACATGTGTGAGTAAACATGGAGGTCTCTCCATGGAATAACAAAATACACACATTTAAATCCAGGGGTTGACAAATCCTATCGCCCAATGCCCAGGACAACCAAAATCTGGCGTCGGCTCAATCCAACTGACAACCTTTATTTTCTATCAAATGAAACTAAGTGAAGATGGGAGCATAATAATAACTAGTAATAATTGTGTAGCATATCAATTAGGAATGATCTTAAATTAAGCAATTTGTGTAGTAAAATATTTGGACTGAACATGTTTTGTACACACTGATGCTATTCAGTAGCAAATGATGATTTTTGAGTAGCAACTGATACATTTTGTGTAGCATTTTGCTATGCATGGGAAATCATTCACTGAAAATGTAGGCAAATTTTTGGGGTAAAGGCTAAGGTTGAGGCAAGGTTTCAATTTGTAAACTTGCTGGACATGCTGGCAGTGGGGATCAGATTGAATGTTACAGTCATCATTCAAAAGTAATGATGGATCTAACATTTAAAGAAAACTTGATTTAAAAGTTGAATAAAAAAATAAATTTAAGGAATTTGGGTGTCATAGTAATGCCTGCAAATATTTTCATGTGTTAAATGTAAGATTGGTTGTTCTTTGCAAGAAAACATAAAGTTTCACGTTGTTTATAGTTTAAGTCTGGGTAAAAAAAAAAACATCCTTGCCAGCAGCAGTGTAAGATAAATCTAAGTTTAGGGGTGTAGTTAAGATGTATTATATAACTGACATACAGATCCTTGTCATTTGATTGGTGGAACTTACTTCACGTGACATTCACTATTACTCCCATCCGCACCGGCGATCAAAAAGACCTATTGGCCCATGGGGAGCAGCATTCATTCAACAACAGGATCATCCTCCCTTGTTTTTTATTTTTTTGCAGCGCCGCCCGCCGCCTGCTAAAACAAAAACACCTGTGCAAAAGGTTGTGATCCGTGATCTATTAAATTTGTGCATTGTTGTGTGCTTGTTGATGCTATGATTTTGGTTTATTGTCAAACAAACAAACAAACAAACTTACAAAAAAAACAAATAACAAGAATCTATATGTCATCATATATAAACAATATATAAAATAAATATTTAATGGGTGGAATGGAAGGAATAATTCGCCGAATATTGAAATTTGGACATTTCACTTTCACTCAGCTTCTGTGAAATGGAACAATATTATGACACACCACCGATTCCTCTCCTCCCATACTATTTTCAGAGTTTGGCCTAAATATTTCCAGCAGGACCAGTTAGCTTGTCATTTCCAAGTTACTCCGCTTTTGCATGTGTCCATATTTCATATGAATCCTTTTTAACACTGACCAAGCAAGCCAGACCACCATGACCAGTGACCATGGCACCCCTTGGAATGAATAGGAATGGTCCCGAAGGTGTTATAACTGGCAAATTTTGCCAGAGGACCATTGTTAAGGGAAAAGACTGATTTTCTTATAGGGGGAACTTCTGTGGCATTTTTTTTTTAGTTTTTTAAAAAGGTACTAACACAAAGAAGCACTATCTGTGCATTGTGGAGGTCAAACAAACAAAAACATAAAGTTTTGTCTGTGTGTAAATTTAAATAGAAAAACAGTTAAAACCTTGAGCTATAAAACAAATATAGTAAAAGTTAATAAACAGTTTTGGAAATTGACTGGAAAGAGATTTGGACCTGCGACCTCCGGATTATCGAGTCAGTGCTCCACCAACTGAGCCATTTAGCCCCAAAATGTTGGCGGATCCCTATTTTGGCAATATCTCTTAGTTTGGAGGCGCCAGTTCAGAAGTTACAACCTGATACTGCCATTTAACCAAGGATCACACCCAAGTCTTAGAACAGCAGTACCAGGGACCACCCTTAAAGGATGCAACTTTATTTCAAATATCAAGTTATAGGCTAAACAACACAATCGAAATTGACTACAGGTAAGTTTAACTCTCCTTTTTTGGGTGTGAACATGTTTGTATTTGATCACCCCCCCCCCAAAAAAAAAAAAAAAAAAAAAATCAAAAACCAAACAAACAATATATAATTAGGGTTTTCAGTTTCACGGACCGTCCGTGCGCCGAAAATCTATCCAATGTTTATCCCCAAAATTGTACGACTTTTATATGTCAGAAACTGCAAGTAAAACCTTCATTTAGAAACCACTGACTTTCATCTATCAAATAATGCACATAAAATAGCAATCGGGTGGATGTACAACAGTTTACACTTCTTGTGAATGAAGCCCTTTTTCTCCGCCCAACTTTTCCCGAGAGTAACCGATCCACGCGTTCGGCCCAAGATTTTCCCCAAGAACATCGCGGATCGTCAACTCGGCAGCTTTTCGGGGGCCGAGTATAAAGTAATTGGCAGTTAAACGGGTTTCCTTTTGTGTCCGAAGGGTTTCACTACACGTCTGTGTTTACTCGATCTCGATAGGTAATTTAGAACGAAAGTTACCAGAAAAGTAAAAATAAACTTGATTTTTTGAAGTGCAATCCTCAAAAATCAAGGTAGGAGTTATCATTTACGACGGTACTTGTCTTTTCTAGTATTCCTGTTATTTTTAAGTCTCTATTGTGCGTAGTTTTGCCCCGAAAGTGAATTTTGTAAAGCTATTCACGACCTTTTTTTACAGAAGATTACAACATTGTGCAATGTGTGTGCCGTGTGTGCGTGCCGTCGCTTGAGGTCAATTTGGGGCCACACTCCCCTATTAACTTGTACACTATATCTGTCTTATAGTATTGACCTCATTTTGACACAAAAAATTCCGTAATTCAAAAAGTATATGATCTATTGAGTTTATTTAAAAAGCATTTTCATTCTGTTTGCATTTCCTTTAATTTGACACCAACATCAGCCCTGTAGTCCTTAAACAAAATTTTCACCTGAAAACCCTAATATAGCAATCAATCAATCAATAAAATAAAACGAAATAAATTCATAAATAAATAATACAATTTTATCCAGTTATAGATTCAACAGATTTATAGTTGGTTTGGATATAATAGGGCTACAAATTGATGCTACGCAAAAAAGAAAAAAAAGGCAACAGAAAAATTTTTTTAAAAAATAACAAAGAAATGGAACATATGGAACACTAGGCCTACATGCCTTTTCAATGGGAAATTATTGCAATCTTTGCCCACTAACGTAACACTGACTTGTCATACTCATAGGCCTATAATGATAACTTCATTGACATAATGTGCGTGTACTTCTAGAAACTATAAGGCTCCCCCGTGAGCCTTATAGGGGTCTAATATTTTGGTCCTCCTTAACGCTATACGTTTTTGAAGTCATCGTTGATAGGTGAAAGTTTTACGATCGTTCGCCATCAATAACTGAAGTTTCCTTTGTACTCTCCACCAAAAACTTTCCCCACACACTTAATATACATTCACAATGCTTGTATGGCCTTTTTTTTAAGTTACGTTCAACAATTTCTTCAAAAAAGGCAATTTTCTACTCGGTACTCACGGTTGTTTTGCTCTTCATCGCGGCATTCACGCATTGCGCAAAAAATAAGACAGCGCGGTGTACGTGGAGCCTTCTGCCTGGCGCACACCGCGCTGTCTTTAGGCTCTGCGCACACCGCGCAGTCTTAATTTCTGGGCAATGCGTGAATGCAGCGTGAGTGCCGCGATGAAGAGCAAAACAACTGCGAGTACCGAGTAGAAAATTGCCTTTTTTGAAGAAACTTTTGAACGTAACTTAAAAAAAAGGCCATACAAGCATTATGAATGTATATATAAGTGTGTGGGGAAAGTTTTTGGTGGAGAGTAAAAAGAAAACTTTAGTTATTGATGGCGAACGATCGTAAAACTTTCACCTATCAACGATGATTTCAAAAACGTATAGCGTTAAGGAGGGCCAAAATAATAGACCCCTATAAGGCTCACGGGGGAGCCTTATAGTTTCTAGAAGTAATGTGCGTGGTAATCCAACCTAGGCTAGCCTATGTCTGAACTAGCCCCATTAATAGTGCCAAATTCTCTGGACTTCCTCCGATCCTTGGCCCTACGCCCACGTACCTCCAGGAGGTGACATTTGTTTTCGAAAAGAAACTCACGTTTTATGCCGAGATTTTTTCCCCAGTTGTCACTTATTGTAGCTCATTTGTGGACAGCACATTAATTTGAAAAAGAGCTTGCTCTTTTTGGTGTAATTTATGAAGAAAATCGGCGGCGTTACTGACACGGTTTGACTGCCCGGCATCCGCGATTTTGCTAATGCGCTATGGTCTTGGTGCAAGACGTTTCTCGTTTACCTTTCACGCACAGCGACCCGCTCAATCAACTCGCCAATAGCGCGCCACGAACACCTGACTTTAGCCCACGAACCGCCCCAGCGCTATTGGCGAGTTGAATGAGCGGTCGTCGGCGCTGTGCGTGAAGGTAAGCGAAACGTCTTGCACCAAGACCATAGCGCATTAGCAAAATCGCGGATGCCGGGCAGTCAAACCGTGTCAGTAACGCCGCCGATTTTCTTCATAAATTACACCAAAAAGAGCAAGCTCTATTTCGAATTAATGTGCTGTCCACAAATGAGCTACAATAAGTGACAACTGGGGAAAAAATCTCGGCATAAAAACGTGAGTTTCTTTTCGAAAACAAATGTCACCTCCTGGAGGTACGTGGGCGTAGGGCCAAGGATCGGAGGAAGTCCAGAGAATTTGGCACTATTAATGGGACTATGTCTGAACCAAAACGACAAAATCAATTTTGAGAGTGACGATATTTTATTTATTTTTTTACTTCTTCACAATTTCCTCTTTTTTCAACGCCATATAAAAAGTTCGGCTTAAATGTATGATCACTAACAATTATTCAACAATATGCGGTGGAAAACAAAACAAACGCTTTCGTCGTGCTGGTTCGTTAAAAAATTAAATGGCAACCGCCCTCAAGCAACCCAGAATGCAGTGCGAATCATCGGGTAAGAAAATGTGTCTTTTTGGAAAAAAACAACAAGGCCGGAGAAATCATTTATATCAAAAATAACGATTCAAAAAACAAACAAAAACTTACCAGAATGTTCTCCAATACTTGTAGAATGTGCCAACTTGTCCATGTGGATCAACAAGTGCAATTTTGGGTGGTTTTCCCGTCGTCTGAAGCTTGACAATTTTCCACACGTGTGTTAGAGATTAGCGCCATCTTTTCGAAACGACCGCATTTCACCACAGCGAGCCCCAAAAATCAAATACCTACGCCGAGATAATCAAGTTCCTAAACATTTTTCTTTTAAAAAGTTTATTCAAAGGTATTTCACATTTAAAAATACATTTCTGTCAAATAATTGAACTTGGATTGCTGATTCCCAAAATTAATGGCGAAAAGCTTTTTGTTTCCAACACTAAAATCTAGGAGGCGGAAGGATATTTTCCGAATAAATATGGGGACCTAGCACTTTTCATCAGGGGGGTGTTTGGTTGAAAGTAAACCTTGGGTGCTTGATTTCCTATTTTCATATAATTTCTGATGTATATAATGTATAGCCTGCTATTATTTCAAGACAGTTGAGGAAAAATAATATAATTATCAAGTTGCAGCTGTCTTGTTTTTCCTTTAAAAAAAAAAAAATAGAAAGGAGGTTTGAAGGGTATAGTCTAATCCCCGGTATGTGTGGAATCGGTTTTCATTATTACTACCGTACACCGGGGACATGGTGGTAGTATTAAACAGCATAGAAAGTTCCGTATTGTGAGGGGCTGAAGTAGCTTATAAAAGGTCAACTCATTTTATGAAGATTTGAATGATCCTTACACATAGGTTTACCCTCCCCTACTTTGATCAATCATACCCCCCCCCTTTTTGTCAATATTACCTAGTACCCCCCTCCTGATCATTCTTATACCTAGCCCCTCCCAATTTGTTTCATTATCCCCTCCTCTATTTCATCATTCTTAATTGTGTAAGTATAGAAAGATCAAAAAGGGGGGGGGGGAGATTCTCCCCTCATTTTTGATCTTTCTATACTTACCCTCCCCCATCTTTGATCATTCTTATACCTACCCCCACCCCCCCATTTTTGACCATTCTTATAACTATGCCCACATGTTTGATCATGCTTATACCAATATCCCCAACCACCCCCCATTTAATTTCCAAACCAGACAATCAATTGACATTAGCATTTCTCAATGTTCAATCTCTTTTTATATTCCTTCTTCTGTCTTCTCCCATCATCTACTCTTTCCTTATAAAAACTGTCCTAAAATAATGAAAACAAAACAAAAGCCAAACAACAAAAAAGACAATAACAACCATCTCATCAAATGTGAAAGATATTTTATTGTTCTTGTTTAAAACAAACACAAAATGACAGGTAAGTTTGTGCCTTTGCTATTTTATAGCTTCGACTGTAGGTAAACCATTTGTAAATCATTTTGTCTAAATTATTTTTCTTTTAAAGGTACTGGACACGTTTGGTAATTGTCAAAGACCAGTATTCTCACTTCGTGTATCCCAACATATGCATAAAATAATAAACATCTGAAAATTTGGGCCCAATTGGTCATCGAAGTTGCATGAAAATAATGAAAGAAAAAACATCCTTGTTGCACAAATTTGTGTGCTTTCAGATGCCTGAAAAACGCTTCAGGCCTGAAGTCTTTTTCAGATTCAAATATTTTAGTGAGAAAATACCCCTTTCTCAAAAACTGCATTACTTCAGAGGGAGTTGTTTCTCACAATGTTTTATACTATCAACAGCTCTCCACCGCTAGTTACTAAGTAAGTTTTTATGCTAATATATATCTTGAGTAATTACCAAAAGTGTCCAGTGCCTTTAAATGTATTTTTAAAACTACATGATTAGAATGAACACATTCTTTAAAACCAAAGTACTCTTTCTTGCTGGCTGACCTTCGACCTCGTCTTTATATTAAGCAATATAGTATTCTCTGCAAAACTTGTGACAAGACTTCGGCGTTCTAAAATAGGACCCAGGGTTCTCCCCAGGATTTTTCAAAACTGTGGGGGCATTCTGGACCCAACTTTTGGAACTTTGGCCAAAGTACGCTGAATTGAAACGAGGTCCTTAGAATGTTTTTTACTTGGTGTTTATCTTTGGTTATAAAGCCCTACTGTGCAATCTAGAGCATTCTAAATGGTTTTTATCTTTATAATTTTTGTGAATTTGATCTGAAGTCAAAATAATAAATATATATATATTTTTTCTTTTTGCAAATCGGCCCGAAATTTGCGCGTATCGGGCTGATATGCTAGCTTGTGCATAGGGAGAACCCTGAATGCATAGACGACAGTTGACTGCACCTTTTGATTTTGTTCAACCAGGCTATCTTCCTCTTACCCCTTTGGGGGTGGGGCTTACATTTAGCAATCTTTTTAGCAGAGTGGACAACACACCATAAATAGCCAAATGATGTTCGTCCGCCTTTTGTCCCAGAACCACACGATACAAACACTACATAAATATTAGCCAGGAACCAGCCACAAGCAATATATACATCACATGACTTTCTGGCTGGTATCCTGCTTCAGCTGTGCAGTCACTCCTATACTTTACAGCTAAATAAATTTGGCCCTGAGCTTAAAATGGTCCATCCTTAGACCGTCTACCAGTCATTCTAGCACTGAGTTCATAACGATCAGTCCCTAGCCTGTCTTCCAGTCAGACTGGCACTGAGTTCATAATGGTCCATCCCTAGACTGTCTTCCAGTCAGTCTGGCACTGAGGTCATAGCGGTCCATCCCTAGCCTGTCTTCCAGTCAGACTGGCACTGAGTTCATAACGTTCCATCCCTAGCCTGTCTTCCAGTCAGACTGGCACTGAGTTCATAACGGTCCATCCCTAGACTGTCTTCCAGTCAGACTGGCGCTGAGTTCATAACGGTCCATCTCTAGCCTGTCTCTCAGTCAGACTGGCGCTGAGTTCATAACGGTCCATCTCTAGCCTGTCTTCCAGTCAGACTGGCACTGATTTCATAAGGGTCCACCCCTAGCCTGTCTATCAGTCAGACTGGCGCTGAGTTCATAACGGTCCATCTCTAGCCTGTCTTCCAGTCAGACTGGCACTGAGTTCATAACGATCAGTCCCTAGCCTGTCTTCCAGTCAGACTGTCACCGAGTTCATAACGATCAGTCCCTACCCATACCTGCCAACTTTGAGAAATGAAAAAGAGGAATCAAGCAAAATCAAGCAAAATCATGTGATTCTTACAAAAAGTATGCACCCTGAATGTGCACCCTAAAAAAAATATTTAAAAAAGCGAGAAAAATTGTGTCCGGATTTTGGGCCACCATTACGAACGTTAAAAGGCTTTAAAAAATAAACTGCAGCGTAGACAAAACATTCACAGAAACATAGGCCATAATTCTTACATTGTAACAATGTGTTGTGCATCCTCATTTTCAAGATATTTTTGTAGCATTCCTTAGAGTAATTCCACAAGCGCGGTGCGTCCCCGTCGGACCCATGGTCAGACTGCCCATATTATTTACTTGTCGCAAAAGAACACACACACACACAACGTACGTCGTGTGGGAAAACCATGTGCGCCTAGTCTTGTCTCAAGGTGTTGGCTTTTTAATACAGCTTTTAGTAAAGCGCCCTCTCTTGATGCAATGGAACAATGGCATTGAAGTACATGTATAATGGCAATCGCGCTAGACGAAAAATTAACAACAACGGCTCCAATGAAAGACCAATGCGAAGCATTTTACGCGTTTTTTTTACGCGACAAATACATGTATATTGCTTGGAAAACAAGACGGATAAATAATTGATACAGCATACCGTTCAAAATATTCATATATCACTGTATTAAATTAACAATGTACATGATTTTGAGGAAATGCATAATAAAGGGTGAGTGATTCGTAATCCGTAACACAGCTCGTATTTCCGTAATGATTACGCCAAAATCGGAATGGTTGGCAGGTATGCCTACCCTGTCTTCCAGTCGGACTGGCACCGAGTTCATTAACGGTCCATCCCTAGCCTGTCTACCAGTCAGATTGATCATGATCTTCCTCTGTTGTGATCAGGTCAATGATAGCCTGCATGATGCGGCCTTCCTTACAGTCCTGACCCCACTGGATCATTCCAGGCTTGTTGATCTTCTGCCTCAGTAGTTTGTCAAGCTCTTGACGAAGATCCTGACTGATACAAAAAAAGAAAAAAAAAACTTCAACTGTTATTTACTTGTTCACCAAAATGTTTTACCAGTTTACCAGGTAAATTTCATTCACAACTAGGCGCAAATTTCTATATTCAGCCGTAACACCATGAAAATATATCTACTTTGCTTTGTAGATTTGTTCTTGATTGGGACTACTACTTTCGCTTTAGTGGATCGAGGGAAATTCTCGTTATTAACTTCACTGCAGCGAAGTGAATTCTTCATTGATCTCAATGATTCGACTAGCCTGCTCTAGTCATCGTCAGGAGACTGAAGAGTGTTTGAGATGCTGGTCTCTTTATAGGGATTCAGAGGTTTCAGTCTAGAGTCAGCACTGCTCTGGTTGGTTGTTCCGTGTTCTTATTCCTCCACGGTTGTTCTGAAAGGGAGAACTGTGGTTGGTGAGCTCAGAGTTATTGTGTGTGTGAGTGCCCTGTGTAGCCGCCAACTATTTTTGTTTTGATTTTGAGTGACTACGACTACCTACCATTTTGAAAGAATATTTTTGTTGCTGCATGTCGCCATCTTTTTACATGAATGTAATGTCAGTAACCAAAGTCTGCCACCAGTAACAAGTGGGGTAGTGGTGGCTGACCCAAGTTAGCCACCAGCATGACTTCATGGGAGACTCACGGGGGAGACCCAGAGCTGACGAATGCACCCAATTCAATTTAAACTAAGATTGGAAGATACAAAGTTACGAGGGACGAACACTCTACCATAAACCACTATCTCACCTTGACAAGATTTGCGATTGTTGCTGGTGCATGGAACTTGACGTGATCATCAACGGTGATCGTTTCATGGCCGTCTTCAGTTGTGACTCCGATTTTCCCGCCGAAAAACAACAAGGGGTAAGGCTCCACAGCACTGGTATCATGCAGGAATACCTACAATGGGGAATAAAGATTCAAGATTGTGATAATCTAGGATTAAGTTAAGCTTACAATAATTCATTTATTGATTTCTAAGGTAATCCCTCTACTGCCACTTCCCAGGTTGTATCGTAAGCTTGGGTGTACGGCAGTTACAAGTTGAATAACTTCTGACTGTTACCCCCAAACAAAGATATTGACAAAATAGGGAGACGGACATCATTAGGTCTAGATTGCTCAGTTGGTGGAGCGCCGGCACATTAATCCGGAGGTCGCAGGTTCAAGTCCTGGATAAGCAGGCTTTTGAGTCATAGTGTAGTAGTACGCTTTTGTTTATCCTGGCCGTCTTAGAATGGATTGTTGTCCCTTCCTCTTCCTTCCCCCACACCCCGTACCTGTCCTGTACCCTGTAATTAAGGTTTTGTTTTTTTGTTTTTTTTAAGGTCTTATTTATCCTTTGTTCTACTTGTATGTATTTGTTTTTGACACTGGCCGAATAAATAATAATAATAATAATAATAATAATAGTCAATTTGTATTTTTGGTCAACCCAAAATTATTATAAATATTTTTCAAAGGCAGATAATATGAAATACATAATACTAATAATAATACATTGTACACAAAATTCCTTGTGGAACATCCCTCTCTTTAGAATTCTTCAGTGGAGACGCATTGTTCCTGTCGTTTTCCCATCTCCAAATAGCCAATAATAAAACACCAGAACTCGAGTCCCGTGCACTAGACTGCACAAAAGCGGACCCAGTCTAAAATAACTGATGGGAAAAGTCTGCTCCTGTCTAGAATCTCAACTCTGACAAATGCCGTATCCGAATTGGCAGTTACAGCTACGGCTTTGACTGTTGCTATGGGTGTTGCCAAGGACATCCTATACTTCAACGCATGATGACGTGGCACTCCAGCCATAGTCAAAACCGTATATAGCCAACAGTTTGGAACTGGCCTTACACTGGAAGATTTCATCTTGAGGTGGGAGAGGATCCAGTTTGACGGGAATTGGCTCATCGGAGTTGACCGACTTTGGATGGATCTTGACTTGGCCATCTTGTGGTGTCATAATCTTGGCTGGTCTACGGGGTGTAAACAAAAAATTATATATTGTAGGTTTTCAGCAAAAGATTTTTGAAACTAGTCTATGTTGAGAGGTTTATCTCATCAGGTGAAGTTTTCCAATTCTGCAGGAAACAAAATATCTGCAGGCGCCCCAGGTAGGAATCGAACCCACCACCTTAATTTTGTTTATAGTAGAAGTCAACATATAGATCGCCACCAGAGATGGGAATCATTAGTTGCAGATTCACATCCTACCCACCACCTTCAGTAGTATTGAAGGTGTTGGGTTGGAGTCAACAATAGAAGATCGCCACCAGAGGTGGGAATCATTAGTTGCAGGTTCACATCCTACCCACCACCTTCAGTAGTATTGAAGGTGTTGGGTTGGAGTCAACAATAGAAGATCGCCACCAGAGGTGGGAATCATTAGTTGCAGATTCACTTCCTACCCACGACCTTCAGTAACTATATTTAAGGTGGTGGGTTGGAGTCAACATTCAGAAGACCGCCACCTGAGATGGGAATCATTAGTTGCAGGTTCACATCCTACCCACCACCTTCAGTAACTATATTTAAGGTGGTGGGTTGGAGTCAACATTCAGAAGACCGCCACCTGAGATGGGAATCTTTAGTTGCAGGTTCACATCCTACCCACCACCTTCAGTAGTATTGAAGGTGCTGGGTTGGAGTTAACATATAGAAGATCGCCACCAGAGATGTGAATCATTAGTTGCAGGTTCACATCCTACCTGTGTTTTCCGGCTCATCTGTTGAATGAGTTACCCCTGACCTCAGCCACATTCAGGTACAGACCCGAGCATAAGACGGCTTTGATGAGCTGTCGATTCCCTGTACGGAGAAAACAAATTTTTACTTCAATGTGCTATCTTGAACATGCTTTGAGTGCGACGAATGAATAGTCTTGCGAGTGTCTCAAATGATTGAACCTAAATCTAGCAATAGGCATTCAATCAATCAGGGGATAAGACACACTATTATATAACGTACTGCTGAAAAAACTAAGATGGTGTAAGCGTGAGCGTAGGTCACCCAAGGTTAACACCAGTGCAAATGGTTCTAAGAAGTGCCATATTCCCCTCCAGTACGGGAAAAGCTCCATTAAAGAAAGAGGCTAAAATAAAACATCCTTTTCGTCTGGCAACTCACACCTGTTATATCCATGTAATTCCTTTTCCAAACAGTGGACTTAATTGAATCATGCACAAACCAGTAGGGCTGCTGACTGCCCCAGGCAGATTAACTGCTCATCCATTAAGTTTCATGACCCAAGTAATTCAATGTAAACACATCCATTCAGTGAAAAGGATGTATACTTTCCAAGATCTTTGTGGCCAAACTCGAAAAATTTCCCGTAATGCTGAAATGCTACAATGTCCAAACACTCAATTTCTCATTACCAAGCATGTATACCACCTCCAACCATAATCCGACTTCAAAGTGTAATTTTTCTGAGTCAATTTCGGAGATTTGTTGCAGTCATTTTGACTTTCAACTCTGTACCTGAGTGTCTATTTGCAGCAGGCTGCTTGCAGGACTTGTGCTGGACAAAACCAAGCGACGCCAGCAGCTCACAGAACTGTGTCTTCATGTTATCAAGCATCTGGGAATTCAAAAAACAAAAACACTCCAATAAAAACACTAAACAAATATTGGATGCACATGAGTGCATTGTCACATAATTATAATCAAGAGGTGAAATCTGGACTGTGGAAAAGCTAGATTTCATCGAGTGACTAAATTCTGCAACAATGCAGGAATGAAATGTATTCAATATTTGTTTTACATAACTCACACATAGATCTTTGTCATTTGAATTTTGCTCACAATAAACACAGAAATAGACAGGGAAACTTGCCCGCCCCACACTTTGAAAACTATAAAATCCCTTCTAAACAATGTGGACGACTATTACCTTTAGTGTTGTAACAGCCATGAAGTTTCTCCAGCAGAAATAGTTCTCGGCTTGGCCGCCATTCTCTCTCGCATCTTCCCAACCGTTGAATGCATTGACCAGCATCAGGTGGTCACTGAATGTGGCTTCAGATATTAGCTTCCTCCCAGCGTCTGCCATTTTCTCTTTGCCCTGAAACAATATGGTGTTTTTTAAATGCACAATCCTGTCGGTTGGTAGCATTACACGTTAGATAGTTTCCTGCATCGTTGTTCTACCATACACAGAAGGCCCAATTTCATATAGTTGCTTAAGCACCAAAAGTAGCTAACCAGACTAAAATTACCAGCCAAACTACCATGTCACGTGTATAATTTGTGACTGGTATCCTGCTAATTTCTGCAGAAAATTTTTAAGCAATATTTTCTGCTTGAGCAGCTCTATGAAAGGTCCGAAAATTATACCGCGCAGAGGTACGATAAAAATTTGTTTATCCCGGCGAGTGGTTAAAGACACTGGACACCTTTGGTAATTGTCAAAGACTAGTCTTCTCACTTGGTGTATATGCACAAAATAACAAACCTGTGAAAATTTTAACTCAATTGGTCATCGAAGTTGCGAGATGATAATGGAAGAAAAAACACCCTTGTCACACGAAGTTGTGTGCTTTCAGATGCTTGACGAAATGAATTCAGAGAAATTACTTTTTTCTCAAAAACGATGTTACTTCAGAGGGAGCCGTTTCTCACAATGTTTTATACTATCAACAGCTCTCCATTGATCGTTAGCAAGTAAGTTTTTATGCTAACAATTATTTTGAGTAATTACCAATAGTGTCCAGTGCCTTTAAATGTGGATTTCGTTTTTAAGTCCCTACCCGATTGCATGGGTTTCCCCTATTTAGAGTTTTCCTCCCACATCTAAAAACTGACATTTCTTGATCATCTTCTCTAAATCACGCCTACGGGGTCAAAGTGTCAGTCACTTTTGAAGGTCCCTTGGTTTCGTTACCAGAAAGTTAAAAATTAATGATAATTTCAAAACAGGAAATCTTATTTATGGGTGACAAACATCTTTGGGGAAGAAGTGGTGGGACTCACTGAGAAGAACACAGCAACTTACTGATATTGCAGAAATCCGCCGCGGCTGTGTGCAGATTACGCGACACGTCAATCCTGTTCCGTTCTCCAAGTGCTGGTCGAGGATGAACTGAGGGACTTGGGTTGTCTTACCACAGCCTGTCTCACCGCTTATCACCACCACCTGGTTACAATGTATCAGCTGCAGAAGCTCCTGATCATGTACAAAATTAATAATGATAATAATATCCAAGCTTATAGGATTTGAGGCATTGCATGGTGAGGTATCAATGTTTATTCGGTTTGCGGTATTAAACACCATGTGTATATCTACTTTGCTGTGTAGATTTTGTTCTTTGAGAACTTGTCTTGCAATGTATTCTACTGCCGCAGAGTAGATTTTGGAACTCGGGAGACTACCAAGTTCTGAAAAGAACTGTCCTGTTCGGAAGGTAGGAAAATCGGTAGGGGACTACTATTTTCGCTTAGTGGATCGGGGGGACTTCTCGTTAATAACTTCACTGCTGCGGAGTGAGTTCTTAATCTGTCTCAACGTTTCGACTAGCTTGCTCTAGTCATCGCACTTATATAATAATACGGATGTTTTATATAGCGCTTTATCACACCCGATGGGCGTATCAAAGAGCTCAGTATTTTTTCCTGCAAGGTATGTGGAGCTACGTGTTGAAGTATGAGACCTATCCCTTTACATAGCACCATGTAATGGTTTACAAGGTGCTGTGGCGCAATATGCTGCCGATCAAACCAGGAACACCGGGGCAAACCCCTTCTCTTTACGATAAGTGCACTGGGTTCTTTTATGTGAATTACACAACAAACTGGACCTACGGCTTTACGTCCCATCCGAAGGACGCAGTAATAATGGTTAAGTGTCTTGCTTAAGGACACAAGTGTCATGACCACGACTTGAACCCACACTCTGCTGATCAGAAATACCAGAGCTTGAGTTCGGTGTTCTTATCCGCTCGGCCACGACACGCCACTGAACAATTAGAATGTTTGCACCGCAGGGAATTTGATTTCAAGTGAAAATAGGATTTGCAACACACATCAACAATTTTTTGGATGTTCTCCAAATGCCCTTAACAAAAATCTAGTGCAGACAGACAATCTGTACACAAATCCCATCACTGTGTACTATTATGTGTGCTTTTGAAATTAAGGCTGTTTAACATTCACAATATGGAAACAATTTTATGTTGAAGAAGATTCCACTTATAAGTTTGACTGGCATTTTACTTTACAGAACAAAGCTATAACCAGTTGAAAATGTCCCTCTTTCATGGCAGAGATTAGAAACAATAATTTAAGACTACTTTTCTTTGGAACATTTCATAAAGTCCTTATGAGGCAAAATGTTTTCTGGCATAAAAACTGTTTCCAGGATTGGAAAAACTTGGTTTTCTGTCGGTAGCATTTCTTGGTTTGGAAACAATTGATTTTTTTCAAAGATTTTCTGTTATTGTTTCCTGTTTTGGAAACACTTAACAGCATTGTCAAACATTTCCTGATCAGGAAACATTTTTAGTGTGTCCTATTTTGGAAACACTGTACACTTTTACAAATGTTTCCTGATCAGGAAACATTATTGGTGTTTCCTGTTGAAACACTGTACAGTTTGACAAATATTTTGTGATCAGGAAACATTTGATACGTTTCAAAAATTGGAGACATTTATGCTTGACTGTGAATGTTTCCTTATTAGGATACATGTTGGCAAAATGGGAAATTTGTTCCCTGTTTAAGCATAAACCAAGGGCCATGGAGAAAGTTCCTGAAGAGGGAACAAAAAGGGATGATGGGAGATTCCTCATCATGGTGTCGTGCATCCACAAAAAAAAAACAAGTTAAGGGCTGGTGTATGACTGTACAGCTAGCTACAAAGGTGTCTCCCTCAATAAACAGTTGTTACAGGGGCCGGACTTTACAAATAGCTTGGTTGGTGTGTTGACAAGATTTAGGCAGGACAAGGTCACCATTATGGCTGATATTGAGGGCATGTTTTCTCAAGTCCTTGTGCAAAGAGAGGACAGAGACCTGCTGAGGCTGTTGTGGTGGCAAGATGTTGATGTGACCAAACCGTTGACAGATTACCGCATGAAAGTGCATGTCTGTGGAGCAGTTTCTTCTCCTTCATGTGCAAACTACACCTTAAAGAGAGCGGCGGATGACCAAGCAGAAAACTTGGGCAAAGAAGTAGCCCAAATAATTCACCGCAACTTCTACGTCGATGATTGCTTGTGTTCAGCACCCACAGTGTCAGGGGCAGTGAAGCTGGTGGAAGATTTAACTGAAAGTTGTAGAAGAGGAGGTTTCCATCTAACGAAGTGGGTGAGCAGTGAAAGGAAAGTTTTGGAGAACATTCCAGAAGCAGTGGCGGCAGAACACTTTTAAAAGTGGGGGGCCTTTTTTTTCCTATGTATTTTATTTCCATTTGCACAACATAGGTATGTAGGCACACACCGGCTATGTTGGGGGTACAAAATAGACCCACACATGACTCTGACGGTCTTCCAGGAGTAGAGTAGACCAATCCCTAAAAGAAACCGTCAAATTTGGCCGTTATCGAGCATTTTCAAATAACTAAGTTCACGTGATTTATCTGAACCAATTCTTTTACGCAGATAAATCACAGGATCTTTGGAGTTAATTTTACTTTCAGCGATCTAAAAAGTGTATTACTGAACAAATTTCAACTCGACTGGGTTAACAACAGGAGCGGTTGACGCAACTGTAAGCCAAAATGCAATTTGCCCGTAAAGATGGCGTTTTTCGGGAACGATCGTTAGACAAAATTACTATACCTTATACATTGAACAATACCACCATTCTGCGATTTGCCAATTGGCCATCAAGACGTGTTTTGTTAGATCGACTAAATGCAGATTGTGTCTACGTCATTCAGCCGCTAAGCTAATCGGATAACGTGGCGAGTGCGCATGCCCATAAAGACGCATCCCGACCGTACGTACCTCTAGCCTCTTTTTGGAATGGTGTCTTTATGAGCATGCGCACTTGCAGACGAGCATTTTTCAAAACGGCCGCACAAGAAATCTTCTTTGATGAATTATCGGAAATAGGTTGATTTAATTTGTGAATACGTATATGTAAATATAATACAGGGTTGCTTGGAGTATTGAGACCACATGACTATTAAAATAAAATCTTGACTATTGACCTGAAGACAGCGCAGAAAGTGGTTTATGAGAGTTGTTGATTTTTAATGTAAATAAATTATGGTGGTGTTTCAGTGGGTTTGTTGTTCATCCTACCTTTTACAGAAATCAAAACAGGACAAAACAAGGTCACAATATTGCACCAAACTACACGTTTCACTTTCAGATATAAAAAAATGTACAGGGCAGCGACCCACACCATCCGGTACTCAGAGCTACATTCCACCTTGCACTTCAAAGAAGGACATTATAGTGTTGACTTGTTTTTAATTAAGATGAATTTTAAACCATTTATTGGTGTGGGGGGGGTGAGCTAGCACACATCAGTGATTCAGTGCAAATCAAGGAACCTCCAATGTCGAGACCCAGCACAATGAATTTGAAAAAATAAACACTTTCGCGGTAATATGCGCCATCATGTTCGACGTGCTATTAAAACTAATGGACCATCGCACCAGTCCTCAGTAAACTCTGGGAAACCTAATTTGCAAAGTGAATAGTGATTAAGGCCTACGTGGTGGTCATGTTCATGGACGGTGAAACTTGTTGTCAAATTGAAACACAATTGTCATTATCATCGGCGTTCATACGAATCAGCAAAATTTTCCCTTAAAAAAAAAATCGAGAGCCACAAACTAAAAAAAGAAAAGGTAACACTATCGATTTAACTATAGGAATCAAACTTTAATAATAAAACAAGAATAATTTTTTGTTTGGGGGGGATAAAAAAAGAAACTTGAAGAAAACCCAAATTAACAGTTACTCGATCGCGCAACATTGCACTAGAGAGGCACTAGCATAGTCCGCTGGGCTACGTGGGAATGAAAAAAAGTAAGCTTTAAAATACTATATAATGTCACATACAAATCATGTAGTCGTATACGCGTCAACAGGGGGAGGGTGGGCTTGTTTCGCATCATTTTATCATTGCCGGTAAAATATGAGCTGCTTAACTAAATAAACTAGAAATATTTTCGGGGCCTAATAAAGATGACATCGGGGTTATTATCAGATGTATATGGTGAGCCTTGTTAAAATGGGAGACTACATTTAAAAAAACATCTGACACTACATTGCGGCTAAGGCTGTAACTGCGGCTGGTGCATGCTAATGGCTTCTAGTGGGAATAACTCACGCAGACACGTTGTGGCGCAGCCGGGATTCCGGACCCAGCACGCTATAAAGTCAGCCTATTTTTACACCCGATCGCTAGTCTCGTGTGTGCTGGTTTGGCCCGGCCATGCGGTACACTACTCGCACCAGCGATGACTCGCACTGCAGGACTGGTGAAATGTGCATCGTGGGCCATTACTATTAACTATAATCTATTGTCCGGGGATGGCAACTCGCCTACGTTTGGCGTTAATTGCTGGTTTTTTTTTATATAAATAGATTATTTTGAGAAATGTAAAGGTGTGTATAATATTACAAACGGGGTTGTCAGTGAACCATAATTTGGTTTCAATAGCTCGATAAAAAGTGGGGGGGGGGGGCAAAATGACTACATTTTCAAAAGTGGGGGGGCAACGGCCCCCTCTACCCCCCCGGTTCCGCCGCCGGTGTCCAGAAGATAAACTGGCAAAGGGTGTCAAAGATTTTAATATCGATAATGAGAAGTTACCCACCGAGAGAGCAGTTCGCATGATGTGGTCCTCAGAAGAGGATGAGTTTGGATTCAAAATTCAGATGAAAGACAGACCCCCTACAAGAAGAACTATTTCATCTATAGTAAGCTCTGTCTATGATCCCATAGGATGTGTCTCTCCAGCAGTGCTCCCAGCTAAACAGCTTCTGCAAGCCTTGTGCCGATTAAAGTTAGGATGGGATGAACAAATTCCACCAAATCTTGCAGACTGAAATGCCAAGGCTAGCAGAATTCAAGAAGGACAGATGTATGAAGCCAGGAGGGTTTGAGGATGGGCTACTCAAGTCAGTTACTGTTCATCACTTTGCTGATGCTAGTGAGTCAGGCTATGGCACCGTTTCGTATTTGAGATTGGAGAATAATGTGGGAGAGATTGATGAGTAAGATTGGAGAATAATGTGGGAGAGATTGATGAGTAAGATTGGAGAATGATGTGGGAGAGATTGATGAGTAAGATTGAAGAATAATGTGGAAGAGATTGATGAGTAAGATTGGAGAATGATGTGGGAGAGATTGATGAGTAAGATTGAAGAATAATGTGGAAGAGATTGATGAGTAAGATTGGAGAATAATGTGGGAGAGATTGATGAGTAAGATTGGAGAATGATGTGGGAGAGATTGATGAGTAAGATTGGAGAATAATGTGGGAGAGATTGATGAGTAAGATTGGAGAATGATGTGGGAGAGATTGATGAGTAAGATTGGAGAATAATGTGGGAGATATTGATGAGTAAGATTGGAGAATGATGTGGGAGAGATTGATGAGTAAGATTGGAGAATGATGTGGGAGAGATTGATGAGTAAGATTGGAGAATGATGTGGGAGAGATTGATGAGTAAGATTGGAGAATGATGTGGGAGAGATTGATGAGTAAGATTGGAGAATAATGTGGGAGAGATTGATGAGTAAGATTGGAGAATAATGTGGGAGAGATTGATGAGTAAGATTGGAGAATGATGTGGGAGAGATTGATGAGTAAGATTGGAGAATGATGTGGGAGAGATTGATGAGTAAGATTGGAGAATAATGTGGGAGAGATTGATGAGTAAGATTGGAGAATAATGTGGGAGAGATTGATGAGTAAGATTGGAGAATAATGTGAGAGAGATTGATGAGTAAGATTGGAGAATAATGTGGGAGAGATTGATGAGTAAGATTGGAAAATAATGTGGGAGAGATTGACGAGTAAGATTGGAGAATGATGTGGGAGAGATTGATGAGTAAGATTGGAGAATAATGTGGGAGAGATTGACGAGTAAGATTGGAGAATGATGTGGGAGAGATTGATGAGTAAATCACGAGTGGCCCCACTCAAGCAGGTAACAATCCCAAGAATGGAGCTGACAGCTGCAACAATAGCAGTTCGAGTTGATCATGATCAAAAGGGAACTTGCAATTGAAGTGGACGACACATACTTTTGGACTGATAGTACATCAGTGCTGTGGTATATCAACAGCAGAACAACATGCTTAAGGCATTTGTAGCTAACAGATTAGCAGTTATCCTTGATGGTTCCAGCCCAACTCAGTGGCGTCACGTTGAGTCGGCACTTAATCCTGCTGATGTTTGCTCTAGAGGGAAAAAGGTTGAGTAATTTCTTCAGATGGGAGAGTGGAAGGATGGCCCAAAGTTCCTACTTCAGCAGGAAGATGAATGGCCCTCAAGATTAGAGCTTAATAAGTTTGATGCACCACAAGATCCTGAAATAAAAAGATTTGTTCTTGCAAGTACTCTAGTACCCAGCGATACAGAGAGAAGTGGTGCTGACAAAATCATTCTGCACTACTCAGACTGGTTCAGATTGAAGAAGGCAGTTTGCTGGATACTAAGATTTTGAAGATGGATAAAATTAAAGCACAAGTTGGGCAAACTCCCACAAGATTTGGAGGGTGCACTCACTTTGAAAGAACTGAAAATGGCTGAGAACAAAATTTAGCAACATGTGCAAAGTACAACATATGCAGATGAGATTAGAGTGCTAAGGAGCAGGGATGATGAAGATGGAGATAGGAATATCCATCAAATTCCAAAAGTGTCAAAAAATCGAGCCCCATCTACAAAATGGATCCAATCCTAAAAGATGGACTGTTACCAGTAGGAGGAAGACTGAGCAGAGCATTGCTATCGGATGATGCAAAGCATCCCATTATCCTTCCATAAGCTGGTCATGTTTCCACCTTGATCTTTTGAGACATGTTTACAAGATGTGTGGGCATAGTGGAAGGAACCATGTACTTTCAAGTCTACAGCAGAAATACTGGATGCCAGGTGCCAATTCATCAGTTAGGCGGATAATTGGAAAATGTGTGACATGAAGGAAGCAGAGGGCCAGAGTAATGGAACAAAAGATGGCTGATCTGCCCTCTGATAGGCTCAAACCTGACGAGCCCCTCTTTACCAGAGTAGAAATAGACTATTTTGGCCCATTTGAAGTGAAGAGAGGTAAAAGTGTAGTGAAACAGTATGGCGTCATCTTTACCTGTCTAGCCTCACGAGCAGTACACATTGAAAAGGCAGATTCTTTGGACACAGATTCATGCATTGATGCAATACCCAGGTTCATTGCCAGCAGAGGAAATGTGAAAGAGATGAGGTCGGACAATGGAACCAATTTGGTTAGCGCAGAAAGGGAACTCAGAAAAGAAATAGAAGGTTGGAATAAAACCCCACTTAAAAATCCCTTGCTGCAAAGGAGCATTCAGTGGACCTTCAACCCACCTGCTGGGTCCCATCATGGCGGCATGGGAAAGGCAGATAAGAACTGTAGGAAAAGTGCTCTTCTCCCTGATGAGTCAGCAAATATTGTCTGATGAGAGTTTGCATCTATACGCTACTCTGTGAAGTAGAGAGTATAATCAACAGTAGACCTATCACAAAGGTTTCCGATGATGTGAACGACCTGGAAGCATTGACCCCAAACCACCTGCTTCTTTTGAGGTCAGCCATTCAGCCACCCCAAGTAGTCATAGGAAAGTCAAGCTACTAAAGGATGAATGAGATAAATCATTGACTGGATGAATCTTCAGATGAATAGATATAAAAAACTTACTATAGGGAGTCTCGCATGTAATAACATGCAAAGTTGCAGGTGATTGTCTGTTAAGGAACATTGACATGTGCCCAGTTATATTGAACATTAGTAGAATGCATTTCAGTTAACTAAACAACTGATGGTATATCATCTGAGACCATAGGATGTCAATTTTGCATAGGTGAATTGTTTTATTTTGTGTTTCTACCTGTTAGATCAAAGCTTAAAATTTTACAACCTATGCAATGGTTAGTACTGGGGGAAAAGATGTTGTCGGTTGTAAAAAAAAGCTTAATTTGAGATGTTTAAGTGTACATGCAGGAAAGCTTAAACAAGTTTTGTTTGTGAGTAAGCGCTTCATATGGGTAAACACACATAGACACTAGACACCATTTTTTATTTTTTCCTGAGTTTTAACAAGATCCTCACAGTTGTACAGAATGTAGTTGCAAACAATGAGAAAAGTTATAACTAGTCACAACAGTACCAGGTGATAGTGATACAAGTTGATTTGAGTTAAAGGAACAGTGTTGTGAGATAAGCTTGTTTAATCAGAAGAAGTTAGTTGCTAGTATAATAAGTCATGTTGTTGTTTAAAATGTTACAGTTGTTTACTGTTTAAAGGTTTTGGTTTAAAGTGGTAATTGTCCTACACTGGAGTTTGTACAATTAAGGGGCCGGAATGTTAGTGCCAAAATCATCTCCTTTTTTGTGTATAGCGCCCCCTCTTGACAAGTAGTAGTTCCAGGGTGTTGAGACGTTGGTGGATGCACAGTTTTTCAACCTCTACTCTTTAATACTGTTCGGTTTCAAGGTAAAGCTTCAGATTTGTTGTTTTGAGTAAGAACAGTGATTGTAATAGGCAAGACACGTCATTTTGAAGTAGATTAAAAGGAACAGTCTTGATATCATCACCAGAAAAACTGGCTTTAGTTTGTTTTATTTAGTAAGCGTAATCAGTAATTTACTAATCACCTTTAGTAAAACAGAAACTGTTATGAAATTATCTACTATGAGGGTCTTTGTTTCTTACCAAAGTTCAGCTTGGTTGAATTCTTTGAGTTCACCGACCTCGATAGTCTGGTATTGACCTGGAAAGATAAAAAGAAATGTCCCAAGGTAAAAAGAGAGAAAAGAACAATAAATCCATATTGTCATCATGTTGGCGCAGTTACGCTTTCAAGTCATGGTTCACTGCAAAATGAGTCCAGGCTTGATACTTCAATTTTATATTTTCACAAAAGAAATCATGGTACCAAATACTTAACTTTTGAAGAGATGGAAGAATGAATATTGCAAGGACAATTACTTAAGAAACTCAATAAAGGGGAACACTTTGCACCCATTATGTTAGCAGTTTTCCAAATGGTTGTAATAGACACAATTGGCGACCGGCGTCACGTGACTTATAGTGGGCATAAAATGTAAACAAACCAAGCACGGTGTGTATGGAAAATGTTTTAAGGGTCATGATTCATGTTGCATTTGTCTAAATCCATCAGAAGTGTGCCTAGTTTCAATATCCAAACGTTGTCGGAATGGTTTGTTAAAGCTCTGAAAAACAGTGGCACAAAATCATGGAAGTTTTGTTTATAGAGGGAAGAGTGAAATCGTACAATGTAGCCATTTTCAAGCAAATCAGAGGATGAGATCGTAGCCACGAAAACATTTTATGGTATTCAATATAGGCATCATGAGGGATTTTGAGTGGTCATGCAATGAAAATAGTTAGACCGGTACGCACTCAAGGTGTTACTCATAGGCTTACAATTTGTTATGCTTATGAAGATTCTCCCCGTAACGAGTGAGAATCATAATGAAGTGCAAGCTTAAAAAAAACGTTTGAGGTGTCAAGTATAGTTCTTTTAAGAAAGGGTGGGGAACCAAAGAAAAAAAAACAGAGGAAGGGCGAAGAAAAATTGCGGGGCGAACAGAAAGGACAGGCGGACCAAGGCAGAGGCCAGAGGATCACCCAGGCACCGCTCCGCCCAGACAGTCGACTGCAGAAAATGAATGATGTGTTGATGGGAGTGCGGGGTAAAATAAAACTATTTACGGCGGTAGCCGGCCATCCAACAAGAGAAAGCATTCGGTATAGGGAATCGTTGTGTCAGACTTATGTCCCATGGCTCCGGTGAGGTCTCTGTAAATAACCATCCATGATATGTTCGTGTATTGTTCAAGTGGGAGACAAAGTCTCTGTCAGTAGGTGATGGTTAAAAAGTGCCTTTTCTTTGTTGTTTTTAAGCAACCTGTCGGAAAACTATGACAATCCCATTGAGCTCCCCGTGCTTAAAGGCATCGTACACGTTTGGTAGGCCTAATTGTCAAAGACCAGTGTTCTCATTTGGTATGCATAAAATAACAAGCCTGTGAAAATTTGGGCTCAATTGGTCATCGAAGTTGTACAAATTTGTGTGCTTTCAGATAAGAATAAAAATTTCTTGCAAGAAGTTTTTATTATTTTAATGAGAAATTACCTCTTTCTCAAAAACTACGTTACTTCAGAGGGAGTCGTTTCTCACAATGTTTTATACTATCAACAGCTCTCTGTTGCTCGTTACCAAGTCAGTTTTTATGCTAATATATATTTTGAGTAATTACCAAACGTGTACGATGCCTTTAAACACTGCGCACATGTCGCGCGATGGTTTGTTATGATTCTGTACCCACAATACGTCACGTGACCACCGCTAGCTCGGAGTCGCCGATTGTGTCTATTTGTATGAAGTACCTGACACCACCCATTCAATGTGTGAATGGATGTGCAGGCTTAACTTATACATGTACTGTAAAATAATTTGAGTTGATTCATTTCATGTTTTTTTACTATTTTGTTAATTACCCTCAAATGGATATCAAAATTGTCTACAAGTCCATTTTTTATTACAATTTTGGGGTAATTAAAAAGCTAAAAACACTAATCAAGTCAAAATACTTTGAGTAAGTGTGCAAGTCTTTTCACACATTAGAACACCTTTAGTATAAGTGTGCATGTCTATTCACACATTAGAACACTAGTATAAGTGTGCATGTCTATTCACACATATGATTAGAACACCTTTAAGTGTGCATGTCTAGTCACACATTAGAACACTAGTATAAGTGTGCATGTCTATTCACACATTAGAACACCTTAAATTAGATAAGTGTGCATGTCCATTCACATATTAGAACACCTTAAGTGTGCAAGTCGATTCACACATTAGAACACCTTTAAGTGTGCATGTCTAATCACACATTAGAACACCTTTTACATGTTTCACTTCAGTTTGAGTAAGTGTGCATGTCTATTCACACATTAGAACACCTTTTACACGTTTCAGAATACTATAAGTGTGCATACATGTCTTTTCACACATTAGAACACCTTTTACATGTTTCAGTATAAGTGTGCATGTCTATTCACACATTAGAACACCTTTAGTAAGTGTGCATGTCTATTCACACATTAGAACACCTTTTACATGTTTCACTTCAGTATGTGCATGTCTATTCACACATTAGAACACCTTAGTATAAGTAAGTGTGCATGTTTATTCACACATAGAACACCTTAGTGTAGTGCATGTCTATCACATTACTCATCATATATAGAACACCTTTTGTGCATATCTATTCACACATTTAGAACACATTTAGATAGCATACTCAACAACATACCTTTACAATATGGAGCTTTAGAATATGGAGTAATGTACCCACCACTGATGAACGGAAGATGAAGCATTATGGATGGTCTTGTAAGAGATATAATAATGGCAAAAAAAAGTTGTTATAGATCGACGTCAGACATGTCAGATGTGAAATCTCCCTCGTTAAGAAACTGTCCTCAGATTGAACTAGAGAGGGCGCACTTCATAAACAAATGGACGCGCTTAACACCGGAAGATATTTCAGAACACATTGCCTCAGACAATTGCAGTGACCTACTCTTATCCCTTTCAAAATAATATGAAAAAAGTGAGATGTTTAATAGTAGTACTAGTATTTTTACAGGAGTGAACATTTTTCAGGATGATCCAATTTTGAAGATAAGTGTGGGATGTTTGGGACTGAATACAGCTTGGTGAAGGGGAGAGGGGGGCGGGGGTAAAAATGATGGGCTTCCCAGATGGGGAAAAGTGGGATGATTGTTTCAGGTCACAGTTATGGGTAACTGAGAGGGTAATACGTGGGGGCCAAGCAAGAGGGGAAGTTAAGGGGTGGGGCAGGGTATGTTTCGAATTGATTGACAGTTTGGATGTAGATGGCAGTAAAGAGTAACAATCTTGGGGGCTGACCCAGATGGGAAAATGTGGGATGCATATTTTGGGATTGATACAGCTTGGATGTAAAGGAAGTAACATATTGGGGTAGATCCAAAATGAAAGGTAAAGTGTGATGCAAGAGGGATTGATACAGCTTGATGGGGGGGGGGGGCATGTAGAGGTGGCCCAGAAGGGAAGTTAAAGTGGGGTGCCTGTTTACAGCCTTTTACTTAATAACACAAATAACAAATATATAAATCAATAAAACACCAAATTATTTATCAATTTCGCCTTCATAATGAGACATTTATTACTCTTTCTTTTTCAATTTTCCTTATTAAACATTTGTTTCCTGTGTGGCAGGAGATTCTGTCCCCCCAATACGGCGAACTTTTTACAAACGTCTTCTGATAGCGCCTTCTGAATAATCCTCCAAGACCATGTTAATTTCCCATATGGGGGACAGAATCAGAATCTCCGGGGGACAGATTTCCCTATGACACCAGCATTATATCTGTTTGCGTTTATACCTATTCACAGCCTGCCACAAGAGGGCAGGCTGATGGATTGAATTTCACACCAAACTTGAAAATACTGTGAATGCATAAAAGTTACACATTATTTTCCCTTACTCTATGGCATAATCTTCCAGAAAGAAATATTCCCCTAAAAGTATTGATTTTATTTTTAATGTCTTCTGGCATAAATTTATAAATAAAACAGTTTTGAAAAAACATAACAATTATATCAAACTATTTCTCATAACTATTATTAGGAACTTTTGGCGAGCTTTCCCTACAAAAGTATGGTGAGAATGACAAGGGGTGGCCTTATCGAAAGATACAAAATTACTTAAACCGCACTGAATTGTAGCTTTTACAATTGTTATGAATTGGTATTATTTCTTTATAATGCTTTTTGAGAAACTTTTCACTTCGAAGTACTACGGCTATGGAAAAATGTATCACTTTTTATCCCCCATAACATTTGAGTCAGAGGAGCGTTACGCGTATAACGCTTCTCAGAGTGTGTACTCCAATGCATATTATTCTTCCTGCGATAACTGCTCCTGATTTTCGGCAATATCTCAAAAACGCTAGGGCACCTTTTGAAATGAAATTTTCACAGGTTAGTTTTATGGTATATATCTACACTAAAACTACATAGGTTTGAAACAATCAATAGGCTCCAATTACCAAACGTGTACGATGCCTTTGAATGGGGGACAGAATCTCCGGGGAACATATTTCCCTATGACAACCGGCAATCCCCGCATTTACAGCATTTACTATTTCGCCCGGGCGATTTACTATTTCGGAACGATTTAGTGTTCAGTACGGCGTTATAACGCCTTTACGGATAACGCCTTTACGGCGTTATAACGCTCTAAAAATAACGCCCTAGTTAACCCTATCATGGCCTGGCTTTTTGGGACTTACGGGGACGGGGGACAAAATAATGACAACTTAGAGGGCATTTTTGGGCAGTCTTTTGCCCATTTATTGGTTATTTATTTCCTTATTGTTGTCCAAATGCTATAAAACATTGCGAACTTGTTTATTTTGACATAGGCCTTCTCAATAAACTGACACTATATCTTTTCACTCGGGTCACCATTTAGGCGGAATAATCGGTGCCCAGTTTGCAATGCTTCAATTCTTCATTTCTTGGCCTGAAAATTTGGAAATTGGCATTTAGGGCAGGGTTTATTGTTGGTATTTACCCTCCACATGTTAATGACCATAAAAACGTACCTGGTAAAGAGCACTGGAGAGCTGCCAATGAAAAAAATAGCTGCCAATATTAAAAAAACTTTGTTATAAACCACATTCCCTTTGAAGTAATGTAGTTTTAGAGAAAGAGGTAATTTTTCACCCAAACATTTGACTCTGAGTAAGGCTTTAGGCATGAAGCCTTTCTCATGCATCTGAAAGCACACAGTTCTATATGCAACAAGGGGTGTTTTTCTTTCATTATTTTCTTGCAACTTCGATGATCAATTGAGGCAAAGTTGGCATAGTTTATTATTAATTTATTCATATGTTGGGATAGTCCTGCACCAAGTGAAGATACTGGTCTTTGACAATTACCAAAAGTATACCCCACCTTTAAGTATAGTCTATTCCATTGAAAAAGAACTTGATATTATTTAAAACCCCTTTATACAGGCTGAAAACACAAAATCCAAGATAGCCGCCAGATTATAAGTGAAAGAAAAATGAGGGCCTACAAATTATGATAATCAGTTTGGCGCACGAATTTTGGCCTATTTAGTGTAGTGCCCCCCTGGGCATCAATAATTTATTGTGCCCCAACGGCGACCCGTGTAAGAAAGCATTGTCATGTTATCGAGTAGGCCTATGTCAAAATAAAACAGTTTTACATGTATCACATTTGGACAAACAAAATAATACGCAAATAATGGAAACAATATGTTGTTAGACCAAAAAAATAGGGAATCGCCAAAAGTGCCCTCCAACGGCATTTTTTGAAAAATCTTTTTGTCATCATTTTGTAGAACTTGGTGAAATGAAAATTAATGGCAAGTTTCATAAAAATAAGAATTTTTTTGTGAATGCGGAAGGGAGGGCGTACTATATGCCCCCCCCCCCCGTCTCCGTAAGTCCCACAAAAGCCCGGTCCTGATAGGGTAAATTAAGACGTTTAATTTATAGCGTTTTAACGCCGCGGTCACGGCGTTTTTTATCCTTTAATCCAGTGTATTAAAACAGTGTTGCTTGCGTTCCCACGGCCTTTCTAGTAAAAAGACATTATCATGTGACGCGCTCTAAACCAATCTCAAGGCAGAATCTCTGTGAGGGGTTGATATTAATAGGCTAACAGTTAGTTTTTTGCAATTGTTGGTTTTTCATTCCATGGACATAAAGACCATATTCGTCATACTTTAATGTGCATAATTATTAATTTCATATAGGAATGAGTGATGCAATGTTCACAGGCGGACCATCTATAGATGACCTTCAGAAAGCGCAAAGTTTTGTTCAACGTAATACAAAGAAAGTTGCCTATAGGCCCTATATCATACGAGTAAAAACTATCCCAGCACAGCCGACAGAAAATTCAAAGGCGGCAAGCATAGGCCTATATGCCTGTATTAAGTTGATGTGATCGTTTCCACACACCCATAAAAAAAACCCCCAACAAACACAATAAACACAAAAACAAGTTGATTGTTCGCGTAAAAGAAAGATACCATTATGAAAAATCCAGCAAAACTAAACAAGCATACTGAAGGATTCCGTGATCATAAGGGTTCGCCTATATAAGTACTTATTTACATTTTCTATTCACAATTTTAGATACATTTTTTCGTGTTTCTTGTTTGCCGTTGTTTTGTTAATAACAAATGAATATCAAAGATGACAAGACATATGAACAATTATACTCTACTCCGAAGATTTTGCGAATATGATAACCTTTATAATAACTTGAAAACGTATGCAAGATTACGAGCCTTTCAAATAGTCGTTGTTTAAAGGGACTATTCATCACAATAATTGGATTGTCTTGACCCATCCATCTACCAACAGCAAATTCGATTTTTAATATTGACTGACTTTAGGCTCAGGCCTACGATACAAATTCATGTTAGATAAACATCGATAAACTATTGCGGTGCGCAAATACACTGCAAAAACTGGGGTGTTAAAATTGCCACCGTGGGTGTTGTCACATATAGATACCGAGGAGAGAATCAAAATTAACACTACATGTATATGGTGTTCAAATAACACCAATGTAGTTGTGTTGGCAGAAATAGGTGTTATTTTAACACCCTATGGTGTTAATTTCGATTCTCTCTTCGGTATCTGTATGTGACAACACCCACGGTGTCAATTCTGCACCCCAGTTTTTGCAGTGTAACATTAATCTACATCGCTTGACACTTTATTACAATAGTAAGGCAGACAGTATTCAGAGTCTATCGTAGCTAAAATCCTTCGGCTATCTTGCATAACTAGTCTTTGAATATCTTTCGTATTGTTTAAAGAACATTCAAATACAAAATGAACAAATAATTACAGGGATTTTATTTTGTGCAGAAAAGGAAGAACATAATAATTCCCAGTTTAAAGTTTAAACAATTTTTTTTTGCAATAGGACATGTATTTTTTGTAGGTAATAGTAACGTGGTCTTTTTAATATTTCTTGCAATAAGGTGTAGCCTAGTTGCATGGCCTTTTTAATACTTCTTGCAATAGGGTGTATTTTAAGATCTTTTTATATTTCTTTCAAAAGTAATCTCTCTTACCAGAGAGAGGTTAATATATATACTTTGTTAGTCTAAAAAATAAAACACGACCACAAATTATACTCTCTTATAATACAAAGTGTGTGTTATGTCACACTAAATCCTTATCTAGTTTCAATCACTTCATAAGAACTAAACGTAATTTGAAGTCTTAATTCTACAATTAGTGTTGTTTATCTTGTTTTTTTTTTAATTGTTGTAACGGGCACATCCATCACAAGCCTCGGCTTTTATAGGATGATGCTTCCATAGTGCAAATGTGGAAATAACTGTTCTATTGAATTGAATAAGTAACGGTAGCATAAGTGTCACAAGAATTTTAAAAATAGAATCTCATTGTGAACATAACCGTTGTGTGCGCCCGCCAACATCTTCATAATTATTATAACAGTATTACCAACGAGAGATGATTTATTCTTTCGTCAGAGCCAGCATTGAGTTTTGACCCCGCATGAAAAAAAGTGTTCATTGTTATTTATTTTCACAATTTGCTGCATAGGGGACAAATCACCGGGAGACAAAATCCCCTGTGGTGCACCATAAAGCATTGTGACGAACAAATTACATTAACTATTAATTTACAGTCGATTATTTTGAGTTATCCTGCATCAACCATTTTAAAATTCCTACTGTGTAAACTTGTCAGTATTCTGAAGAGTTGTCCTTTTTTATTACCCTAACGTTGACGTCGACGCGGGAAGGGTTGCGTTGTGAAGTAAGCCATGGTACATCCCATTCCAAATTCCACCATTCTGAGAATAAAACAGGATGCAAATTAGTTCATCAAGTGTATAATATTTGCCGTTTTGCAAAAATAAAAATAAATACAAAAAAGATCATCGACATTTGACAAGTGATTCGGTTCAGACAGGTAAACTGATTAACATTGTCTGCCACATTGGGAGTCTGGTTGCATGTGCGCACTTACAATACTGGGCCCAATTTCATAAAGCCTGTAAGCACACAAACTTGCTAAGCACAGAATAATCTTGCTCAGCAGAAATAGGTCACCAGCCAAAATTTCATGAAGTTTACATTGTTACAACTGGCGCTCCACTCTTTTTTTTGGTTAGGAAAGAAATTTGCTAGGCAGTATTTTCTGCTTACCACCTTTATGAATTTGGGCCCTGGTTGGCAAAATGAGGGAACATTGCGCCATTTTGTATGGGACTGATGGTGGCGAGTCGCATACGCGTTTGCGCGTCCGAGTGTCTAGTGCACAACTCCATGGTATTTGCCAACCAATAAGGTATGTGGGCCTACGCATTGCTCAATATTGGCATAATTCATGGGAAGGGCTAACCGGGTGCAAACAAAATTATGCAAAACCAGGCATGTACATCGACGCGTAAGCGCCGCCCGTTGCGCAGCGATGCGGGGTAGTTGAAAACAAATTGAGAATGAAGGCCCATTTCAAGCCATTTGGTCAATTTTTGCGCTTTGTTTGTGCGCACAATTTAAAAAAAATATTTGGTGCTTTTTTTGTTTTAATTTGATTTTTATTGTTATTTTTTGGGGGCGTGCGGGGGAGGGGCGGGCGGGCGTCCGCTCCCCCTAGTTACGGGCCTGTACTTGGCTGATATTAATTTGTGCTATAACCTGGTTTCATTAATTAAAACACATGTACCTTGCACACGACTGGTAAATGTACCAGCCCCACGGTGGAGGCTGTTCATCTGGACCAGCCACCATTAATCCAAGTATGCCGTACAATCCTAAACACGCTGATGACAACCCTAACGCTGCCGTGAAGGATGCAATGCGAAACACCTGTTAAAAATAAGAATACAGTATTTAACAACCTGTCCCCTTGTTTATTTTTGTCAATACTCATAGTTGAATTGTTCCCCCTTTTCTTTGCTCCACCCAAGTTTGTTAAGTTTGTTGAAGTACTAACGCGGACAGCAATGCTCAAAGAAAAAATACAGTTATTTTGTTCTTCAAAATGACAGTTTACATCTTATTAAATTAATGCTGTGTGTGTGCGACAACCGATAGTCTCAATAAATATTTCTGCCTGAAATACCACCATCTTACTCTCATACTTGATTACTATTGGTTCTTGCTTCACATTGCACCTAAATCAACAAAACATTTTGAATCAAAATAAAATAGTTGGACAGGGCCTAAACTTTAGTGATATTAATCGGAATGAATGTACTCTTCTAATGGTGTGTCAACTTTGATAAAGGCTCTTTTCGAAATCACTGCTTGAGCTCCGGTGTCATAAGGAAACCTGTCCGCCGGAGATTCTGTCCCCCATATGGGAAATTAACACAGGCTGAAGGAGGATGATTCAAAAGAGGGCGCTATCAGAAGAAGTTTGTACACAGTTCGCCGTGTGGGGGAACAGAATCTCAGGGGGTACAGAATCTCCCGCCACACCGGCTTCGGGTCCGTCAGGTATTTTGAAAACGTCTGCTTTTGGTGCGGGGCTTCAAAAAGGCAGACGGCGCCACTAAAGCAAAGGCCTAAGCCCAAGCCGTGGTTCCGAAAAGGGACAAAAATAAAGTTGCTTACCTTTTGGGTGACCTGTGGTCTGTTAGGACTGGACATATTGCCTGCAAGTTTGATACGTTGCTTTTGTTTGTTTTCATTATGTTTGGCATCAGATGGCACAGAACGGTTCTTTTTCATGGCAGTAGTGTCACCATTACCATCTTTGTTTTTCTCCAGAGAATTGTTAGATCTTGTCGCAGTGAGGGTAGAAGAGCCGATTGTTGTAGTATTAGGCCTAGATATGTCGTGTTCGTCATTTCTTTCCATTTTAGTTTGATCGACAGCACACTGCTCATCCTTGTCACAAGTCTCTGTCTTTGAGTTGCTCAGTTCTTCTGAAGCTGTCATCTTACTTTCAAGTGACGTCATGGTGTTGTCGATTTGAATCTTCTCCCGGTTGACTGATTCTGCTTTAGAATCAGTACTGACGTCATCAATGACGGGTAAGGAAGTTTTAAAATCAGCACCCATGGTGACGGTTGAATTATTTGGAGGAATGCTTTTACTTGACTGGTTTCGACTAATCGAAAAAATGCTCTTGTTATCAGGAGAGCTGTTTTGTCTCTTCATACTCCTTGCAAATATAGCAGACAGTCTTTTGGGAAATGTGTGCGACATTTTCGAGCCACCATTTGTCGTGATTGAACCATCGCGCATTGATATGTCATGAAGCTCTTTTCTATTCTTTTTGGCAACACTCAATATTTTCCGGGCGCTGTAAATGTAGGTCACACTTAACATAATGCCCCACACTACAAAGAAACCGTGGCACAAAATTCCCAGGACCAGAACACGTTTATATAGCACAGAGATAAAGCAAGCAAAAAGTATCAGGATGAAATGAGTGGCTATAATAGCTGACAAGAAACAAGCACTGCGCAGTTTAGCCGATTTGCTTATGCGCATCTTTGAAATAGATAAAAGAACCCAATTGACCAGAGCAAAGGCTGACGTCATGCACGGATAAGGCATGTTAAAAAGTATGACAGCAACCAGAAGTGGAACTCGTTGATATTTCAGATATGGATCAACAAACAACATGATTGCGTTACTTGATCCTAGGACAAACACCAGCAAATTAATGCATGTAAATACTGGTTGAACGGCCTTCCTCGATCGTATCCCACCTTGACGTCTATTATTCAATACACGCAAAATGGTGGCATATAACGCGTAAATGCTTAGCATCAGAAAAAGCGCCCCAAAAAAGTACCGGTGAATTGGCCACCAGATGCCCCACACGTTTTCATTCATAGAAGATACATCGGGAACTATTGGTATGTCAGTGTTTATAATGATTTCAGTGTTTGATGTAGATGTGACACCATAATAATCATCAAACTGCGTCATGACTTCATCTGTTCTTGGTTCTGCAAGTGCCATGATGATGATGAAACGGATCAAACCTGTATTAACAGAAGAGAACAAAAGGACAACGAAAGGTGATTCATTGTGCCGTGAAAATATTATAAATTTATATAAAAAGGGAACATTGAAGACTATGTTTAACGCTACGTAAAGTTGAAGTCGAAGTTGGCGTGTAACTCATCAGCATGCCATAACTATAGACCAAATTTGACTTTTTAACGGGGAGCAAGGACACCAGTTATGGGGCACGTGCCCCCCCCCCCCCATCACTGACGCCACTGATTGTGCCCACACTCATACAGTCTTTGCAAATCTTTGATAGCGAAATAAATGAGCAACTCAAAAATAAAATAAACTCTGAAATAAACGAACAACTCGGAAACAAACGAATAATTCGGGGAAAAAACGAAAAACTTAAAAATAAAAGAACAGCAGTACTTAGAAAAAACGAACAACTCGGATATAAACGTACAACTTAGAAATAACAGCAGTGGCACTGGACTTTCGCAGTGGCACTGAATTGGGCAGTGGCACTGAATTGGGCACTGGTCTTTGATTGGGCACTGGTCCCACGCCGGTAAAGATTGCGCTCGAAATGTGAGATACTTTCGCTCAAAATCCTTGATCAGTCCATGTCAGTAAAATAAGTTGATAGACTTTATGTCATTTTACGCTAAAACCTCACATTGGCATGGTAATGTTCGTAAATTTTCAAAATCAACCCTTTCAATCATAGCCCATTCTGTAAAGTCATCCATACACATCCATACCGATGTGTCATCCATACCGTACATTATCCATCATTACCACCCCTAGACTGATGGGCACCTTTATCTTTTTTCCGATGTTCAGGCTATGCAACCTCCTGCTTATGTACTGAAATAATGTCAAGATTTCAACAACAACAAAATGCGGAAGAATTTGCTTTAAAGGTATCATATACGTTTGGTAATGACTCAAAACAAATATTAGCATAAAAACTTACTTGGTAACAAGCAACGGGGAGCCGTTTATATTATAAAACATTGTAGGAAACGACTCCCTCTGAAGTAACGTAGTTTTTGAGAAAGAGGTAATTTCTCACTAAAATAATAAAACCTTCTTGCAAGAAGTTTTTATTCCTATCTGAAAGCACACAATTGTACAACCAGGGTGTTTTTTCTTTCATCATTTTCTTGCATCTTCGATGACCAATTCAGCTCAAATTTTCACAGGCTTGTTATTTTATGCATATGTTGGGATACACCAAGTGAGAACACTTGTCTTTGACAATTTCCGTACGTGTTCAGTGTCTTTAAGCTGACGTGAGGTGTAGAGATTGGCTATTATTTTGACCTATGATTGCTAATAGCTTGCTCAGTCAACCATAGACTTGTGGACAAGTCGTTAAATATCTGTCGCGTTGATAGCGAAACGGCTCTCTCGCAACTATCTCGCGAGAGGGCTGCTCTCACGACTATACGGTCCCCGACTACAATCTGCTCTCACGACTGCAGTCCCATTTGGGACCGCAGTGTGGGACCGCAGTCGTGAGGGCAGTAGTCTCGAGCAGCAGTCTCGCGAGATAGTTGCGAGAGAGCCGTTACGCTATCACCGCGACAAACATTTAACGACTTGTCCACAAGTCTATATAAGTCAATCATTACAGAGGACAGTAGTCCGAGCAGTTTAAACATAGAGCAAGGTTTAACATAGCACAATCAAGAAAACCATTTCAGATTTCGTCCTTGCTTTAAAATAAATTAGAAGTATTTGCAACACATTCTGTCTTTCTATTCAATCCAACGTTCGAAAAAAAACGAAAAACCCCTGGTATCTGTATTACAGATTACCCTTTTTCATTAAGACCTAATAAATGGTTGTGTTGCATATCAAAAAGCAGAAAGTTGTTAGAAAAATACAATATTCCGCAATTAATTAATATCTACCATCTTCCATTGATAGAGATATAGGCCTACCATTAGTTTTAGGAACTTGATGTAAAACCCTCACCTCATCAGACTTATTGATGTCACAGCAATAGAAAATTGTCAACAAACATTATCAAAATATTTTTACAACATATTTGTTTAATGTCATGGCATTTTAAATTTGAAGAAAGGTTCTGGCTCATTATTGCCTCAACTTTTTAGATGTGATGGGGCCTTTGTTAAAAATAAATCATAGATCGTATAGACAAGTACACATATACCTGAGGCGTCGTGCTTTGGAGGACCAAGGCGGACTAAAAGGGCACCTGTATCTGCAACATTTAAGAGTAAGGGGCTGTAAAAATTTCATTCTTTTGAATAATGTTGGCCACGGCCAAGAAATTTCCTTATACTTTTATATTTTATGGACCTTGGCCCCCAAAACAAATAATTATGGAAAACATTTCTTGAAAAAACTTTATTGGCAGAGTTACCATTTCGGGGTGGTTTCTGATTTAATTTTTTATGACTGAGAAGTACTCAATACTTTATAAAGGCAAAGAGCTAGCTGCATTGTGTTCATAATGGCTGGATAACCATTATACCACATTTAATTATTCAATACCCATTTCATTATACTACAAGGCCAAACTTGTATGGTTATTGTCGGCGTAAGAACAAAAATTCGATCTAAACCAGAGTATTAAAAAGAGAGAAACAAACTGGGTGGAGAAAATGCCTCTCCCCCTTTCCCACCCCTCTTCCATAGCCAGTGGCCCTACCAGACATTCTTATGGGGGAGGGGGCAAATGGGGCAAAGACATTATCGGGAGGGGGGCATGGGGGTCGATGGGTGGGGGACGGGGGATGTCCCACCCAATATTTTAGACTGGGGACAGCTTATCAGATACCACCCCAACACACTTTTTGATTGACTGTTCTTTAGAAATATGCACAAAAGTACAAAAACCTATTTTCTTGATTTCATAAATTTAATGTTTACAAATTGGTTCAAATAAAAAAATAACGAACGAAAGGTAAAGTGGGTGTTTTTTTATGGTCCACGTGTAGAATGGTATTTTGGGCCTATTTCTGTGTCTAATAATACAGAAAATGGACGACAAGTTTCGTCTTCGACATGCGTGTGATAACGAATTTATCTTCTAGCTACCAACCAAAAATTGAAGTTATTAGGTCTCGCACGAGCGCGCACATGTACGCTTGAAGAGCAGTAATACACACCATTAGATAAAGGCATACTAAGTGGTTTATGGCTCTATTATTATACCATGGCTGTTGACATTAGGATAGTGGATTTACGTGCTGCTGTTAACATCCAAAACCCTCAACATTTTACTTGGGAAATCATTGTAATGCGGTTATAGGCTCATTAAAAAGGATTGTGAAGTAAAATATTGTGTACTTGGTAAAATCTGGGTTTTTACATAAAGGGAAAAACCACTATAGGCCCAAACCTTATTTCGTATGTGGTTTTTTTGTTATTGTTAAATATCACCTCCTGTCAAACGAAAAACACGGAACCAAATGTCACACAGTAATGTTAAAATAATGGTATGGAGTGCATGTAAAGTATGCATTTTCCAAGACTTGCACTCGCCCGTCCCCTCACTTTTCGGTAGCAATCGACACCCGGGGGGGGGGGCTATTTATTGTCTCGAACCATTCATCTCATGAATGGGGTGGGGGCTCACAACCCTTCCCCACCCCTCTGTTACGTCACTGTCCATAGCGCACCTACAGCATTTAGTTTAGGCGCACAGTCCAAATGGATCACCTACCATTGTGCTGGGATTATAGCTCAAGTTGAAAGAGCTCTTACTAAAATTATGAATTTCAAAATTTAAACACACAAACCTTTTACGACCGTTCTCCGTTTGGCTATTTCTAAAGTGCTTGCAAGATGTTTGTAGACATTTTACTTTAATTCATAAAAAGCGACCAAGTATTACCTGAGATCATAACTACTGCAATCAATCCCATGCAGCGTCACCGCCAACTTCCTCAACACGAGCAATGGAGACGCATTGCGATCACTATTGCACGGATTTTCAGGAATGTTTGGGTTGGGGTACGAACTTGGTATCTATCTATACTTGGCGGCAGTGAAACTCCGGTGGGTTCCGTAGAAAAACATGAAAAACGGCTGCTGGTGGAAACCAATAATTTGGCCGGAAAGTATAGTGCGCAATATTATGAGAAAAAAACATGCCGAGCAATCCAAAATATTTTCACGTGTAACGCAGTTTGCAAATTATGTGCATTGCTTGGCGTTCATGTTAACGCAAAGAATTATTATTATGGTGGATGTTCTTGACATTCACGGCCGTGGATGATTAGTAACGGGTTAGTAACAAATTGGCAGCCATGCATTGATGTCCAGACCAGATGACGCTTATTTGTTAGGTAAAACCACAGTCAAGTATCAGTTCCTTTGTCCTTGCGTGCTTCTTAAGACAGGGGATACAAGTTGTGAAATGGTAGCTTTCAGATTCCCAAACAGTGTTGAAGCTGAGAAAATGAACCGTTTGGGGCATAGCCAAACCGTTTTTTGGACCGTGCGCTTTAGAGCCATACAGTTTTTGAATTAAATTAACATTACTATCAATGTTTTTTTGGTAATTTTCAGTCAAAATGCAGCCTCACTTTTATGCATTCACATTAAAGCGTTTTACCTCTTCAGTTAAAACCCCATTCAATTTCACTTTGATGATGCATACGAACATATTTAGCATTAAAGGAACGTTACAGAACTGGTAATTAAAATTTTCTTTAACATCACAGATTTACATAACAATTACACGGTCTAATGATGATGATAGTAGAAAACATCCTTAGAAATATTTCTGTCTGAAATGCCATATTTGATGAGAAATAAATAAAACTAATTTCCGATTGGAGTTTATCGCTCATGAGCGCTTTATTCATGCATAGGCCCTATAACACATGCAAATGTATAATCGGTTTTTCACTATTTTCTCGTGACCCACAGATGGCCGATCGATCTCAAACTTCTACAGGTTTGTCAGTTTATGTATATGGTGGATTATATAGAGTGCTTACACTGTTTTGTTAGCAAAAACCGATTCTGTAATGTTCCTTTAATCTTCATATTTCACTTGTTCTTTTTTAGCCTTGTGAAATCGGCATTCAATTCAGCAGAGCAGGCGCAACTAGAGTTTTCTGCGAATTTGAATGCTGTTCGAGTGGATTGTTAAATTGATTAGTTATCTAACGGCCATTTCTTTGACATGAAGAAAAATCGAATGCCTGCCTGATTTGAGGAACTTTTATTTTCGCACGAGAATAACGTGACGTTTATATATTGGCGGCCCATTTGCCGAAAATGATCAGTCATAAAGCCTACCTGTCAATTTGCTCGGTTTCGCTGCCCTTCCAGATGAACTTAGACGATGGAGTGAAAACCAAGTATTCCGTCAAACTATTGCATGTCCCACCGTAGTCTTCCCCAAGTCTTGTAGTTAACAGCTAGAAACATTCCGTTATTAACAACAATTCGACCCAGTCTTGTCTTTTTTCACGTGACTTTAATTATAGCGCCTGCGTATTGCGATTGGACGAAACTAGTGTCCATTGCCCATGCGCTATGTTGCATGAGATTAAAGGCAAACAGCAATCGATGTTTGGTATAACAATTGCTCAATGGTATAACAGAGGATGAAGTCGAACAAATATTATGTTGTAAAAAAAATTAAATCCCATTTAAAAGCTAAAGATTTTTTCGTTGTAAAATTTGACGCTATTTAGCCATTGGCTACAAGTTCGATGTTAATAAACCATCAATAACAATACACACACAAAAAAAAAATTGACCTCGGCTTCTGAAAATACAAACAAGTCAAAGCAATCCAAATTTACGTACACAAGCCTCTGATGGTAGCTATACCTTAATTTTAATCATCTTAACATTAATATTTTAAACACAAAAACACAAAATATTCTTCAAATGAATTTCTTTTACTATATACACATACACAGTTGTATTTATCACTTCCTTTACGTCCCTTGTAAATACTGAAAGCTATAAACGTTTTAAATCAAATAATAAAAAACGTCGTTGAATCACAGCCCTCGTTTCTGAACTACAAATGCATTTCATGATTGAAGAAGTCTCATTATGCAGAACACAGTGGAATCAATTATGGTTGTTCAGTTTTTTTGTTTATGCGCCGGGCTTAACTACACAAAAGCAATAACAAGTGAACAAAAACACTTTGGCTGGTTGTTGTTGCACTCACAGGTCAGCCCTAATTACTTGTAATTACTGAAACTGTAATGGTGTTGGGGCAGATGTTTATAATCCTTTACAACGTCACAGCCGCGAGTGGTTGAAAAAAAGTAAAACCCACCTTCACTGCAGTTGTTTATTTAAAAAATAGGCCTATGATTTAAATTTTGGATGAACAAGGAAAACAATTACTAAAACAGGATTTGAACCTGCGACCTTTGGATGAACAATACTCAATCTACCAATATAACTGACAATGTGCCACCAAAAACAAGTATTACTCTTCATTTAAAAAATTAAAACATTTCAAATATAGTGTGTCGAGACGAAATTGATGGTCAATGTTTGTACAAACGAAATGACTCATGCATTTATATGAGAGCGTGTTGTGGCATGGGTTATTCTGTTCTTGGTTTGGGCCTATAAAAAAAGGGATGATTGAGGTCATATCGAGGTCATATCAAATGCTACATACTGATGGCCCATGTTTCCCTGCTCAGGTTGTGGGTCAATCTACAGTTTACATCGTGTAGCCTACCGAGTGACCGTAATCACCCCCCCCCCCACAATAGCCAACAACCCCACACCCCACAGGGTGGCTTTATAGTTTCCAAATTTAAACTTCACCTCCAAAGATTAATTACAAATACAAGTTCTTCAAATTTAAGCAGTGGCAGATTAAGCCCCCCCCCCCCATTTCCGACGACTGAAAACAAACATTAAAGGGAAATAAATCAAATTTAATTTAAAATGGTTTAACAAATAACTGTATAAAAGGCTTCTGAAATGTCCAATACATTGCACCAGAGATCATGTAAAGGTTTACAGTGGTTCATGGGGCCCTAAAGTGGGCCCAGGATCCCATACCATGATCCAAATTATTTATCTCTAAACAACACCAGGATTAAAGAAAATCTTTAAATTGGAAATAAGTCCTCAAACTTTGCGCCCCTTTCTAAAAAATCCTGGATCCGCCCATGTCCAGGGTCCTAAAACTCAAGATGGCAAGGAATTAAAAGGGGCTGTTAAATCCATTATAATATTTTGCATAGAAATGTGCCGTTTGTACCATGTTGATAATCTTTTAAAATTTCTACTTTCTGTTTAAAACACCACGAACGAATTTTCGTTATCTTTTGTCAGTGGCGACATTTAATTTTTTCCAAGGGCGTTTGCTTTTGTATACTTTTTTTGATCAGCGGATTGTTCCCGCTAAAGGATTTTATGGTCTGTTTATAATTTCTTATCTCTTGATTTAATAATTAAGCACGACATATCTGTGTTTAACAATTACGCACGGCATATCTGTGTGTATGTTGACTTCGGGCATTTACTTCTTGAATTGTCCGTTTGGGAAGCTTAGAATATTATAGGCTTTTTGTTGGTTCCGTTCTTCTGTTATTTTTCAATGCGTAAAACTACGGAAGAGCTAGTGCTCGGAAGTTACAAGAAATTTGAAACAACACGATTATTGTAGGCCGAGTGTGGCTTACTGTCGGGCATTGTGTTAATTTCTCATTTTCTCTAAAGAGTTTTTACTATGTTATGTACAGTTTTTTATCTAAAGTCTTTGTAATTTATTGGTTTTGGATGAGTAGTGCCTACATTAATTTTGATTACTACCCATCGCTAGTTAAAAAGGCATGTGTATATTTAGCCGGCACTGACACAACATTCAACCAACCTGTGTATCTGTCAAATCATTTTGCACGTTGGCATATCTGTTTATTCCGATTGCCACAATCAAATAAATGTACGTTGACGGTCTTTGAAGGCTATTTCGTGACTTTGACAGATGTCATACTGACACGTCTCTCTATTATAGAAGATGGTCAACTTTCAAATTGAAAGTGTTTATAGATTCGATAATAATGTTAATCTTATAAAAGGTTATCTAATTTAATATTCAGGCAGAACAAGCCGCTTTTGAAAGAAAAACGAAGGATGAATAAAAGTGTAGTTTTTTAATAAATCGTTTTTATTTTTCAGGGGCTCTTCAACGGGCCCAGTACAAGCAGTAAATAGGTTTCACGATCATCCGCACACTTGCCAGCTCCCCTATTTTTGCCGAATGTTTTTCCTCCTTCATGGTCTTCTTCTATTTAAAGTGAACAGGCTAGAAGAAAGTGACGGGAAAAGCACAGACTGGTCTAACCATGGAGGTCTAATCCCACCTCCATGGTCTAACTATACTTTGCTCAAAAGATAACCCAGAGAGTCCATACACATCGGACAAGCATCGTCGTATTCAACATCATTCGCAGGACCCCTGTGAGGGTGTACGCGGTAATTTCGTTACATCTTTGCGCTGTGGGACCCTCTTTTCAACAAATCTTAGTTTCGACTAGACAATAAAAACATTTGATAAGGCATAATACATGATTTGAAATTAAATTGATCCCACATTGACAATAATTATAAAGGATAAATTCATATATCATGATGGTTGTCAGGTTTTAACTCACCCACATGTACCGATGACAAGAAAACGCCCAAAGAAGCTTGCAGTTGACCACCAACATCAAATTACCAATTTCCCAAAGCTAGTCGTATTCTCCTACTGACACTTTGATGTATATCCAAAATATATCAGTACATTTCGGTGCGTTACTGCTCAGTAGTCGTAGTCGTAGTCGAATATGTGGTAGTTTGCTGGTGTTTTGGCTGCTGATGTAGTATGCAAGCTTCGTAGGGCTTATAGCTATTCTTCATCCAGTTTTAAATTGACTCATTTACTGCGTGGTAATTAGGGCCAATTCTTAAATGACAAATAAACCCAAGCTTTCGTGAGGTGGATTTTAAGATGTCCTTAGACTCCCTAATCCACTCTAACAAGGCTATTATGGTGTAGGGGCCTACGTCATTCATGCGCAGCCCCTAAACCGCCTGCCTGTTCAAGTCCTATGTTGTACCACGCTCTGAATTCACCAGTGCTTGTTATCGAAATTACAATGGAGGCCCCAAAAAGTCAATACTACACCATTATAAAGAACCTTTATACATCAACTTGGAGCAATTACTCAGCAAGGTCATTGGAATACTGTTTTTAAAATCATTATCAATTTAAAGTAAGAACTTACCCTTGAGAGATATTCATGAAATTCTAGTCTTTCACTCCATCGGTTTAAACAAAAATAGTAACTGTTTATAATATTTAAAATGTCGATTGAGCTGAGCTTCATTTAAGAGTTGAGCCTAATTAAGTTTAATTATATAGTTGTACATCTGTTACCATTCTCCTCATATTATTTTTTACATTCGGAGTATGTTGTGTGTATAGTGAACGTAGCTGTGTGCAAGCAAACCATGAGCTGAGACCAAGCGTGACCACAAATACAATTTGATGGTGTTCGATATACATTGATGCATATGAAGCTTTTTAAAAGGACATGCAAAGAAAATAGTATAGGACCGGAACGCACTCAATTTGTTCAAAAGGCTAAGGGTTTTGTCATAAAGCTTCTCCCCGTGTCGAGTGAGAATCACATTATTGAAAGCAAGCTTTAAAAAACGTATGAGGCGTCATGTACAGTTCTTTTCAGAAGGGGTGGGGAAAATAAATGGTTAAGGGAAAAACCACAAGAAGAACATGTGTAGGTGGGGGGGGGGCGGATGGGGGGAGGGTGTAAAAAAGGAGGAGACTAAGTTCTGCCCAAAACAGCGATGTGAAGACGGCAGTGCGGGAAATTTGAAACTATTTCCGGCGGTAGCCAGCAAAAGATAAATGGGCAGAGAAACGTTGAGAAATTTAAGGCACATGGTTTTGGTATGGTCTCTGGCAATAAACAATCATAATGACTGTGTGGATGTTGTTTTAGTGGGAGACAAAGGTCTCTGTCTTTTGAAGAGTCAATAGGCAAACATCACTCCATATGGATTACTGTCCAAAATCATTACAAACGCCTCATTGCACGTACATTATTATTGATAACAGTTGTCACTGATAATTGATATCGACACTCGTTTTATCGTAAAAGCGGAAAAACATTCATCATGGTCGTTTGGAACAATGAGAGTTCATCGCCTGTGCATCGAGAAATCTTCTGATTGAATTATTTCTTGTTTCATCCCTTCCGTTGCCAAGCGAGGTATGCCATCGTCAAACCAAACCCTAACTCCACTGATCTGAGGAATGAACAACATAACGATATATATTATTTATTTCCCTTCACAAAAACCAGCACCCACCCCCTGTTAAAAATATCCGTAAAGTGAAATATTCCGCATTTTCGCCGTAATTTTACGGACTTTCCGTAAATGTAAATATTAATTATGCTAATAAGCGTAATCACAATCAGCCACATTTGCCCAAACACCTACACATAGTATAGTAGGCCTACATGTAAGTAAATATTGTTATTTCACCCACAACTGTGTACACATGTACAAACTCATGTTAAGGGTTTTTTATTTTACGGAATTAAAAAACTTTTCCGGAAATAGAGCTGCCAGAAAAAAAAAATAGCGTTCCGAAAATACGGAATATTTCACTTTACGGAGTCCGTAAATTTACGGACATTTTTAACAGTGGCGATTTTTTTTTTCCCTGAACCTTTCGGGCAGTAGGGCCTACAGTGTACATTGTATAGGGCCATTGAAAAAATCAAAAAGCGGTATTATGTGACGTCCTCGCTCTGATTAACTTAAACTCCACGGACACTGCCTGAAAGGTTCAGGGGAAAAAATTCGCCCCCGGTTGACCCGGCCATTGTGTTACGGTGAGGTTTTGATGGTTGTCACGGGCTGCGAAATATATTATTGTGGTAGGACCAACCTGAGTTTTCCTTCTAATCCTATTTCAATGACCCAATTCACCTGACGTCATCATCACAATAATCTTGGTTGCGCTGTTTTGGTAATCAATGTCCACGTGTGTTATACAGTGTGCACATTTTACGCAACGGGAAGCCCGTTGATAAATCAACACACAATGTTGAGATCGAACGAAACATAGCGAAATGTGTATAAATTTCTTCAAACCTATGGAGTGTTTTGTTCTTGTTTGTATATTGATTTACCACATTATCTGAAGAAGCATCCCACAAACTTCCCTCAAACACACTAATTACTTCCTATAATAAAACTCGGTGCACGCCCTCATACCTGAGTGGGTATGGATGTGTTTTTGAACTCTAATAAAGTTTTCATACGAACCTTTGCAGATTCTGATACACGAACCATCCCCAGATATTGAAGCCCGGTCTCAATGGATTATTTACAAAAAGCAATCCGTAAACTCCCAAACAAAAGCAAATGAAACCCAGTACTGATGCCGCGATTCCAAATATTGTTACTTTATGGAGATGTTTATTCCTGTTCCGACCCTTTGGTGAAGTAGGCCTACGCATCTCATCTGTTTTGTTAATTGTCTTTGTTCGTTTGGGTGAGGACTCTGTTGTCATAGAGTCCAAGCAATAAGATGACGTATCTGGTAGGTTGATCTGGATCGCTGCGTGATGATTCTCAACTTGTACAGATACGCTACTAATATTAGTATCTGCATCAGTTTGTGGGGGCTGATCACTTGAGGTAACTTGTTTATTACGACGTAATGTACTATCGTTTTCTTTTTGAATGATGTGTAACCGTCGGATAGTAAAGAAGAAACCACAGCTTAGTATTAAACCCCACACGATGGTTAAACACTGACACAGTACAAGAAGTACACAAATTCCTTGAGCAAAAATAACCACAAAATCTATCAGAAGTATGACAACAAAATGAGTTATAATAATGCCGATAAGTATGGACAGCCGGTACATTTCCATTATACGTAACTTGGTAAATTCCCAAAATGTTAGTTGAACCAGAGCAAAAGCAGATGTGAGACACGGCAGAGCAAGATCCTCCAGAAACCTGTCAATCCACTCAGGCGTAATTCCTCGCAAACGATATGGATCAATCAAGAGAAATAAGACTCGTAAACTGAAGAACGCAATCGCAAGAATCTCAATCGTCAAAAGGAAACGTATTTTATGACGTGTACGAATCAGTTTATATGTAATCCATGACGTCACCAGTAGAAGTATTAGACAGAGACCACCAAAGATATAAGAGTGGATTAGAACTGCATTCTGAATGTGTCGAATCTTCGTTATATCCAAACAGATGAACGAATTACTCACATTGTCATCCATGTCTGAAAAACAAAGGGGACCAAAATTGTATTTAACATTATTTGTAAAAACACCCTACCTTTACCAGGCTCGGATTCATGTCGTGGGTCCGGTCCCCTCCATGCTCTCGACGCCTCTTTCTTTTTTCGCTGTTTCCTTTTGTAAATTTTAAATTTGTGCCATCACTACCCCTAATCTCGCTACAGACCTAAGCATACACGGTGATAATAGACAAAAACAAAAGTCCGTAACTTCGGCTATATTCACTGTTTTGCTCCAATCTGCAATTATTATTGCGGAAATGTTTCCGAAAATATCCACGGTTTTGTCCACAAGTAAAAATAAAATAAAAATTCAGCACAATTTTACGGTATAAAGCTTACAGTGTTGCCACTAGTGCGCAACTCAAGTGTATAGCCTAATAGCGAACAAATTTGCTAAGCAGTATTTTCTGCTTATGAAATTGGGCAAATCAATTTATCTGCGATTTACCGGTTTAACACTATACCACATGATCACGATCAACCAATCATGATGTCGGAAAACCCTTAGCCATTTTATGAAATCTAACCCTTTACAATGCAAGTGCATAAAATCATACTTTATATGCCCTACAGTTAAATCAAAATGTGCTCAATAAAGTGGGTTGTAAAATTCGTTGTTTTCTTGCATGCAGAATACGCGTACAGGCCATGTGAGTGTATAGAACAACAATGAATATCACATTGAGAAAGTTCTATGCTTACCTGTTGCTGGCTCTATAAACGCAGGAGTAATTTAGTTACAGATGTAAATTTGATCTCGTTACAGAACTTGAGTATTTTATGGTGATGAAGTGGTGTGAACCGGCATGGTGTAGTGGTACGAGTCTGATGTATAAGTCTGCTGTACGATGAGCCAGTACTTGGTTGATTGTTCTAAAGCATCATATACACTGACCACAGTATGCATTTCCCTTTTAATCAATCAACGCCCTATAGCTTATACCCTCCAATCATGGAGGAAGGAAATACAAATATCCTTCCTCCATGCTCCAATCAACTGAAACACTAATGAAATGAGAGATGTTTGCACTCACCATACATACGTCACGTCTTTCCAACAACAACCATAAACCAAGATAGGCCTACTTATGTGTATTTGTATTGTTTCATGCGAAACCAGCAAACAGCCGTGTCGCCTCCAGCTCGCCTTAGTTATATTATTCTTCAAGCACATAGGCCTAACGATTATAATTAAGGTCCGCCCTGATAAAAACAAAAAACAACAAAAACCCTTGTTAAGCTAAGGCACATTTATATCTCAAGACTAATGCACTTTTTTATCTCCAAATGCCAATTTATTATAATGGACTTGGTGGACAACCTGATCATTTCAGGTAGCCTTATAATAACAGGTATTTAAAAAAAAAAACTTTAAAAAACTTGTTAAGCTAATGCACATTTATATCTCCAAATGCCAATTTATTATATGGACTTGGTGGACAACCTGATCATTACAGTTAGCCTTGATAAAGTTTTTGTTAATAACGCCCCATACCCCCCCCCCCCCCCCACCCAATCATCACATCCTGATCATCACGGATCAGGTTTGTAGGGTCCTGCACTCACATAGAGAACCGAGGCGGGAAAATTACCAATCCATTTAAGTCGGAGCTCCGTAGATGACAAATTTGTGAACAGTCTTTAGACCAGGTCAAAATAGTCAAAACTGTAAATTGTGGCTAAATCGTCTTAGTCGAAACACAATTCTAGTCAGGGGTCAAAGCGCTTACTATTAATGACTATAGTCACTGCAAAATAAAAATTAGTCCAGCATAAACTGCGAAATTAATCAAAAACTAACGGCCTATAGGCAAATTTAGTCATTTTGACTATAAGCATGAATGACAAATAAATTTGTACAGTGTAGCTTACCCTGAGTTAATTACAGCTCTTGCACACCAATGAGACTATACAGTGTGATGTCGAACCACCACGACGTTAATTCAGCTTGTACAAAGTAGGCTAGTTTTGTCACTGGCATAATGAAATCATTACATTCATTCTTATATAAACACATTCATTTCAAATTATACGAAAATATCTGAATACATAAGCCGTGCATTGCAACCAGATTGCCAAATAAACTGTAGATTGTAAAACAACATTGCAATTTTCTCATCATTGACATTATACTAGAACAATTGCTCCAGTGGTTTTCGTCAAGACTACTATTTTGACTGCGAAACGAACAAAGAGGATTCACAGAGTAGAATTGAACAGTGTAGTGAAGGTCTGGTGGACCATCATTGTAAGGAAAACATAATATGAATAGCATGATTTGAATAACAGACATAATATCCAAAATATTGACTTGAGGTTTAACCTTCAGAACGTAAGACTGTTGTTTTTTCTTGCTGATCAAATGGAGTAAAGTCGGTCAAACCATGGCCAAATATACATCGACCAATTCCATATAGTGAATTCAAACGAAGAGATATGACTATGAGGTAAAGTGCCAAGTGATTAATTTCATAATTCCGTTTTTTGTTTTGGTTTTTTCAACGGTAGGCTATAATAAATCGTTGGTTTTTGATATTTCCAGTCATTTCATACCCTTTAGTTAAGAAACACACAACATCCAACCAATCTGTGTTGTTAAACTAAACGTGGTGCTGTTTTAGTGAAAACAACATTTTTAATTTGTGTTTTGTTTTTCCCAGGAAATTTATGCACTGACTAACACGTGATTTATTTGATTGAAGCAATCGAATAATAAACCTTTTTATTTTTGTTTGACTAGTTTATTTCTTCATTCAATTCTCATTTGTTTAAATTTATATTTGTTTAAATGTTTGGGTCTTATTTTTATTTATTTTTAGTGTTTTTTTGTGTGTTTTGTTGTTGTTGTTGTTGTTGTTGTTTTGGGGTTGTTGTTTTGTTTTTTTGGGGGGTGCGTGTTTGCGTGTCTATTCAAATACAAGTTGACACGCTGGGGACTTTATTTAAAGGGATACCGGTGTTTTGACAGAGCGAGGACATCCTCTATCCGCTTTACTGAAACCATCGCTTCCCTTTGTTGAACAAAACCAAAGGAGACGTTGCTAACATATAAGTCCAAACATTGGGAAGAACAAAGAGAAAACAACGCTCGATTTATGGGTCGAAATTTTATATGTATATGGATTTATGTATTTTTGTTTAGGGTGGCTGCTAATTTCTTGACTTCAAAATGTACTTCGATTTACAAATATTTTTTTCTGGAAGAGTGACGCTAAAACAAGCTTCATAATCACTGACTTTCATATTGAATCTTAATAATTTACTTTTATTATTCAATCATCCTTTACTTTGTCTCTAAAACAATTCGTAGAATACCGGTACGACTTCTGTGACAAATTCTTCACAAGAACGAAAATAATAAGCCGAGCTAATGACGACATGTTCGGTTTGATTGCCATGGCTTTGCTGAGTGGTTTTAAACACTTAATGCTGTGGAGCTACGAACATTGCAGTCACCTTCAATTAATACGGCATATTAGAATGTCCCTGGTCACTAATTAAGAATTGATTAGTTTGCATTTAAGTAGCAACCCAAACAAGATTATCATCAACCGCTGACTTTCCTCTATGAATAATTGCCTATATCAATAAGTCCATTATCAGTCATACTGGGAAATATACACATTCTAGAAGAGAGGATCATTAGTATTTCTACCTCCATGATGGAACGATCACACCATGTGAGGAAAGAGCGTCACGTCTCATTAATTCACAACCCCAATACAACTTGTTTTAATTAATCTAATGACGTCATACACGGCTACTGTTTACTTATTGGTCTGCTATTTTGGGAGTCTCAAATGGTGCGTGCGCACTGCCTATACTTGCACACTGCTCATGTGAAATCCTGACTCCATAAATGGCGAAAATTGTATCAAGATTGATGACGTCAGGTGAGTTGGGCCAATTTTTACACACTAAATGAACATGTTGTGAACTTTTCACTCTTAAATTAGCTACTCCCTCCCTCCCATAATTATGTTCATTTTCACAGTGAATTGTTTAAAGTGTAAAACGAACACGGGGTGGAGGTGCGGTTGAAATTCCATGTGAATTTGCTGGAAATTATCTCAGTGATGATGAAAAAGGCTTGCATGATATCGCACTGTAAGCCTATTGTACAAATCTCCAAAAATAACAATCAACAGCAGCATGTACAAACAAACAAACAAACAAACACCCCAACAAACAAACAAACACCACCAACATCCCCCCAAAATGACGATGAGATGCTGCAGGTAAAACGATTATCTAAAATGTCAATTATCGGCATAAAAATAGACATGAATAATTACATTCTGCTGATGTTAAAATATTACTTTAATATGTGTGAAATACAAAATAGTACTTTACATGAAAATGCATTTACAATAATAACATAGATGTCACTTCATTGACACACATTAATTAATATGCATATACTGCAAATGATTGTTCATCTTAAATGCCTACATTATTAATAATTATTCACCATTCATATATAATACATAAAAATGTCCCACTTTAATGCGGTTCCAGTAGTGTCTCAAGGTAGGGTCGATCGGTCACAAAAACAAAAAGTCGCAAAAGAAATTGCACATAGCGGCTAACCAATAAAATTAATGCGAATTCTCCGATAATACAATTTTTTTGGCAAGCATAATTTCTTTTGTTATAACGCAGGCCTGGAATTTCATCTTTGAGAGGGCAAGGCCATTTTCATTTTTCAAATCTTTAACTCTATTCGAAAGTTTTGAAGGGGCACCAAGGCCAAGACAATGGCCTCAGTGGCTTCCGTGTAATTCCAGGCCTGATAACGCTACTATTTTCAGCGTGATGTTTGCTTTTTGTATTGTCTATAATTATTTCTATACGTACATTTATTCACGTATCTCTTATATATATTTTCAAATTTATTTATATATATATTTTTTTCTCTGGGCAGTGGTTTCACGATCAAAAAGAGCGCACGGGATGGATATTTTGTTGTTCTTATGAATTGGAATTAATTTGGTTGGAGCAACTAGCCCATTTTAATTTGGAACCACAGCTTGGGCTCTCGCACTGTCCGCCTGTCCTTACCGAAAGCTAGAGAAAGAGCCGAAACCGTGAAAAAGAACAACGACTTTCAACAGGACGTCCTAAATGGAGACATGCAAAAAGCCTGAGGATGACCCAACGTTGAGGGCACATTCTCGACGTCATTATTAGTGCCGAGTTCCCAAGTGCTCAAATAATCTGCAAAAATTTACATGTACAAAAGAAAAAAAACATATATGCCATTGATGGATTCCAATCTTAAATATTAAAAACAATTTTTTTTTAAAGATGATCATTAATAAGCTAAAACTAAAATCGACTGTTAGTACTGTTCCATTTCTTATGATTACAAATTCTGAACTAATATTAAAAAATCATAAATATTCTCGATCGATCAAAGCACCCTGCTTGTGTCATTCAAAATATAAATAAATTAAAATACGTTTAACACTAATTAGGTGCATGACTAGTGCGTTTTGTGGTGGGCTCTTTATACACTAAATATAGGACAGCATTCGGTATAGTATAGTGGGCGTCATAATAATTTACATATAGCATGACGTCAGTTGCGTCTCACATACATGTACATATTCGTCTTAAAAACAAGGAACACCTTTTTGAGAAAATTACAAGTTTTTGAAAACAAAGTATATGTGACGCATGTATTTACATCTTAACAAACACAAGTGTTCCTTTTGTTTATATATCGTGTTGTTGGATTGTAACATCTTACCCCTGATGTCAACCAAACAGTCTTCGTTACGACTGTTTATATAGTTCAGCACACATAATCAAGCAAATTAATACGATAAGAGAGATTAGCATGATTGCATTGCAGCCATTTCACTAGAGGCTTTTAGCAGCTATAGTGGCAGTGCAGGGTGGAATCACAAAATAATAAAGTGGTTACATATCACTAAATGCAGTGAACACAAATAATAATACCAGATTAACAAAATAATGAAAGCGTAGGTTTACACCCAAAGTTCCACACAAACGTTCAATGTGTCCAGAAAGGACTGAGATAGAGCAATCAATTAAATTACTAGACATAATGGTGTTCCTGAACATTAGCAAGTAGCTTTTTAGCAAAAAATGTCTGTACTAGGCTCAAATGAGTGTTTTGGGGCAGTTGAAGTAGTTTGAGTTTTAAAAATATTGTGTGATTCAAAAGATCATCGGAAGTATGCGGTTGAGTAACAGTGGGTAGGTATACACATTCAAACCGGGGACCTATAACAAAAGAGGACAATAGGGTTCCCGGTTGAGAAAGGTCCCCAGTTGGAGAGCTTGTACAAAACCAATGGGAGCTGTTGCCAAAAAGTTAGAGTCTAAACAAAAGAGGAACAATAGGGGTCCCCAATTGCAGGTGTTTACACACTTGTGCGAGTGCACAAATAAATAAATCCACTAATATTAGATTTGTGGAAACAATTATCTATTAGCTTTTTTGAGATATGGTGGACACTACAGGAGTGCACTCTTTGGTATTGGTATTTCTATACAAACTTGCCCAAACTTAATAATAGTGTCTTAGTATTGTGTCCTCCAAATCACAAAATGGCTTTAATATTCAATGTTGTCTTAATGTGAAAGCCAAACCTGGAATAACACAAAGAACTTGACCTTGGTGCCCCTTCAAAAGTTTTATATAGACTTTAAGACTTTCCAATGGAAGTGCCCTCTGCAAAATGAAAACGGTCTTGCCCTCTCAAAGATGAAATTTCAAACCTTGAAAGGGACAGTATATCAACACACTTGTCAATTCCACTTACTAATCGGACAAGCTGGTAAGCAAATTACCACCATTCCACTTACTAATCGGACAAGCTGGTAAGCAAGTTACCACCATTCCACTTACTAATCGGACAAGCTGGTAAGCAAATTACCACTAACATTCGTAAACAGTTTTGACCTCCGAGTATCAACACTGAATAATATTTCTCCAATAGGTCTTCAAATTGACGATCGGATTTCTTGATATAAACTAATTCTCACAACAGCAACAACTTGTGATGAGATTTGGGAATCCCAAAGACTGGGGCCTCTGGTGTTATTGTATGTAACTTCAGTGTGGACGGATGGGCAAATCTCTGCAGTACAAGCAGCCACTCCAAGTTAATATATTGACTTTAAGTCAATTATTTACACTTTAGTGGAAATGTGCAGATTTAATGGTAAACAAGCAGTAAATATCTAAACAAATGCCATTAAAAGAAATCTCATCTGTACTGATCCATTAAAGTACTCAAAATTTACTAGAAAAATGGAACTGACCTAACAATTTATATTAGTACGTAATATCAAGTATTAAAAAATATACCGATTTCATAACTCTAAACAATTTTTTTTTCTACTTAACAGAATGGCTCAATGTTCTTGTACATTTTCTTTTTTTTTTCTCAAAGAGCTTTCTAAGATCTACTATGTCAAAAGAATCATTTTTGCTGTCCAATTAGTGAGATTGAAATTACATTGACTGTAACTTCAGGACTGGTATATCCAATAGTGTAAGGTTCAGATTCTATAGTACAAAATAGACACTAAATGATTGAGAATAAAGCAGTACTCCATTGTGTATTTTGTGTACTGTAAACAAAGCAGAAACTCATGATATTAGTTATCAACTGCAGCCAAATTTGACTCGCAGCTTAAAATACCAATCAGAATCAAGAATTCAAGTTTGCTTGAAGATAATAATCTTTATCCCCAATGCAGCTACATGTATCTATTACCCACTGCTGCTATTTACAAGATTGAACTAGCTTTTCTGAGAGGCCAGTTCACTGGGCACGCTCAATGGTCAAATGGTTAAGATACCTAGAATGCGAGGGTCATGAGTACGAATCCCACCCAAGCAACTTTTGATGGATTTGTTTTTTCCGCAAGGCTTGGAAAGCACCGAGTATACAATACATTCTTACACATCAGGTTAAAATGGTTAAAAAGGACTTCTATCAAGAACAAAATCACAATCCATTATTTAAAGTTTCACATACATACATCTCTATCAACTACGTCATCACATAATAAATAAATTAAACCATCTAAAAAGATCAATGAACCTACTTATAACAAACCCTGTATCAGAGCTCATCTATGTACAATATTCACAATCACATACCAAGCATGGCCGGGTGTCAACAATGTTCATATCCAGTCTTCATGGTTTACAAAAGAAATAACCACTGCTGGGTGTACATTTATATTGTAATATGTTCTTAGTTAAGGTGATTATGTACAACTAAATGCCACACAGTGCAAAAGTTATAATATACAAATGTACATACATCTGAGACATGTACGCTGTACACTGACTATGTACAACTCTAATGCTTGATTGTAAAGATCATAAACTAACCTTATATGAGTAGATACATTTCAGTTTACTTCAGAAAGAGTTTTTTATTTCCATATGGATTCATGGCCTACAAGATAATAGACGTCTTGCAGATAAGTATTTCTCTTTGTCCAAATCAAGGAGGTAGCAGGATTTCAAGTTTAAAAACAAAATCAGAAAGGCCAAAGGGAAGGAAGTTATTGTATATTGACCCAATTTCTCAGTGTAAATCACTCGATCTCATTTTCAACTGCACAATAAAGGTTACGTTATGTGCAGGCCTGATTCTTTTTCCTTGTAAAGGCCAGGCAGTTTTACCTTATTAGTAACGGGTATGAGAGAAGTATCAATTTCTACGCGAACGTTTTAAAGGGCACCAAGGCAATGACCAGGGGCACCAAGGCAATGACCAGGGGCACCAAGGCAATGACCAGGGGCACCGAGGCAATGACCAGGGGCATGGAGGCAACGACCAGGGGCATGGAGGCAACGACCAGGGGCATGGAGACAATGACCAGGGGCATGGAGACAATGACCAGGGGCATGGAGGCAATGACCAGGGGCACGGAGGCAATGACCAGGGGGCATGGAGGCAATGACCAGGGGCATGGAGGCAATAACCAGGGGCACGGAGGCAATGACCAGGGGCATGGAGGCAATGACCAGGGGCATGGAGGCAATGACCAGGGGCAAGGAGGCAATGACCAGGGGCACGGAGGCAATGACCAGGGGGCATGGAGGCAATGACCAGGGGCATGGAGGCAATAACCAGGGGCACGGAGGCAATGACCAGGGGCATGGAGGCAATGACCAGGGGCATGGAGGCAATGACCAGGGGGCATGGAGACAATGACCAGGGGGCATGGAGGTATTTTTCGCTGTTCATATCATGAATAAATTCATATCATGAATATACTTGTACACTTTTGCATTTACATGAATTTTTACAGCAATCAGTTGATACATGGATAAGTTGTAAATCATTCAGACAACATCAATGTGGATTCAATTGTGTTTGGCACGAATTCCTTTAGTATAACCTAACCATCGTTCTAGCGTTGTTTTGAATACTGGATCCGGATCTATTGATGTTAATAATTGTAACTGAGCAATATGAGTGGCATGATAGTCCCATCTTGCCAGGTTAGGAGCTTTACCTAATGTTACATGACGTAGATCATAAATAGTACCAGTCCCACCGTCAAACAATAACAGGAACTTTTTTAATGATCTCATACCATCTTCATAAAGTTGAAGAGCATCCCGTCCTTCTTCAGGAGATGCTATCGTGATCAAATCATACAAACCAATTAGACTGTAGATGAAGCCATTTAAGACGTAGGAACTTGGAGAGGTTGGATATTCCTCATACCACGTGTATTGATCAAACAGGATAGCTTTGACACCCCCTTCAGATGATGGTATTTGATAGAGTTTTGTTGCCTTGATGCAGGCATCCAAGTATTTCCTATCTTTGGTTCTGACATACGCTCTGACGAGAGTAGAAATGGCTTGACCTTGTGCCATTGCAGAGTACCATCCTGGAGATAACACTTGAAACCCTGGAGCAAGTAACCGATCCACCATCACCGGCCAACCTCCATTACTATCTTGGTTCTTTAATAACCAATTAGCAGCATCAAAAAATTGCGCCATATGGCTGGAGGATGATAAAGTGATGTTATCAATCCGTCCATATCCATGTACTGTAAACTTGTTCACTCGGGACAAACCATATTGAATGTTTGTGACATATTTCTTGTTAGTTTGTCCGAGTCCCTTTTGGAAATCCACCACTAAGTCCCTTGTAACTCTATGCCACTGTCGACACTCTCCAATACCATAAAATATATGACTTCCTTTATGGATGACTTTATCATCCATTGCAACATAATGAATGCTATGAGATTTATCTTTATCATCTTGAACTGTGACAGTAATGGTTGAGTTAGTCATCAGCATTACATCAAATGAGATAACAAATGTCCGTCTGTTATTGAGAGGTAGAGTAGCTCCTTGGCCTGGTGATAAAGTATCTGTGATTGGAAACAATAAAAACGGTAACATTGTTTAAAAAACGATCATGATCTTATAAATAAATCATCACATCTACTATTTAAACCAAGCCCACTTAACTCAGGTGATAAACTCCATCTACGACTAGAACCAGCCCCACTTAACTCAGATGATAAACTTCATCTACTACTAGAACCAAGCCCACTTAACTCAGATGATAAACTCCATCTACTACTAGAACCAACCCCACTTAACTCAGATGATAAACTCCATCTACTACTAGAACCAAGCCCACTTAACTCAGATGATAAACTCCATCTACTACTAGAACCAAACCCACTTAACTCAGATGATAAACTCCATCTACTACTAGAACCAACCCCACTTAACTCAGATGATAAACTTCATCTACTACTAGAACCAAACCCACTTAACTCAGATGATAAACTCCATCTACTACTAGAACCAAGCCCACTTAACTCAGATGATAAACTTCATCTACTACTAGAACCAAACCCACTTAACTCAGGTGATAAACTCCATCTACTACTAGAACCAGCCCCACTTAACTCAGATGATAAACTTCATCTACCACTAGAACCAGGCCCACTTAACTCAGGTGATAAACTCCATCTACTACTAGAACCAAGCCCACTTAACTCAGGTGATAAACCCCATCTACTACTAGAACCAAGCCCACTTAACTCCGGTGATAAACCCCATCTACTACTAGAACCAAGCCCACTTAACTCCGGTGATAAACTCCATCTACTACTAGAACCAAACCCACTTAACTCAGATGATAAACTCCATCTACTACTAGAACCAAACCCACTTAAATCACGTGATAAACTTCATCTACTACTAGAACCAACCCCACTTAACTCAGATGATAAACTCCATCTACTACTAGAACCAAGCCCACTTAACTCAGATGATAAACCCCATCTACTACTAGAACCACCCACTTAACTCAGGTGATAAACCCCATCTACTACTAGAACCAAGCCCACTTAACTCCGGTGATAAACTCCATCTACTACTAGAACCAAACCCACTTAACTCAGATGATAAACTCCATCTACTACTAGAACCAAACCCACTTAAATCACGTGATAAACTTCATCTACTACTAGAACCAACCCCACTTAACTCAGATGATAAACTCCATCTACTACTAGAACCAAGCCCACTTAACTCAGATGATAAACCCCATCTACTACTAGAACCACCCACTTAACTCAGGTGATAAACCCCATCTACTACTAGAACCAAACCCACTTAACTCAGATGATAAACCCCATCTACTACTAGAACCACCCACTTAACTCAGGTGATAAACCCCATCTACTACTAGAACCAAACCCACTTAACTCAGGTGATAAACCCCATCTACGACTAGAACCAAGCCCACTCAACTCAGGTGATAAACCCCATCTACTACTAGAACCACCCACTTAACTCAGGTGATAAACCCCATCTACTACTAGAACCAAACCCACTTAACTCAGGTGATAAACTCCATCTACTACTAGAACCAAACCCACTTAAATCACGTGATAAACTCCATCTACTACTAGAACCAAACCCACTTAACTCAGGTGATAAACTCCATCTACTACTAGAACCAAACCCACTTAACTCAGGTGATAAACTCCATCTACTACTAGAACCAAACCCACTTAACTCAGGTGATAAACTCCGTCTACTACTAGAACCAACCCCACTTAACTCAGGAAATAAACTCCATCTACTACTAGAACCAACCCCACTTAACTCAGATGATAAACTCCATCTACTACTAGAACCAAACCCACTTAACTCAGATGATAAACTCCATCTACTACTAGAACCAAGCCCACTTAACTCAGATGATAAACTCCATCTACTACTAGAGCCAAACCCACTTAACTCAGATGATAAACTCCATCTACTACTAGAACCAAACCCACTTAACTCAGATGATAAACTCCATCTACTACTAGAACCAAACCCACTTAACTCAGGTGATAAACTCCATCTACTACTAGAACCAAACCCACTTAACTCAGGTGATAAACTCCATCTACTACTAGAACCAAACCCACTTAACTCAGATGATAAACTCCATCTACTACTAGAACCAACCCCACTTAACTCAGATGATAAACTCCATCTACTACTAGAACCAAACCCACTTAACTCAGGTGATAAACTCCATCTACTACTAGAACCAAACCCACTTAACTCAGATGATAAACTCCATCTACTACTAGAACCAAACCCACTTAACTCAGGTGATAAACTTCATCTACTACTAGAACCAAACCCACTTAACTCAGATGATAAACTCCATCTACTACTAGAACCAAACCCACTTAACTCAGATGATAAACTCCATCTACTACTAGAACCAACCCCACTTAACTCAGGAAATAAACTCCATCTACTACTAGAACCAACCCCACTTAACTCACATGATAAACTCCATCTACTAATAGAACCAAGCCCACTTAACTCAGATGATAAACTCCATCTACTACTAGAACCAAACCCACTTAACTCAGGTGATAAACTCCATCTACTACTAGAACCAAACCCACTTAACTCAGATGATACACTCCATCTACTACTAGAACCAAACCCACTTAACTCAGGTGATAAACTCCATCTACTACTAGAGCCAAGCCCACTTAACTCAGATGATAAACCCCATCTACTACTAGAACCAAACCCACTTAACTCAGATGATAATCTCCATCTACTACTAGAACCAACCCCACTTAACTCAGATGATAAACTCCATCTACTACTAGAACCAACCCCACTTAACTCAGATGATAAACTCCATCTACTACTAGAACCAACCCCACTTAACTCAGATGATAAACTCCATCTACTACTAGAACCAAACCCACTTAACTCAGATGATAAACTCCATCTATTACTAGAACCAACCCCACTTAACTCAGATGATAAACTCCATCTACTACTAGAGCCAAGCCCACTTAACTCAGATGATAAACTCCATCTACTACTAGAACCAAACCCACTTAACTCAGATGATAAACTCCATCTACTACTAGAACCAAACCCACTTAACTCAGATGATAAACTCCATCTACTACTAGAACCAAACCCACTTAACTCAGATGATAAACTCCATCTACTACTAGAACCAGCCCCACTTAACTCAGGTGATAAACTCCATCTACTTCTAGAACCAAACCCACTTAACTCAGGTGATAAACTCCATCTACCACTAGAGCCAAACCCACCTTAGGCGCGCGGTCCAAATAGAAACGGTTCAGCAACCGTCGAACGGTTCCCAAACGGTTCAAGAGAGAAACGGTTCAACAGCATTTCCCAAACGGTTCGGAGGATTATCAATGTGCTAAGCTTGCCCGGTCCTCCGGAGTCTGAACAAAGGGGCTATAATCGGATTACTGTCCATTGTTTGGGGATTATAGCTTCTGTTGAAGGGGCTCCGACTTATATTATTTATTTCAAAATTAAAACACACAAACCTTTTACAACTGTTTTCCGTTTGGTTATTTCCAAAATGCTTGCAAAATGTTGTTATACATTGTACTTTAAATCATATAAAACGACCAAGTATGGCCTGAGATCATAACTTGTTGATGCATTCAACCCCAGCACCACCGCCAATACCATAACGAGCGACGAAGACACATTGCGATCAATTGCACGTATTTACAGCAATTTTCTAGGCAGGGTACGAACTTGGTATCTATCTACTTGGCGGCAGTGAAACTCTGCAGAGAAGAACATGAAAAAGCGGCTGCTGTTGGAAACCAAAGAGGTTAAGATTCGGGCCGGAAATTCACATGTTCGTCGTGCGTAATGCATAGTGCGCAATTCTGAAAATAAAGGCCAAGCAATCCAAACAATTTTCACAGATAACGTAGTATCCACATATTTGCATTGCTTGGCGTTTACTTTCATTTTGAGCATTGCGCACATTGCATAATGAGGCCAGAAATATATGTATTCCTTACAAAAGTCAGTCTATTTCAATGAGCAGTATGTTGAAACCAATAACGAAAACAAATGTTGGCTTATAATATAAATTGAATTTGATCGCGAAGGAGAAATTTCTGAGATTTTAAAAACGAAACTCACTTGAAAAATAAAAGCTAAAATGACAGCTTGCACCAAACATCATCCATTGTTCTGGACATCCACGCCATGGAGGATTAGTAACGGATTAGTAACGGATTAGTAACAGATTATCGCCATTGACGTCCAGACCAGCTGACGCTCCTTTGTTAGCTAAGACCACAGTCAAGTATCAGTTCTTTTGTACAACCGTGCTTCTTAAGACGGGTGGCACAAGGTGTGAAACGGTTGCTTTCAGATTCCCAAACGGTTCAAACTGCAAAAATGAACCGTTTGGGGCAACCGTTCGACGGTTGCCGAACCGTTTCTATTTGGACCGCGCGCCTTACTCAGATGATAAACTCCATCTACTAATAGAACCAAGCCCACTTAACTCAGATGATAAACTCCATCTACTAATAGAACCAAGCCCACTTAACTCAGATGATAAACTCCATCTACTACTAGACGGGTGGCACAAGGTGTGAAACGGTTTAGTCAAAAACGGTTGCTTTCAGATTCCCAAACGGTTCAAACTGCAAAAATGAACCGTTTGGGGCAACCGTTCGACGGTTGCCGAACCGTTTCTATTTGGACCGCGCGCCTTACTCAGATGATAAACTCTATCTACTAATAGAACCAAGCCCACTTAACTCAGATGATAAACTCCATCTACTAATAGAACCAAGCCCACTTAACTCAGATGATAAACTCCATCTACTACTAGAACCAAACCCACTTAACTCAGATGATAAACTCCATCTACTAATAGAACCAAGCCCACTTAACTCAGATGATAAACTCCATCTACTACTAGAACCAAACCCACTAAAATCAGGTGATAAACTCCATCTACTACTAGAACCAAACCAACTTAACTCAGATGATAATCTCCATCTACTACTAGAACCAAACCCACTTAACTCAGATGATAAACTCCATCTACTACTAGAACCAAACCCACTAAAATCAGGTGATAAACTTCATCTACTACTAGAACCAAGCCCACTAATATCAGGTGATAAACACCATCTACATGTACTACTAGAACCAAACCCAGTTAAATCAAGTGATAAACTCCATCTACTACTAGAACCAAGCCCACTTAACTCAGATGATAAACTCCATCTACTACTAGAACCAAACCCACTTAAATCAGGTGATAAACTCCATCTACTACTAGAACCAACCCCACTTATAAACTCAGGTGATAAACTCCATCTACTACTAGAACCAAACCCACTTAACTCAGGTGATAAACCCCATCTACTACTAGAACCAACCCCACTTAAATCAGGTGATAAACTCCATCTACTACTAGAACCAAACCCACTTAACTCAGATGATAAACTCCATCTACTACTAGAACCAACCCCACTTAACTCAGATGATAAACTCCATCTACTACTAGAACCAGCCCCATTTAACTCAGATGATAAACTCCATCTACTACTAGAACCAACCCCACTTAACTCAGATGATAAACTCCATCTACTACTAGAGCCAAGCCCACTTAACTCAGATGATAAACTCCATCTACTACTAGAGCCAAGCCCACTTAACTCAGATGATAAACTCCATCTACTACTAGAACCAAACCCACTTAACTCAGATGATAAACTCCATCTACTACTAGAACCAGCCCCACTTAACTCAGATGATAAACTCCATCTACTACTAGAGCCAAGCCCACTTAACTCAGATGATAAACTCCATCTACTACTAGAACCAAACCCACTTAACTCAGATGATAAACTCCATCTACTACTAGAGCCAAGCCCACTTAACTCAGATGATAAACCCCATCTACTACTAGAACCAAACCCACTTAACTCAGATGATAAACTCCATCTACTACTAGAACCAAACCCACTTAACTCAGATGATAAACTCCATCTACTACTAGAACCAAACCCACTTAACTCAGATGATAAACTCCATCTACTACTAGAACCAGCCCCACTTAACTCAGGTGATAAACTCCATCTACTTCTAGAACCAAACCCACTTAACTCAGGTGATAAACTCCATCTACTACTAGAGCCAAACCCACTTAACTCAGATGATAAACTCCATCTACTACTAGAACCAGCCCCACTTAACTCAGGTGATAAACTCCATCTACTTCTAGAACCAAACCCACTTAACTCAGGTGATAAACTCCATCTACTACTAGAGCCAAACCCACCTTACTCAGATGATAAACTCCATCTACTAATAGAACCAAGCCCACTTAACTCAGATGATAAACTCCATCTACTACTAGAACCAAACCCACTAAAATCAGGTGATAAACTCCATCTACTACTAGAACCAAGCCCACTAAACTCAGATGATAAACTCCATCTACTACTAGAACCAACCCCACTTAACTCGGATGATAAACTCCATCTACTACTAGAACCAAGCCCACTAAAATCAGGTGAGAAACACCATCTACATGTACTACTAGAACCAAACCCACTTAAATCAAGTGATAAACTCCATCTACTACTAGAACCAGCCCCACTTAACTCAGGTGATAAACTCCATCTACTACTAGAACCAAACCCACTTAAATCAGGTGATAAACTCCATCTACTACTAGAACCAACCCCACTTAACTCAGGTGATAAACTCCATCTACTACTAGAACCAAACCCACTTAAATCAGGTGATAAACTCCATCTACTACTAGAACCAACCCCACTTATAAACTCAGGTGATAAACTCCATCTACTACTAGAACCAAACCCACTTAACTCAGGTGATAAACCCCATCTACTACTAGAACCAACCCCACTTAAATCAGGTGATAAACTCCATCTACTACTAGAACCAAACCTACTTAAATCAGGTGATAAACTCCATCTACTACTAGAACCAACCCCACTTAACTCAGGTGATAAACTCCATCTACTACTAGAACCAACCCCACTTAACTCAGGTGATAAACTCCATCTACTACTAGAACCAACCCCACTTAACTCAGATGATAAACTCCATCTACTACTAGAACCAACCCCACTTAACTCAGGTGATAAACTATAGATTGATTAACCCTGACTCCCTTGAGTGATTTACTAGGATCCTTCCTCACTCTATGTTAACTCAACACCCAAACTGTTGGACTCTGATGATGGTGGTATGCCTGATCCCATGTAAAGCATGATCAGTTTACTAGTACAGTCCTCAGTCCAATACCACTCAGTAACTCAACATCCAAACTGTTGGACTCTGATTATGGTGGTATGCCTGATCCCATGTACATGTAAAGCATAATCAGTTTACTAGATCCCATGTAAAGCATAATCAGTTTACTAGTGCAGTCCACAGTCAGTCCAACAGAATCAAATAAAACATGACGGTGGATTTTGAAGAACAAAGTGTGGTTAGGGAATAAACTACCTACATGATTTGTACATTTACAATGACAATCACAGACAGTCATGGTGTTTAGTTTATTCTGCAAGGCTGATATACAGATATATAACTTTAGCTCTGTGGTCAATGCTTTCTGTGTATGAAATGACAATTTACTTGTTCACTTTTCAACTTGAAAAATGATGACGTCAAGTTAGTACAAGCGCCCTCTGGTGACAGGTTAAAATGATTTTATTTTTCAAACTGTACAAGTAAACTAAATTGAGCCTTGAAACTCATCAGACAGTTGAACCTCAACATTCAAGACGACACCTGACTGAACAATGGCGTCGTGATGATGTCATCAAGTGTCAAATTTACATCACATCAAAGTGTAATATTTTACACAAATTAAAACTCATGGAGCACAAAATGGATTTTAAAATCTATACATCATTGGAAAGGTGCTCAAACACTGAAAAAACACAACCTTGAAATTCTTTAATTGTTAACCAACAAAGTCAAGTGACACTGGTAGTAATGAGAAGTCAACTTTAACTTGATGGCAACATCAGGCCATGCAGAATGAAAAAAGTTGCTTAGCATACTTCCTTTTCAATTTCCGTGAGGGAGTTTTATTATTGGTTTTCCCTCTCCAATCAACCGCATTGCCTGTGCTTTTCATTAATGTAGCACCCGCAAAAACAGGCTGGCACTCATCAGATTACAACAACAGAAAGAAAAGGGTAGGCCAATGCAGACCAACTGGCAGTGTTATTGGTTGGGTTCTTTTCAGTCATCACTGCAACATTTACAGGCTAAGAAACTAACATGTAAATGGACAATAAATGCTTGTATGTTGCAGCCCCAAGCATTTTTGATTGTTTAAAACACTTCATCATACAAAATAATAATTACAAAATAGGCCGAGGGCGTTTTTTCATTTTTGTTTTTCATGTAGGTGTTACTACAAAACTCACTCGAAAGTAGAATGGATAACCCCTGAAACTAAATCAATGTAATTGGTTACCTGTAGTTTGGAATTCAATGACGTTAGACCCAGTGGTTTCATCTCGTACTGCAGAAATTCGACTCATATGATCAGCAAGACTCCACTTCTCAAGATCTTCATTCTCAGCATCTTCATAGATCTTGACTCTTGGTTCTCTTTGTGTTAAATTCTTGCTGTAGTGACTCAACCCAAACTGACAAATTTGAATAGCGTAGAAGTAACCTTGATAATCCCATTGAATAGAAACAGGTACACCTGTAAAGGAAAACAATAATCAATCTGGGTTCAAGTAAATTGGTTATGGTTGAATAGAAACAGGTACACCTGTACAGGAAAACAAGATTCTATCTGGGTTTAGTAAATTGGTTATGGTTTGCTAAACAGATCAAAGTATCATAAACAGGTTATACTTGTTAAACTGGATGTAATGTTTTGCTTGTTAAACAGGTGACAGTTCACTCAACAGGTGACAATTTGTTAAACCTGTGCTAATACCAGGAATGCCAGTAGCTCTACACTCATGAGCACGGATAACAGGAAACAATTGTTTTGATCCCGAAGAGTTACATGAAGTCGAAGTTTGCTACACAAGTTTAAGTTTCCTAAACAGGTTATATAGTTCACTAAACAGGTGACAGTTTGCCAAAAATGCAACATTTTAATAAACAAGTTGAAGTTTGCTACACAGGTTATAGTTTACTAAACAGGTGACAGTTTGCCAAACATATGAACACGTTGAAGTTTGCTACACAAGTTAAAGTTTCCTAAACAGGTTATATAGTTTACTAAACAGGTGACAGTTTGCCAAACATATGAACACATTGAAGTTTGCTACACAAGTTAAAGTTTCCTAAACAGGTTATATAGTTTACTAAACAGGTGACAGTTTGCCAAACATATGAACACATTGAAGTTTGCTACACAAGTTAAAGTTTCCTAAACAGGTTATATAGTTTACTAAACAGGTGACAGTTTGCCAAACATATGAACACATTGAAGTTTGCTACACAAGTTAAAGTTTCCTAAACAGGTTATATAGTTTACTAAACAGGTGACAGTTTGCCAAACATATGAACACGTTGAAGTTTGCTACACAAGTTAAACTTTCCTAAACAGTTTATACTTCACTGAAACTGTGACAGTTTGCCAAACACGTTACAGTTTGATAAACAAGTTGAAGTTTGCTACACAAATTTAAGTTTCCTAAACAGGTTGCAAGAGAAACAAGCCCAATTTTCTGAAGCAGTTTTAGCATAACCTGTACCCGCCTGACTGGTTGTTCCTGCTTAAAGCAATGCCACACTTTTCCTATCATTGTATTTTTATTTATGGTCCATCAGTGCCAAAGATTGCCACTGCAGAAATTGACCGAGGTTGGGAACCTTATCTCTTCCAACAGTGGCCCAAATTCCATTGCAATTGAGCACAGCTTGTGGCTTCTCCAGTTTACCACTCTCATTGGAGCACCTTGGGCAATGGCTCTACTTTCTACTTATGGGGTGTCATGTGGCCGAGTGGTTTAGAGCATCGAATTCAAGTTCCGATGGTTAAGTCATTGGGGTGTGGGTTCAAATCCCGGTCATGACACTTGTATCCTTGAGCAAGATACTTCACTATAATTGCTTCTCTTCACCCAGGGGCATGAATGGGTACCTGCGAGGGTAGTGGTTGATATTGTGTTTGAAAAGCCTTCGGAGTGCCATGTTATTGGCCCAATGACCAGGGCACTAATGTAAAGCGCATTGAGACGTTATTGTGAAATGCACTATATAAGAACTACATGTAGTTATTATTATTATTAAGCAAGTGTTTGCCTCAAAATGCCCCTGTGTTGGCTCAGTGAGGTATGGGTTGGCTGTCGTGAGAAACAGGACCATAGTAAGAGGGTTTATACATCTATTAAAATGGTGAACAAGATTACAATCAAACATTTCTAAATCTTAAACCTACCATGAACGCCGCTGATCATCTTGACTCTGTCTCGAGGCTCAACATTGTAATGACCAAAGGACATAAATTCACCAGATGATTTATATGGTGCCTGCTGATACACACGGGCCACACTGTGCTGCCATTCAAAACGATCATATCTACAAACAACAAAGCATTAACATCTAGTCATTAACCTTGAAACAGGTGGACAACATTGGTAAAATTGTCGAACACCAGTATCCAAACTTTATGTGAGTCAACATATAGGCCTACATAAAATTACAAACTTGTCAAAGTTTGAGCCCAATCTGTCATCGGAGTCACAAGAAAATAGTGAAGAAAAGCTTTTTAGGCCAACGCTTTCACTGTTTTCAAACACCGGGTTTTGGACTTGTGAGATCAAAACTAATCTACCACTCGTTTACCCATTTCTCAAAACCTACATGTATAGCATTTCAAGCAAAAATATTTCAAAGGGAAGTGATACCATAACCATCTTTTTACCATGTAAGTTATTTTCAAAGTGTGAACATTTACATTTCAATCTTACTAACATTGTGTTTTTCTTTGAAGAATGGCAGACTGGACTAAATTGTGTTTAGAACTAAGGTGGATAAGTAACCTTAACTATTTATCCCCGATGCCAATTTAACATCTATCATGTCTATTAAAATTGTTGCGGTACCCTTTGCTAAAATAAAAGATTCGATATGCCTCTTGTTACCAGCCAAGCTCAGTTGTCTAGTGGTAAGACATCTGCTCTAGAATAGTAAGGTCGTGGGTTCAAATCCCAGCCGAGTATTATGCCTACGTGGATTTTTAGTTTATTGCCTTTATTGCACAAACATCAAAACACATTAAGGTGCAAAAGGGAAACCCTGAACAGGATTCGGGAAAGTACATGAACTGTGTACAGTGATTCCTACACATCAGATGTGTAAGGGTAAAACATAATATACATGTATGTAACCCCAATGCAAATAAATATCTATTCAAAGAAGATGGACTCAATTATGAAAGCTAACATTCTTGAGGCTACTCATTCTAAACTTTCCATGTCACTGAATTATCACAGAGCTACCTTTAATGTAAAGGAAATTGATTTGCTTCACTGGAATGGATTGATGAGTTTATTGCATGACAGGAAATACTGGTGATTTTAAAACAGACAAGGATGGGTCCATTAAAGTTTGGTTTTTCCCTAACTTTTCTTAAATGCTAAATAAAAGCACAAAAACATCATGACACAATTTTAAATGCGATGTTACTCAATACAAAAATGTTCCTGCTCTAACTGTCGTGCAGTGAATAACTGTAATATTATTGGATTGGGATGATTAACCCTAACCACTATCAGGTGTTTTCTAAACACCCTGCTAAATGCATTACAAGTACAATGCAACCGAGGAATCTGTTGCATTGTGAAGTGAACTGGTTTATGCAAGCCTTGGCACTGGGCAGTCACCTTGCTAAATGCACCAATATGCATTGAGGTTTGCTGGGGACTGGGATTGCACATGGACATTTCCACACCATGCAGAACTTTGCTAAAAGCAGCACAATGCAACCGAGGATTCTGTTGCATTGTGAAGTGAACTGGTTTATGCAAGCCTTGGCACTGGGCAGTCACCTTGCTAAATGCACCCAATATGCATTGAGGTTTGCTGGGGACTGGGATTGCACATGGACATGTCAAGGCAATGTAGAACCCTGCTAAATGCAGCACAGTGCAACCAAGGATTCTGTTGCATTGTGAAGTGAACTGGTTTATGCAAGCCTTGGCACTGGGCAGTCACCTTGCTAAATGCACCCAATATGCATTGAGGTTTGCTGGGGACTGGGATTGCACATGGACATTTCCACACCATGCAGAACTTTGCTAAAAGCAGCACAATGCAACCGAGGATTCTGTTGCATTGTGAAGTGAACTGATTTATGCAAGCCTTGGCACTGGGCAGTCACCTTGCTAAATGCACCCAATATGCATTGAGGTTTGCTGGGGACTGGCATTGCACATGGACATGTCAAGGCAATGTAGAACCCTGCTAAATGCAGCACAGTGCAACCAAGGATTCTGTTGCATTGTGAAGTGAACTGGTTTATGCAAGCCTTGGCACTGGGCAGTCACCTTGCTAAATGCACCCAATATGCATTGAGGTTTGCTGGGGACTGGGATTGCACATGGACATGTCAAGGCAATGTAGAACCCTGCTAAATGCAGCACAGTGCAACCAAGGATTCTGTTGCATTGTGAAGTGAACTGGTTTATGCAAGCCTTGGCACTGGGCAGTCACCTTGCTAAATGCACCAATATGCATTGAGGTTTGCTGGGGACTGGGATTGCACATGGACATTTCCACACCATGCAGAACCTTGCGAAATGCATTACAATGCAACCGAGGATTCTGTTGCATTGTGAAGTGAACTGGTTTATGCAAGCCTTGGCACTGGGCAGTCACCTTGCTAAATGCACCAATATGCATTGAGGTTTGCTGGGGACTGGGATTGCACATGGACATTTCCACACCATGCAGAACTTTGCTAAAAGCAGCACAATGCAACCGAGGATTCTGTTGCATTGTGAAGTGAACTGGTTTATGCAAGCCTTGGCACTGGGCAGTCACCTTGCTAAATGCACCAATATGCATTGAGGTTTGCTGGGGACTGGGATTGCACATGGACATTTCCACACCATGCAGAACCTTGCGAAATGCATTACAATGCAACCGAGGATTCTGTTGCATTGTGAAGTGAACTGGTTTATGCAAGCCTTGGCACTGGGCAGTCACCTTGCTAAATGCACCAATATGCATTGAGGTTTGCTGGGGACTGGAATTGCACATGGACATTTCCACACCATGCAGAACCTTGCGAAATGCAGCACAATGCAACCGAGGATTCTGTAGCCACGTGTGACGTTCGTGCATTGGGTGAATCAGGATTGAGTTAATGCTAAAACAACAAAATACAGCACCCTTTACCTGTTTACCAACAGGTACATGATGTAGTATTTAAATTTACATTTTTATTTACTAACCCATCATACTCTGCAATCTTGCCATAAACTTCGAAGTACTTTTCCAAGAACGTAAAAGGAAGATAGACTTCTTGTCCTTCCCGTCGTCCATGTATCGTATAGTCACCATTTATGAGACATTCAATCTCTTGATACCTTATTCCTGATGAATGTAAGTCCACTTTAGCGAGATTGTTAGATGCCCGAGGTTGTTTCTCTTCGTTTGTCTTGAAATCAAACACACACCATTCAAGTATTATCAATTACATTCAAATAAATCATAATAATAATAAAAAATAACACACCTGTAATCATGGTAATATATATACACAGTTCTTATTCTCACTTATCACATTGAGGGCATCTAAAAGTGCTCGTTATTTTACTAAAGTACAAATTATTTTTGAAATATTTAGACCTATTCATTTACATCACACCATGTAACGGTTTACAAGGTGCTGTAGCGCAAAGTTTATACCAGAAAACACAGTGGAGAACCACTTCTGTTTTAGGTTCTTTTACCTGCATTTGCACAACACACAGGACATACTGATGTCCCATCCAAAAGACCTAGACTAAAACCAACACTCTGGTAATCAGAAACACCACAGCTTGAGACCAGTGTGCTTGACCGCTTGACCACAAAACGTTCAAACACACAATAATCATCATTACCTTCCACATCAAAAAGAAATATATACACATATTAAGCTGGCTTGGAATTATTTTAGAGGCTACAGAGGGCAGACCTCTGTTGCCCTGGTCTTGGCCTTGGTCATGTTGGTGCAACTTTAAAAGTTTCCCATAGACTTTAAGATTTTCCAATGAAAGAGCCCTCTGCAAAATGAAAATGGCCTTGCCCTCTCAAAGATTAAATTCAATTTACTTCATACCAAATACCATTTAAAATAAACAACATTCAAGTATTATTATTTAGGTCTACACATGTACATAAAAATAAAAATAAACAACACAAATCATTCCAGCATTTTTTGGTCAAATTTAAACCATCAATTTTTCACATTAGAAATGCATTAACATCAGTTCTCATCTACATCAACAATTCAAACTCAAAGTGTTAGTGCTCATAAAATCAAAACTCAAAACGGTCAACATTCATCATGTTCATATACAGTAACGTATGCTATTGTAATCAAGATTAAAAACACAACACTGAAGTAAAAGTGTTCAAAAATTCAAGTATCATATAAATGAAGTTCATATCAAAAGCAAAGATTCAAAACTACATAATTTAATAATTAGAATTCATGTTAAAATCAAATACATTATTAAATCACAAACCATGGCAACACTGTGTTCACAATGAATGAATAGAAGGCATAATTGGAAGAATGTCTGGCCTAATACTTCAGAAGGCAACAGAGGCAATTGTCTCTTATACTGTACTCTATGGTATTGCCTTGGTGCCCTTTGAAATGATCTTGTACAAACTTTTGTTTCCCTCATAGAGGTACCCTTAACAAGGAAAAAACGCCTTGCCCTTGGGACAAGAACGAAGTATCAGGCCAGCTTCTTATTTATTCCAGTTCTTCCCTTCATTTTATCAATTTTAATCACACCTCATTGGTGAGATCATTGAATGTAGTAACACCAGAGTTCTTTTTTCCATAACTGGGATGATGAATGTTGATTAAAACATGATACTTTACTTACTTGATGATATCTTAGGTTATGACCAAGGCTTGGTCGTTGTAAATATTCACTTTCAACCTCTTGACTTCGTTGTTCAGTTTTACTCCTCGTGATTGTCCCACCGTCTCCTCTTCCAATACACACCAAGTGATAGGTCAAGAAATTGGACAACACCAGGAGCAAGGTGACTACTGGGAGGCGGGAAAAGAGTCGTGGATTCACTAACCTCATATCAACAGAGATTATCACCTGGTTGTGAGAGGAACATTTGCTCACTGCAAAGGTAAAACAAAAATAATAACAACATCTTTGATTATAACCTGGTTACAAGATGAACACTGGCTTGCTAAAGTGGTAAAAATACAGAAATATCTTTAGGAGATTAACACCTGGTTGCAAGATGAACACTGGCTCGCTAAAGTGGTAAAAATACAGGGAATATCTTTAGGAGATTATCGAAGCCGACAAGGCTTCCATCTACCCCTCCCCATTTGTCTCCTTCTCAGCCTGGATGAGATTGTTTGAACATGTACAAACCTAAACAATTGATTAAAGTTTCCTCTTCCTATGGAGATAAAGTCAATAGACATGATAGAATTGCAAAATGCTACATTTTAGAGGTAAAGGTTTGGCCGCAACAAGGGCCAAGTCTTTCACCTCTGTCATGGCATTTCGCCTCTTTCAAGAAAATCTGAAGGTACAGGGAGATCAATAAAAAATCCTCAAATAAAAAAAAAATCCAGATAAATAACCTGCCTGCCTTTGCTGTGTAGTTTCTGCCTCTCTCTCTCTTTTCTTTCCACTTGACTGCTTCTTTTACACCAGTATACTTGTTTGTGTGTTGTGTTGTCATTTAGCCTTCAAGAAATACCCTGCTAGGGTAGAAATGTTAGGCCATTAACTATTTTTTGCACTTAAAAAACCTCTTAGAGAGGTGGTCACATTGCCTTCAAGAAAGACTATACTACGGTCGAAATGTCAGTCCATTAACTAACGTTTGAGTTGTGTGTGTGACTGGAAATGGAGATGTAAACATTTGCAAAAACTTTAACACCAGCTCAGGATGTCTGGAGCTACTTAAATTGAGGAAGCAATCATCATTTGGTAGGATGACATTTCCGTAGACCTTGACCTGACAGTCAGACAGTATAACAAAGACCCTCGGGTTTTGTATTAGGTTTTCACCCCAGTACCTTTGTATACAAATTTACAATGGATTGGTCTATATACCAAAGAGAAAGTGTTACCTTTTCATTAATGTCAATTAAGAACAGTTCAAGAGCAGTTCAAACTGAGTTGGTTTAAAAATTCCAGTGAAATTAACATCACATCATAGCTCACTTGTATGCAAAATTGATTTCTGCCATCTGCAACTTGACACGCTTGATGATAAACAAAATTCTGTGTGTGAGCGTGTCTATACGCTGTCACCAAGAACTTTAACAATAGGGATTTTGACCAACCGAGGATGCCATACTTTGCTTTTGCGAACAAAACCAATGGGGACGTCACTAAAAAGTGCACAAGAGGGCGGAGAGTGTGTTAGAGTATAACATTTTTGGGGGTGGGAGTAGGGCTCACTCTGCCACATAATGGAAGTATTGTCATGATTGTAACACATTTGCTAACTACATTGTACATGTCGTGGCAGGGCAGTCTCCACCTGAATTTTGTTACATGTATATACAATGCAACATTCTTGACTTGTAAGGGTCCAACCATGACTATACATGTATCTGTCAGTATTACAGTAATACATGTAGCACAAGAACTCTCCGAATTGAAACCTATAAGATAGCCATTTACGCAATATAAGTTGCACCATTTACATAGCACATATGGAAAATATCGCGAGGAGTCTACATTCTCGTTGGCCTTTTGGCTGTACTACTTTAGTAGCCACTGCATTTGCTGGGCTCGTAATTAACATGATTTTGATAATAGCCCACAGTTTTACATTTTCTATTCACCTCGGATTTTAAAAGGCAATACTCCAACGTGTACATGTAACTCCTTCCTGTTTGTTTAGTACTGTACAGAAAAAACAAATGCCTGAAGAAAAACTTACTAAAAAGGCAAGCGGTATTGCACAGTCCATTGTGAGACTATTTTGAAAATGTCCAAACTGACACACAAAGTTAAGCCACAGTTCAAAGCAACTGAATACACTGTACCTGGTTGTATCACACTAAAACATGGATGGGGACAATCATGGTTGTAACACCAAGATGTACCCATGATGCATAGGGGATGGGTATAAGGGTAGGGGTTGGTGTGAGGGAAGGGTTAGTTGAGTGTGGGGGTAGCGGATGGATATTGGGGTAGAGGTCGTGTGTGGGTTAAGGGAAGGGAGGGTGTGAGGGTAGGGACTTGGGTTTGAGGATGGGGTTGGTTGAAAGGGTAGGATTGAGTGTGGGGATGAGGGTGAGGTTGGTGTGAGGGTACATGTTATGTAGGGAGTTTTGGGTGAACTTGGAAGGTAGGGATTGAGTGTGAGTGCACTAGAAGGGTGCGGAAGTGGGAAATGGGTGTGAGAGTTCAGAACAAGTGTGTGAGGTTTAGGAATGACTGCAACAAGACCATAGGCCTAAGCCTAAGGTTTTGCATGCGCAAAAAACCATCATGACACCGTACGTACATGTATGTCATTGACATAAATGCACTATGCCTCAAAACTACTACGTACTACAATAATCTTCTTTTAAATCTTATTAAACCCTCCACATTAGATTTTATGATGCAAGGTAAAGCTTGACCTAATGATCATTCTTTCCTCCACCACGGTAAAAAAAGTACAATTTAATCATTACTGCCCCGTGGTCTGTGGTGGTCTAATAGTATACATGTACCTTAAACTTAGCCTCTCCTAGCAATTAATTAAATGAAATTGTTCCGGTTAGTTATCTCATGGAGGAAGTTATCAACACCTTTTCCAGGCCTGATCAGCTCCATGGTTCCTGATAAGGGCAAAGCGGAGGGCACCTCTATTCGGAGGGAAGTGTACATTTCTACAAGAACATTTCAAGGGGCATCAAAGCAATGACCATTTATATCACTACCAGGCAGTAGCAGGCCTGTGTTATACTTCAAACAGTGTGTACCCAATAAGCACTTTCACAGTTATCAGGTTATGCACTCATCTTGTTCAAGGGGAGATTTGTTATATTGAACACTTGTCGCCGTCTGTGACTCAGCAGTTGGACTTTCAATCATGCAAATACTACAAGATGCATGTGTGACGTTTGAGTGCCAATTCGTATGGCAATGAGTGTTTGGTTCAACAAATCTACAATGTACCCATTGAACAAGACATGGCACATGTATAAAAGTGTTTAATTCAACATCAATGATGCATCTGGATCTGGATGGATGATGCAGGGCCTGGTGAGGCTTATGAATCGGATGAGAGAGGGCACAAATATGGGGTCTTGGATAATTTCCCCTCCCCCAAATTTGAGCCCTGTCTATGCCCATAGAGGCAAAGCACTTCTCTTAGCGATAACTTTACCGGGTTCTTTTACGACGTGCAATTCAGACAGGACCTAAATGTCTGGCTTTATGTTTCATCCGAAGGCAAATATGTCTAGAACGAATGCTGGTCAACTCGTACGCACGCAAACTCGTACGCACCAACTCGTACACACATAAACTTGTACACACACAAACTCGTACACACACAAACTCGTACACCCACCTACTCGCATGCAAGTATAATTCACTACGTGTTGACATACGGAAAAGGTTTCGCCGTTTTGATATATAAATAATAAATGGAACCATAATAATAAGTTGTAGTTTTTGTAGAATGCAAGTCGGAAGGTTTGACAACTATTAAATTTTCCGTTTGTGGTTTTTATGGGTTTTTTTTCACAAGGTAGGGCCTATTTGATTTTTGTTTTGTTTTATAGATCCCGAGTTAAAATGTAAATTTGTTTGAACATCTTTTAAGGAATGGCCGTTTTGATATTTAATCAATGTTGAAATCGGACGGCAGTGTGCGTACGAGTTTGTGTGTGTACAATTTGTGTGTGTACGAGTTGGTTGGCGCATGAGTTGACCAATTGGCGTACGGGTTGGCAGGCGTACGAGTTTGCATGCATACCAGTTGACCTGTTTCCGTCTAGAACATACCCGGCCCAGTGCACCGTATGTTTGTCATGTTGGTTTCATCATACAATCATGTCAGACACTCACACAGTGCCCTTGTTCGTTGTAAGACTCTGCAGGTTTACACAGTTACATTAGTGGATATTATTTATTTGTTCCCATCAAATTTTTAATTCCTACCTCCATGAATTAACTTTGACACTGACAGTCATGAACAGGATGAAGAATATGTCCATGAAGTTTATCCAAACCTTGTAAATGTAAGCGTGTAATTAATCATTAAAAACAAATAATGTCGGTCAGGTAAATATTTCTTCCCGTGTGTTGTGAATGCCCTACATTCAACAATCAATGGTCGAATGCATTTAACTCCACATGGATGGATGGGATGATCTTTCTTAATCTTAGCTTGGTGAAGTTTAGTTTGTCATCATGCATCATCATATGACAATGACATTCGTCCCGTTTGTGTCAAGAAGAAAGTCGGGTTTTTGGTTTTTGTTATCAATATATTCTATTTATAAACACTATTCCATCATGCCACCGTGTATTAAACATGTAATAAAGTTAAACTTACCTTCATAAGACTGTACGAATAAAGACGTTTCTTCATTTTTTAACATCACATTCTTCGGAATTGCCTTTTACAATCGCAGCTGCACAATTGGACATCTTTCACAAAACGTGTAGTTCGTGTTAACTGTTTAAAAATGCACATTAAAGTTTAAAAGTGTCAAAATTAATCAAAAACTAAAATATAACATCCAAAGAACTTGAAAAATCAGCTGTTTGGGAAACATATTCACACATAGTACTGGTACTTTAAACTAGTACTTGAAACATGTTCCGATATACACGGCGAAAACAAAATAAATAAAGTAACATACCGCCCTCACACTTGTCCACTCGGCATAAAATGACCACCGTTAAAGTAACATACCGCCCTCACACGAGTCCACTAGCATAAAATGACCACCGTTAAAGTAACATACCGCCCTCACACGAGTCCACTGTACATAAATCACCACCGTTAAAGATTATTATTACGGTGCCCATTTCTCTTTGTCTTGAAATGCCCCAACCTTGACAAATCTTACCGGTAGTTTCCTTTAAAGGGATGCATATATTTTTATTGTTATCCCCCATTTTTATAATGAATTTGCTAACGTGGCTTTGCTTTCGATAAACCGGTAAACTTAAACATATAAAATGCAAATGAATTAAAAAGTTACTCACGGTGACCTTCCGAGTGAAAAATTGTTGGTTTTCTGTTTAGCTTTTTCTCCATTGAAATAAATATATTCCAATTGCCCTGGAAGGAAAATTGAATGACCCCATTTTGGTTCAGCAAAAAACACTTTTGCTGTTAGGGACCATGTCCCACATAGGGACCGTAGCAAAGATTTGTGGGTGCATATTTAATATTAAAGGCTGGTGAAACTTAGCATTTTTTACTGGTCTTTCCAAACTATTGGTCCCACAATGAATGGTATAGGCCTACCTTACATCTACAATTCTATGGACACATCCATAGTAAGATATATATTACTAAAGTTGAGGGTTTCGATTGTCATGGTTGCAGCACTCAATCGATAGAATTCCAAATCCGTAGAGTAATTCAGCAAGCAAACTTTTATGGGTTAACCTATGACCTGGTATGCCTTGGTTTATCGTGAATAACATCAAACGACAAACTAAGGAAAATTCAACCACACTGCACACTGTATAGAGGTCTCTCAAAACAATGGTCCGCTTGCCAAATGCAATGTTAAATACCTCAGAACAAGTTACTAAAAAACACCCCGTGTTGGATAATTTGCTTGGTATTATAGAAGCCCTACTGGCTGCTCGCGAAACTGACACTACACCACAGCCACGAAACTGAAACGAGCCAAAGCCAATCAGATGGGCTTTCCAAAGGTATAAAACACGTGCAAATCCAGCAATATTTTTAGAGTGATTTGACTGGCCATACTTTGCTTTTGATTATTGTACAGCTCTGTGCACAAAAATTCCGTTAAAGGTATCGTACACGTTTGGTAATGACTCAAAACAAATATTATCATAAAAACTTACTTGGTAACAAGCAACGGAGAGCTGTTGATAGTATAAAACATTGTAGCGACTCCGGAAGTAACGTAGTTTTTGAGAAAGAGGTAATTTCTCACTAAAACACTTATTCTCACTAAAAACTTATTGAAAGAAGTTTTTATTCCTATCTGAAGCACACAATTTGTACAACAAGGGTGTTTTTTTCTTTCATCATTTTCTTGCAACTTCGATGACCAATTGAGCCCAAATTTTCACAGGCTTGTTATTTTATGCATATGTTGGGATACACCAAGTGAGATACTGGTCTTTGACAATTACCAAACGTGTTCAGTGCCTTTAAGGCAAATAAAGCAAACTTGGCTGGGTAAAATAAATGTGTAAAACACCTCTGAAGTGTCCTTAGTGCATGAACCAGAGAGTCCCTAAAATGTTAATGTTTTTCCCTGGGCCCTAAAACGGACCCGAACCTCATGCCTTCATGGAGGTAGGAATCCACAGTCCTCTCCCAGTCATAAAAGGACTGTATATCTCTCAATAAAATCGGTGTTACTTCAATTAATTTATGCACCGCTGTCCGACAAGGAAATAAACCGAACTTGGTCACATAGGTCTATGTTCATAAACCAATAGAACACGGGGGGGGGGGTCTCGGCACGGCTATAGATGTGTTGGTCATCATTTGAAAAAAATAGGCGGGCCCCCTGCTTAAATAATCCCTGATACCCGCCTGATCCCTCACGCGTTGTCATCTGTGCACCGTTAAAGCATGGAGGAAGAAAATAAAAAACACACCGCACTCACACAAATCTGCTAGACAATATATCACCACCGTTAAAGTAACATACCGCCCTCACACGTGTCCGCTAGACATAAATCACCACTGGGGCGCACCACTCTAAATAATCTCCCTTAGGAACCAATGCTAAATGATAATTATTCAAAAACACTCAAAAAATCGTGTAAGTCTCTCAGCCTCTTGAAAACCAATCAGACATATTTCCGGACAACTAAACTTCAGAATTCTTTTCAATTTTTGGCTGGTCAACCGTTTGGAATTTTTGCTAACTACCCCAGAAGAAAAAACACGAATTTTTGTTCTTCTTTCCAAAACCGACTTGCTGCCAGTTTTCGTGAAGCACTTCTACACTTCCCCGGTCAAATTGGGCCAACTTTAACGCCTAAATGTATCAAGTCTCCTCAAAAGTTGAAGCACAGAACCCCCAGGTTGTGATAGATTCTTATATTTACACAATCTATTAATTGCATGACCCCCAAAACGTTATAATTAAAAATAAGTTGTGGGTTTACAAATTATGATAATATGATAAGTAGCTTGGCGCATGAATTCTGGCTTATTTAGTGTGGTGCACCCGTATGGATGGGGGGTGGGGGGGGGGGGGAGACACAGAATCTCCGGTCCGGGGGAGGGACACAGAATCTCCGGTCTGGGGGGCACAGAATCTCCAAGCAAGCAAGAAACAATGAGATTGAGATGTAGTCCCCCGCACCACACACATTGGCAAATATGACAATTCACTTTCTTTTTCTTCTTTCTCTTTAGAAATATCTTTGATAAGGCCTACCCCCTCCCCCCTTCCCAGGCCCCTACAAGCATGCTACAAGTACAAGTTAGTTGGGTGGCTATACACCCATGCTTAATTGCTCGGTCATCAACCAAAGCCTAGATATAGGCTTCATTTTGTTGTTATAAAAAGAAATGATTGTCATGGTTACCAATGTGCTTTCATAAAGATGAGGAAGGGAATTTTTGATGAAGTTAATATCAATCTGAAAGCCCCTGCTTAAAAAGTTCACACCATTATCATCCTGCCACCCATCCAGGTATAACAACTGAAATGGAGAAATTCACCGATGCTCCATAAAATTAAATTATTTTTGATAAAATTATATCTAAAAAAATATTATAACCGTTAGCTTAATTCGGATGAATTTCGGTTACAGCAGTTGATAATAAGCACGATATCAACAACGCGAACGAATTCCCAAACAAATTTGAAACTACGTTTCATCATCATTTGTCCTTTGCGGCTCTGGTTCGTCTCGTTTGAGAAATTCCCTACGTTAAAATTGCATCTTGGCTAAACTAGAACATTCACATACATGATTGGCGGATGGGGGGGGGGGGTTGAGGGAACGGTAACTTTCGCAGGTAGAATTACTTCATGGAGGTAGGAATCCACAGTCCTCTCCCAGTCATAAAAGGACTGTATATCTCTCAATTAATTGTGTTACTTCAATTTAATTTATGCACCGCTGTCCGACAAGGAAATAAACCGAACTTGGTCACATAGGTCTATGTTCATAAACCAATAGAACACGGGGGGGGGGTCTCGGCACGGCTATAGATGTGTTGGTCATCATTTGAAAAAATAGGCGCGCCCCCTGCTTAAATAATCCCTGATACCCGCCTGATGTTGCCCTCACGCGTTGTCATCTGTGCACCTTTAAAGCAATGAGGAAGAAAATAAAAACACACCGCACTCACACAAATCTGCTAAACAATATATCACCACCGTTAAAGTAACATACCGCCCTCACACGTGTCCGCTAGACATAAATCACCACCGTTAAAGTAACATACCGCCCTCACACGTATCCGCTAGCCATTATATCACCACCGTTAAAGTAACATACCGCCCTCACACGTGTCTGCTAGACATAAATCACCACCGGGGCGCACGACTCTAAATAATCTCCCGTAGGAACCAATGCTAAATGATAATTGTTCAAAAACACTCAAAAAACCGGGTAATCAAAAAATCGCGAACGAATTCCCCAACAAATTTGAAACTGCGTTTCATCATCATTTGTGAACATAGATTTACTCGGAGGAAAAATATCAAAAGTTGGTTACAGTTAATGTCTGGTATGTTTATTGAAAACCAAAGGATGAGAACTAATAACTCGCTCATAAATAATGCTTAAACCCTTGATACCATGTTAATTTTTATGAGATGGTATTGAGTGTTATCAGGTAAAAAGGACAGTGCGCTTAAGAATTGTTCACATCACATAAATCTTATCTTTCTGCAAGATACAGCTGCAAAATGAATTACTTTAATTTTCATAGATCAATAAAAATAAGTAAAAATAAAAAATATGACCGAGTCAAGTGAACCTGGCATGGGAATATTAACAAACACGGGGATAAAACACTAAGGTTTTAAAAATATGCTAAGTTCTTTCGTTGGCGGAATAAATAGACTGCGCAAGTCTAGCTTAAAACATTTTAAATCCCTGCCTTAATAGTTTTGATTAACTGCTCACATAGTCTAATAATACGCACAGGCATTTATTCAAGAACAAACATAAAAATCAGAATATGCACACTACAGGTATGTATTTGTAATGCTCTTAGTTATAACAAAATTGTCAATCAAGCTTGCTTCTATTTTAACTGCTTCACTGTTAGTCAAAAATAATTAAGAATGACTGAATAAGAATAATAAATTAAAAATGCTATTATAATATTAAATGAAATAAGTAAATAAAATAAGCCAACAAAGAAACAGAACAAGAACAAAAAAAAACAAGAAACGGAAAGAGGAAATAAGAGAGGAAACGAATCTGACAGGAAGACACAGAATAGTGGCAGAAAAAGAAAAGAATAATGGTACATTTAAGTTTCATTCTCACATTATAGTGGTCTTTAATCTAAGTACATCAATCCAAAGAGAAAAAAACAAATAAAAGTAGTTGTCTTTACTTTATTGGATGAATGAAGATAACAACACATGAATTATGTATTGATTTAATGAAAAAACCCCAGAATTACTTGACCGGTCACATTATACTGTTGGTTTTAACAAAAATTCAATTGTATTTTTGGGAAACACCCTGCAAAACTGGCAGTTTTGTTCGTCTTCTGTTTCAAATAAACGTTTGTAACTTCTTCAGTCCATAACAAAAGTAACTTACGTTTTTTTACCATTAAGTTTCGTAACATTTACGATGTATCTTAAACATGATTTATCTGAAACTGAAATGGCAATTTATGCTTATAAATATTTATATTTTTTTTACAAGATTTACAAGCTCAGCTAAGCTACCTCAATTGTTGGTTCCAACAGGAGGCCATTTCTACATGCTATTGATCTTGAGTTAATAGCTCAATACATGTACCATTTGTATGAGCAAGCTCAGCTTTGGAGGATGGAAGTCTCATTGGTTATTGAGTACAACACATGGATAATGCTAAACACTACTGGTCGATTAACCAATAGGTTATAGCGTGTCATGGCCAAGCAGTCACACTGGACTCAAGCTCTTGTGTTTCTGATCAGCAGAGTGTGGGTTCGAATCCCGACTTTGACACTTATGCTTCAAGCGAGACACTCGACCATTATTGCTTCGTTCTTTGGATCGGATGGAACGGACAGCTGCAGGTCTATATGTTGTGCAATGCATGTAAACGAACCCAGTATACTTCTCACTAATAGAAGGTGTTTGCTCTGGTGTTTGTGGCAGTTGGAAGTAGATTGCACCACATCACCTTGTAAATCGTACAAAAGGCTATATTATAAATGGGTCTCATAGTTCCAAAACTTAGCATACCTGTAATGAATACATAATAAGCGCTCTGAGAGACCTGTACATGTATATAAAGTGCTGTATAAGAACTGATCATTGTTATTAAAGCTCAATAGATCTTTAATGTTTGTACCAGTAATGTATTTTTTTACTTTCACAAAGCAATGTCCACATTCACATTTTTATCAATGTTATGCAAGCCCCAGAAATTCAAAAATAGACAGAGGAAGTACCATATGGCGCATATTCCAACATTAAGACCTGCTAATGTGCATGATTTTATTTCCTTCATCTGTAAAACAATGTTCCCAAAATTCCCCAAATAACAAATTTGAAATTACGATACTTGCAGAGTCTTCAGGTATTAAACCTGATACAGCAACCATTTATTTCTGCAGATTTATTGCAGAAGGTCTATTCCACCTGATTCTGCTTTTATTAAAATCTGTTTAATCGGGTAAGTCTGAAGATTCTTTTGGTGGGTCGCCTAAGGCTTGAATGAGCAGGGTAAACATTGGTGGTGTTAATGCACGTAGACAACATTGGTAATTGTCAAAGACCAGTATCCGTACGTGATGTGACCCATCATATACATGAAAGTTTAAGCTCAATTGGTCATCAAGTCACAAGAAAATAGTGAAAAACCTCTTCATACGTTTTCACTGTTTACAAACATCTGGAATCGGGCTTGCGAGATCAAAACTATCGTTTTACTAATTACTCAAAAACTACAGCATTTCAGGCAAAAATATTTTAATGGAAGTTTTTCACCATGACCGTCTTTATACCATGTATTATGAAGAGTCTGTGAACATTCATATTTTCAATCTAACCAATATTGTGCACATCCTTTAAAACCAAATTTCCCGTAGAAAGTATGAGTTATTGTCTAGAAATATTTTGTTGTGATTCCTCTGATGCAGCAGTAGACACCTCATCTTGCTCAATAAATTCAAATTCATCTTGATGATCAGGATTAGAACTGGAGTGACTTCCATCGTCTTCTTCTTCATCTTCCTCTCCATCTTCCTGGTTCTGTTTATCTGGATCCTCCTCTTGTATTTCATCACTAGCTACTCCTTTTCCTCCCTCTGTTTCTTTTCTCTCTTCTTCTTCAGTTGTCAAAGTTGTGGTATTGGAAGATTTTGTATCTGGTTTGTTGACGTCGAGCTGATAGGCAGGTTGAAATGATTCTAGTATTCCAACATCGGCAAGAAGATTTGGAAATACCCAGAGATGAAATCGCCCAATGGTAAAACCCCACAGAAGGACAAAAATTACAAGGCGCACTGCAAGAATAGATCACAATAAAGTCTCATCATCTTAAGTAATCTCAAATGTAGTGTCCTCAACACCGTTTTCAAGAAGGGATGGGCATGTCAAAATGTAAAAGAACGTTTTAAGATATTTGCTTTTTTAGCGTATGCTTAAATCAAAACTGAAAAGTCTGCAGTAGTAAAACTTTTATAGCAGTCGTGCAGTTTAACCACTTCTTGTTACATCAAATTCATATCTGCAAATGCCTGACCCACTGATAAGCAATTTATTTGGGGACCCAAAACCCTCAGTCCTTCTGAATCCTTCATTTTAGCAAAAGGATGAAGAAGGATTGTTGAGGGTAAGGGTTTTGGCAAGAAACTCAAAAACTCAAAAATGTAGAACACATGATTTTTCACGTGCTTATCTCTTTGCAAATCGGTGACAGTATGTATACGCCAAGACACCATTACTCAACTGTTCTCTTTGTTATCAACAAACCAATTGTTCCAATCAGTACAAAGGGAAACTTGTCTTCATACATGATGAACTTACCAATTGCTAGAGCCAGTACACTTCCCACAACACCAGCCCCACCAAGACTTAAATAGTACATTCCTGTCTTCATACATGATGAACTTACCAATTGCTAGAGCCAGTACACTTCCCACGACACCAGCCCCACCAAGACTTAAATAGTACATTCCTGTCTTCATACATGATGAACTTACCAATTGCTAGAGCCAGTACACTTCCCACAACACCAGCCCCACCAAGACTTAAATAATACGTTCCTGTCTTCATACATGATGAACTTACCAATTGCTAGAGCCAGTACACTTCCCACGACACCAGCCCCACCAAGACTTAAATAGTACATTCCTGTCTTCATACATGATGAACTTACCAATTGCTAGAGCCAGTACACTTCCCACGACACCAGCCCCACCAAGACTTAAATAATACGTTCCTGTCTTCATACATGATGAACTTACCAATTGCTAGAGCCAGTACACTTCCCACGACACCAGCCCCACCAAGACTTAAATAGTACATTCCTGTCTTCATACATGATGAACTTACCAATTGCTAGAGCCAGTACACTTCCCACAACACCAGCCCCACCAAGACTTAAATAGTAAGTCCCAGCTCTCATCCATGGTGGCCACAAAGGAAACAAACAAACTCCTATCGCTCCAACAACTACAACAAAAATGATACAAAAATAGTGTTAATAATGCAGTCGTATTAAATATTCACTCAATTTTCACCCATTGGCTGACATGGATATGCCACAATAAACATATATCTTGCTGTCAGTTTTGTTGGATTAACTCTCCTACTGTCTGACCATTCAATGTCATACCACTGTGGTTTGCAATGATAGATAAACTATGCCGGCCTGCAATATGACATCATGTGGTGAATGCATCCACACAATACACAGTCAACCCTCCTACCGTCTGACCATTCAATATCATCCACTGTGGTTTTGAATGATATATAAACTATGCCTGCTTGCAATATGATAACGTGTGGTGAGTGCACACACAGCACAGTCAACCCTCTTACTGTCTAGCCATTCAATATCATCCACTGTAGTTTTGAATGATATACAAACTATGTCAGCCTGCAATATGATGTCATGTGATAATATCATTTGGCGTATTCAAATGATATCATTTGGCATGTTATGGCCGAAAAAGTTAAGCGCACTGGACTCAAGCTCTGGTGTTTCTGATCAGCAGAGTGTGGGTTGGAGTCCCGATCTTAACACTTGTGTCCTTAAGCAAGACACTTAACCATTATTGCTTCGTCCTTCAATGAAATTGTAGGACCTGTGTGTTATGTAAAGCATGTAAAAAGAACCCAGTTACACTTATCGCTCAGACAAGGGGGTTTGCCCCTGTTTCTGGCAGTGGCTGCTGAGAGCGTTGCAGTACCAAACCATAAGGTGCTGCATAAATTGGTCTCATAAGTCAAAAACTTCAAAAACATGTCTTAATGATTCTCTTTGTTCCAGCGTCTTGAGTACTTTATCGGTAGATATGTGCACTATATAAGACCCCAGTATTATTGGTATATTTTTATCTGAATGCATCTAGCTTCACTGTAAACAGTTGTACCACCATACACAACCTGTGCAGTCGAATGGTTTCAAATGGTTGATCAACTTGAAAAGTTGGAGGGTTGAAAGAATCGTTAACAGGGAAATCAAATTACACAGTTAATAATAATAATAACAATACTGGGTTCTTATATAGCATTTTATCACACCCCTAGGGGTGCATCAAAGGGCTCATTATTTGTTTTTGAACAGGATAAGCAGTGCAATGTTTTGAATTATGAGACCCATTTATGTAGCAACTTATAATGGTTAATAAGGTGCTGTGGCGCATTCAGCAGCCACTGCCAGAAACACCGTGGCAAACCTCTTCTCTTCGCGATAATAAGTGCATTACACAACACAAGGAACCTACGGCTTTACATCCCATTCGAAGGACAAAGAAACAATGGTCAAGTGTCTTGCTTAAAGGCACAATTGTGAAGACTGGGCCTCGAGCCCACACTCTGCTGATCAGAAACACCAGAGCTTGAGTCCAGTGCACTTGACTGCTCTGCAATGACATGCCAGTTACTGGAATTGAATCATTACATATCAATATCAAGCTTATCTAAGGAAGCATAAATGGAAGTGTGATGACTTCACAGAAATGTAGAAGTTACAGACTTAAGTTTGTGCAAGTATTAATGCATCCTTCTCAGTCAAACTACAAAACTACAAATGTTTAAATCATTAAGGCAATGTTAAGTTAAACTCACCTAGCAATAAACCATATACATAGTACATGGGTTTTATCGGGTCATAAATCCACACATATGCCTGCCAGTGAAAAAATGAAAAGGCAAAATAATATACAGCAATTAGAATTTTAAAAGATATTGCAGAAGACTATTTTTCATTTCATAAATGAGAGTTTGATAATGACTGTGAGTGTTGTACATGAAGCTGAGACCTGTAAAATATTATGAAATCTATATTACTTCTTACAGAGAATTGTATATAATACAATTAAAATACATCAACGATATTATGCAATCAATTATCATTTACTAGGGCAAACAAATTTAAACAAAATAAAAAATAAAAAGTTTTGCTTCCGGTTAACCGCCTGACCCTATTTTTATGGCGCCACTTTTATTTTGACAATAAAAATAACAAATAAAATAGTTCATTAATAAATACTTTTTTATTTATTGGCGTTTGTATAAAACAAAGCCATCCACAGAAAACATTCTGAAAACCACTGATTTTCGCTTCAACACCAAGATAATCAGACTTTTTAAAAAGTGAAAATAAAAAATGTCCCACCTTGAAATAACATGTTATCAGAAACAGGATTCAGGGAAAAAATAAAGTGATTATAAAGTGGGTAAACACAAATAACATTATTTATCCCCGATGCAAATTTAACATCTATTAAAATCATTGTGGTACCCGCTGCTGAAATAAAGGATTCAAACTGCCTCTAGCTACCGGGCTATCACGGTGGTCTAGTGGTAAGATATCTGCTCTAGAATGGCAAGGTAAAGGGTTCGAATCCCTGAGTGATATGCCTGTGGGGGTGGGGGTGTAGGGGCTAACTTATAACTTTGGCAACAAGAGATGAGAATTCTTGAAGACCACTCACATCACTTCCATCTTTGAAGAACTGATCTTCTGTTGGCTCAAGTTTGATCTTCCTCTTGCCTTCTTTGCTCTTCTTGGCTTTTGGTGTTCCTTCTTCCTGTAATAAAAACATGAAACACTTGAAGACTAACATGGTGGCAATGTAGATCAACCAGCCTGACAGCTTACGTTTTTATCCACCTGGACTTGAAATCCTTTGTGTAGCGTGCACAGGCAGGCACCTACCATGGTACGCTTCATATCACCTGCACAAAGAGCGACAATAGGTTCTGGAAATCTTACCTTGTAAAATCCCTTTCGAGGGTTATTACCATCTGTGACAGGTATCCTGCTTATTTTCGCTAAGCAGATACATTTTAAGCAATATTTTCTGCTTAAGCAGCTTTATGAAATGAGCCTTGATCTTTTCCACATACCCTATCAGTAACCTCTTTCTCCACTTTCTCTTTAGTTTCTTTCTCTTGCTTCTTGTCTTTCTTGCTTTTAGTTTCTTCCTTCTTTACATCTCCATGACTCTTGTCTTCTTTTTTCCCCTCCTTGTCTTTCTTCTCTTCTTTCTTATTTTTCTTCACCACTTTTAGGGCACGATGGAACATCCCCTTCTTCAAAAGTCTGGAACAAAAATCAGAACATAAAAACAGGGTTGTCAAAGCAAGAAGATGCCATTGGGCATCAAAAGATTTGTCAAAAGGTCAAATTCAACGTCGTTTTGATTAAATATCAGTCAAATTTAATAATAAACTAAAAATTCCCCATGCAAAAATGTACAGACCCTTATATTTGCAATATCTATTATTCAATTGGCTGTTTTTGGATGTTAACAAATTTTGCACTGGAACGGTATCAAATTCAACATTTTACACTATGGCGCAGGGGGCCACGGAGGCCATGGCCTTGGTGCCCCTTTAGAAGTTTCCTATAGACTTTTAACATTTTCCAACGGAAGTGCACCTTGCAAATTGAAACTGGCCCTGCCCTCTCAAACATGAAATTGTGAGTTTAGAGACTTGTTATATTTTTTCCACTTTCATAGGACTGTCTCAATTGCTTCTATTTTGCTTCTATTGTAAGGAGCAGTGAGAAATCTGTGATTCATAATGCACTTTATAAATGCTATTTATTGTTATTATTATCATTAGTATTGAAAAATGAGTGCATCACAATTTGATCTTAGAGCCCTCTAAAAAATATTTAACTCTGTGTGTCCTTGTGCTGTTTCCGTTTGAACTTGAAACCACAACAAAAGTGTCTCGCTGATTTAGTTTATTCTGAGACCTATTCTGTTAGTAGGCAGCTAACAGGATAGGTAGGTCATGACGTCACATGCGTACGTATCTTCTAAGATACGCCCTAAGATTTCGCAACTTCTGGCCCTGAAGCTGGCTTATGTTTGAAGTGTTCTTCAAAATTTGCGTCCAGAATGCCCCACAATTTTTTAAAACCCTGGGGAGATCCCTGGTTTGTGTGTAATTTTACCCCAAATCACCCATTTCATCGTTCAAAGGCACTTCTTATGACATCAACTTAGTCTTTGTCTTGCATTTATCATCAACAAAAAAACCTAGCCAAATGCAATTCCTATCAGTGGGGCCAGTTTGTGTGAGGTAAGCGTGGCTTACAGTGGAAGAATTATGTCGCACTTAATTAACAGGATAGGCGTCACATTCTGTTCTTAAGGGCAAAGGCACCTCTATGACGGAAATTGAAATTTCTACTCCAACATTTCAAAGGGCATTAAGGCAATTGCGCAAAGCCTCCCAGCCTCTGTGAAGAAGCAGGCCTGGACCTACATGTACCTACATGTATTTATAAATCACAAACAATCACCTACCTGTCAAGGAACTGTACCACTGAATTCCTGTCTGTAAATAAGATGTTTGTACTGCTCTTGCCAGACGCCCACTTAGAGTCTAAAAGCATATCAACGGCTTTAGACCCTGGAATCAAACAGAAAAACAGGTCCAATTAATAGGTGTGATTGATTTATTCAATTTTACATTTCTTTACCCAGGTATGCCCAAATAGTTAAACAGGCCTCAAATTTTGCCTTTGACAGGGCGAGGCCATTTTCATTTAGCAAAAGGCACTTCCCTTGGTAATAATGTCTATTTGGAACTTTGGAAAGGACACCATCCAAGACTAGGGCCATCTGTGGCCTCCCCGTAGTTCTGGGCCTAGTTAAAACGGATTTCCATTGGAGCCCTGCATACATTTTGACATTATAATATTTACTACACATGCATAACTTACTATATGTAGATGTACTGTACATCATATCATCAGGGCATTGTGTAAGCAACTTGGCAATGTAAACTTGTTTGGATATTTCTGTTGTGATATTGGGTATGAATTGACATAAATAGTCATTTATAACAAGTGAATAACTTTGTGGCCTTTAACAATTCCAAATATCTTGATTGGGTGATAATTTGTGGACAACATTCCCAATCGTTGCTATAGGCCTAGCGTCTTTTTAACCACTTAAAGCCGGAAGACTTGAGTTTTTATTGGCATTGTAACCTGTATATCAAGTGTTCATGTGTGATAATACGCACGGAATGTTCTGTGTGGGATGAGTAACAGTGGTGGGGGTGTTGACTCACTCAGAAAACTCATTATGTAACGTGCATTATGCATGCATTCATGGTGTCACCCTTCATTGACATATAGACAGAGACAAAAGATGATGGAATCAATGGTCAAGATCACTCTTTACTGGGAATGATTGTGTAATTCCTGATTCCAGAGCTTTGTCCTAATGTCTGAACAACCTGGAGTCAGAGAGATTGATAGGCTGGGCACAACCATGATTGTTTCCAAATGTTCTCAGCATCAAGGTAAGTGCAAGTCCCAGCATGTCATAACTGATTAATAATTGACCGTTGGCCAAAGGGACAGCTGAACAAAGCTCTAGGGCTTCCATGTTAACTGTAAATCACTGTGCCAACATGATCATATTTGTTGCCAATACATTTTATTTAGTCAGGGTTTCATTTTGACAACAATAATCCAAAAATATAACTGTGCGTTAGTGTTTTGAAAATGAAACCCTTTGGTTGTACCAAAATCAATTTGGGAAAACCCGGATCTAACTGGTTAACATGAGGTCTCACAGATGCAACTTTGTACTGAAATACAAAGAGAAAATCGAACAGGCACACTAAACTTTGTAGTGTTCATCAGTTTATCTACGCTGTCTACGGTACTACTAATAATTTTGTTTTAAAGAAGGAATTTAACTCATCAGCTGAACCTTTGCTTGGCCAACACTATCCACATTTTGAGGTCATTGTAATAACTTATTTGATTTGATTTTACTTCAAATATTATTGACAAACAAACGGTTTGTGTACCTGTAAAATAGTCCACCTTATGGCCCATGAAGTTGCTGTTTTTTGTGGCAAGGTTGAAGCGAAGGTGTTTCCCAACAGCCGTCTCTTCATCAGTTGGTTTTTCAGTTTGCCCTTCCTATAGATACATACAATCTCAATTTCTTAATTTATGTCATCAAATTAACATCCAAAAGGCTGGGGAATTAGCCCCATAAATACTGCCAATACACTGGACTCCCTGAGATTTTTGACATCAATGGGCTTCCACCTACAAACAGGCTTCCAATTAGCCTACAATGTTTACTTACTCTCCATTTCAATGAAGAAATTAAGTTTCTTTGTTGACTTGTTTTGCATAATTTCATAAAGAATCTGCAGTCAATAGGCCCGCTATTAATTAGACAGATGCCTTGTGGAGGCCATGGCCTCTAGCTCTATTGCCATGGTCTTGGCCTGTTTGCCACTTCAAATGGTCCACACAATAGAGTTTAAGATCTTCCAATGGAAACATGAAAACATATTATCCATCCTAGTTCTGTTTCCACTGATGATTTCTTGTATTTGTATAATTGCATGAAGTTTGAGTAGGGCCATGTCGCAGATGATAACAAGTGTTTAAGATAAACAATTAAATCTGTCCCATGGAGCATGATGATTATGAACTTAAACTTGTAAAGAAAAGAGTAACACTAACATTAACAAGTTCATTGTTTTTCTTGTGAGTGTTTTTTTTGCAAGTTTTTATATTTTGTATATTGTTTATAATATAAGTTTTGATGTTTAGACTTTCAGCTTTCTCTGCTTTGGTTTTTTGGTCGAGCACAAAATCTGAGTGCACTCTAGGCCTGCCATAGCCCACCTTGTTGAGCTGTAATGGATCTCTTTTAACATCGGTCTTACAACACTCGCCATTACAGCCCACCATCCATACATGTCTTAAACGCGTAGTTTAAAAGTACGAGCTAGTCGTACCTCTTTGATCGCAAATTTCTCCCACTTATAAACATTACATACTACTCCAACCTCCCTCACTTTGTTCCTTACATCTGGCGAATTTTTGTGACATATTCCAGGGCTCACCAAATGATGCCTTTGTCCAGATATGATGATTTGAAAATGGCAAAAAAAAATTGTGTACAAAAATTACATTGAAGTTCGTCTCGCAACGGGGCCGCCATCTTACGTATGATTCACTGCCTGCTGATTGTGAGAAGTCAGGGCACCCGGCTAATCTGTCCGTGGGTGTGTGTATGGCGTATTATGCATCATGGGAAGCTGTAGTACTTCGGAGCTCGATGTGTGCGCGCGTGCACGGCAAGTCATGAATATGCATAAGGTGACGTCGCGGGGCGCTTGCTGTAGGCTAAAAAACTACAAGGCTGTTGCGCTTTCCTCGCTCATGCATATTCATGATCAGCCGGGTGCCTTGACTTTCTCACTATCAACAGGCAGTGAAGCAGAAGTTAAATGGCGGCCTCGTTACGAGACGAACGTCAATGTAATTTTTGTACACAATTTTTTTTTTGCCATTTTCAAATCATCACATCTTGACAAAGGCAACATTTGGTACATTTAAACTACGCCTTTAAGACATGTATGGATGGTGGGCTGTAATGGTGAGTGTTATAAGACCGATGTTAAAAGAGAGCCATTACAGCTCAACAACAAGGTGGGCTAGGCCTGACACTGGAGTGCCAGCACCCATGCCATGTAAAAAGACTACAATAGATTCAAATTTTTAGTGACAAACCATTGAGAGTACACAGACCAGCCAGCGCAATTGCATAAAATGATCGACCGCCATGTATGACGTCGACAATGTTTTGTTTACAGGTGTAGCTCTGCGATGCGATGATGACACACGTCGCAGAAACAGCTGCTACTGCATGGCTAGTGCTTAACTAGTGCTACTATTTGGTTTCAAAAGACTGATTAAATAACTTCAATTACTTCCATAATAACAAATACGACACCATGAATTAATATATTTAATGTAACAGTCCTAAGGAATAATTGTACAGCAACTCCCACCACATATTAAACAGTACTTACATCTCTCTTCTTTCGTCGTCGATTTTGACGTTCCGCCATGTTGAGAAAAATAACTAGTCAAGAGAGGGCGCATTACATCACGAAAGAAAAATAATTGAATTTAACTGTCGCACCAATGAGGACGGTGTGTACATTATTTCAATATAATAGGCTTACATGTATTTCAATTGTGTCCTTTGAAGTGACTGTACATTGTTTGAAGTAAGTTGAATTGCAGCAATAACAGCTAGGTTCATTAAATCAAATTATACAAAGACAGCATCCTAATTGCTCATCACTGCTCATGATATAGGGGTGACGCACTAGTTTTGCTCAAATTAGGACATAATGAGGCGGGACAATTTCTACATCCATGCTAATACTACAACAAAGACTAAGAGTGTGCATACATACATGTGCTAAGAGAAACAATACAAAATTAGTATTTAAATAAATAAAAGTTATGGATATGTACAATAATATTTTTCTGTCAGATCAGCCATTTAGTACACAAATACAGCCTATTATGAGGGTGACGTTTTATTCATACGAAGATCGCACCCACACTGAATAAGATTGATATGCCATACAGACTTTTCTGGCACGGGCACCCCCCCCCCTCCCCAATTGATGTCCAAGTCCCCGCTGACCCCCACCCCCACCCCTCCGATTTGAAATCTGGACTTTTTAGATTAAAAAATACCCCCAAAAAACCTTCAAGACTGCGTACTAAGGCCTACATCAGTCATACATATAGGCTACCATGGAGGAAGGAAATCCTTCCTCCATGGCTACACACACGAATGGAGGCTCCACAGATAATTATCATGGAGCCTCCATGCGGTCGAGCGCATTATAAGGCAATTGAGAATGACAATAATTACAATATTGATAATGACAAAATTGATAGTCGGATCTTACAAGAAGAGGAATGGTCTAATGTGCTTGGGGGGGGGGGGCGCTGCGCTGGGACCGAGCAAATTTACACGTAGACAATCTCTGAAGGAATGACTTAGCTATATGGACCCACGTAAGCTTCGGAGCGGCCACACCCTATTATGACCCCACCTGCTCAACAATGTAACCTGTGACATCAGTGTTTATACGAGAGCCACACAGGGTACCGGTCGGTATGGACTTCCTGCAGACACGATGTATACTATTATGTACACAGCTCAATGGATTAAAACATTGTATGATATTTTATGGAGATTGCACTGTCTGTTTTTTTTTTTATCAACTGTTGATATGAAGAATGGGGCCACATCTCAAAACATGGTCAGCTGTTATTTTGTATAACCCTTGAATTTATGTGGAATGTTGACACAATTAATGTAAAGTTTATCATCCTATCAGCAGTTTTTTTGCCTGCCAGGAAATGCTCTAGAATATCACAAGTCACTCTTTTTGTAAACTGGTTGCGTGATCCATAGAGAAGGAACACGGCGTCTCTGAATATAATACAAGCCAGTAAATGGAATGTCGAAGCACAGTTGAAGGTCTCTGTTGGTAAACTATGTGATGCAAGCAAAGCAAATAGACCCCCCTTGGTTACCCTTCCGTGGAGTTAACTTCCGCCCTCTTGCATGACACCAATGCATCATACAACCCTGACACCATGCACACGTTTGATATGTGTGTACACGTGACTGAGACGGGGTAACCAGAAAAGATAAGCCGAGTGCCAGTGTTTGCAATTAATTTTCTTCCTTCCTGGTTGAATTGAACCGTTTATGCCATTCTATGATTTTGTATTATTAAACATGTCGTCAAAGTTAACAGCTTGTTTCTTTGTGGCTATTGTTGTATGTTGCTGTGAGTCGGAGAGGCAGGACCATGTCAGCGACCATCAAGTCAACTGTGTACCTAACTACACATGCCATTGTTCTTGGTCTGCTGATGACGGGAAAAGCAACTCAACATTATATTCAACAGTTCAGTGTGTTATCTCAGCCATGGTTGTAGACCTCGATGTGTTAATGGATGCCATTCCATTAACGTATCAAATCAACGTGTTATGTCCCAACGACCATACAAGTCACAATCTTACATCTAGAACATTCTTCAAACATGCTGAAACAGTCAGTCATCTTCAAGTCGTCTTCTGTCCGATAGACACCATCTCTGCAGATACCTTTTTGGAGTCTTCTTCTTTGCTGATAATTGAATTCATGTACACATCTTTGACGGAAGAGAGCCTTCCTGCATTTGGACAAATCTCCAGAAATGATAACGAGTCCATCATCGTGCGTCTACAAACCAATTCAATCAACATTTTACCAGACTTTGCGTTTGGTTTAAACCCCCAAAAGAACGTGACAAATGTGTCCCTCAACAACAATCAGATTGTGACTATTTCCTCCAGAGCATTTGCAGGAATGACTAAGTTATTCAGTTTGTATCTTAATGCAAATAAAATCTTCAAGATATTCAATGGAACTTTTAAAAGTTGTGGTCGTCTTCAGATTCTAAAATTGTCTCAAAATAACATTAGTTTGATTGAAGAGGGGACATTTACACCTATGGCGTCTCTGGTTGACTTGGACCTACAGGGGAATAAACTACGCTACCTAGAGACTGGTGTTTTTCGTGGACTGACGCAACTTAAATACCTTAACCTTAGCTACAATGAGATAGAGAGCCTTCCGAATGGGATTTTTGATGATCTGACATCACTGAAGGAACTTAGATTTGAATACAATTCACTCATAAACTTCAATCAGTCTCCGACCATTGGAGCACCTATGAGAGAGCTAGCAACACTCAACATCTCACATAACGCGTTGGAAAAAATAACACCATTTCTTCTTCAAATGAAAATGACTAATCTAGTTACTGTTGATTTTTCATATAATAGATTTGAAAGTCTTCAGGTTGGGGCCGTGTCAGGTTTACCATTACTGCAAACAATTAATTTCGAGTGCAATGTATTATCACATATGGAATTTGGTGCCATATCAACGACTCCCAAACTGTTATCCGCCAATTTCCGGTTTAATCAGTTCAGTTACGTTCCAGAGGCATTTGTGGATTGGTTTATTGTTGATATCAACAGAGAATCGGCAATTTCCCTCCTGATGGCGGGAAATCCATTCGAGTGTGGATGTTATTTAGCTTATATTGTGAGAGTTACCGGGAAAGAATATTATTATCCGATAGAATTATCTGACGTCGATGAGTACGTATGTGTAACGCCGTCGTATGTGGAAGGTACAAAGTTAATGCAACTTGACAACAATCAATTCTGGTGTCCACTTGATCTTTGTGTCATACCAGGATGTGACTGCTACAATAGAACAATAGACAGTGCGCCAATTATCATTTGTAATCAAATCAACACAGTCAGTAATGCACACCCATTTCCTGTTTCCATGGTTATATTTAAGTGCATTGGATGCTTTGTACTGGGATATGATTTACCAAACGATAGTTTTTCTGGTCTCAGTCAATTGCAAACGCTCATTTTGAGTAACACCAGCCTGACCTCAATTGCATCGGGAACTTTTTCTGACTTGTCAAGTCTTGAAACGTTGTCTCTTGAAAATAATCAATTATACGAACTCAGTAGCCGTGAAATGATTGATATGACGTCACTAATGGATATAGATCTCCATGGTAACAAACTTGAATACGTAGAAGATGATTTATTTACGTCATGTCAAAGAGTACAGCATATTGACTTAAGTAAAAACAATCTACAAACACTTCCATATGGATTGTTCAATTCTACGGATGAGTTGCAATCGTTGCGTATACATGGCAACCCCTTTATTTGTAACTGTTCTCTGTTGTGGCTGAAACATTGGATGCAAGCAAATTTCCGTATCGTACAGGATATCCAGAGCGTTCAGTGTTTTTTAAACGAAACCAGAGACGTCAGGGAACCTATCATCCAGGTACCCGATCACTATTTTGGTTGTACAAATGGAAGTGATGTCATCATAAAAATAGTGACTGATTTCGATAGTGGGTTGCTGGCTGCAATTTGTTGCACGGTTTTTATAATCTTTGTTATAATTATTTTATGCATTCGGTACAGGCATGTACTTCAAGTTCTCTTTTACACTCGTATTGGAATTCACTTTGCCGATGAAGAGGATGAGAACGACGGAGAATTTATTTATGATGCATATCTTGCATACAGTGACGAAAACATTAAAGAGGCTATCCAAGAGGTTTGCGCCGGGCTAGAGGCAAGGGCGCCCCCTTACGTTGTCTGCTTTCGTCATCGTGACTTCCCAATCGGTAGTTCCAACGCATCGACTATTGTGGAATCGATTAACTGTAGCAAGAGAACGATCATATTTCTAAGTGAAAGTTTTCTTCGAAACGAGTGGTGTGCTTTAGAATTTCAAGTTGCCCATGCGCAAACCCTTTCAGGAAAACTAAACCGGTTAATTATAATATTAGTTGAAGATGTACCCAAGGACTTACTGAGCGAAGATATTAAACTCCAATTGGCTGTAAATCGATGCTTGCGCATGACATCCCGCCTATTTTGGGACCAACTTGTTTACGCTTTACCCAATAAGAGAAAACAACAACAAAACCTGGTCGAATTAGAGCTCAAACCTAATACGGATCTTTAACCAAAAAAAATACATGCAATTTTATTGTTGTTTTTTAAAAGTCTTCAGAAAACAAAAACAAAACAATGCACGGTTCTTATAGATAGCGTACACGCTTTACAACATTATTATCCCTGTTCATCAGGCATACTTAAAACATTATTCCTCCAATTGGGTTAGTAAAGCACTAAGATTAAGTGTCTTGCTCAAGGACACAAAGGTGTCATGACTGAGAATCGAATCCACACACCGATGACAAGTCTATCCAGAGCTTGAGCCCGATGCATTAGCCCGCTCAGCCGCAACTTTTACATGCCAAATTCCGTGTGATAATTTCTTATCATTTAAAATTGTATGTAGTTCTCTAAACTAATTGCACAGATGTTATTTTTTACAAATGTTAATTCATGTGGTAATTGTACAAAAGTCATTTGAACCATAGAACATGGACTTGGTATAGTAATATGCAGCCTGTCAGAAAAAGTTTTGGAATGTGCACCGCACAAGGTCACCCTTTTTGTTATCAAGGTGACTATTTGGGGTTTTACCTATGTGAAGGGTGGGCATGTCACAATGATCATGCCTGACAAGTCTGTCTCTTCGTGAAAACATAAACAAGGAACTATTATGTATATAGGATTTGAGGCATTACATGGTGGGTATCAATATATTTGGCTTGCGGTAACACCATGTGTATATCTACTTTGCTGTGTAGATTTTTGTTCTTTGAGAACTTGTCTTGCTACGCCACGGAGTAGATTTCGGATTTCGGGAGACTACATATATTTACTATTTACTTTAACTATATATACTTGGTAGTTCCTTATTCGTATAGTATATTTTCCTTTTCACTATATAAATGACAACATTTTGCTTTATACCTGAGCTTTGATATAGTAACAACGTCTTGTAATAATGAGAGATCAACAGTTTGGGTGTTATGGGTGTTGGATTTTGTCAAAATGAGGAAGGATCCTTAGTAAATCACTCATGGGATCAGACATACCACTATAATCAGAGTGCAGCAGTTTGGGTGTTGAGGTACCATAAAGGTGTTGAATTTTGTCAAAATGAGGAAGGATCATCACCTAAGTCGGTTCTTGTACGCAGCGACAGTTTAACATTAGCTGAAAAGCATTACATGTACATCTACCGGTATATTCTTAACACTCTCCCAAAGGGAGCAGACAGTAGCCTACTGACACATTTTACATTTTTTTTAATTACTCCACTGATTAATTTAGTAAAAAACTAATATTTCCTGACTCCCTTTATTATACGCTCGAGAAACAAATAGAAAAGTTTGAGTGGCCTTGATGTGTTGGTTCACCCAGGCCGAGCAAAAACAACCGAGCAAGTCAGTGATCCTCAGGGGAATTCCCATTGCCTTATAATTGCGCGCTAGCCTTAGCACAGGGGGCGATTGGGGTCATTTAAGCTGTCATTGAAGCCGTTATCAGTGAATGTATTGCATTACAGACTTGAATGGTTGCCAGCTAGTGTTTATAAAAGCCTGCAAAGAATTATTTCCTGGCCTGGTATACCTTTGGAAAGGGGGGGGGGTGGAGCTTATGAAGGCAATTGACTGCGTGAATGGAGCATAGGTCTTGATGTATTTGGGAATACAGTGAAGCAATGGGGATATCAGTGAAGCAATGGGGATGCCAAGTAGGTACAAATTGATAACTGGAGGTTATTGTGGGAACTGTTATACAATCTGTGGACTGTCTAAAAGAAGTTGGGAATGCTTGGGGTCCATTTGTGGGGCAGTATATGCCCACGTGCACGCAGTAACAAAAGTGTCAGTTGTTGACTGCCAAGGATAGTGATAGAATGCAAAAGTCGGTAACGCCCACTACAGGGTTAAACCTTTAAAGTATAATCAATTATTATGTAACCTTTGAAATGTGTAAACGCTAATGAAAACAATAAACAAAGTTTGGATTGAAAGTTAGTTTGTAAACCTTTTACCCAATAGCATTATTCCAGTACAATCCTTCCGGTTAATATTCAGTCGACACAAGTCTCAGTCTCGACTGCTGAATTTGTAATAGATTTAGGTTGTTGGTCGTGTACAGTGGAGCCATACAGCGGCTTTGATGACGTCACATTGCAAGCAGATAAGACTTGGTATTTGTCTTTTGTCTTAGAAGTCCTTCTTTGCAAGCGTTCGACGCTGTGGTGATAGCCGTAGAATACATACAACACCATGCCTTTAACAAATATTTATAAACAATAAATAAATCAACAATGAACCAATCATCATGAAGATGACTAGAGCAAGCTAGTCGAAACGTCAAGACGAAACTGATCAAACTCGAGGATAGTGAAAATACGAGAAGCCTCCCAAGATCCAAAGAGTGATGGCAGTAGAAGAAAACAAATCTCACTCTGTTTGGATAGGGAAGATAATTACCAGAACATCACCCCGCCCCTCGATCTTCTTTACCGCGGCAAAGGGTAACTTGGAGGACAAGTTTGTTTTAAGAACTATATTCTACCCAGAGGAAATGACACAATATGGTGTTACCGGAAACCGGAAATGCTATCGATACTCCACAACGCAATGCCTCAAAAGTTACATTTGGAAATTATAAATAAAAACTTAAACAATTGAAATGTTGGCTCCAATCCTATTGGAGACGTTTAATTATTCTACAATCAACTTCAGATTAAAGTCAATTTTGCATATTAAAGGCATCGTACACGTTTGGTAATTGTCAAAGACCAGTGTTCTTACTTGGCGTATCCCAACATGTGCATAAAATAACAAGCCTGTGAAAATTTGGGCTCAATTGGTCATCGAAGTTGCAAGAAAATGACGAAAGAAAAAAACACCCTTGTTGTACAAATTTGTGTGCTTTCAGATAGGAATAAAAACTTCTTGCAAGAAGTTTTTATTATTTTAGTGAGAAGTTACCTCTTTCTAAAAAACTACGTTACTTCAGAGGGAGTCGTTTCTCACAATGTTTTATACTATCAACACCTCTCTGTTGCTCGTTACCAAGTCAGCTTTTATGCTAATTATATATTTTGAGTAATTACCAAACGTGTACAGTGCTTTAAGGGCCCTTTTCGAAACCACGGCTTGGGCTCTGGCTTTGGCTTCAGGCTCCATCTGGCTGTTTGAAGCTCCGTACTGAAAACACACGTATAGCTGACGAAGCCTAAGCCGGAGCCCTGGCCGAAGCCAGGGACTATAACTATTATAACTCACCTATTCCAACCCAAATTGCAAATCGTACCCAAGTAATTGGTTGAAGCATAACCATCAATGCGACATCACACAGTATGCTCACTATTGGCAGGTACGGTACGAACGGCACCTATCGTATTGATACAAAAATAATACATCGTTTTGATTACATGTCTTTGTAAAGTTGGATGTTCCATAACAGTGATCATTGAATTAGAATCTCAATAAGATGATTGAATAGTATTGACTTTCACGATTGATATCATCCATTTCATCTCTGTGAGCGGGTACTCAAGTTATATTACATATCAACTATAACCACACGTCACTTTCACTGAATCCTCCCGCCCAACCTGCAGCTGTGATAACTTACCCTGTACGTCTTGCCGTCATGCCTTGCTTGATTGTGCAATGGTATAGGTAGAAATACAACAACTGCCACGACGGCTAAGACAATCACCATGGTAACAGCCCACCATTCCCCCTTCTTGATGTTGTCTTGGGCTGCGACGGCAACCGCCACGGCAGCAGTTTGGAAAACGACCGTCAAGAGCAGACACACAGACACCACTCTGCCAGGGTGACTGTTATCCAGAAACGTAAGAAACTCAAACTGTTGCTTCAGAAGACCTTCCCTATATAAACACGCTTTCACTGCTTGATCTTGGTTCATGACACCAGACATTAGTTCCTCCTCTTCCTCCTCTTCATCATTCTCATCCAAGATAGATTCTACACTGAAGTGACTGAACTCCCCATACAGTTGATACCGAAGGACTATGACAGCACCAGACACTATAGCATAGGCCATTAAAACACCAATGGACATAAATTCTACAAGTGAACTCAAATTAAAAAGGGATGCCATTACTGCACACAGTACACCAAATATAAATGTTGCCACAACTGGGACTTGCGTTTGTTTAGACACTTTAGCTAACGATGCAAACAACAGGCCATCATTTGCCATGGCGTAAACAGAGCGAGGTATGGAAAAAAGACTACCCAACAGAGAGGTTAACATGCCGCATAGTGCGCCTAAACCAACAATATACTTTGCCCATAACAGACCGTTTGTTGCAAATGCATGGGCGAAGGACGAGTTGTCCGATATTTCACTATAGGGTACCATGATTGTGAGAGACACAGATACTGCAATGTAACATAGCCCCGCTAGTATCACTGATAACCCAGTAGCCCTCGGAACACTCCTCGTAGGATCAACTGCTTCTTCAGTAGACAAGGAAATCACATCAAAACCAGCAAAGGCAAAGAAACAGCTAGCAGCACCTGCAACTGCACCCGAAAATCCAAAAGGAAAGAAATTGTTCCAGTTATTAAAATCACCAACGACTAATCCTGCAATAAAGACAAAAAGAACCACCCCTACGTTAATAGCTGCCATGACGTTGATACATTTTGCTGATATATTGGCACCCAGAGACACTGGGATCAAAAGAAGTATAACCAGAAGACCCGAGAAAGGGTCAGGAAATTCAGCTAAATATGGCACATCTAGGGGGATACCTCCAAATATGACATTCTTGGTGAAGTTACTTAACTTATACTCAATTAATTCATCAAAATATCCACTCCAAGATCGCGCAACTGCGGCTCCGCCCACTACATACTCAAGAATAAGATTCCAGCCAATCAGAAAAGCCCAAAGTTCACCTATGCTGACGTAGGTATACGTATATGCAGATCCTGTAATTGGTACCCTTGAACCGAACTCTGCATAACACATTGCAGCCATTATTGACACCACTGCGGCAATAAGATAAGAGATGATAACGGCGGGACCAGCCGTTTCTTTGGCAACTACACCAGTTAAAACATACAGTCCAGTTCCCATCATTGTTCCAACACCAAGGATGGTTAAGTCTAGCGTTGTTAAACATCTTCGAAAATGAGACTTTGCCGATGAGACGCCACTAGTCTTGGTCAGACTTAAAGATTTGACAACATCCCGCAACGCCATCTTTACTCTTGCATGGGTGTATGTAGCTGGCGAATGGTCAGTTGGTCACATACGGGTTTTTTAAGATGATCACAAATCTGGAAGAAAAGAAAAAAAATGAACAATTTGATACAGGAAACCGAAAAGTCAGAAGGAAGGATTTGTAGGGCGTTTTTTTGTTGTTGCTAAAGCAGGGGGCGGACCCAAGAGTAATTTCGCCATGGGGAAACAGTTTAATATACAAAATACGGAGCTTTTAAAAGGGATATAGGTGAACAAAAAAAAGGGAAAAATCTTGGTTCGAACGAAAATAATCTTCGTCCAACAAAAACAAATCTTCGTTCGAACGAGAAAAATCGTAGTTCGATTAATCTTCGTTCGAACGAAAATAAACTTCGCTCGAACGAAAACATTAATAAACCCACACATTCTATTTTTTACATCCCTGTGGAGACATCTTTTGTTCTTTCCTTTGTCCCTGTAGTTAAGAACCTCCCATAGACTTTGTACACAAAATTCCTTGTGGAGCACCCAAGTCTTTAGAATTCCCCTATGGAGACCTTTTGTTTTCCCTTTTCTGTTTTGTTCTCGGTCTCCATAAGGTAGTGAATATGAAGGCGCGGTGCACGCACGTGACGTGCCTGCATATTAAACACACAGTCGCCACTGTTGACGACGCTGCAGGCTGTAGACGTGGCTGCTAGCGTGCCTCCACGTCGTCAACAATAGGCTTATGTGTCTCCGGCAGCACTAGTGCGCACCGCGGGTTTGTGAATTGTTTTCGTTCCAACGAAGATTTCCCCCCGATTTGTTTCACCTATTTCCCGTAATAATATAGCTCGTGTGTCATCAACTCGGTGCTCGATATTGGGCACGGTGTACCTCCTATGTGTCTTTATTTTGTGCTTGGAATCTCTGGACAATTCTTTAGAGGATTTTAGAGGGCGGGTCCATAGCCTTGATCAAGGCAGTCGCATTTTTCACTCCAAAAAAGACGCCGTATACGCTGTGCGAAAGGTGTGTATCACATCGCACGACCCACCCCTATACACTGTGCGTAATGTGTGTATCACGTCGCACGACGCCCGTACACACACTGTGCGCAGGTCATCCGCACTCGTACCACTCTCACGCATGCGGAGGCCGTCAGGCCGACAGCTCACACGAGCACGCGCACGGGTTGGTAGCTCGGGTTGGTAGCTCGGGTTGGTAGCTCGGGTGGGTAGCGCGGCGCAAATAAAATAAAAATGAAAACAATGCAATAAAATTGAGAAAAAAACTCCAAAGCCTTGATCAAGGCTAGCGGGTCCAGTGATGTCCATTAGACCCAGCGGAGTCCAGTGGTGTCCAGTAGACCCAGCGGGGTCCAGTGGTGTCCAGTAGACCCAGCGGGGTCCAGTGGTGTCCAGTGGACCCAGTGGGGTCCAGTGCTGTACTCCTCCAATTCCCAAGCCAAATAGGACCAACTTTAAGCCTGATGGACACCACTGGACCCCGCTGGGTCTACTGGACCCCACTGGGTCCACTGAAACCACTGGACCCCGCTAGGTCCATGGACTCCACTGGACCCCGGCTGGGTCTACTGCACACCACTGAACCCCGCTGGGTCTACTGGACACCAATGGACCCCGCTAGCTGGGTTTGATGGACACCAATGGATCCCGCTGGGTCAACTGGACACCACTGGACCCCGCTGGGTCTACTGCACACCACTAGATCCACTGGACCCCCATTGGACCCCGCTGGGTCTACTGCACACCACTAGATCCACTGGACCCCCATTGGACCCCGCTGGGTCTACTGGACACCACTGGACTCCGCTGGGTCTCATGGACATCACTGGACCCCGCTGGGTCCACTGGACCCCACTCAGCAGGCGCGGATCCAGGGGGGGGCGTGGGGGGCGCACGCCCCCCTTTTTCATATAAAAAAAAAAAAAGAGGGAGAAAAGAAAAAAGAGGGAGAGAGAGAGAAGGGGAGGGAGAAATGGGGCAACAAACTTCATTTATCATTTTGCTGCTTGGTATATTTTCACGCCCCCCCCCCCCCGTTTGGAAAATCCTGGATCCGCCCCTGCACTGGTTCCACTTGACACCACTGGACCCTACTGGGTCTACTGCATGTACACCACTGGACCCCGTCGGGTCTACTGGAAACTACTGGACCCCGCTGGGTCCACTGGACACACTGGACCCCGCTGGGTCTGATGGACACCACTGGACCCCGCTGGGTTCACTGGACCTCACTGGTTCCACTTGACACCACTGGACCCCGCTGGGTCTACTGCACACCACTAGATCCACTGGACCCCACTGAACCCCGCTGGGTCTACTGGACACCACTTGACACCACTGGACCCCACTGGGTCTACTGGACACCACTGGACAACGCTGGGTCTGATGGACACCACTGGACCCCGCTGGGTCCACTGGACCCCACTCGACCCCGCTGGGTCTACTGGACTCCACTTGACACCACTGGACCCCGCTGGGTCCACTGGAGCCCACTTGATCCACTGGACCCCACTGGACAGCGCTGGGTCTACTAGACTCCACTTGATCCACTGGACCCCACTGGACCCTACTGGGTCTACTGCACACTACTGGACTCCGCTGGGTCTACTGTACACCACTCGACCCCGCTGGGTCTGATGGACACCACTGGACCCCGCTGGGTCCACTGGACCCCGCTGGGTCCACTGGACCCCCACTTGATCCACTGGACCCCACTGGACAGCGCTGGGTCTACTGGACTCCACTTGATCCACTGGACCCCACTGGACCCCTGGGTCTACTGGCCTCCACTTGACACCACTGGACCCTACTGGGTCTACTGCACACCACTCGACTCCGCTGGGTCTACTGTACACCACTGGACCCCGCATGGTCCACTGGACCACACTAGATCCACTGGACACCACTGGACCCCGTTGGCTACTGGACACCACTGGACCCCGCTGGGTCTGATGGACACCACTGGGTCTACTAAACTCCACTTTACCCCGCTGGGTCTACCGGACACCACTGGACCCAACTGGGTCTGATGGAAACCACTGGACCCCGCTGGGTCCACTGGACCCCACTGGATCCACACTGGACCCCGCAGGGTCTGATGGACACCACTGGACCGGCCCCGCTGCATGGTTCCACTGGACCCCGCTGGGTCCACTGGACACCACTTCAATTACATTACAATTACATTACAATTACATTACAATTACATTACAATTTCCATTACAATTTAAGGATGCGCACTACGCATCACGCACAGCGCATGGGGGGGGGGGGTAAACATAAGTGACGTATCTCTAGGGATACAGTACCTTGATCTTCCCCACCGTTGGTCAATTTACAGCAAGTTTTGAAGAACTGTAGGTCTATCTGGCGTTATTAACGCCCCTCGAGGTGTGACGTCATGGTATCTGGCGTTTCACGCGCCCCGAAGTGTGACGTCAGGGTAGGCCTCTCTGGCGTTATTCACGCACCTCGAAGTGTGACGTCAGATTTTGGACTGGCATTGGGGCCACTTTTCTTTACCGGCGAAAACTATACCAGTTGTTTATATTATTTTATATTTTTGAATAATATTGCAGTTAGGATAAATCTTAAGCGCTTCTGCTGACAAACATTCGCTACAAACCTGAATTTTACCTGTGATGTGGCAAATGGCCTTATTATATTATTATTAATACTAAAACAGCCGTCCCATATGGAACCATGTTTTATATCTAAAGGGACACATAAACAGCATTAAACAGGCGTCTTCATTAACAATTTAAATTCCATTACTACAGGATGGATCACATGTACTGAACAGTTTCAATATCAAAAGCTTAAAAAAGATCATGATATACTGACCCCAAAACGGCAAATTGATGTTTCCACCAGCAATACCAGCCCGGTGCTTTCAACCTCTGCTGTCTGACAAACTTACTCTAAACGTTACAACGACCCTAGTGCTCATGTGCAAACCCCGCCAGTTCGTGAGTTTAGCAATCCATAACAAGTCATTAATCAGCCCATATACCAGCATAAAGTTAGATTCGTTAATAAAACATTGAATAATGACAAAGCCTATAATTATGCTTTATTAATTTGTTGTTGCGTGTTCCCTGTGTGATGACAATTAACATATTTTAAATGAACTTTAAAAGGGGATTAAAGCATGAACGTTCAAAGATCACGTATATTACATGGCATGCAGATGGCTACAACAGCGGCGTAACTAGGGTAAAATTTCAGGGGGCACAAGGGGGTACACTTCTGGCCAAAATTTAATTTCCGTTTGCCTTTTTCTTTAAAACAAGCCCATGCCCGTAATCGGGGGGGGGGGGGGGTCGGACGGCCCCTCTAAAAGATAAAAAAATAAATGAACTATTTAAAAGAAAATCTGCAACAAATAATTAATAAAAAAAAGTGTGCATCGTAACTATCGTTAAATTATGACATTCATAACATAAAATAATATACAAAGATGTAAATAGAGGACGCAATGGGTGGCATACGCCGTCTGAGCATTATGCAGAAATAATATTGATACAAAGCTGTAATTCAGCTGTTTTCAGATATAATAACCAGTATCATAGCGCTAAAATTGTGCACTAAGTGGCTTGAATTGGGCATTCTTTTTTACAAAATTTCGAACTCCTGAGGGGGCACATCCTCCTTCAAATCTCTCCCCTGCGTCACTGTGTGACGGGCGGCGCTAACGCACCGATGTACATTTTCTTTCATATTCGCCCCCAAAAAAACAATTTAAAAAAAATCCTGGTTACGGGCCTGAACAAGCCCCTTTTTCATCGCCTTTTTTATGTTATTTACTATTTTTTTATAAGATAATCTGGCTTGAGTATAAAAAAAATTATATCTTCTGCATGTCAATGGAAAAATAGTTTTAAAAACATCGAAATTATCTTATCAAAGCGTATAAAACGTAAAATTTTACTTTGGAAATTCCCAATCACAAAAGTCCAGATTTCAAATGGGGGGGGGGGCACCCGGGGGGGGGGTCACAGACAATAATTGGGGGGAGGGCACGTGCCCCCCGTGCCTCCCCCTTAGTTACGCCACTGGGCTACACAGTGGAAAACTTCCCTATTTGTTTCCCCTGAAATGCTATTTGAGAAAAAGGTCAAACAGAGAGGTTTTTGTCTCGCCAGTCCAAAACCGGTGTTTGAAAACGTGATAAAACACATAATGGTGTTTTTTTTCTCTTGATTCTGATGACCGAATGAGCTTAAACTTTCACAGGTTTGTTATTTCATGTATGATGAGCTTAAACTTTCACAGGTTTGTTATTTCATGTATGATGGGTCACATCATGGAGCAATCTCTAGTTTAATTATTGCTCCATAGTCACACAAAGCAGCATACTGGGCTTGACAATGACCAGTGTTGAACATGTGCTTTTTAATACAGACATAGTTAACTGGACTAAACAAGAACAAGACACCCGTCTGTTATTGGGTTTTTTACTTTAAAAGCTGTAACACTTGGACGAATTGCAACTTATACACAGACCTTCAAAAAGACCTGCATTTTTATTGTTTTTATAAGACAGTCTGAATTTTAGACATTTTTTATATGCCTACTAATAACAACACTGGTTCTCAAACGCACATCCTAGTACTAGCTACATAGATCATGGAGGTTGCATAGATCAAGGTTTACAGGAAACGAGAATATGCTTTTACAATTATTAAAGAGTGATAACGATAAAAGCTGGAACACTTTGGTTTTTCTTTTTCAGTGATACATCTTTAATTGTTATTATTGTCACTTGTCTAATTCACACTCTTAAAACACGCGGCAAACATACGAAGACCAAAGGTTGTGTTACCCAACATTCGCGAGATCAAAACTTATTGTTTTACTCATTTCTACCCCCCCTAAAAAAAACAAAACATATATATATATATATATATATATTATAATAATAATTATTAATAGGCAACAGTATTTCAAGGGAAGTTTTTCACCACGGCCATCTTTATACCGTGTTATGTGCAAGTCTGTGAACCTTGTGCATAATATACTAATTAAAGTTCGTATATACGTAAATTCGAGTGTTCATGAACAATGCTGCAGGTGTCACTTCTTTGCCCCCCCCCCCCACCCCCAATGCTGCAGGTGTCACTTCTTTACCCCCAGCTTTCCACCAATTAAAAAAGGTCAGTACACCACTGGGAGACTGTAATTCTAAATACGGGTTCTCATCAACATAATTCAATTATTTGTCCCTAGCTTTTAAAGGGGCTCGTAAACATCGCTGTATGGATCAGTGGCTGCGGTGGATTATTAAGTGACATGGCTGCCGATTCTACCTTGTTTTCAGCGGAAGGGGCACCCCTTTGTGGCATGTTCAGATGTGAACCTTTGACACACCAAATGTTCGAATGTGTACTGTATCTGTCTGTAGTTACGTTGCATGTGCACTCTACACAGTATGTCATTCCATTATGTCTATAGGCGACTGGGTTTGTGAGACAAGTGTATCATCCTTCAGGATAAAGACGGGACCAGTCTACTCTACAGCTTGCTTATAATTTGACACACGAACTGTATCATTGCCCCTTGCGAAAGTGCTCCTTCTTTCTGACTTTATAAAGGCACTGTACACGTTTGGTAAAAACTTACTTGGTAAAGAGCAACGGGGAGCTGTTGATAGTATAAAACATTGTGAGAAACGACTCCCTTTGAAGTAACGTAGTTTTTGAGAAAGAGGTAATTTCTCACTAAAATATTAAAAGACTTCAGGCCAGAAGCCTTTTTTAGGCATCTGAAAGCACACAAATTTGTACAAGAGTGTTTTTTCTTTCGACGTTGTCGTGCAACTTCGATGACAAATTGAGCCCAATTTTTCACAGGCTTGTTATTTTATTCATAAATGTTGGTATACACCAACTAGTGAGAATATTGGTCTTTGACAATTACCAAACGTATCCAGTGCCTTTAACATTTTCCTGCATCTAATTTTTCATTAACTTTATTTTCACTTTTTTTCTCCCAGCAATAAAATAAGTTTTTACAAAAAACTTATTTTACAGCTGCATGGATAAAATTGCAAGGCAGTTTTCTCTGGGATAAGATTGTTTGAAAACGGAAAATCCTGAAATTTGGATCCTCTTGGTGTGGAGATGAAGCCCCCTGGATTTACAAGATGTTTCATGTTAGAGGTATACATACTCTTTACATAACTACAAATAGAAATCTAAAGGTTGGGGTTAAACAAGGGCCAAGTTTTGCCTCTTTCAAGAAACCGTGAAGACACAGGGAGATCATTGACAAATCCTTACTAGTCACATGCCTGAATTATTAGGTATCGCATTCGACTCAAAAATAAATAAGACATTTATAGGCATAACAATTCAAATCATGTTTTCAATATATTTTACGACACAAGAAGTTTATAAATCCATTCATCTCTAGACGCTTCGGTAAAATGCAAAATAAAACAAGAGTCCGATTTAATGGAAAGAAAAATAAACTGTAAACTATTGGAGTCTATTTAAATACATCATTAACTGATCTCCAATGAATCTAGATTAAGTAGTAAGAGAATAGCGCAGTGGTAGTGATTACCATTATCTTCTACATATTTGATATGACCAAAACCCAGCTCAGTTATTGTTTGTAGCTAAATTTCTCTTTTTTTGAGTTATTGGTTTTAATCTTTTACATATTTGATATTACCAAAAACCAGCTTAGTTATTGTTTGTAGTTAAATTTCTCTTTAATTACTGGTTTTAATCTTCAACATATTTGATATTACCAAAAACCAGCTTAGTTATTGTTTGTAGTTAAATTTCTCTTTAATTATTAGTTTTGCCAAATGTAGTAATAGAGTCAGTAGAGTGATCGGTAGAATTATCATGTAACTATACTAAACCATGAATGTACACTGGCAATTTTTATTTTTTTCATAAACAGGGTGTAGTAGGTCATTTTCATTGGGAGGTTGATTATGGAAGCCAGCGTGCAGACTACAAGCATGCACAAGAACTTTCAATAACCAGATCATGTAATCAAATGATTTATATTATATTTAAGAATAACGATGAGTTCAGACTTGGGTATTTTATTCACTTGGTCTCGAAGATTATGTAAAAGCACAAACACTACATGAGCATTCAACGGTGTAAGTTACAATCACAAGTTGGTTGTTTACATTGTGACCCCAATCAACTCTAGCTAAAAGTCAAACCTAATGACTATTGCAAAATATCTACTGCAATAAAAAGCACACCAAAATCAAATCAGAATTCTCCGTCAATTTCAAATCACTGAATAAATATAATCACATCATTCAAGGAAACATTTCTTCACACACAAACATGCATACACCACAATGTACCTTCAGTCAAGTACCAACAAATCACTCCAAAGTATAAAACTCAAAACAATAAAAGGAAGTCATTAAGAGTTTGAAACAATTAACACCAATGGAAAAGTGCTGGAATGTTATATCTAGTTTGGTCATTGAGTAACACTTAGTTAATGACACAACACCACCATAAAAGCACACAGTAAAAAAATACATCCCAATCATATCTGGACTTAAAAAAATATCCATTTTGAAATTACACTCAATTTTAAAAACTTAAATCTGCGATCGAAACTGGGATTTTAAAAAAGCCATTTCCTAAGGACTGCTACGAAAATAAAGACTTATAGTTGCAATGCAACTTAAGGAATTCAACAAATTCAACTAAGACATTCAAACCAAACTATTCTTTCATTCTGGAAAATTGAACCTGCATGCAGCTAGCATATAAAAATGCCAATATATACAATTTGAAAATACCATAAATTAAAATCTTTCAGTCTGCAGTCACTCATAATACTTGATAATTATTTGTCTGCCTTGATTTGATTGCATGTACATTTGATCACATTTCATTTAAAACATTTTTCTACAGCTAAAACAAAACAAACGCTAAAAATGGCGGAATTGGCACACAACATTCCAAAATATTTTACAATTAAAGATCAATTAAAAACAAAAGTCAATTGAGCCTACATTTACTTGGAAATTGATCAACACGGCTCCAATAAACGTAATTTACTGTTGGTTTTTAGGCAATTCACCTGAGCTGAAAAGGACAAAACCTTTACTGTTATCAAATCCTTTATGAGCACTTTGCCAAGAGGGCGCTATTTATCCCATATCTGCCTGGCTGGTCACAGTACATAACACTTTTCCAACCTAAACACATGTAACGCTCATTGCTGCATTACAATAAACATTCCATATTTACTGCCTTGCAAATAATCATATCCTAACAAACTGTATACTGTTGGAAACGCACATAATTGTCTTTTTGGCCATGTTTTTCATCTGATACCACTAGTAAGAAGAATACAAATAAAGACACCAAGTCCGTGTCCAAATTAATGGCAATGGCAACGATAAGTCTTCCAACGTCTGAAGCCGTAGTTAATTCAATCGGACATGATTTACCTTAATATTAATATGTGGGTTTTCCCAAAGGTAGACGTTTACAGCGTGTGTACTCTACGGATAATCTGGTAGTTAGGCAGATATGGGTTAATTCGATGAGTAATGGCTGGTCATATCAGATGTATTAGTTAATCTCATATAAATCTGACATCACATCTAAATTGGTTTTAGCATGATGACTGGATTATCTTTCCAACTGCAGCTAACATCATATCCAAAGATAATCAACTCAAAAATGAATCAAGTTGTTATCCAATTAAATCACGCTGACAACCCATGATCTCATTGACAACTATTAAGTATCATCACGCATCACTATTGAATAATTCAACACTAAGATAATACTGATATCATTAAACAATCACTACATTCAAGTCAAGTGAAATTCTCTCAAATAAAAATATTGACAAACACAAAATAATTTCTGCTTGGGGTAAAAAAGTTCTTGGACGTGTGATCATATCAACTATTGTATGACTAATATCATGGAGGATGAAAACTTGGGTGAAAGGTCACTGCACTCCAATATTCCCAAGACACCGTCCAAACGAAGGAATCCCTTGCCTAAAGAAAACTGAAATTACTTCCAGGGGTGACCGTCATTGCTGACAAAAAGGTCTGAAACTAGGCATGTCAAAATGATGGCATTTCAAACTTTTGGTAACCCCTGGGCCCAATTTCAAAGAGTCGCTTATGCGGAAAATATTGCTTAACAATTGTCTGCTAAGCAAAAATTAGCAGGATACCAGTCACACATTGTACATGTGACATGATAGTTTGGCTGGTAACCTTATTCTGGTAAGCATAATGTTGTGCTAAGCAACTTTTTGTGCTTAAGCCGCTCTATGAAACTGGGCGCTGGAGTTATAGATAAGCTCCTCAGCACTAGAGACGTAGATCAAAGAGCATCATTTCTTTATATCGGAAGTAAAGAACAGCAACTTCTTTCACCAGGCAGACAAAACAAAAATCTAAATTCAGATAAAAGTCTGAAATGTCACATCCCTGTACTAAGGCAACCCTAGGAACTAATTCTGTTTTTAAAAGGGAACTATGTAAGTATTGGTCAATTTCAATACCATTTTACAGTAACAGTATCAATGTATGAGGGAAGTTTTGATAATTTACTCCAGTGAGAAATGAGTGTCTACTCATTTACGGAGTGAGCGTCTTGCAACAGGGCTCAAACCAACTGATGCATTCCTGTCATGAACACGTTGAGATGACTTCAACTTGGAATCTACGAATCAAACATAACAAGAAACATATCAGAAATGTGAAAAATTCAAAGTATGTTAATTGATTTATTTTGATTATTGTGATTTTCATTGTAAATATTAACCCTTTCAGCCCCAAGTTCTTTTGACATAAACAACTGCTGGGGCCCACGTTGTTTGACCACTCAAGCATGAAGCACACATTCTCACACAACAGGAAGCTTGTGTTCAAAGATCGATTTTACAAACTCTATTATTACCTTGAAGATTTCATTTTAGAGCATAATAAGTTATACAAATTCTCTTACTTATTAAATTTACTTTCATATAATTTAAAAATCATTGAAATCAGCCAATAAATGTTCAAGTTCTTGGTCTGTTTTCCCAGTGTGTTCTGTAAACCCAAACACTTTTTTGCACACAACCATATGGCGCTCCGTAGGTGTTTGGCATTTCGGATCTTTCCACTCCAATTTGAAGTGATTGCATAATAGCAACCCTATTATATTTTACCATCATTGGAAAGATCCGATCTTTCTCTTTCCAATGATGGTAAGCTGTTTAACAAATGGACTTTGTGCTCAGGCTTGAGTGCTTTTTTGTGTGTTATCTTGGGCGACTATAGTCGCCATTGGGGCTCAAGCAGGTTATAGTGCACAGACCACTAAAGTCGCCATTGGGGCTGAAAGGGTTAATTCTATAAATGTACACTGGAAAGCAATTTTCATGTTTTTAATGTGACATTATAATAAATAAATGCAAGTAAATAAATAGAAACCAAAATCTCCTCATTACAACTGATTATTTTTTTGAATGGCTCAAGGGCCTTAGGTGAAATATTCAAACCCAGTGGCTGACTTTTGGGACACTAGGTGGCAGCAGACTTACCAGGTAAATCCACAGTCCTCGGAAATGTGGTCATGCAACTACGTAAACTTCAATTCAATTCAATTCAAAGCAACGTTTATTACCAGAATTAAACAATGACAAAATACCTGGTGTATGGGTAAAACCAAATAATATTCTTGATTACATACCTCTACCAGGAGCTGGAGTTGAAGTAGCCTGAGCACTCAGCCGTACTGGAGATGAACTCCTTGTACTACGATGTTTACCACTGATAGATCCAGGACCATAACTTGAACCATAACCCATTGATTCATCCAGTTTACGTGTTTCATGTTCAAGTAAGACAGGGTCTAGAGTTGTATCTCTGGAGACAGTGTGTAGAGAATCACCTGCAGAAGTCAACAAGTACATCAATTAATTACACCAACAGGGTTTTAAAGTCATCAGTATTTACCACACGCTCTTTGATGTAGCAGATTGTGTTGTGGCTGAGAGTGCTACAGACTCCAGTTTGGCAAAATTCTTTGCTAAGCAAAAAAATGAGTGGGGCACCAGTCACAACAATGTAAGCTTTATGGAATGTTGGCTGGTAACCTGTTTCTGCTAAGCAAGTTTTTGTGCTTACAGGCTTTTAAATTGGGCTATGGTGTTGTAAAAGCATGGGTTTGGTTCCCTGTCATTGAACTAACCGTTTATTGCTTCGTCCTTGTGTCCTTCAGCAATACACTTAACCATTTATTGCTTCGTCCTTGTGTCCTTCAGCAAGACACTTAACCATTTATTGCTTTGCCTTTGGATGGGACATAAAGCCATTGGTTCTGTGTGTTGTGTAATGCATGTAAAAGAACCCAGTACACTTATCGTTAAAAGAAGGGGTTTTCCCCATGTTTCTGGCATGGTTGGCAGCAGATTGTACCACCTCACCTTGTATCCCTTCCAAGGTGTTGTATTATGGTTGCTTCATCTCATCAAATCATTCTTAACAATCTCCACCTGATTTGATAATTCATGACAGACACTGCATGTTACAAATGTTATCAAGGGTTTTACAAGGTGCTGTGGCACAAACTGCAGCCAACCATGGCAGAAAAACCGAGGCAAACCACTATACGATAAGTATACTGGGTTCTTTAACGTGCATTACACGACACATGGAAGCTACGGCTTTACATCCCATCCAAAGGATGATGTATTAATGGCTCAAGGTCACATGTGTCAAGACCGGGTCTTGAAACCACTCTGTTAACACCAGAACTTGAGTCCAGCATTTTAAATCACTCGGTCATTTATGGGCATGGTGAACATCATACTCAATATAACGATTACAAAATGAAACTTGTTAATAAATTATTGTGCAATGCCATTAATTTGTACATTCTGTGAACATTTGAAAAATATACTAAAAGATGGAAGCTTTTTTTTTTATATTCGGTTTTAAGCTTTGATCCAATATTTTGTCAATGTACTGTGATTTGACTTACTCAGCATATTCCTAAGGTCTTGAATCTCATCGGATGTCTTACTGCTTCTTGTGATATATTGCTGACGTTTCTTCTGTTCAACATTCAGTTGATCTTTCACAGTGCTCACCTGAAAATTAGGGTTCAAGATTTAGACTTCAATATGGTATGGATTTACTATATCCAACTGAAAATCAAGCAGTATTCAGTGCTTAGCACACATTGGCGTTGGGCTAAACAATTAAACACACCCCAACCCCAACCCCCTAAAAACATCAAAAACCAATCATCACAATAAGTGATTAAGTAAATAAAGAAAATAATCTCACTTTTAACATTTACAATTTAATAATATGGTACGGATCTATGCATTATCCACATCGTACCTAATTGATGATATGATATGACCTCTAAGCTTTGACCTATGACACCTACCTGTTCCTCTAAGGCTTTAACTCTTTGTCTATGAGCTCTCTCTCTAGCTTCTAGCATCCTCTCTGATTGAAGCTGAGCTGTTCTCAATCTCTCTGTTTCCATGTCAGTCTCTTGACGATGACGAGTAGTCAGTTCAATCAATCTACACATTAAGACAATATTATAAAGTCTTCAACAAAAATACCAAGTAGGATTTGAAACTTTGCATGGTGGAGGTATAACTAAGAGAGGTTTGCGGTAACACCATGTGAATATCTCTTTTGAGTAGAGTTGGTTCTGAAAAGAACCAGTGGTTAACGACTCAACGTTTCGATCAGTATGCTCTGATACATTCTCCTGAAGACGATCAAAGCATACTGATCGAAACGTTGAGTCGTTAACCACCGGTTCTTTTCAGAACCAACTCTACTCAAAAGAGATATTCACATGGTGTTACCGCAAACCTCTCTTAGTAATAATAATAACAGTATGTAGGCCTATACATTTATTATGCACCTTTTCAAACCAAGTAGCCTTCACAAAGTGCCTGAAACTATTAGTACCCATGTACTTCATGAACCATCTCAACTCCTTATGAGTATGCAGCACCGGTGTAATTTTACACCTAGGCAGTCATTACAACAAAGTTAAAGCAGTCATTTGACGATAGGTAACAACTCACCTCTGAGCGTGCTGCTGTTCCGTTTCTGCCAAGCTTCCTTGTAAAGCCTGTACCTGGCGTTGTAACTCAGTATTCTCTTGCTCAAAGGTGCTCAATGAGTTATCTAACGCTCCTTTCTCAGATGATACTCGCATTGCAACCTCATCGATACGTATCTTCTCACGCTCAACCTTAGCATGAACAAAACAAATGAGTTCAACTTCAATTCTCAGCTCACTGTACATTTAAAAAGAGTTTTGTTACACTCTCTTCTTTTTACTACTTAAAACAGACCTAAATAACTAAAATATTTGACATAAAAATATAAATCATACATTAATATGTTTATATAAAATATACAAAGACAGGCTTGAAATTTCATATTTAAGAGGGCAAGGCCATTTTCACTTTTCAAAGGAAAATTAAAGAAAGGGGCACCAAGACCAAGGAAACAGAGGTCATGCCTATGTGTAATTGTAGCAAGTAGCTTCCCCTGGTCATTTCCATATTTATAATAATTAATCTTGTTTAAAGTGGAGTGTCACACAGTCTCAGCCAAAATGGCATGTTATGATCCAATCAGAATCACTAATCTCACCTTATCCAGTGTTTTCTTGAGTGCGTTCTTATCTTTCTCAAGACGTCCCGTACTCCGTTCTAATTCTCTCTTCTCAGTCTCTAAGTTACTATAAGCTCTCTGTAGCATAGCAATGTGTTCTTGTGATGTTTGTTTCTGGGCTTGAAGACGTTGTATTTGGACGAGGCCATTGTCTTCAGAGTCTTGACGTTGTTTAAGAAGCTGTGAATAACAATGTGGTTATTAGTAACAAGTACTTCATTCACAAACTAAGTAGTGATAGTTGTTACACCACCAGTTTTTTCAGAACCATCACAACTCAAACCGAAATTTTAATGAAAAAGGTGTTACCACAAACCTTACTAGATTGTATCTCCACCATGCAAAGTTTCAAATCCTACTCATGTACATGGTGTTACTGCAAACCTCACTAGATTGTATCTCCACCATGCAAAGTTACAAATTCTACTCATGTACATGGTGTTACTGCAAACCTTACTAGATTGTATCTACACCATGCACAGTTTCAAATCCTAGCTATTTTTTTCTACCAGGCAGACACGAATAAGCTGGATTCAGATAACAGGAAATTTCTCATCAATGGAAATTGATTTTGTACTGACTTGACCCTATAAGAAGATTGAGATTGACCCAAAGACACACTAAGACAATGACCGTGATAAACCATCTCTTACCTCTTGTGAGTTTCTTATCTGAGCTTCAAGCTCCATACGTCTTAACTCGGTATCCGACATCTCATTCTGAAGCTGTTGAACTCGTTCCATTAACTGATGATTCTGCTTCTTAGATTCTGATGCTGCATGTCTGAAACAACAAGAAATCAAACAATTAACCCTCCTTCTATCTTGTAGGTTGTGGAGCCCACTTTTGTAGAGCGAACAATTAACCCTCTTACTATCTTGTAGATTGTAGAGCCCACTTTTGTAGAGCCCACAATTAACCCTGCTACTATCTGATAGATTTTGGAGCCCAGTTTCACACTCCAAAACCACTACACGCTTCACTGGGTAAAGATATATTGTGTGTATGAAGTTAAGGGCAAATATGAATGGTTTCTAATGGTCAATCACAAGAAGGGTTACTGACAGAACATACAATGTTTGACACCATGTTTGCATGGGGCGTGCATCCATACATCCATATATTTAACCCTACAGTGTAACTTATAGGCCGATTGCATCGACCCAATTTTCGGACTGTGTAATTGACAGGGATTTATATCACCCCTATTTATAATTCATTTGTGTTGGTTACAGAACACCACACGACCTTAGAATGACCTTTATGAAAGTTCATGTTGAGACCAAAATAAAGTTTAGGAAGATAGCTAGTGAGCCAACAATGACACGCAGGGCAACAAAACTCACAAAGTGAATAATTGTATTTTCCCAGAGTGGGCATACCTGGCTGTATCTAAGCGTTCTTGTAGTACTCTACGATCATGCTCACTCTGAGACAGAGTCTGCTGAATATGTTGGATGTGTTCTTGAAGCTGAGATGATTCTACATTGCTGTCATTCAGGGACATGGACAGTGACTGGAGCTATTGGCACAGGAACAAAACAATCAAATAAATCCAATAGAAAGACTGAGTATTGTTCCTAAGTGCAGAATGCATGGACAGTGACTGGAGCTATTGGCACAGGAACAAAACAATCAAATAAATCCACTACAAAAATTGTGTAGAGACGATTGTTGAATCATGCAGTAAGGTGCTGTTCACAATTATCCAGATTTTCCAGGAGCCCCGTTTCCCAACCCCACCACATCAAAGTGTACAATTGAAAATGTTGAATTCTTTCACGCTTTTTTGCGTTTGTTAGTGCAGAATGCCGCAGTAAGCAGAGCCATGAATTAGGCCTGGCTGAGGGAGGGAAATTACGGCTATACAGCCCATACAACAACTTGATTTCAAGTGTAGTTCTGCTGTCTATTCATGCACAGGAAGCTATCAATATTCTGGGGAGGGGTCTGCGGCTTGTTTATGCTTTCCAAAATAAAAGAAGCTCGTAAAATGTGTGATATAATAGCTGTGTGTTAGGTTATAGCTTGTACTTGATTATAATCTGCAAAGATATGTACAATTCAGCGATCTTACTGTGAGTTAAGCCATCAATTACTGGCATGATATAAAACAAATTGACAAAATCAAGATTTTATTTTATTTAAGAAAGCGTACACGGGCCGAAGATCCCCTCCCCAGGCATACAGTTTCTATGCTTGTGAAAATATCCACAATTGTGACAACCCCTAAAGCAAGGAAGGAGAAGTACTAGCACAAGTCTATTACTATCAAACTGAGGGTAAGATTGTTGAGGATTGGAGGATTGAGTTACCTTGCCCTTCAGGTCTGTTTCCTCTGTTTCATTCTTGGCTAAAGCATTGGACATCCGATCCACTGTCAGCTGAAGAGAGCTGTTCTTACTCTCCAATTCCTGTATCTGTTTCATTAGAGAATCAATCCGCTCTTGACAAACCTAGGAACAGAGAATAACCACCCTTGTTAGTCAACCCTCTTACTGTAAGACCATTAAATATCAGCCACTGTGGTTTGAAATGATGGCTTACTATGCCAGCCTGCAATATGATATCATGTAGTGAATGCATCTTCACAGTAAACAGTCAACCCTCCTACAGTCTGACCATTTAATATCATCCACTTTGGTTTAGAATGATAGATACACTATGTCAGCCTGCAACATGGTATCATGTGGTGAATGCCTGGTAAACACTACACATGTGCAGTTAGTTCTGTGCACAGTTAAGCCACCACACACAATAACCTGTGCAGTTGAATGGTTTCAAATGGTTGATCAATTCGCTGTGAATGTGACCAAGAGTAGGAAGCTTCAAACAATGTTATTTTGATTGTCAACTAATTGGACCTGAGGAATAATGGTTAGAATGTACCTGGCTCTCTGTAATACGGTCATTCATTGAAAGCTGCAGTCTCTGTAGATCGCCCTCTAGTGCCCGACGCTTCAACTCCAACTGCGTGGCTCTATTCTCTGATCCTTCAAGAGCCTCACGTAGTTGGCGTTTATCTGCTTCAAGACGTTGCTCATTCTGTTTCATCTTGGCTATCTTATCTTGACAGGAACGTTTCTCATTTTCAGACGATTGGAGTGATCGCTCCAGAGTGTGGAACTTCTCTTGCATTCCTAAATATTAACAATACATTGTAAATGTTTGAGTTTTGTTTTTTCACATCTTTCCCGAAAATAAACACCAGTTAAATAAGTGTTATTATTTTTTCTTCTTACCTTTACGTTCTCGTTCATGTCTTCTAATTGTCTCTTCTTGAAGCATAAGAGCAGTCTGAGCACTACTCAACCTCCCATCAGCTCCTCGTTTTCCTTCTTCCATTTCTCCCAGTGATTTCTGTAACTTTTGAAGGCGTTGCTCGATACGGCTTCTATCTTCATCCATCTCAGACATCTCTTGACGAAGACTCTTAATCTTCATATTAGAGTCATCCTTTAAAGTCAAGATACAAAGAGAAAAACTTATAGAGTGCTTTAATCCAACCAAGTCTCAGGGCAACTTTTACAATACTTGCTCTCAGATGCAATAAAGTAATTGGCACAGAAGTTAGCAGTAACCAGCCAAATTCATCGGCTACCGGCTTAATTTGCAATCCCTGATTCTAGTGAGGACTATTTCCTACTCTTCCTTACCCTCTGTCTCTCCGTCTGCTTCAGCTGTTGAGAGAAATCTCTCAGAGAGATTCGAACCGTCTCTGGATCAATGTCAGCTACAAGTTGCTCTAATCGTGTTGGTGACATACTACGCTCAGGACTACGTGAACGATCAGGAGACCCAGTACGTGGGATAGGGCTGCCTCGACCATCAGTAGTGGTTGTAAAAGTGTTATCAAACCCTAAACAAAAACACAAGTTATAAATAATGGATAAGAGTCAAAACCTGCTCAACTGAAGCCAGATAGTCAGCACAAAAATCCATCCAATATCTAAAATATTTATAAATCGCTTTTGCAAAAATTCTAGACACATTCATAGCTGTAAGCATTTTGATCAAATTTGAGGACTGAACATGTAATGTTTTTGTAGGTTACACTAATCTGCATGAACGTTGAATCACCAAACTTGCCATTTTGTCTTCTCTCGAAGTGGCATTGAACAACAACACACTGACACTGTGCCAAACAGGCATGGTATACTTTTATGTTTTAACAAAGTAGCGAATCCTGTGACCTATTTCAGTTTAGCATTTTCAAAAAGTGCAGTATTCCAGTATGCATTGTTTTGTACACAGCACTTTGCAGGCAGGTCTGTTGTCCTTGTCATGAAGTGATGAATATTAGTTTGGAATTAATAACTCAAAACACAGATGCAAGAATGAAACTCATTCTGCATGACTGAAGAAGTCAGTTTATTTTGATAGTTAAATTTTAAAGTAAAACAATTAGAAGTCTCAAAAACAGCAGTTTGAAAAATAGTTCAAACACATTTTTCTCAAAACATGGAAGTTGGGCTGTGGGGAGGATTCGCAAAGATGACATTATAAACAACATTATTATGCAAACACAACAAGCCATCTAATACACTATCACAACAATCTCTAATGTGTCCCAGTAAACTTCTTTCTCTCCTTTGACAAAATGATATCAATCACCAATCCCAAAAAACAGATCATAAACAAAAAGGTTTAAAAACCAGCAATAAATGAATTCTGTTGACCTACCTGTACTTAGATTGAACGTTACTTCAAAGATGCATTAAAAGAAATCAAGAAAAAGCAATAAACAAAATTAACATTTTGCTAATAAAGCGAACAAACTTCAGAATAAAATGATCAATCAATAAGCTACTTGCAAGCTAGATTTGAACGAAGTCTGGAATGCTTTGTGTTGATCACTAGTGAATGCTCAATTTGAATTCCTCAGACTACATTCAGTGTTGCTACATCACATGATTAGGGGCAAGCTTTTACATTGCAACCTCCAGATCAGCAAAGACTGGTATTCTTGTGCCACACATTTCATTGAGAATTGTGTCTTGGTGTTTGTCGTCTCTTATATAACTAAGAAGGTAGCCCCTAACCATGTGACATAGCAACAATGGATATAGTCTGGGGAATTCAAATTGAGCATTCACTTGTGACTGAACAAGGCAGTGTACCAGACATCATTCAAATCTAACTCCCAAATGTCTCATTCAATTATCTTTCAAAGCATTCATTAAAAGAGCATCATTATCAACAATTTAAAATCAATAAATTTGTAGCCATTTGAAGATTCTTACCTTTACCCGGAGAGCGCCCTCTACGGCTTCTGATTGGACTTGGACTACGTGCCCTCAGTGTTGATCCTGGACTACCTGATGGTATAGCACCAGTTCCTATTCCTAGAGTACGACGTAATGCAGAGTGCAGACTACCCAGCTTGAACTCAACATCACGTTTTGCTCCTACACAAGAAATACCAGAAAGATATACAGTAAAGTAATTTCGCTACAAAAAATAGAGAAATAACAATGTGTAATAAAATTCAAAATCACTTTTTAACCAAATAATCTGGGAACTATAGTAAGGTTCTTTAACCCAAGCAGTGCTCTGTATTAAATATGTGTACTGCCAACATTTTAGGCTTCAAACACTACTTTTTAAAATAAATTGCAAATACAAATTACAGAAACAATGTCTGCGGTCAAGAAAAACACAAGTTCAAAGCTGACTTCCCAAACTTTATTTTGACCACTACTTGAACTTGAGGTCATGTGGTGTGTTGTAACAAATACAAAATAAAAAGGGAAAATTTAATTGACACTGCTAATACTCAGGTCATTTTTGAAACCACAGCTTAGGTTAAAAGTTTTTGTTTAGGTATTGATGGACCCCAAGCCGGAGCTGTGGTTTCAAAATGGGCAAAAGTCCGTAAAATACTGTCCAAAAATTGGGCCAATTCAGTCGGCCCAGAGCACTGCAAGGGCTAAAGATTTAAAAGTTTTAAGAGTATCTTGATATCTGGAGCTCATTACCTTCAACTTGAGCTAGCTGAGCTTCCAGGCCATTAATCCGGCCCTCCGCAGCACTCAGTTTCAACTTCAACTCTCCCATTTCACCGTTAGCATACTCTAAAGATGTCTCAGTCACACGTAGTTTCTCTGATAGCTTTCTCTCAGTATTCCTAGCATCTTCAAGAGCCATCTGATAATCTTTCTCTCTAAGACGTAGTTCCTCTTCTAGTTCAATGTAACGTCTCTGCAGATTAGCAGCATCTTTACGGATTGATTCTCTGGTAGATTCAGTCTCTACTATCTTCTGCTTCAGGGTGAAGATCTCCTTACGATTATCTTCATCTCTAGCATCAGCAGCAGAGAGTCGAGCCATCAAGTCTTCAATCTCTTTCACTCTCTTAGCTCTCTCTGTCTCAAGGGTCTTTATCTGTACAAGGACAAGTTAATCATAATAAGGTTAAATAATAACAGTATAACATAATATAAGAATTTATAATGCCCATCAATCTAGTTAACTATTCAAAATCGCAGAATTGTGTCAGACAGGTTTGCTTAGTTTTTGAATAATTGTAGGTGGCTAAGCATTCCTGAAATCATCTCAGCTCCTTAGGAGTATGCAGCACCAGCAGCCATATGGGCGAACAGGTTGCTAATCATTCACATCAACAATCTCTACCCTTCTGCATACCCATTTACTCCTGGGTGATGAGAAGCAATTATAGTGAAGTGTCTTGCCCAAAGACACAAGTGTCATGTTCGGGATTCGAACCCATACCCTGATGACTGAGCTAACAGAACTTTAATTCAATGCACTAAACAGTTCAGCCACAACATAATTTACTGCCAAATTTGAAGGTACTTTGGCTGATATCCAGATGTAGTCAGAAAACACTTTTTGCTCACATTTTAATTTCTGACGGGTTCAATACAAACAAATTTGAAACACGGGGATGGAAGAATGAAGATGCAAGATTCGTAGAGATCAACAAGTTTTGATGCTACCAACCTGACGTCTCAGTTCTTGTAGCTCCCGGCGCGCTTCAAGACGAGATTTCTCAACTTCACGGAGACTTGACCTCAGGTCACCAGCTTCCTTCTGAATCGTACCCTTTGCTTCTTCCAAAACTAATTAACATAAACAAAAACAGAACAGATTTTAAGTAGGAGATTCACAGACTCCCAACATCACTACAAATGGAAGGCTTGGGGAACAAGTTAACAATGTCCAGAAAGTTTGAAGGCAAAGGTCCGTTAATGAAAAAAAATCCTGAAATCGGTGAAAAACCTGACAAATCACAGGCGTTATCTGGTAATGTTTACGGTAAAACAAAATAATAATCTCTCTATGAGTTGTGGTGGTTCTAAAAAGAACAACAAACAAAACCTAATTGTTTTCCTCATTTCTCAAAAATTGTAGCATTTCAGTAACAAATATTTTAAGGGAAGTATTCCACAATGACCATCTTAAGAGCATGTGAACATTCAATATTTTCAATCTAACCAGTCTTAACTGTTTACAATCATCTATGGTTTTGTTCCTCACCCGTTATCCTCTGGTTTCTATCTTCAACATTTCGGTTCAGCGTCGTCTTCTCCGATTCAGTCTTCTTGACTTTATCTCGGAGTTCCTCATTGATCTTCATAACAGAGTCCTTCTCCCTGTTGTCATCATTCCACTGCCGTTTGATGTCTAGGTTCTCTTTCCTCATGACCTCCCTCGTTTCATCACCTTCTCTGATCTTACGATGAGCTTCAATCAATTCTCGTCTAACTCCATCTCTACTTTCTTCTACCATCTTGAGTTGTGTCTTCAGTTCATTGACCTCTCTCATGGCTGCTTCTTTGGCTTTCTGGAGATCTTTGATGTTGGATGTCAACTCACGGATCTGTTTCTCATGAGCCTCACTGTGAACATCAAGAAGTCAAAATAATACACCTCATCAAAAAAATGACCCGCATGAGCCGTGCTATAAACATCAATAAGTCAAATGAATACACCTCAAAAAATGACACCACTACCTTCATCTTTTCATTAAATAATGACGGCAGGTTTTACGTGTAGCATTTTTGTTTACATGCGACAACAAAAAACCAAAACTAGCTGTTGCTAATTGCTAACCAACTAAAATGACCTATGGTATAAACTCACATTTTGTTAAAGGTCTCACATTATGACCATCACAGGGTTGAAACATGAGTCCATTAGCAAAACTTAATTTTTTTAAAACTTACGTAGCATCTTCAAAGAATCCTCTCAAATCTTTCACTTCAGTAATCGAAGCATTCAGAGCATCCTGTGAAAAAATAAAAATAAACAATCATCAAACCCTAAGAACGCTTTCCTAGCCAAAAAAGAAAAGAAAAGTTTTATAATGTTAAAAAACAAATCTAGGGCAAAAGAAAGTAACACTCTGCTTTTGTGTGGGAGTGTGTTCACCATTGGTAATTCAAAAGTAGTGTTGTTACTAATTGTTAGAAAACAAAGCAGGGAAGTAATTCTCTACAGGCAAGCTGAAAAGGAAGGTCAAATTTTGATTTCTGTCAGTTTTGTTTTAACGCTTCAGGAAACTTGGAAGTGAATTTTTTTTTTTTCAAACAGGTAAACGTCCCAACCCTATTCAACACAAACAAAGGAAAAGCTGGTTTTAGTGAGAGTATCCATTACTACGGATATTTTACCTTATCTTGTTCAGCTTTGGTGTAAGCTTCTCGCTTGAGACGATCCATCTCCATCGAAGCGTTGGCCAACTCACGCTGAGAATTGTTTAATTTTTCCATCAGTTGATTCTTCTCTTGTTGAGCAAATGACAACGCCTAACAAATTCAAACATTCAGTTCTAATTATTTATCACTTTATTACTTTTACAATGACTCTATTTCTAATCAATATGTATTGATTATCAGTTATTGATCCTATCAGCTAATTACAAGATCTCACCTCAATCCATTGAATAGTGATTTCCAGTTCATTTCAGCAAATAGAATGCTCTTATTGACAAAAAAATGAATATTAATGAGATGTTGCTCATCAATTTCAGCAATGTCATTGAATGTACCTTTATACATCAATGAACATTAATAACACATTTATCATATTCAGCCAATAGAAGACTATTTACAACTAACGAATATTAATTAGCTGTTGTTAATTCTTTATAGCCAACAGAATCTACAACTAACAATCAACGAATATTAATCACATGTTCTCCTGATAATAATTTCAGCCAATAGAATGTTCGTATTCACAACCAATGAATATTTATTACCTGTTGTTTATCATTTTCAGCCAATAGGAGGCTTTCATCTCTATCTCTTTGCATCATCCCAAGCTCCTCCTCCATTGCTTCTTTATCTTGTTCATATTTTCCAATCAGTTCTTCTCGTTCTTGGTTTGCCTTGTGGCTGATTTCATCCCGCTCTCCTTCCAACTGCAGTCTTGTTGTTTCCTGAGGTCAAATCCAACAAATTTATTACTGATATCCAATGCATTAACATTATTATGCATTATAAATACAACCCACAGATACAAACTGATGAAGTACCTTTTCTCGGATCAATCTCTCTGTTTCCTCTTCATGCATCTGTTCTCTCTGCTTGACAGTCAGCTGAGAATCCCTCTCCACTTGAGATAATTTCTGCTTCAATAAATCCAGATCCTTCTCTCTCTTTGTGACTTCAATCTCCATCTCCTTGCGGACTCGAGCGAGATCAACTGAAAAAAAAAATTGTTAAAAAATGTCACTGACATGTACCATGGTTAGAAGGCCTGAACTTCCATCTTTGAAAGGACAATGCCATTTTTTTGCAAAGGAAACTTCTATTGGAAAATCTTAAAGTCCATGGGAAACTTTTGAAGGGGCACCAAGGCAAAGACCAGGGCAACAAATGCCATGGCCTTTGTGGCTTCTAAGTAATTCCAGGGCCTGGTGAGTCTTTATTATTATTTATTTGATTACTATTATTTATCAACTCCACTTCTCAATAATTCAAACAAATACACATTGCAAAAGATAAAATACACAAGCACAAAGTCAAAATGTGTACAGGGCAACGCTGAGGAGGAAACATAAATGATTCCTTTCACCAAAATGTTAAACCTTTCCGTAAAAATAACGAGACAATACAATCAAACTGGCAGAGAAAAACTCACAAATATAATACATACAAGTACACATTATAAAAATGCATAATCAAGTTCGCATTTGAATTCAAACAGATTGATCTAAACTGAACATTTCAAAACATCCCTCACTGAAGTAATCTAAAGCATTTGAATCCCTTGTAAACTAAACAACAGTTCAAAGTTCAAAACAACAACATATAGCATGAATGAAGAGTAGCAATCAAACAACACATCATTAGTTCAAATTGAAGCAAACAATAAAGAATATTAGAAGGATAATCAACCAGTACACCACTTGAATTCAAAATGATGAATTATACGTGAAGGGAGAATTGAGAAAGGAAGGGACATGGGTCAGGATAAAAAATATAAAATGTTGTATCTCCTACAATTGATTGACCCATCAGCCCCACCCTTCCAATTTGTTTTTCAATTTTAACACAAATATTCTTTATATTTCCCCCCCCCAAAAAAAAAACTAAACAAAATTGACCCACCAACATGACCTACCCACATTTTTGGCAACGTAAAACTTGAAATTTGACAATTGATAATTCTAAATGAAGTTTACCTGTGATAGCTTCCTTAGCCAGCTGTAGCTCCTGTACTTCTGCTTCTAGCTGTTCTTTCCTGTTTTCTAGTTTAGCAGAAGTTTGTTGTAATTCATATAAGGCTGTCTCAAGGCTATCCTTGTCACTGTTTAATGCAGCAATGACCTGTAACAAAAACATAATCAATCATACCATCAATATACTTGGCAATTATTAGTTTACTAGTGCAGTCCTCAGTCCAACACTGTTCAGTAACTCAACACCCGGACTCTGATTATGGTGGTATGCCTGATCCCATGTAAAGCATAATCAGTTTACTAGTGCAGTCCTCAGTCCAACACCATTCAGTAACTCAACACCCAAACTGTTGGACTCTGATTATGGTGATATGCCTGATCCCATGTAAAGCATAATCAGTTTACTAGTGCAGTCCTCAGTCCAACACCATTCAGTAACTCAATACCCAAACTGTTGGACTCTGATTATCAAATGGTGGTATAAATGCCTGATCCCATGGAAAACATTTATCATTTATCATTTACTCAGTCCAACACATTCATCAGTTGGATTTTGAAGGGTTTGCTTATAACATAAATTGAAACATTCTGGACGTATCACATTCATGACATTGTTGCTAGATAACAATACATGACTAAACAACAATTGTGCAGAATCCTAGACTTACTTCACTCTGTGATCTATTCTCTCTCTCAGCAGCAGTGAGTTGAACCACAAGGTTTGCTTTGTCTTTAGTCAACTCTTCTTTCTCCTTGGCAATTCTGGAGACATTCTCTCCTTGGAACTCAGCCATACGTCTTGCTTGAAGTAGTTCTTCAGCCAGAGATGCCTTGTGGCGACTCACCTACACACAGGCAAGAAAAAGCGTCAGCAACAATAAGCAACAAATACTGCAGGACTGTAACTGAGATCAAAAATAACATGAGCTTTGAAGAAAAAAACAAACCTTAAAAATCTGTAAAATTTAGGATAACTTCAGCAAAAGACCTAATGCACATAACGTCATTTGAGTAGGGCACCCTCAGCTAGAAATAAAAAGGCAACTCATTGGCTGAATCTGTGCCCTACACAGGATTTTTTTTCAGGAGAACTGCAAGATCACACACACTGACCACCCAACTAGAACATCACACTGACCACCCCAAGAGAACATCACACTAACCACCCCACTAGAACATCACACTGACCACCCCACTAGAACATCACACTGACCACCCCACTAGAACATCACACTGACCACCCAACTAGAACATCACACTAACCACCCCACTAGAACATCACACTGACCACCCCACTAGAACATCACACTGACCACCCCACTAGAACATCACACTGACCACCCAACTAGAACATCACACTGACCACCCCACTAGAACATCACACTGACCACCCCACAAGAACATCACACTGACCACCCCAAGAGAACATCACACTGACCACCCCACTAGAACATCACACTGACCACCCCACTAGAACATCACACTGACCACCCCACTAGAACATCACACTAACCACCCCACTAGAACATCACACTGACCACCCCACTAGAACATCACACTGACCACCCCACTAGAACATCACACTGACCACCCCACTAGAACATCACACTGACCACCCCACTAGAACATCACACTGACCACCCCACTAGAACATCACACTGACCACCCCACTAGAACATCACACTGACCACCCCACTAGAACATCACACTGACCACCCCTACATACCTGAGAGAAGCTATCTTGTAGTTCAGCCTTCTCTCTATTGACTGCATCTAATTCATCTTCAAGTTGAGCTTTGGTGTGTTCAACAAGACTCAAACTCTGATCTAGTCCCATCTTCTCTGTCTCAGTATCCATCTTTTCACTTTCAATACGAACAAGTTCTTCTTTGATCGTTGATTTCTCGTGTTCAAGATGACCTTTCTCAGCAAACAGAGTGTGTTTCTCACCTTCCAACTAAAATAATACATCATCAAATATAAATATTTGTCAAATAAAATGTATCACAAATAAAATTCACCACAAAAAAATGTGTCACAAAATGCATCATCAGATAAAATGTATCAAAAAATATGTTTTAAATGTATCACAAATACAATGTATCATAAAATAAAATGTAAAACTTGGGTGTGATCCCTGGCTACGTGGGCTTCTGACTGGCACCCGAAAGATATTGACCAAAAAGGGAGACCACCAACATAAGGCTATTAGATAGCTCAATTGGTAGAGCACCAGCATGTCGTTGGTTCAAATCCCGCTCTAGTCATTTGTTATTGTTTTTTTACCCCAAATTATTGAAAAAATAATATAAAATATACAGTTTCCCTTGTGGTTTATTAATTGAAAATAAAATGTATCAAAAATGTAATGTTTCTCAAAAAAATGTTTCACAAAACCTGGGAAGCTGCAGTACAGGGATCACCACAAGGGTATGCCACTTTTTATTTTTATTTTGGAAATTGTCCTTGACACTTTCATTTTTGAGGGTTAATATTTGTTTGTGTTCCATGGACAGAAATCTTTGTTATCTGTTGATGGGCCCATATTTTCACCTAAATAAAGCATTCCTCTAATATATCCATGCTGCACATCTTGGGTTTTTTAAAAAGTGTCCCATGTCTTTCTTCATTTTCACATCAACTTTAATCAGGCTGGGTTAAACTTGTCCTAGTCTATCCTTCATTCTGACATACCTGCATAATAATCTTATTGAGTTCTATTTTATCTTGACCAAGTCCTTCATTCAGAGCTTGCATCTTCAGCAGAGCATCCCTTAGAGTAGCCTCGTCAGTCCTTACTTTGTTTAAATCCATCTCTAGCTCGGCCTTGTGTAATTCTGCTCTGGATAATGTAGCACCTGTAACAACACAGTAAAATCCAGATTTAATCTTCTAGATTACACTTTTGTTATTAATCATCTAGGATTAACACTTTGATCATGTGTAAAGTGCAGGATCAATTTAAGCAAATTATTCACATTACCAAGAAAATTACAAACCCACAGATAGAAGTCAACCAATAATTTGTTTCCTGAAAATGTGTGTTTCATTAAAGAATTATTTTGCAACAACTTGACTTTTATTTATTTATTTTTCACCCATACACCAATATTTTTCCTTTCCAGTGCTTTCCACACATCAGTGCATGGGTAAACAAAATACAAATACACAGTACACAAATAATGAATGTTTATGAGTGCCATGGTGAGCATATTTTCATGAGTTAAGATATGGAATGTCACATTTAATGTGACAAAGCCAAGTTGAATGGAACATATTCCACCTTTCAACAAAATGGAAATACATGTATTTTTCCCATAGCGCCATTGCAAAAAGGTCATTATTTGTCATTGTCAATGTTTCAGTTCCATATAATAGGATGCTTTCAACACAGTCTCATATTGCCTCATGACCTACAATCCTCCAATCAAATGACAAGTATCTACTTGGGTGTTAGAATAGTCACCCCAATGTTAAACATAACTTATTTCTTTCCTTTCAAACACAAGAATTCTAATTTTCTAGACTCACTGATTTCTGCCTTTTCTTGATCCAGAACCTCTTTCTCCAGTGTTGCTTTATTTAACCCTTCCTTCAAGCTGACAATGTCTTCCTTCAGAGTGGAATTCTTGCCTTCCATCTGCTCCAGCAACTTGTGACTAGATTCAACAAGAAGAGAAGAACATTTTAACTTACAACAATCTCACCAAATCTGTGTAAACTTCCAATGACTTTGGTAATTATTATGTGGGTATTCAGGTTGGCTTAGTGGGTTTTTTCCCTGCATTTCACATCAGTGGACCCACAACCATTCCATTTACAGATCGGAGCCTTGCATGTGGATTGGGGTGTACAGCTCTTACCCGATTGCACTTGATATGGTATTTTGGCTAGTAATCTTATTCTGGTTAGCAAAATTGTTAATTGCTTAGCTACTTTTGGTGCCAAGCAGCTATATAAAATTGGGCGCTGCTGAGAAGTTGTATTCCTGACTTTCAAGACACACCTGTGTCATGATTATAAGAATTTGTGTTTTATAAGTTATCATCTTACCTTCTCTCAATCTCTTTCTTCTGTCTCTCCATATCACGGTCTCGATCGTCTCTGTCATCTTCAAGATTATCTCGTTGTCTTTGAAGCTCGGCATTTGCAGCTTGGATTCTTTCATTCTCTGTGTTCAAAGCTTCTATCTGCTCATTAAGTGATCGACGTAAATTCTCAAGAGCTGACTTTTCACTAAAGAAAATAAAATTAAAATGACATGAATTACCCGACTGCAGAGGCAATTTTATTTGTGAATCTAAACTTAAAACCCTAGTTTGACCACTCAAGCATGAAGCACACTTTCTGACACAACAGCATGCATGTGTTCAGAGGCCAATTTTACAAACTCTAGTACTTCCCTGAAGGTTTCACTTTAGAGTAAAAAGTAATGAAAACTTTCTTGCTTACTAAATTTCTTTAAAAGTCACCAATGGTCATGATGGTAAGGAAGAGGGGGTATGAGTGCAGTTGGCTAAAGTCAACAATGGTCATGATGGTAAGGAAGAGGGGGTACGAGTGCAGTCAACGTTGCCTATAGTAAGGAAGAGGGGGTTTGAGTGCAGTCAACATTGCCTATGGTAAGGAAGATTGTTTACCTTCCAGTTGCCTCAAGTGAGTTCCTAAGTCTATCTCTGTCTCTCTTGATGTCATCAGTTTGTCGTATTGCCGTCTCTACTTCATCCTTCAATCCTTGGATACTACGCTCAAGATGTCTCTTATCTGAATCCCCATTCTCAAGATGTTTCCTTAGGGAAGCTACTTGTTCCTTGTTGGAACTCAGCTTTACTTTCAGCTCCTACAGAAACGAAACCACCACGCAAGTCTCAGTTGTGAAAAGCAAGACAGTGGATACATCAGATAAAATGATGACTATTATGACAATACGTGACCAGCCATTCTGAAAGTTACACTGCCAGGGACTTTTGTTTAGTTTATAGATTCATGTTTGAAACCTAACTCACCTGAACCTGAAGCTGTCTCTTCTGTAGAGCAGCTTGGACTGCTGAATAAGTAGATTCAGCAAATGCTGGTGAACGAGAACGAGATGGAGAAAGAGTACGTCTTGAAGGTGATGGTGCACGACGTGGAGAAGGAGAACGATGAAGATGTAAAGCTCGACCCGGTGATGGAGTACGCCTGGTTATAAGAAGAAACAGTTCAAAAGAGTTTTAAATGTCTTTATTTTTGTTTCAATCTTGGATTGCAATTTACACAACAATGAAAAGTCAGAAACAAGAACATCAAAAGTCATAGCCTACGGTCAGCAAAGCGGCAGTTTAAGAGAAGTGCCTTACAGGGAATTGTCTTGGGCCTCTGGGTTGATTCTATGTTTATCCTTGCTGATGTGAACCTCAATGTTGCTTTCTCCATCTTTGGCAATCAGCAAGCCACATTAACAGACCTTGCAAAAAGCAAAGTTTTCACCCTGACTTGATCTCTCGTTACACATAAGATTGGTTACATTTTTTTTAAATCAAACTCGCACAACCTTTTTCGCACGTTAAACATGGCTCGACCTGTCTTTTTTAAATTTTCCCCCGTTTTCGGATACCAGAATGTTCAAATTTTGGGGTAAATGTAAACTTTTAAATCACTAGCATTCCGAATAAATTAGAACAGTTTACAGGTATGCATTTAAAAGCTGCTAACTCACTTGATAACATCAAGGAATGATTCTATACTCATCTCACCTTAGAGGGGTTGATCTTGCATATGGTGATGGAAGAGTCACATCTGACATAAATCCAGTCTCTTGGTCATCACCAGCTCCATTCCCATCATCTAACGTCCCTGAGACATCAGCATCTTGTATTACAACCTGAGCGATGTCTCGTAACGCTGTATGTAAGGCTTCACACTCCTCACGTAGTACATGTAAAGATTCACCATTGTCCTCATCATCAGCTTGCTGCTGCTGAGACGCTTCAGTGTGACTTGACTCAAGAGGTTGAGTATGAGAGGGTGAGATGGTGACTCGACTCATACTCGTTGCACTAGAAACGTTACGTAGCTGATTGTCCTTCTCAGCTACGAGGATCTTATGTTTCTCATTGGTTACTGTCAGCTCATTGATTCTGTAACCAAACAGGAGAGTCAAGATATTTAAACAAATACCCATTATTATTATTATTATTATTATTATTATTATTATTATACCACCTTTTACCAGAGTCCTTTAATATAGAGTCCAATAAAATATAGAGTCCTATAATGATTTACCTTGAATTCAGCTCTGCCTTCTCAGCGTCAAACCTCGCTTGTAAATCCAGCAATTCCTTGACTTTATCTCTCAGCTGTTGCTCTAACTGCACACGTTCAGATCGTTCCTTCTCTAGATGGACTACTGAGCTGGTTTCATTGGTGCGCATATTGGAGTTAAGATTCAGGCATGCAGAATGGAGATTACGTGCCATACGGGTCATTTCAGCTCGTACTTGAGCCATATCGCTGTAATAGTAACATTAACATGTCTAAGTTAGCAACTCATACATGTAGGTATGATTGTAGAAATACAAAAAAAACATGAAGCAGTCTCTTTTCAGTGTGGAGATAAAACCCTAAGTGGATATTACAGTGATGGATTTGCAGAGTCTCTAAATCAATAAGAAAGGAATAGTAAAGTGTCTCGTTTTGGCATGGGGTGCCACATTTGTCTTGGAATAGACTGTGCAAGTCTCGTGCATATTCGAACATTGGGACCCGTTTAGGTGCGCGAGTTTGTTTCTTTCACCTGTTAAAGCAACGTATGTGGGACCAAAGTGGTCCCAAAAATGTTTGAAGCAGTGCAGCAGTATGGGGGTAACAAAGCTAGCAGAATATCTCAGCCTGTTCTCTGTAAGATAAGTGTTCTGGGTTCTTTTACATGCATTACTTATTACACTGGACCTGTGGCTTTATGTTCAATCCAAAGGATGAAGCAATAAAGGTAAAGTGTCTTGCTTAAGGACACTAGTGTCAAGACCTGGACTTGAACCCACACTCTGCTGATTAGATTTGAGTCTGGTGAGTTCAAGACCGCTCAGTCATGACATGCCATGTAAGAATGATGATTGTTATTCCTTACCGTTCTGTTGCCGTTTTCATCTCACTGAATCCACGTCGGAACCCAACCACATTACGCCACACGGCTAACAAGCGACTATGCTCATTGTTGAAATAATCATTGAATGACTGTTAAGAAAAAGAAAACAAATCACAATTATTATTTGTAATGTGTCAAATCAAACTTTAAGTAGATGCTCGAGGTGCAGATAAAAGAAGACAATTGGAAATCAAAGTAACAAAACAGAACAAAAACTAAGCTAACAAACAAACAACAGGGCTCAATATCATAGAGCTGCTTAGGACTAGGGTTAAGCAAGATAACCCAGCAAAATTGTATCAAGTGTGAAACAAACATGAGGTGGTAGCAGGGTTAACATTCCCCAGGAGTTTCCTGGGAATTGGCTGGTAGTGTGCTATTAAAGGACTATAGATACATTGTGAACAGCTCTTCTGGAATTTATCCAATTTGATTCACCTTTTCCTCATCCCTCCACTCGGTCTCCCTGATTTCCAGATCGTCACGAGACTTAGTCAAGTCTTCAGTCAATCTAGAAATGTCAGAGGTCAGATGTTGGTTGGCCGTAGAGGACTGGTCAAGCTGCTCTCTCAAGATGGAATTAACATGAGCAAGGCTTGCACTCCTACAAATAAATTGTGACAACGAACAAGAATCATTAAAACAGAAATAATCTACAATCAGTGGTTTATAAGATAATTTAATATCACAAAATCGCGATATAAACATAATGGCCTTCATAACAAAACAACTAGTTTATTTAATTAAGGTTGAGATTGTGTTGTAAAAGTGCAAAATCTCAAAAAAGAAAAGAATTTACGTTACACGCGAATGTGAAAGCGTCAAAACGTTATATCTCACTTATAATAACCCACTTGTAAACACAAAACAAATAGGCGCCAAGAAACAATGTTTTTGCATTGAGTATTTTGTTGCAAGATATGATGATGTTGCAAAATCAATACAACATTTTTGACGAATGTAAAAATGACTGAAAATTGATTGGAGGCCTGGGTTCCCCCTTAATCTAGTCACTGAACCTCCATAAGAATACAATTCAGATTTACGTGCATCACCAGTAAGACAAACTACAGGTTTGGACACAATGAGGACTTTCTTTCTCCCTTTGGTGATTACTTTATTCTTCTTTCGAGACAATTTGAAAGCTCAAGGAGATTTTGAGAAAATCTTGAGAAATCACACGCCTGGTCTTGACTGTGACCAATCCCACTTATCTCACCTTTGTTGCTCTTCCTCCAGTTTCAAGAGAGCATTCTCCAGGTCTGATGAGTGTTCTTCTTCTCGGAGTTTGAGCTGAGCTTCAGCCGTCTCTAACTGACTCTGAAGAGTATCAGTGGTGCTCCGTAACTATGGTAACCAAACAAATCGCAATACCAAAAACAATATGAATAGAGCAAATAGATGTCAGTATTGTTGTCATCCCTTCTCCTCATACCTAAGGACTGATTGCCACTGCAGAAATTGACCAAAGAAACGGAGGTGGCTTCTCTAGTTTACCACTCTCATTGAAGCCTATTGTGGCATAGTGAGGAATGGGTTGGCTGTTTCAAAAACCACCCTGATAAGTAGGAGGGTTTGCCTGATTGAAACGATGCCTGAAAATTGAGTCCACTGATTTTGATATTGATGGAAAAGAAAAGGTGAAAGCAGAAATGTACTTGGACGAGATAAATTGAGAATTGAATAGCTTACTGAGTATCTGTGTTGCTCACTCTCAGCTACTCGATCCTGTAGATGAGTCTCCAGCTCACCACATTTCCTCTTGTACTGCAACACCTGTCAGGGAATAATCACTCAACCAATCAGGGATTTTTAAAATAATTTTCAATATTTGATTTACCAGCTATTTCACCTCAGCCCTACTTCTACATGCCAACATATTGATTGATCAAAATAAATATTGGGAATTTCCATTAACTCACAAATTGCCACAATCTAAACAATGAGCTAGCAAACACACAGTCAATGTTTGCTCTGTATAATCAGAGGTGAGAGTCACCGCTGACACAAAGGTGTGAAACTACGATCCAAGTTTAAAGGCACTGTTTAGTAATTGTCAAAGACCAGTATTCTCACTTGGTGTATCCCAACATAATGCATAAAATAACAAGCCTGTGAAAATTTGGGCTCAATCATGGTCATCGAACTTGCAAAAAAATGATGGAAGAAAAAACACCCTTGTTGTACAAATTTGTGTGCTTTCAGATAGGAATAAAAGGCTTCTTGCAAGAAGTCTTTTATTATTTTAGTGAGAAATTACCTCGTTCTCAAAAACTATGTTACTTCAGAGGGAGTCGTTTCTCACAATGCTTTATACTATCAACAGCTCTCCGTTGCTTGTTACCAAGTAAGTTTTTATGCTAATATATATTTTGAGTAGTTGCGAAATGTGTACAGTGCCTTTAAGGCATTGAGGAAAGTGCCTCTGTGAAATATCAGGTCTGAAATTGACTTCCAAAATGGTGAGCCTGGCAGATCATGCAGGAAGATGGGCAGACAGTAGCTGTACGTGACATTGGTGCAAGGGGTCAAACAACAAAAGTTTGGAATTTCCCATCCCTATGATACACTAATCTATTCCCATTCTACCTTTGCTTGTAGTTTCTGAACAAGTTGAGCCTGTCTCTGCTGTCCATCTTGATAAGCCTGTAGTTTCCGTTTGTAGTTAGAATGTTCATCCTCTAGTTTATGTCTTAACTCTACATTCTGAGAAACCAAGGATCTATTCTGCTCCTCACGTTCACGTTCCACTCCCGCATCGGACTTATAAGACTGCTCCAACTGTTAGAAGAAGGAAAAGAAATAAATGAGAGAGATCATTTTTCAATGGCATTAAAAACAAAATCTAACGAAAACTTCATGTGTTGCGCTGAAAGCAGTGCTTGCCCTTAACTTTGTCAATTGACTTGCGAGCAGGACCACAGCGCCAGCTTTGTCAGAGTTCCGTATCTTACTTAACATTTTTTTTAACCAAGCTCAATTTGAATCCCTCAGTGTATATAGTTACAAAACAGATTGACAAACACACACTGTCTCAATGAAATGGGTGGCACAAGGTTTGAATGCAAAAGCTTGGCCCAAACTTGGCCAGCGGAAAACTGTTAAAGGGAGATCGCGTGTTTACCTTGCACTTTTTCTGAAGTCTCAAAATTGCCCCAAAAATGTACAGTAATAATAAAACAAAATAAATTGAAAATTGAAAAAAACACAAAAAAAACACTCAATCTTCTGTACAGTAACAGCAATTGCCAGTATGTTTAAAGTTGTTGGTCCAACTGTTAACCGTTAATCCAGGATAATCTTTTGCGCTAACTTGGGAGCATTTTTCAGATAATAGGCAGAGGGGATTTACCCTACCAGATTAGCCTAGGTTTGAATGGCAGTACCTTACATTTAATCTGTAGTCCAGTTGGTTGTAGTAGAGCCATGGAGACATAGATTAGCAACAACCAAAACATAATGGATAATGAATGGATTCTCTCATGACAAGCTAGAGAGATATCAATACAGGGCTTTAAGTTAAACTGCTTTGGCCAATGGCAAGAAAAACATCAATGCCACGAATGAATGAACACATGCTTCATGGGGTGTCATGGCGGAACGATCTAGTGCACTGGACTCCAGTTCTAGTCAGAATGTGGGTTTGAGTCTCTGTCATGGCGGAACGATCTAGTGTACACTGGACTCCAGTTCTGTGGGTTTGAGTCTCTGTCATGGCGGAACGATCTAGTGCACTGGACTCCAGTTCTAGTCAGAATGTGGGTTTGAGTCTCTGTCATGGCGGAACGATCTAGTGCACTGGACTCCAGTTCTAGTCAGAATGTGGGTTTGAGTCTCTGTCATGGCGGAACGATCTAGTGCACTGGACTCCAGTTCTAGTCAGAATGTGGGTTTGAGTCTCTGTCATGGCATCCAAGTGTCCTTGAGCAAGACACTTAACCATAACGGTTTGGTCTTTTAGATGGGACGTAAAGCTTTTGGTCATGTGTGTTGTGTAACACACAGTGCCACAGTGTTTCTGCCATGGTCATGATGGTTGGCTGCAGATTGCGCAGAATCTCCTTGTAAACTCTTAAAAGGTACTATATACATAAACGGGTCTCATAATTCAAACACAAAAATCATGAGTGCTTTGTGCTTTATCATTATTTGGACACATTTTTATTAGCAACGCGATAACTCAGAAGAACTCAACAAATTAAACAAAAACAATTCGTGTGACCAACAACATTCCAAAAGCTACTTCACAGTGCATCAATTACAATACGACCAATCACCTCTTCCGTATCACAACTTTTGTCTGCCATCCTAACAGATGTTTCACTGGTACCCTCGTCATCATTGATTCCTTCCTCATCCACCTCCATAAGAGCGTCAAACCCAACCTCAAATAAATTACGAACTCCTTTGAAGTCCGAGGTTCTTCTGGAGTTTGAATCATAGCCGAGTTTTCTAGCAGGACCAAAATCAGAGTGACGTCTGCGATGGCGTTGACCATATTTCTTAAGTAATGTCGCTAGTTCATTATTGAAGGCCTGGTTGTCGCCAACTGGTATTTTGGTTCCTGTTTGGATAGCATCTTCCCACTATGAGAATTAATGAATTGTATAAACTGACTTACAATGACTCATATCGACTGAAAATGACTGAAAATGACTGACCAACTCTTTTCATTTCCCTTCCTATCAGTATTCTCTAATGTCTCTAGATTCTACAAACTCAGATTCTAATCTCTAAAATTACATGTAACTTTATCAACAAATTCAAAATAAAATAAATAGGGCCTAAGGAATGTTGGCTTTTTTAAAATCAAAGATGACATTTTATTATTTGATGATTATCTTAAAATTACAACTCTCCAGGTTCCACAAAGTACTTCTGTATGCATCTGTACAGTAGGTGTAATACCCACAAGGCTTCATAAATGTTTAACTATTCAAACATTTTGGAAACAAAGATCAACTACAAATTCTATGCATTTATAGCATTCCAACATTTGGACTGAGCTGTCAATCTTCTTGCACTACATGTATAACTCTGTTGCCTAGAAATGACCCACACACTTCCACAACATTTACACAAAACACTAAGTCCAAAAGTAAACACACCAACAATGTCCTGTCAAAGTGAGGTGTGTGCATACATATCCCCTAACTAAATCCTATATTGAATTGTTTAGCTGCTACTTGCTTGGTCCACCCGACTCTTCACAGATCCCTCAAGACTTGAGCGACGACGACGACGCCCACTTTCCGACATATTCACTGAGTTATAATAATACTAAAGATTCAAAGAGCTTTGTAATCCTCAATCAGATCCTTGACAAGAAACATGGCTGAACCTGCAGACATTACATCCACCTCATGCTCACATACAGTACAAAGTGTAAACCTTACAAGTCATTCAATAAGAAAACATCTCTAGCGTCACCTCTTTTGTGTCAAAAAGAATTCAATACTATTGATTATGCAAATATAACCTATTTGTTGCTTCCAACCTCTATGAAAAGGCCACAGTGTATCAATAGAAAGATACCAATATTACAAGACATCATAGATTGAAAACATTCAAATTAGCTACGCCTGATCAAATTTAACAAGTAGACAACTTATTAGCCAAGATCCAAGCTGATTTTGTCATTAAGGTTCATAGCGTAGATTTGTACACCATGGACATCACACATACAGTACAAGTAGGATAAAGCAATACCTCACAGGCAACACCAAGCCATGAGCACAAAACCTTAGAGTGGTAGCGTCCCTTATTCATATGTTAATGAGCATTTACTACATTGTTGACAGAGGGGCACAGACTGATGCCTGGGGCTTCAATGAATGTGTAGAAACTTCACTAAATGTACAACTGGTTCAATCAGCTGTAGGGTTTTTAAACAACACCTGATTGGATTACCTTCATGCATTGGAAGGTGATCTTACCTAATCTTACAAACATAGTTGTCCAACTCACTCCCAGCCCCATCTCTTGCCTATTAACTTGATAGTGTAGACTGTAGTTAGAATAGTCAAACACAACTTTAATTGGTTTATTTGTCCATGGAGGTAATTCTACCTCCATGGTTTGTCTGGTCCTTGCTCTATGGTTTGTTCATGTCTGTACAAAAACTCAAGAGCCTACAAACACAGTACATTACTATGACCATTCTTTCCTCCATGCTAAGACCAAAAGTACGCTTAATAAACTTGGAATTCCCTTCCAGGGTTTACTTTGCATTTTCAATGACAAGCCGGCAGGAATAGTTAGCAGGTTAGCTTGTCATTTCACTAGTCCATCAGCTTTTTCACTAGTCTATATTTCACATTATTAATAGGGATGCTTTTCAACAGTCAACACTGAGCTACATAGCCATGGTAGCCAGTCAGACCACTGAGAGAGAAATTTGACTGGTCCTCAGGTGTTTATGGTTAGCAGAGAACTGTTAATAATAATTAAATAACAATAAATCAATCAACAAATAAATTGTTCAGAAAATGAAGGTAAACATTTTCTGGTCAACATGGTACAGATAAGCAGATGATTATTAACTCATGCTCTTGTGATTCTACAAGACTGTAATCTACAACTAGGTCCTCTTGCAACAAACAGATGAAATAACATCTCTGCAGAGTATTATTACAAGATTCAATTGTTGCATAGCTTCCAACCACACCAAAGTTTCAACACAACCCCAATTACAAACAGTTGTCATTGAGGCACAGGATTGTTATAATGAAGAAACAAGCAGATATATGATATGCCATCTCAGCTTTCTCTATTGATGTACCGGTTCCTAGTGCTAGTGGTGGTCTAAGAGGTAGCCAAGACTTACTAAGCTTCATTGTATGACGTCTAAAATTCATTAAAGTACCAGGGTTACAAAGTCAAACTGGCCAATACCGCTGGTTCATCCATGGTTCATCCAAGGTTCTTGGACGGAGGTAAAAAGTCACTGTGACCACTAGCCCCTACTGTGTAGATTGAGTTGTCTGTCCACCAGCCCCTGCTGTGTGGACTGGGTTAACTGTTAATAATGACTGACATATTAAGTTACCATCAGCTCCCTCAGTGTTGATTTAGTTAAAGGATGAAAACTCTAAGGGATTTAAAATCAACAGAATAGAGTCGAACCCTTAGCCATGGATAAGAACAGCCACTGCCTGTGCATTATTCGTTGTTAACTACATGGTACCAACTACAGGACCAAAATTCAATCCAAACCTTCCTCTAAATTTAAAAAGAACCACAGGCCTCTTCAGCTTCACCTCTGAAGTGGAGTGTCATTGTGGAACGGTCTAGTGCCCAGTAGTTAAGTTATGTATGCACTGGTCATGATGCTTGTGTCCTTTAGCAAAAGTACTTTACAATTATTGTTATGTCCTTCGGATTGGACATAAAGCCATACAGCTGTAGGTCCTGTGTTCTGGGATATGTAGTGCACGTAAAAAAACACAGAACACTTATAAATCATGGAAGAGTAGGGTTAACCCCTGTGATTCTGGTACATTGCAAGCACCCTTGTCTGTTACAGGTTTCCTCAGGCTTCAGAGTTACCATGGTTACTGTGATTAAGTTCGTTTAAGAGGCATCCTTGGATTCATTACCATAAATTAATAATAATAATAATAATAATACAAAGAGAGTCGCTAAGTACTAGGTTCTGATCTGAATTGGAAACCAGAGTGCAGATCACTCACCTTGAGAGGGACATCATCAGAAATCTCTGACAAAACATCATCCAAACCCGTCCAGGAATGACTTCCAACGCTAGAAATACTCATAGTGGATCAGAAAGCTCCAACCTCCACTCTCAAGGGAAAATTCCAGCTCACTGGCTACTGTGTACTTGCCTACGACAGTCAACTCCCAACGTCAACGACCAAAATCAGAAATTTGTTCGACAGACATCCACTGAACTGTCTCTCAGAGACACACCTCGAAGCAAAACTGCTCGTTGATATTTAATTTTGATAAACTGACCGTTAATATTAATGATATTTACTCGTCACACACCTTGCCACTCTACGCTTGTATAAAACAAACAATTCATTGTCACAACGAGTTGAGGAACAAGCTCATTCATATGCAAATATGATATAACAAAGAGCTGTGATTGGCCAATGAGAATTACTGTATACAAGTGCTGATAAGCAAAGTGCAAAGGTCAAATACTGTCATGTTTAAACATGCAATCGTTAAAAATACAAGTTATTTTTGCTGTATCAACAGAACGTGATCACGTATTCAATTCTATAAAGATGAACGCTAACTTGTACTAAATATAACAAGACTTTGGACAGAGTGTGAGAAGAAACAGATTAATTTTACTTGAATTTTATGAAAGACTCTAGTAGCTCACTGAGTTTGAACTAAACAAATGTGTCCTTCAGAAATCATCAGGAACTAATTTGAGATGAACTGAAACAACAACGACCAATCGTTTACTTGTCCATGAAGATGTTACCATGGCAATTAATGAATGCAGTTTGAAGCAAGTCTCTGTGTACTGCAGTGGGTTCCAATCAACTATAGCATACAAAGTACAACCGAGTCTTGAGAGCATACCTTGAACTACACGTACTTCAATTCATGTACGTAGTTCATTCTCATACCAAATAACATCATAATGAGTGCTTCAACACTACAAAACCATTGAAACATTTCTAAGAACAACATCGTTGCGAGAAACGAGCTTACAAAATGATGTCACTAAAAAATAATGATAAATAAACATTCCACAACCATGAAACATTTGGTCAAGATTCATTCTGTGTCTATAATGTTGACTGACTCTTCATCATCATTAGTTTAAAAGATAAAAATATTAATTTCAACAATTGGCCTGGAAATACACAGAGGTCATGGTCTCTGTTGCCCTGGTCTTGGCCACGTCGGCCTGGGTGCCACTTCAAAAGTACCCTTTTAAAAATTGAAATGGCTTTGCCCTCTCAAAGATTTAATTTACGATCTAATAATTAAATGTATAAATGTGAAGAAACCATTTAAATCAAATCTAAACCAACTTTTAGTAACCGGAGTGTTAAAGAAGGAAACTGTTACATCACTATCAACATGATTGGAAGTTTTAATCTTAACACTTATTGATTTAGACAAATGCACTGTGTAAACCTTCCTATGTTGATGCAATTAATAAATTTGCAATTTGCAATGTACAGGAGACTATAAACATCAACACACACTGTGGAAACAGTAATGCAGATCAATGTATGTACAGCACACAGAATGCATACTGTCTACGTGGCTATATTATATGTGGCTAACAGTAATTATGCATGCATGAACGACAGCAAATTACTTTAAAGTTCATACATGCACTTTAGGTTAGCGCAGTGCAATTTTTTAATTAATCTAAAAGTTCATATTGTAATTAGTGAACATTAATATGAACATTATCCAATTCTCTGCTCCTGTTGACTGCATATTTTGACAATTACTCCAACTACAACAAGATACTACAAACAAGGTAGCACTGGCACCGTTCAAATTTAGAGTTTTTGAGTGTCATTTGAGTAGGGTGACCTCGGGTAGAGGTCAACAGAAGGTTGTTCATTGGGCCATCCTGTGTACTGCGCATGCATTTTCCATTGTTTCATCATCGTTTTTCCTCTAAGATGGCAGCGTGATGACGTCATGTACAAAATGAGCTAATGTACTTACCCTATCAGCAAGCGCTTGGTACTTGATGGCAATTTCATCTCTATCGGCTCGGCTAGCTGAGAGTAGATCTTCCACTCTACTCAGCTCATTTGTCAGCATACGATTCTCTTCTTGCAGTGACATGACGCTTGGACTCAAACCAGACTCATCAAGACGTGGTAAATCATCAGCGGACAGATTCTTGGTGATGATCTCACGAATACGAGCTGGAACCTTAGTATTACTGTCTCCTTCACCTCTCACTGAAAGAAGGCTGTCTGACGATGGATCTTCTTTGGATAAAACAGTGTCTTCAAGTTTCTGAATTGACAAAAAGAGACAGATTTATCATTAATGAGGCAATAGTAAACCCAGTGAATGATATCCCTTGTATAGCCCAGCAAAATGCTGCATAAATTCTATCAGTTGCTACTCAAAAATCACCATTTGCTATTCAAGCATCCAGTCTGCACAAAACATGCTCAGTCTAAATATGTTGCTCTGCAAAATTGCTGGATGAAATCATTCTCTGAGACAGCCATAAATATCGCTATGAAACACAGCTACATACATGTATGACAGATTAGACATTAGTCTATAATTTGCATTACATTACAAATATGTTTCTAGACAATGCTAAACAATGAAGCTACAATCAGTTTTCTTCTGTAGAACATTTTACGATTAGAATCACTCTCACTTCCTGTATTGTCTGCAGCTTCCTCTATGATTTCACTATCAGACCCACCCATTCAACATTTTAACCCAATGTGAATATTAAGATAACAACTGGTGCACACTGTAGGACATGTATCCAAATCATATTGTACAATTTACACTTGATCACACACACAAAATTGCATTCAAGGGCAATATTGCTAGGCTTTGTGTACAAAGCATATAGAAAATTGCAAATTATGCACGGTACAATGTACAATGCAAAATAGTGCTGTACTGGAGAGCTGGAATGGCACAATGTAGGCCTACACAGTCCTCCAATCATGCACAGATGTACTTGTATGGTGATGGATAGCTTGTGGTCACTAAATTGTGTGTAAGACTAGAAAAAATACAATAAATGGGACCATTTTGCATCCATCATGTTAGCAATATTTCCAATGATTTGACATTCTTTACAAAAATACGATGAATTTGTTTTGCTGTTTTCTCAACAATTAGACACTGTATTCAGCAGAAACTTTTACAGGTGACTTTTAATTGGATCTCGTTCTAGATAAGTTTGCTTATAAATCAGCTTTACGTTGACAAAAAACAAATAATGACCCAACTTGTAATAAAAAATTATAACCACTGGAAATGCCAATGTGACACACAGCGCTCATGTACAAAGTGTTCCCCTTCATTGTTTCTTTTCGTCATACCTGATTAAGCTTGTATTGTTCAGGGCTGAGCCTCCTAATGACAGTTTTATTTCCCAGTCCCACGATAAAAAGTACAAGCGACCTATTAATATTTAGGGTTTGTACAAAGACTCCACAAGGATTCAAACCTATAATGACAGTCAGGAGTATTCTACTCACTAATTGGAAAAGGCTCGTTGTATACTAAAGAGGGGCTCCAAGGTCAAAATTCAGTTTTGTGATCCACTCATTATCCAATAGAGATAGTCCGTTGAAAATGGGGGAAAATTGTCTCTAACCTCACGTTAAAATTGTGTAAAATGCTTGTGTGATATCATTCGAGTGCAATTTTTGTCAAAATCCAAAAACATTCCATGACGTCACATTTGAAATAATGGTCTGTACATTTTCCATTCCTGAATAATGATGATATTCAATCAAAACGGTGTTAAATTTGACCTTTTGGACTGGCCCTAAAATTTCTCTTTGGAATTTAATTTTTGATGATGTCACGTTTCAAATTTCACTCTGAAATAGTATCACATAAAATGACATTTTACACCATTTTAAAGTTTGATTTTCTAAAGACTTGTAACATTTTCCACATTTTTATACTCTATCTATTGAAAAATGAGTGCATCACAAAACTGAATTTGACCTAGGAGCACCTCTTTAAAGCGGAAGACTTTACTTTACTAAAACAGGCCTGGAATTTTATCTTTGAGTGGACAAGGCCATTTTCATTTTACAAAGGGCAATCATTGGAAAATCTGAAAGTCAAGGGGAAACTTTTGAAGGGCCAAGACCAGAGCAACATAAGCCACGGTCCCAAGTAATTCCAGGCCTGATAAAATCTAACAAAAATACCAATAAGTCTTACCTTACAATTGCAATACACTTCTATGATCAACACTTGCAAACTAAACAATGGAAATTGACTGTGTTCTTCAGTACTAAAAAGTTGAAAAAAGAAAAAAAGTTGAAAAAAGAGTACCAGCAGTGATGAAATTTTACCCCTAACTCCATTGAGTGATTTACATCCTTCCTTACTCTAACAAAGACGAACACCATTCAGTAACTCAACACTCCAAACTGTTGTACTGTTGATTAGGGTGGTACATGTATGCCTGATCCTAGCCCTGGTAGGACGTCAGTCAGTGCCACTGCACTGACGTCCTGGGTATAAAGATCCTTTACAATGCGAACAAAAATTTGAGTAACATTTTAAAATATTTTTACCTAATTTGAGAAGCTGAAACTCCATTCACTTATTCTTTGTGCCTTTAATTACACTTTTGCTGAGTTCAAAACCTATCAAATACATCCATGAATGACATTATTTCCGAAAATAAGTCCAAGTTGTGCACTGGCGCTGTGACTCCGTCGTGTTGCCGCCCGGAAGAAAAAATGTTCAGTGTTACAGGTTAGACAGCGCCCTCTTTTGTGGACTTGGTTCCATGTCAGTTGAGGTTGTCGCAACGAATGCGTCAATTTCCATTTTATTTTCACAATAATGTCATCCAAGGATAAAATTGGCAATTCTGAATAGAGCAGGCGTAAGGTTCAGGACACAAGGAACATGTGAGTCACGTTTCAGCTTCCTCAAAAAGGTAAAAATATGATAAAAAATGGTTATAAATTTTGTCGCAATGCCTGAGGACCTTTATACCCTGGACTCCATCGCGTTGTTTGCAACGGAGGAGTCCAACCTGGGCTAGCCTGATCCCATGTAAAGCATTTATTCAGTTTACTAGTGCAGCCCTCAGTCCAAAACAAAACAAAACATGCAGATGGGTTTGGGAATGGTTGGGGCAGTGGTAAGCTGAAAGTCGACTATGAACCACAATCCTAGTTTGCTTTGAAAGTAAGTCTGCCCCTAGGCTGAACCCTAGTTCTGCTGAACCCTGAACCATTTTAAAATAACGGATGTAAATTTTACAATTACTACAGTATGTCCAGACAACAAAACACAAAGCATTGTGATACCAATCAGACTATGGTCCATAGAAAATCAGTGAAGTGTGCACCTCGGTTACAAGTCAATTGTCACCCAACAACCAACTGATTGGTGTGAAGTGCAGTTAGCTCTAGAAGTCACATTGTAACAATAACCTATACAATATGAAGAGGTATTAAAATGATACCATGGTAACGATTAAACCATGGTGTATCTATCGACCTGCCGGCAGAAGATCAATGGGGCATTACTCATAAATTGGGGCTCAAAAATACACCTAAATAGTCAGCAAGAGGTCACTTGAAATGAGCACATTACACAATACATAGGCCTAGTAGTACTAGTACTACATTTCCAAGACCTGACCGCATTTGAGGAGAAACAGCATCTAATATAAGGGTGACTAAAACAATTAAATATTTCCACTGAACCTGTATAGTGTAGTGTACTGCTGTACACCAGGGCCTGACAAACAGTTTTTTTTTTTTAGTTTTTTTTTTTATTGTTGTTCATATATATTCTAAGTGAAATGAATGAAAGCAAGAATAGACCCCCATGCAAATAATGTCACAAGCCCAAAGTAGTCCCCTCACTGAGGTCAATTAAGAGCAGATCATTGACTGTGATGTGCAAGGAGCAAACTGTACGTCCTGGAGTGGAAATAAGTTCCTGTAATAAAAATACACAATTTAGAAAAAAACACTCTACTTGACCAGCAAAGTACGGTTTAGAATAAAAATAAACACGTTTTTGGAAACAACCATCATTCCTGGCCTATGAGACGAGTCGACGTGGATGGTGTGGGCGTCACGACTGTCGTGGGGGAAAGTTCGAGGTAAAATTATGTCTACAACAACATTTACCTGAATGACTCTCTCGAGACGCTCATCTCTATCTCCTTTGAATGACATGACAACCAGTAATCTCAGACTTTCTCACTAACAGAAATGAAGGATTCTGAACCATAGAACTGAACTTGGCACTGGCAGGAAGCACGAGCTTCTAAGTTCTAGCTGTCCAACGGTTGAGTCTGGAAACTGTTCAACTACAATGAGTTAGCACGTGCACTGTCGCCACCACACCAGAAAGACCTACGGCAACACCAAAACTAAAACATCAGTAACCACAAAAATAAAGTCCAACTGAGACAGGAAGTTTATCAAGTACTTCTATTCAAGGCGACTATTTTGTTTGAACTTGAGAAACCAGTTCTTTCCTCTCCAAAACGTGCAGCCGATCTACACTCTACGGCACAATTCCTTCCTCCATGCACAAACCGGTTGACTCATTTTGTGTGCATCGGGATACGTGTATCACCGGTGTCCAACGTCTAGTGAATGTAATACTACACGCAAACTGATTACCAGCGTAATTGACATCCTGGATCATCGACACTGCCCTCTATCAATCAAAACCACCTGATTAACCCAAAGATTCACCAAGGTTAAAGTGCGCTGGTGATAAGGCCCAGCTTCACCGGTGGGCGTTTACCAACGCGACCCCCTGCGAGACGACGCTACTTCATAGCGTCTGTTGCTTAGGAACATAAGATAAGAGACCAGATTGGAGCTAATGGAGTGTACGAAATGAACTGTTGTGATTTGTGCCGATCTGTTATTAGAGTTTGACGAAAATCATGATTAGTTTCAAAACGTCACATGCACCAAGTGAATGAACAAAATTAATAATATAGAAGTTTCTTCAGAAAAAAATCAATTCTCTGAACAAGCGAGGGTGAAAGCATAAACAAAACTGAACTTGCGTGAATTCTACAATTTATTATTTTGCTTAGAAGTGGTTTGCAAACCACAGCTATAGGCAGCTCGTTTATTTAGCGTAATTAATTCCTTTTTGGCTTTTTCCGTAAGGTGTTTATCCTTTATTAAAATTTCAGGGTCTTGCTTTAATAATTGTCTCTATAAATTGTTACCTTTTCATTTATAATTCTTTCACATCAAAATGTGATACAACGGGCACAGAGTTTCTTTCGATTCAAAACTCGTTTTGACCCAATAAATGAAACTGTTATATAGGGCAGTTTGCCACACACATAAATAAGCCTTTCAAGTGAACAACAGTTTAGGCTATAAAGACCTGAATAGGCAAACAAGCTCAGAGTTGTGTGCATTTTGTTAGATAAGCACACAAAGTACGCGTCCCTTGGATTTACTGCCTGCTTGCTTGGAAATATTTTAAGTCAACACCAAAGCCTCCCAAAAAGCATTCTATAGAAACTTCAAACGTAATCCTAGCAACTATATCAAGAAAGAAGAAGCTACCACATAAAATAAACTTGACATTAATTATCAGATGGTGAAGACTTTTAGATAACGCATTACGATGTCATAATGAATGTTAATTCCTACACGTGTTCAAAATTACATTTTAAACGCAGCTTTTAAAAAATAAACTTAGATAAGGGTGACCTTGCTTCTTGCTAAATCCAGATATTATTTAAATATTATTAAAATGATTACGTAAGTGGATTGTTCTTTTGACGAGAGATTCGAAGTTTGACAATAATTATCACAAAAGCAAATTTGTAAAGCTCTTAATATTAGTTTGGTTATAATTTTTTAATTTTGTTTACATTGATAATTAGGGATAAATAAAGTAAAGAACAATGCCACTTCACAGTTCAAACCAGTTTTAAAACTGTTTTTAACTCAAATAACTTACTTACAATCATGACAATGTCTGCTACCAGAGTTTGTTTTGTTGCGTCCATCACCTCACCCACAGAACATTATCCATTCATATATTACCATGGTCTCAAAAACTCACAAGATGCTTTTTGATTAGTTCCGGAGGATTTATAGTCGGTGCCTGCGGTAAGAAGCAATGGAAGCTCATCTGTGCAAAGCTTGGTTCTTAAGTCTATTTATTGAAGAGGTGCCTCTTGGAGTAAATACACCTAAGTTGTGGCAGCGTGTTTGCAGAACGCTCAGATGTTATGCAACACTTTCAGACTTGTGTGGTTTAAGATTTCAGCTGAGACTAACTTATAAAATAACGCAAATCTACGTCGTGCTCTTGATGAAGTACGAACCAGTGCAGGACTGTTATGAAATACATCGACTAAACACTATCACATAATAATTGATACGTAACCTTGATCAGAAATTAAACTACTTACATCACCCCTTGGTTCCTTTGTATTAAGATCCATTTCATGGTCATCAATATTAACTGGTCATTGCTAGAAGTAGACCCCCCGGCCGGCCCCACACCCTGCAGAGCACCGACACACTCTACATCTCTAATCGCATTCCCTGCTCACTAAGTTTTCCCGGGGAGGGAATGAGAAACTAATTATTGGTGGGTAAAAAGCTTGAATATGAACCCTTGATCGTTGGTCGATCACAGAGTAAGATAGTTGCTACTATAAGTTAGACAACACTCATAATGTAGGGTCATCAATCGTGGCTGCCGGGTGTGAAGAAATATTACCCATTGATACAAAAAACATCAACTACCAACCAAAACAGACTGAACCACAAATGATAAACTTGGTTTAATATGCATTTGTACAAAACGAATAAGAAGTGCACACTACATAACTCTCTATTGTACTTCACCACAAACTCCTTTATGAGCGTCAACTTTAATGGAAAGTGTTGATAGTTCAAGAAATTCACATGATAGTTAGTTAGGTATTATAACATAACTTGCAGCTGAATAAATTGCATTGCAATTTGCAACTTGATGATTTTGACTACAAATAGTCTGTTATTATTTCAATTATTTTAGTTATTAGAGAAGGTTTCCCTTTCGTACACGGTTACACTTATTATTTCGCATCACAAAGCTCGGAGCCTTATACGAAGGATCGCCCAATATCACGCATCATCGCCATTCAGTCACTTTGCAAAACACAAATCCAGGCCAACCCCACCACAAGAGGGGGTAGTTCGTTTTCTACCAGTAACTTCCAAAGATGCTTTGGAATGTGCAGATCTGATAGTGCAGATCTATATTCAATATTGTCAGACCTTAACTTATTTTCCTACTCATCACGACATTACATTACAACCATCATTGTTTTGTACTCTGGAGTCTATCCAAAAACAACTGAAGTCGGGGGTTTTTTCTGGGGGTTTTTCACCTAAGATTCAGAAGAAAAAAAAGTATACATTTATTTCATGGGTAATGGATGATGGACTTGGAACATCAGTAGATAGTGGGCAAAAGTATAATTTGTTTGTCTTTTTAAGTTACAACCAATTTTATTATTATGTGCAACAATTATTTTTTGCCCATGTCTGCGAACAATGAGGAGGAACACAAGTGTATAGTGTAACTAAAAAAACACTTTTTAAAGAACATTTTTGTGTCCACATTTTTAAATCGTTTTGTCCATTATAAATGCCAATAAAAAGCATATAAATTAAAACAATATTTAATATACTTAATTAAAGAAATGTTGGGTCATACTTTGGTATAATGACCCGAAACAAAATTGTGTAATAATTCTACCCAAAAGCTTACTTGTTTAAAGATGGTATTGGGAGTAAGCATCTTGCTATTTGGCTATAGACCAAAGCAAGTAGACACTGTATTCAGCTGAAACTTTCACATTGTATCTTTCTTTATAGTTTAGCCTATAAATCAGCATTACGTTGACAAATGAATGACCCACCTTAACTTAGTGAAATCTCCAAGTAAATGTTTATTTTTGTTAACCTAATTAAATCAATGTAACAAATAGGGCCAGAATATAAATTTGAATCACCGGCATAAAACCTTTTTTCAAAATTTGTTGTGTCGTTGACAATGTTTTTGCAGGACTTGCACAAAGTACTTTCATTTTTAAAATTGTTGTTACTTATCCATGCTTGCACACTTTGCACAGTATCAATTATACTTATTAATAAGTGTTTGTATTTTTTTGTGGTGTGGTTGGTATAATTGAGGAACAAAACTAAAATTTCACATTTAATTCACCACTCATCTAAACTTTAGTACAGGAGTTAAAACGTTAAAATCATTACATTTATTTAGTTCATTAGTTTTAAAACTTTCACATTATTAATCTGTAGGCAGGCAGAGCATGGGAGCTATCACAATCACTAGTAAATAGTATCGATCAGCTAGCTGTGTCAGGATATTTACTAGCCCAGGTTGGACTCCTCCGTTGCATACTGACTGACGTCCTACCACTCCAGGGCTAGATATCAATACCTACTAAAGTAGTGTCAATTAATTGAACCAGATCTCAGACTGATTTAGAAGCAGACGGTTTTGCAAGCAGTGATCAATTTGACAATTCTCTTGGTAAATTCAATTGCGTGCAACGTAATGAATTAAACATAAAGTAATACTTACGTTCTCAGCCAATGTTTTCCTGCTACACGTACAACAATGTCATTGTGATCCCCGACACTCAGTTGACGGACGGGCTAACAATTTACTTTTCAAAATTTGGCTCAGTGCTTTAGGCAAGAATTAACCAGCCTAAGCAAACATTTGTTCAGTAAACGTTCCAAACTGTTGGGCAACCAAGGCAAACAACATACAGAATATCTAACGAGGTGAAAGAAACTGCTATTCAACACACACGTCCATAACAAAAGCGCTCAAATTCAAACCACTTATGTAATGTAATTACTGTCAACAGATCAAGAAACAAGCTTGTTCATTGGTCAATCACCGGTGCGTTAGTCTGAATCCGACGGCTGTTTTATTGACGGTTTGTTGTCTCTTGAGGGCGCCTTTCCTCTGGACAAAAAATAAACAACTAAGATGGCGGCCTTCTCTGAAGGAAGAGCCGGTGGAACTGATGACCGTAAAGGAGTTGTTCTTCGAGTTACCCAAGTTCGATTTGAGATCATTCTGTCGTAAAATTAAGTTTCATGTCACATAGACATTTATCTTTAATCTTCACCGCCAAATCAGCTTTGAATCGAATTACTTTCTGCTGACAATAAATGACATATCTGGCTGAACAGTCACTGAGTCAGTCAACTTATATATAAAGTTCTGATTCTGAACATGCTGAACTGACGAGTGAATGATTGAATCCTACGTCCACTACCCCACTACGGCTTATGAGCTGAGCAGTGAGCGCTCACTCTTGACCCCACTCTACTCCTAGAACTATGAGTTTCATTCCGCTATCGTCTCCATTACGATGGAGACGATATAGCGGAATGAACATGATGAACCTCATATAAATAGTTCTAGTACTTAGTAGGAGTAACCCCACTCCAGTCAATATTGTCAAAAACTTAGCCCGATTCTACTCCGGGTGTAGCCCCATTAATAGTGCCAAATTCTCTGGACTTCCTCCGATCCTTGGCCCTACGCCCACGTACCTCCAGGAGGTGACATTTGTTTTCGAAAAGAAACTCACGTTTTTATGCCGAGATTTTTTCCCCAGTTGTCACTTATTGTAGCTCATTTGTGGACAGCACATTAATTCGAAATAGAGCTTGCTCTTTTTGGTGTAATTTATGAAGAAAATCGGCGGCGTTACTGACACGGTTTGACTGCCCGGCATCCGCGATTTTGCTAATGCGCTATGGTCTTGGTGCAAGACGTTTCTCGTTTACCTTCTACGCACAGCGCCGGCGACCCGCTCATTCAACTCGCCAATAGCGCGGGGCGGTTCGTGGGCTAAAGTCAGGTGTTCGTGGCGCGCGCTATTGGCGAGTTGAATGAGCGGGTCGTCGGCCGCGCTGTGCGTGAAAGGTAAACGAGAAACGTCTTGCACCAAGACCATAGCGCATTAGCAAAATCGTGGATGCCGGGCAGTCAAACCGTGTCAGTAACGCCGCCGATTTTCTTCATAAATTACACCAAAAAGAGCAAGCTCTTTTTCGAATTAATGTGCTGTCCACAAATGAGCTACAATAAGTGACAACTGGGGAAAAAATCTCGGCATAAAACGTGAGTTTCTTTTCGAAAACAAATGTCACCTCCTGGAGGTACGTGGGCGTAGGGCCAAGGATCGGAGGACGTCCAGAGAATTTGGCACTATTAATGGGGCTACTCCGGGTGCAAACCACTGCATGGTCTGGACTTCCTCTGTCATGTCTGTAAAGTCGAAGAAGGATGTCCATGCATTGTCAAGTGACTGAAGTAGCCCTGGAAATGAAATAGAATGGCATTGGTCGATGTAGCCCCATGAGTGCTAATCCACTTCGTATCCTTGTTGGCACTATTTATGGGGCTATGGTCGTTGGGGCTATTTAGTCACTATCAGTATCAGTAACAACATGATGATGTTTGATCAAAAACTGCGCAATATTCGTGTAGTGGAGCTACCAATTGTCGGGGCTGAAGCGAGAGCACTGATGATTTTAAGTTGTTTAATGGTTTACTTTAAATGCAGGGTATACTTTTGATGTTGTCAAAGACCAGTATCCTCACTTAGTGTGCCCCAACATGAAGATTGCGAAGATTGTGGCTCAATTGGTCATCAAAGTTGCAAGAAAATAATGAAAGAAAAAAAAAACCCTCGTTGCATAGAATTGTGTGCTTTTAGATGCCTTAAAAATGAAGCCTTTCTCAGATTCAAATTTGTGGGTTAAAAATTACCTCTTTTTCTAAAACTGCATTACTTAAGAGGGTGTTGTTTCTATAACATTAACAATGTTTTATAATATCAACAGCTCTCCAGTGCTCTTTACCAAGTAAATTTTTGTGGACTTGTGGTCATTAATTTTTGGAGTAATTACCAAAGGTGTACCCTCCATGGAACTCCTGAATTGTCTGGATCCAATAGTGAAATTATTTGGTGCACTTAATTGCAATTAGGCCTGAAAGTTTTTTTCTGGTTTGTGTTTAGTTGGATTCGAGTCAGTTAGACAGTGAACTGCATCAGCTCCTCAAGGCACAATTTTACAGGATTTTCCGCTTTTTTAAGGTAATTTTGTCTACTCAAAATCCTTCCAAGTATTTTTAATGTTGCATCATTCTAGAAGAGATAAACGCTTATCCTTCAAATTTGTTGAGCTAAATCATATGATGATGGGTTTCAATTATGGCAACTATAACTCAGGAAACTTTAACTTCCCTTGAGGATTCTTTACATAGAAAATGCAGTTACTAAATTAATTTCAACACGTGCCATTGGGAACATTTTGACAACTCCAGCAAACCAACAATGTTATGATTTAAGCTTCTTGTAGAGTATGTAAAATTGTTTTGAATGCAATAAATCCTTCAAAGTAAGCTAAGAAAAGTTAACATCTTTGTATAACTTTGTTGCCCTTTGTTTTGTTTAAAGCCTGGGATACTTGCCTACATTGAGCCAGAATTAAATGCTCTTCTACGATTACTAACATGGCAGGTAAGATGGAAGATGACATTATCCACTTGAAATTGCTATTTTACTGTCGCTGATGTTAATTCTAATGTACTGGAGATGAAACTTTCTGGTTGTGATGTTTTATGATTTGCTTTTTTCTTTCCCAGTTTTCAATCAACACAGTTGGTGCAACGTTAGGTCAACGCATGATGAATCTCAAATATAACAATGAGAGACTGGTGACCTCTGACCTTGTCAAATCACAAAGATACCTCTATGCCTGTGTCCTGATTGGTGCAAAGTGGTTGCATGAACGATCAGCTGACCTGTCAAGTTCAACCAATCACGTACACGTTTTCAAAGTGGTAAGATGGGAAACAATATTTTTGTTGCATTTTGTAAAGTGCATTAATAATAATACTGTCTTGTTGTATAGCCCACCCTAGTAAATAGGTGAGGTGTACTAAGACCATTCCTCCAACTTCCTCAACTCCCTGGGGAGCATACAACTTCAAGCTGCATATATCACAACTACGGGGTTATTCCAACACAGGTTCCAACTTATACATGTGGGTTCAGAGAAGCAATGATGGTATAGTGCTCAAGGACAAAGGTTATACAGACTGGGAATCAAACCAACACTCTTATGATTCAGCATTAAGAACTTGAGTCCGATGCACTAGTCCCCTCGGGCATGACATGCTAAGAAATGGTTTTGCTTGTGTTAATGGTTTGTGTCCACATTTTAATAGAAGTTGGATATTTCATTTGTGTAGATGTGGAAAGCGATTTACCTTTTTGAGAAGCTATTTAGCGTTGCATCACTCGTCAACTTCCTGGTGTTTTTACAAGATGGTCGATATCAGTTTCTTCATGAGAGAATCTTAGGTATCAGAGCCGAGTTTGCTCAACGTCAATCAATCAGACAGGTGAGTTCATAAAAACCATTTGGAACAATAACTTTCTTCTAGATTGATTTGTCTGTATCTTAATACAAGTGGGATACAGTACTAAGGTACATTTAAGATTACACTGTGTGAGTAAGAGAGTAAAGATCATCTGTACAACCTTTTATCCACAAATGTCATCTGCTAATATTATATAAAACATCAGGCCTTGAATTACACGCAGGCCTTGGAAGTCTTGGCACTCCTTCAAAAGTTTCCCATAGACTTGAAGATTTTCCAATGGAAGTGCCCTTTGCAAAATAAAAATGGCCTTTCCCTCTCAAAGATGAAACTCATGCCCTGAAACATGTAAAGTGACATTCTTCTACAGATGCAAAACTCTCAAATGATATGCAGCAGAAAGCATTATAACCATTCAGAAAATACCGAAATCTACTCTGCGGCAGAAGAATAATTATCGAGACAAGTTCTCAAAGAACAAATCTACACAGCAAAGCAGATATATACACATGGTGTTACCACACACTAAATGTACTTTCAGAAATTTTAAGTACAAATTCTAGAAAACATTTCATACAGTCAAGACATACACAAGTTCAAAGCTGACATCCCATACTTCATTTTGATCACAACTTGAACTTTCACAAAGTTCATTTTAAGGTCACATGGTGTGTTGTAACCAATACAAATGCATAAATCGGCCCCGCCAAGTGCCAATATGAAGTCTGTAATCTGAGCCAATTTAATAGGCCTGGGACACTTGGGTTAAATGTTAACATAAAACTTTACTTGAAGATCAGAGGAAATTTAGTGCAAAAACTGCAAATAAATTTAAACTAAAGTGAAATGTTGTTGCTGGAAACATTTCAAAAATCAGTGATTTGTAATTTTGTCGTCGCTTTATTCCTAGGTGAGCTTTGAATTCATGACAAGGGAGCTTCTTTGGCATGGTTTTGCAGAGTTCCTCTTCTTCCTTCTTCCTTTCATCAACTTCAGAAGAATCCGTAATTTCTTTCAACGTCAACTCTTTAGACCTAGTCAAGTTGCTTCAAGTAAGCATAGATTAAAGAGATATTCTAGCCATTATACAGAATGTGGAATCTGTGGAGAATGGCCAACAACTCCAAGGGAAATAGGGTGCTGTCATGTCTTCTGTTATTACTGTATTCAGGTAGGTTCTCGCTCTGGACTATAACAACAAATTAAATACAATCTGATACATGGATTTTAATATCAGAAGTCTGTAGCCATGTTATTTTCTAGCAATGCTAAGTTCAACATTAAGGGTATAGCCATCTTTCACTATGAATTGTATATTTAGAAAGTAAACATTGGAGGGTAGTAATGATGACGGGGCGATCACTGGCAGCGCAACAGGAGAGCAAGGGGGGGCAAATTTGTTCCATGCCCCAGCTTGCCCATGCCCCCCCCCTCCCGACACCCACACTTGAAACTGAGTTTAAAGTACAATTTTGGTTATGCACACAGTTGCCCCATTACATCCTTATCTTCTTTGATTTCATAACAAACTTTGCTTGATCCTACCATTGATGCATATTTTAATCACTCTTCCTGTTAGTGTTTTTGATAATAATGGGAATTTTGTTATGTATTTGTTTCTTTTTCAGAGTAATTTCTTGGCAGATCCTTCATACACATGTCCACTTTGTTCTCAACCTGTAAAAGATGTAATAAACATTCGACCAATCACATGTGATGTAAGATAAAACATTATTTATTCCGACCAATCAGCCATTAGTGAGTTAGATTTGAATACTGTGTGGTACAATGACTTGCTTAGTCACAAGCTATACTTAAACTTGAATTACTCAGGCTAGAGACAGTTGCTATATGTCACATGATGTGGGCATATTACATAATAGATAGAAACACCCAAACACAATTTGGAATGAATGTGTATGGCATAATGGTACCAGGGTTTACCCATCTGGAGGTTGCTATACAAATGCTTGTCCCGAACCATGTGATGTATCATCACTGTCTTTAGTCTGGGGAATCCAATTTGAGTGTTCATTTGTGACCAATCAAGTCACTGCACCAGGAATTACTTATTATGCGTAATAGGAAACAAATATCTAACATATCACATTAACATCAGTTATTTAATAAACTATGCAGTCAAACTTCCACCAACAAATTCTGAAAATTTTGCCTAATCGGCCTTTATAAAACTCTTAATGATGTAATTTGGGTCAAATCATTAATATTATTATTTATTAATTATAAAAATATATGGAAGAATATTGTGTAAGAAACATTGTAAAAATGTTGGTGCTCTGTGGGTTTAGGACAAATTTGTTTTTAACTCTGAGGTTTAAACGTAAATCATATTTTTCAGAGAGTACCTGTTCGACGCTTTATGTCCTGCACCAATTTCACTGTATTTGTACAGAATTTCAAATAGTATTTTCATATTCAAATTTCTTCAATATTTAAAGGGTGTTCACAATGTTGAGATTGAACAATTTTCACAGATTTGTAAATAACTTACAAGTTACATGGTACAAAGATGGTCATGGTGGAAAATTTCCATTTCATTTTGTCTTGCTTGGAATGATATAGCTTTTGAGAAACTAGTAACACAATGAGTTTTGATCTCGCGAGACCAAAACCTTTTTTTGTTTAACTGTGAAAAATCGGGGGGGGGGGGTAATTATTTTCTCATATTATTTCAAAGTTCAGATACTGATCTTTGACAAGTACCAATGTTGGTCACGTGCTTAAATACTTAATTAGGAATCACATAAAAAAATCTACCATTTTGTTTAACCATAATATGTAAGGCACTAAAATTTGTATGGGACACTCCATTGACTTATGGTTAATATGCGAATTAAATATTGAATAAAAAATAATATAACAAAAACATCCGTTACCTATTAGTAATATAGTTAGAAGAAACAAATGAGTTATTGCAGACAGTTACAAACATTTTGTAAGTTACGAGACATTATCATCTATCAAAATTCGTTTGGAAAAAATATTATAACTATTTAAACACGGGCAAACAAGCTAATGGCAACCCCTATTGCCACCGCTGCATCACGGACGAGGCGTGCAGTATTCATATACATGCAAAGGTGAACATTTGTTATTGTACAAGATTCACTGCAAAAATAATCCAAAGATTTCAACTTAGAATTTAGATGTTTAAAACATTAAGCTACAGTGAAATGACGAAATGTGGATCATGAACAAAATGTGACAGTTTCCCCTTCCTTTTCTTCAAGAATACTGCAAGATGAAACTGTAAGCAAAGACATTTCAAATTTGTTTAAGACGTAATTATTGCTTTGGGGAGAAATTGTTTTGGTTTTAACACCGATTTGATTTCCAGTTATTGCTACAAGCCTGTGCAGACCATTTATAAATAAAACAGTGTCGAGTATAAAATAATATATAGGTTTTCCAGGTCATTTTCGGCAAAAAAGCGGCCAATTTAAACGCTATATTCCATTTCGAGCGAAATTGAAAGCCCCAAATTTCATTTTCACTTAACGTGTAAGCAATTGTTCTTTTGCGTCACGCGTTTGAAAAAGAAAATCGTTCAATTAAACAATCCACTCGAAAGGCATTCAAATTCGCAGCAGCTTTTCGCAGAAATGTCTAGTTGCGCGCGCCTGCTAAATTAAATGCCGATTTCACAAGGCTAAAATGAACGGCTAAATTGACCATAATTATTTTTGACCACATGAGGGCGCATCACATTACAGTTTCATCTTATTTTAATTGCCTGTAGGTATTTTCTTGCATCAATGAAGAAATACATTTAAATAAATAAAAACCCAAAACACACAGTTGTTTACTTGTTTTTCATCACGTGAAATTGGTCCACATACGCCCTCACGCGGTCAAAAATACGGCGAATTGAATAGAACGCTATAAGTTTACATGCCTCCAAGTGAAATTGAATGACGTTTTCGCTTTATATACGAATGAATCAAAGTGAAAAAAGGCTGCTGTTTTAACGAAAAGGACAGGGAAACAAAAATAATCAATTAAACCGTACCGACTTTTTTTGACAGAACAAATAATACGTTTAGATTGTGGTTTTGATTTCTGTTATGAACTTCATGACATTATTAAACTCAGAGATGTTATTGTTTTAAATCAGAAAAATATTATAACAAATCTCTAATGTCCTAAAGAATAAGATAAACTAACGGGTCACGTACATAAATCTTGCGTGCAAAAAAAAGAATGGGTGGAATTTGAACCTGCGACCTTCAGTTTAACGTGCCGGTGCTCTACCAACATTTCAACCCTTATTATAATTAATTTGCCTTTGTTCACCCAAGACGTTGGTGGAAGTGTTAAGCTTTTCCAAAACGACAGTTTCATTTTGTACATAACTGCCCTTAAATATTAAAAAAACTTCCCTTCATTTGGAGAAATCTTCCTTCTTACGTCTGGGAGGTTGCGGCAATACAAGTGATGGTTTCATGACGTAATCTGTCACGTTATCAGTGTCAGTGTTATTTAACACAGTGTACTGACCTTCAGACACCGTAACTTCCTTTACTGCCAGATTCTCGACACTGTGATGGTAACCATACAAGAAATATATCGCTGATCCTGTTCAAAGGCGAAGAACAAAGTTTACCGATTAGTATTAATTATTTTAGTGAAACCAGGGACTTTCAAAAGTGACTAGCACTGTGACCCTTAGGCCTATAGATACCTGTGTAGAGAAGATGGTGACGAAACATCTGTTTTATGTGGGACCTCAAATCAGGTACCGACTGAAAACTCAGTCCACATGCAAGGCTGTTGTATGCGAGGAAATAAGCTGAAAAGTTGCATGCCTGATGATGGGGCAAGCGAGCCAGTAGGGATTGGACCTTGATGGTGGGGCGAGCCAGTAGGGATTGGACCTTGATGATGGGGCGAGCCAGTAGTATTGGACCTTGATGGTGGGGCGAGTCAGTAGGGATTGGACCTTGATGGTGCGGCGAGCTAGTAGGGATTGGACCTTGATGATGGGGCGAGCTAGTAGGAATTGGACCTTGATGATGGGGCGAGCTAGTAGGAATTGGACCTTGATGATGGGGCGAGCCAGTAGTATTGGACCTTGATGGTGGTGCGAGCTAGTAGGGATTGGACCTTGATGATGGGGCGAGCCAGTAGTATTGGACCTTAATGGTGGGGCGAGCCAGTAGGGATTGGACCTTGATGGTGCGGCGAGCTAGTAGGAATTGGACCTTGATGATGGGGCGAGCCAGTAGTATTGGACCTTGATGGTGGGGCGAGCCAGTAGGGATTGGACCTTGATGATGGGGCGAGCCAGTAATATTGGACCTTAATGATGGGGCGAGCCAGTAGGGATTGGACCTTGATGGTGCGGCGAGCCAGTAGTATTGGACCTTGATGATGGGGCGAGCCAGTAGGGGTTGGACCTTGATGGTGGGGCGAGCCAGTAGGGATTGGACCTTGATGATGGGGCGAGCCAGTAGTATTGGACCTTGATGATGGGGCGAGCCAGTAGGGATTGGACCTTGATGGTGGGGCGAGCCAGTAGGGATTGGACCTTGATGATGGGGCGAGCCAGTAGTATTGGACCTTGATGATGGGGCGAGCCAGTAGGGATTGGACCTTGATGATGGGGCGAGCCAGTAGGAATTGGACCTTGATGATAGGGCGAGCCAGTAGGGATTGGATCTTAATGATGGGGCGAGCCAGTAGGGATATGACCTTATAAGGCTGCACTGCTCTGTCCAACATTGGGCTGCTGAAGGACCTGGGATTAAATATTGGTCTAAGCTGCTATATCTTTTAAATTTACATTCCGTAATCAATCAAGAGCAACCAAAAGCTTGTTCTGTTTGGAACAACAAATTCCCACCTTCATCACCACTACCAGTTATCATTTCCCAGAATTGATTAAGTAATCAATTAAATGAATAATTCAACATACCAATTGTAGTCCATATAGCGAAACGAATCCACGTTGTAGTTGATAGTTGCATGATGAAGACAGTGTTTATCATGATACTCAGCATGGGAATAAATGGTACAAGCGGAGTCTAAGGAAAATAAAAGACAATCTAATTTAAGAGTATGCAGTAAAATAGGACCACTTATTTAACTCTTGTTAAAGGAACGTTACAGAACTGGTAATTCAAATTTTCTTTATGATCACAGATTTACATAAACTTACACGGTCTAATGATGATGATAGTATAAGACATCCCTATATATATTTCTGTCTAAAATGCCATATTTGATGAGAAATAAATAAAACTAATTTCCGATTGGAGTTTATCGCTCATGAGCGTTTTATTCATGCATTGTATAACACATGCAAATGTGTAATCGGTTTTTCACTATTTTCTCGTAACCCAGATGGCCGATCGATCTCAAACTTCTACAGGTTTGTCAGTTTATGTATATGGTGGATTATATAAAGTGCTTACACTGCGAGTTAGCAAAAACCAATTCTGCAATGTTCCTTTAAAGTTGACATGCTGTTTTAAAACGAAAAACATACAAAAACTTTCGCATAAAAACGGACACTGCACAAAATACCTGCAACATCTAAAATTGTTTGTACATGGCTGATGGACGTGAGATAATGTCGGGATCCCCACAAACATTAATTGTTAGGTTTTTAATTAACTACCGCTTATCATTGGCGGAGTTTTCGTACAATACCATAAATGAAAGCTTAACCTTTCTCAAATCTACAAATATTTAAATCTAAATTTTGGTGCCGAATCGGCCAAAAAACGGACCAAGCATCTTTGGCGTTATTTAAGGCGCTCGGTCCAGCTACCGTAGACACATTGTTCGGTAGACATCGGAGACCTAATTTGCACAATGATCATGTGCTTGTGTTATAAATATTTGCATGCATTCCATCTGGTTTGAAATTAATAGGAACTTAAGAGGACTGTCATCATCGCAGTGATGGGCGAGCAGCGCATTGGTGGAAAATGGCGTCGCGATCTTCGTATTTGTTTTTGTCAAACCGAAGTTACATCTCTGCAACCGATAAATCCGTAGAATTCTATTTTCAAATTTGTTGGCTTTAGTAGCCCGAAATGTTCTGCAATTTATCGCGTTTATAATCGCTGTAAAGTGTTTAAATTAATAAACGTGCATTTTGTGATAAATTCAGGTGTTATACAGGTGTTGGCTTCAACTGTCCGGTGCTAAGTAGACTTTGGTAGCCAATGGGATACCGAAACTCTCGTTCCCGTTCGGTGATGTTCGGCCATGTACATGGTTAATTTAATGCAATACTTTACATTCGACGGTTGTTCAAATAATTGTTTTAAATATTCTTAAAACTCAAACTGTATCTAAAACTCAAACTGGTTTGTGTATTTATTATTTATATGGATGACTAAACCCAAGTGATGGAACACAAATTGATAACAACACAGGGAGCTATGGAAGGAGAATGCTCAAAGGAAATGAAATGATGGGCGGGGCACTTGGCAAGAAGCAAGACACCAGATGGACTAAGAGACTCACAAAATGGCAACCAAGGACAGGCAGGAGAAGAAGAGGAAGACAAACAAGGAGATGGAGGGATGAAATCACCACATGAACATGACAACATGTAGAATGACAAGTGAAAGAAGAGAATGTAAATTGCTGGAGGAGGGCTTCATCCAACAAGGGATAAATACAGCCTGATGATGATGATGATAGATGACTTAAATGTATCAATACGCACCTTAAATTGTGATCCAATATTAACTTGCTCATGGAGAGTGATGGGTATAAAGGTCACAAGAGCTGAGACGCTGAGAATTATGACGAGTAAGATGACCCACCAGTCTCCTGCTTTGATGTTATCCATGAAGACAACAGCAAAGAATACCACTAGTACTAATAGGCAGGTAGTAGTCACTATACACAAACTTGGAACCATACACGGTGGATAGCTATTCATGGTGGTTAGAAACTGATATCTGGGTTTTAATACACCTCCTGAGACGGGTTGATCGTTGTCATGGTCGTCAAGGAAACGAGTTTTATCTGTACCATCATTATCCTCGTCATCTGTATCGCCATCTTGTGACGTCATATTATTCTGCTGGAGAATTATACGAGTAAGACGAGTTGTCCGGTAACGAAGAAACATGACGCACATTGCAACCATATTGAACGAAACTAGTGTCCCGATGGAAAGAACCTTTGACAGTGTTGACAGATCGAAGAAAATGACAAGAACTGCTGTGAATACCCCAATGCAAAGTGTTCCTACAAGTGGGGTCTGGGTCGTAGGGTTTACTATGGTGAAACATTTAAAGAGTAAACCATCCACTCCCATAGCGTATGTTACTCTTGTCAGTGCAAAGGCCGATGGTACTAAACAAGCTCCCATAGAACACAGTGCACCCATATCAACGATGTACTTGGCCCATATTAAGTTATGCTTAACAAATGGTGTTGCTAAGACAGCGCTGATGTCGATCTCATAGTACGGTACTGCTAGGGTTAAACTTACCGATACAACGATGTATATAGTTGCTACACTGACTAGAGATCCAATAATAGCGCGTGGTATGCTTCTATGACTATCAACAGCTTCTTCCGCCGAGACAGCAATTGTATCAAAACCAACATAACCAATAAATACAATGGCAGCACCAGAAATTGTTCCACCAATTCCAAAAGGGAAAAATCCCCTTTCCGTCCAGTTATTTCCATCCGCAAAGATGTAACCACCAACGCTTATAAAAGAAATTATGGCGATATTAAGAATTAGCAAGACATTGTTAACGGTGGAACTTAAGCTGGTGCCTGTTGCCACGAGGATTAAAATTAGTAGTGTAATGAGGCCACCGACTATATCAGGAACTTTACTCACGAAGGACGAGTTCCATGGTTCTCCTCCCATCAAGACTTCAACAGTGAAGTTAGATATTTGATGATTTGTCAGGGAATTTAAATATCCGGACCAGCCACTACTAACAACTGCAGTACTCAAGACATATTCCAGTAGTATACTCCAACCAACTAAGAAGGCTGGGAACTCACCAATAATGGAATATGTAAACAGGTACGCCGAGCCTGTCTTGGTGAAGATACTTCCCAATTCAGCATAACATAACGCGGCCAACATGGCGGCTAAACAAGCAAAAAATAGAGATAAAACCACGGATGGTCCAGCGATTTCCTTTGCAACGCCTCCGGTTAAAACATACAAAGTAACACCAACCATAGCAGAGATACCCATTAACGTAAGGTCGAGACACGTCAGACATTTCTTCAATGGACTTTCATCTGTATTTAAGTCAAAAGTCTTAAGACGGCACAAATTCCTAAGAAAATTACTGCACGCCATTGTAAGACGATGTTCCAAGCTATAACGCTCTTCAGTACCGTAAGGAGGGTCAGGTAAATAATGAAGTCTGGCCAGTTCTAGAAACTGTTGTAGTTGGTGTTTTGTCGGTATCAGTCTTGACTGATGATGTTATGAGAACTCTGGTTGAAGGATCGTTACAGAATGCGATGTTCCATGTTAAGTTGACCACCTAGATTAGAGACAAAGGTTAAAGAATACAGTTTTAAATTGGACATTATAGTTTGTTGCCAAAAAAACTCAGGTCACCATAACTACAACTATAACGAAATCCAAATTTTGGTGAAGTTTTAACTAATTACAAAATGGGCTTACATCTCGTGTCTTTTGTAACAGTCCCATTTTGAACTTGAAAAATGCATGCACTTTAAAGGGTGTGTACAACATTGGTAATTGCCAAAGACCTGTATCCAAACTCGATGTGACCCAACATATACATGAAATAACAAACCTGTGAAAGTTTAAGCTAAATTGGTCTTCGGAGTCATGAGAAAACAGTGAAAAAAAACCTTATGTGTTTTAACTTTTGTTCTAACATCGGAATTTATCCTGCAGGATAAATACTATTATTTTACTCATTTCGTAAAAACTATGGCTTTTCAAGCAAAACTATTTTTAGTTTTCTACCATGACCATCTTTATACCATGTGACTTATGTGCAAATCTGTGAGCATTTATATTTTCATTCTTACCAATGTTGTACACACCCGCAGTAGCAGATATCACGCCCGATATGTGGCAGAGGGAGCCTTCTTTCAATATCCCTATGGATGTACGGTACTAACTAAAACACGTCTTCCACTTTTAAAGTTTCGTAGTTCCTGAAAATCCTCTAAAGAATCGCTGTAAGTCCATGTAGTCCCAGAACGGTGATGGAACATAGGGGAGTGCAACCAGGTGTTCTCTATGGTATTATCCCGAACCCAATGGAAGACACAATGAGCGGGTCATATAATGTCATATCGAGCACCAGACGAGCAGATACAACGAACAAGAATATTTGGAGCCAACAATACTAGCAGTGCAGTGGTGGAATCAACAACGAAGGTCGTTTGTTAAATAGAGTCTATCCGATGTATAACCTCGCGTGCTTTTACATGACATGTAAAAGACGTATGGTTATTATGCATGGCTGGCTTTACTTATTATACATAATCGATACGCATTATGCGGAAAATATACCGAAGAAATCGGCCGCCACTTTTTACCTTAATATTATATATAATATTTTGCTCTGAACATGTTTTTGTGGTCACACCATGTGTAAAGTGTATTTTAATCCAAAAACCCGAAACTATTTTCTTTTTTAAATCGGAGTTTTTTAAAATATTCTATCCGAAAATACCTTAAGAAAAAAATCCGAAAGATGATTAAACATTCAAATTCAGAGGTATTTGTGACTGTTCAAAGTTTACATAAAAATTGGTAGTTCTTTTTATTTGTATGCTGAGTTAAAGGCACTGAACACGTTTGGAAATTGTCAAAGACCAGTGTTCTCACTTGGTGTATCCCAACATATGCATAAAATAACAAGCCTGTGAAAATTTGGGCTAAATTGGTCATCGAAGTTGCGAGAAAATGATGAAAGAAAAAACACCCTTGTACAAATTGATGTGCTTTCAGATAGGAATAAAAAACTTCTTGCAAGAGGTTTTTATTATTTTAGTGAGAAATTACCTCTTTCTCAAAAACTATACGTTACTTCAGAGGGAGTCGTTTCCTACAATGTTTTATACTATCAACAGCTCTCCGTTGCTTGTTACCAAGTTAGTTTTTTGCTACTAATTGTTTTGAGTCATGACCAAACGTGTACGATACCTTTAAGACAGAGTCTGTTCATTGAAATTTGTACACAATGTCTCCACAAGTATGACTAGTGATGGAAACGTGTTGTCTCTTATGTCCTCTCAAGGGAACAACAATTGTCACATGCGTTTCAACTTGGTAATTCGTTATAGGAAGGTTACATTCTGCATGGGAATGGGAAACATTATTTGAATACTTCTAGCTACAAACATTTAAAATAAATGCAATTTTTAAGGAGCCATTTGAAAAACATTGTTCATAAACATTTAAAATAAGTTAAACGTATTAAACGATTCCTTTATCAATTTTATAACTTTGAAAAATTTAATTTTTCGAGACAACCGGCCAGGCTATTTTTCAAGATGGTTGCCAGCTTTTTTCGGTGTGCTAAAGTCTAAAATACTATCTTATTTATTTTAAAAAAAAGTTGTCAGGGATTGTTGAAAATGTATCAAGGCGGCCTTTAAAAAGGAAGCGGGCGGGGACGCTTAACATATTTTTACTTTTATTTGGCCTTATATGTACTTTACCAAGAGAAATTATTTGCAAGAAATGAGAGACATTAGGTCTAAGGCTAAGTTCAGCACATGTGAGCATATTTTCTGAACAGTGTTAGGCCTAATTAGTTTACAGATTGTGCACGTTTTATTAATTGTGAAAACCAAACAAATCACATTTAATTTTGTCTTCAATCTCATTTGGGGGCGGGGAAGGGTTCCGCTCTTCTGGTTATGCAACTTTCATGGTGCAATACACCGAAGAAAATGAACAACACTCCCTTTGTTTTTCTATCTTTCTGGTAATGAAACCATTGGCCCCTCAAAAGTGACTATCGCTGTGACCCACAGGCCTTAACCCTAATGGGTAAAAACCAACGCGACCAGGTATTAGATCGAAAACCCAATCCATGGCTAAGTCCAGAATTTAAAAAAACACTGAGCCAACCTCAGTGCTGTAAAGTTAAAGATGGTTTTAGATTGTCATCCTTCCTTAATAAAGCTACAACAACCGGCGTAGCTTTTCTGTCATAAATGTTTAGATTGAACCCACCATGGACTCCAATAAATTAAGGAATAACTAGTAGTAGTATAGAGGCAGTCCAGATAGGGCGTTGAGTACAGAAGCAGAAGCAGAATAGTGGGGGATATGAAAATAGAAAAATATACATGAGCTGTTCTATTACCGTTTACTTTCACTGACAGGTATATACTGCAACCAGTAAATCCCAGTTCCGTCCACGTTGGTACAACGTCCCAGAGTTGCTTGCGTTCCGCCAACGACGAGAGGTGTCTTTCCCAACACATCGAACCTCCAATGGGTCAAATCCTTCGCATCCAACTAAAGTGACATATACATATATATCAATAACCTAGTTAACTATGTATAGCCCTATATGGACAACACTGAACTTTCTCGTAATTAATAACTGGGAGAAAAACCACAACTTCGTTAACGCTAGTTGTTGCAGTTAAAATGCTTACCAAACGAACTGAGAGTATTTTACCCACACTGGCAGTCTTTCTCAAAATGCTAACAAAATCCACTATGATTGAAATGCATTGCATACATATGTACAGGTAGGCCTACACATGGAATTGTCTTTATTGACAAACCCTTTTCTGTATGAACAAAAACCAAGCCCCACATTCCAACTCCAGTCGCTGCGGAGCTAGGGAGAAGTGTTTGACCTCCACACAAAGGGGGTTCTGTCATGCCTTCACTTTAATCTCGGCAACCACGTACGCACAGATACTGTAGGAACCATCCATGCATGCGGATCACTTCAATTGCCATTTGTACATTGCCGTATTGTACGGAGCCCCTAAAGGGAGAGGTAAAACAAAATAATTAAAAGGTAAAACAAAAATATCAAAATTAATTTGTTCCCTCGAAATATTATTTCATTCCTTCGAAATGGTAATTTCATTCCCTCGAAATAATATTTCGTTCCTGTAAGAAATAATTTTTCTTCTTCTACCTGTCCCTTCAGGGGCTCAGTAAGTTTGAAAACCACATGCGAAGATTTTTCCCCGTACCTCACGTTGACTAAGGGGCCACCGCAAAGCGTCCCGATTGGTCAGTTCCTATATGAATTATGCATGTATAGGCCACGAGAGTTCTCGCGAGAGAGGAAGTGGAGTTAGCCTTTCGTCAAGGCCTTCGTGGCCGAGACAGCTGTGTAGCCGCGAAGTGACTGGAACCAGAGACGCGCGAGTGGCGAAGCAATGAGGGCCTTTTCCAACTGTTCAACGTTTTTCTTTTTTCTTGATTGTTGCTACCTTCCCGGGGTATATATAGCAAAACTCAAAACCAATCATAAGCGATGGGGTCAGCTTACATTAGCCTATTATGCATTGTGATTGGTTAACCTTTCAGCACTTTACTTATTTGCATACAAATTATGAATAATTTATATGTGAACCTTTATGAATAATTCAACAACAACAAAACGCAAAATCAAGTTGAAAAAAGGCCGTGGATTCCAAAGGGGCCTAATGCTCTACACTGAGCGTATACTCCCATTAACATTAACGTTAAACACGCCAACTCGACATGATCAGCTCAAACACTAATAATTTGAAATTTTTCAAAACGTTTTTTAGTGTTTCCTGTGACGGTTTACCACGTGACCTGTACCCGCCTGTGACAGTACTGGAAAGAAGACGAGTCTTTCCTTTCCCACACTATTATTCACGTTCTATTATTATTACCCAATGCACCATGACATGTTAACAATTGGTGATTTATTAATTCAACAGTGGGCTAATGTCTTCTTTGATGCTACCAGGTCTACTTAACATAAAATAACACAACCTTGATTGACATACACAGGCGAGTTCTTTACTTCATTTTTTTGTATCACGTAAATCAGACTCGCAGAGTACACACGTGGAACCTTTCGCTCTCGGTAGGCCTACATTTTTGATAATTCGAACAGCTTCTTTTTAAAAATACAAATCCGAGACTAACCAGAGCTAAAACAAAAACAAACAATCTTGATGACAACTGTGTTTTGATGCCGATGTTCTCCGTGAGGATCTACGTTATGCAGAATTTCAACGTGGCCTCAACGATTGGTACAATTCGAGAAATTCCTCACCCAGGTGTACTTTAATCAACGACCACAAAGGAATCGGCTTTGAATGTACTGGTTGTTCGGTTTTGGAAAACCAATTTTGATAAATTGTCTTCAGCATGACAGAAACGATGAAACTTGTACTCAGTATCGTTTGTGTTTGTGTCTGCAAAGTACAGACTCTTAACCCTACAGTGACCATAAAAATCAACACTGTAGAAAGTGAGATACATCAAGGGGGCGCTGTCGAACTGCAATGTGACATCACTGGTCTCAATCTTTCGGGACTTTCTGGTTTTATTGTAGAGTGGAGGAGACCATCTAAGACATTAGTATGGAACGGTACATCTTACGACCTGAAGTACATTGTCAGATCACTCCCGTATGATTCAAAGATTGGTACTTTAGCTCAGCATATGACGTTTTCTCCACTTGTTCTGAGTGATACCGACGTCTATACATGTAACTTGAAAGTTTTCCAACCTACAGGAGGAAGTATAATCCTGGATTCAGACAACGTCTTGTTATCTATTCCACATTTTCCTGACGAATCTCCAACTTGTACACCGAATGGACCACTCATAGTGGCACTAAATCAACGCATCCATTTGAGCTGCTCATCTGCGCCTGGCTATCCAACAGTTATACTTTCAATCATGAAAAAGTCAACTAATGTAACTGGAATGTTCGTTGCCTTAGAAACTGATGAGTTTCTAAGTAGAGAAACTGATATAACAGTGAGTGCTGAAGACAACGGTGCATCGTTTGAATGTTTAATCACATCCCCTTATCATTTCCCATTGAGTCAGAGAAGCTGTATGATTGGTCAGTTTGTCATCTTTCCAGGACTAAACAAGACTACATCTTCCTCACACACGACCACTATCTCTACAACTCCCCACGTCACCGACAGTAGTCCAACGTCTATCCAAATCTCTGACCGTAATTTTACATCTACCATAGGATCTACCATAGGATCACACTTAGAGACCACCCCTAAAACATTCCTCGTAGCTGGATTAGCATCTTCAATAGTCATCCTAGCCTTCTTACTAACAGCTCTGTGCATTTTGTTTGCGTTTCGTTCCGGTCAAACTCAACCCCATGACGTCACAAAACGCCCGGATGAGGAAGATCTTACTTCAAGACGGTCAACTCCTCCGTTCCACATTCTTGATTTCGAGATATATAACCCAAGACAATGGCCACGTAGGAAAGACGATAATGTCCTTACTGATATTCCGGAATCACATTACGAAAATAATTTGGACGTCCCCGTGTATAACATAATATCGGACACGTAAACTACTTGACGCCACACAATGTGAAGTCGACCATCTTTACGGGCAATGATGGACTGTAACGCACAACTATCCATGTTCGTAAGTGTGACGTAGTTCCACTATCAGCCACGACCACTTCACACAGAAATCCATAATGTCCGTCATGCGTTGTGCGTAATGCGTAGTGCGCAATGCGTATTCGTAACAACTATTTGCATTGCTCGACGTGTGTTTCCATTTTCACGCATTGCCCACTACGCATTATACGCACAACGGATGACGGGCACGTGGATTTCCGGCCCAAAGCGGGCGTTTTACACGTATCACGCATTACGAATTAACCTCTCGTATTATGATTGGTAGAACTTCAAACTCGCTAACTGTTAACGGTGAAGAGAGAAACTATAGGGATGTTTACGATAACACCTTTTACTGATCCATTTAAGGAGTTGTGTAGGCCGCTTTGATTAGAGCCCGTGTTTAGATCACTCGACGTTTCGATCAGTATGCGTTCATCGTACTCCCGTTGAAGGCGACCAGGATACTGATCGAAACGTGAACCAGATCTTACCAGGGGCCCACACGTAACTCCAAGAGAGTAGTATAGCGTTATACCGTAAAATATTTTGTTTAACTATTCCGTTTACCAAAGATTAATTAAGCATTGGATTTAAATGTCTACTAGTTAAACCTTTATTACTTCAGATTAAAATACTCTTGAATGGTAATAAGAGCCAATCCATTACGCTTTGAGTCGTGCTAAACCTGACACCAAGTGGGTTTACTTCACCACCACTGATCACCTACACACCTATATAGTTCATATCCAGTGTAAATACACAGTGTTTCATGGGAAGTTGGTTTCCATCGCACTTAATTATACATGTCATGAAATTAAACCATGACGCCACACTATTAAGGCATGTATGCACGGTTTTTTTTTACGAATCTACATGTTCAGTAGATTCGTTCCGAAAATACAGACAACTATTCAACTAGTTTTGTAAACAAAATAAATATCCTTAAATAAACAAAATACAGTTGTACATGTTTTTTAATTTTTGAATGAGGGAAAACTAAGTGATTATTTCAAGTAATATAGATTTTGTTGGATAAATAAATCAATAATTTGTAAGAAAGTAATTTTGCAAACAAATTCAAACGGATAAGCGAATAACAGATACAAGTCGATGGTTTTAGTGAGTTTAACATTTTGAGGCAATGTTTTCCATGTTACAAAGTCACGAACCATTAAAGGGACTGTATACATCTGGTAATTGGAGCCCACTGTTTGTTTCAATTCTATATAGTTGTAGATAAACCTGCGAAAATTTCATTTCAAAAGGTGGTAGCGTTTTTGAGATATTGCCGAAAATCTGGAGCGGTTATGTCCACGCAGGAAGAATAATCTGAAATTGGAATACACTATCTGAGAAACGTTAATGCAGTAACGCTTCTCAGATTCAAATATTGGAGATAAAAACTGATAAACTTTTCCATAACCGCAGTACTTAAATGTATTATACTATCCAAAGCTGCTGTACTTCTTACAAAGTAAGTTTTTATTGGCATTAATTTTCAGAGTCATTACCAAACGTGTACATTACTGTATGATATGGCAAACTAGTTTTAAAAGCCATAGTTCTTTTGTTCAGCATCGGCCATGTCTTTATAAGATAACCTAGATCGATTCGACAGAGAACTTGCTGTATATAATCTCTGTAAGTTACTCTATAACTAACGTTAGTGACGCACAATGATAACCGATTATCAATAATTAGTAATTTGTCATTTTGTGATAAAGCACAAATCTGAAAGGGCTGAGGAAAAGTTCAGTTAAACTCTTTAACTCAAGACGAGCATTTGTATTAATGATATTTGTTCTTTCAGCTTAGTAAACAGGCGTACAATTTAAACCTCTATTGAAAGACTAAATCCCAAACAATACTTCTGTTTCTTTTTTATACGCAACATTATTATGAAACGTGGGTTCACCGTTGGAAACCAACACTTACGTGACGGCCAAATGAGGGCGTTGTTTAGTCAGCGATAACTCATCAATTATTACGTAAGGCTTAGAGAGAGAGAGGAAAAACATAACTGTCTCCTGTTAAGTAAAATTTTTATAAGCTTTGAATGATGTGAACAGATAAATAGACTTACCAAACCGAGGCTGGAAGGACAAATAGTCTGTTCTATTATTGGTGTAGAATTGAATCGGATTGCATTATTAATATTCCGCTGACAGGATGTACCGGTACACATTAATAAGATCGTTATGTACATGTACAACGTAATATAATGTGTATTATTTCTGAAAAGTTCTAATATAATCTGTGAGTGTGAAATAAATGTCAACTTATATATATGCAGGCACGTAGGAACCGGGGGGCGGGGGCGGGGGCCACTGGCCCCCGCTGAAAACATGCTGAAAACATGAGGGGGGCCGGGCCCCCCTAAACAAATGTTGTCCGGATGATAAATTGGCTTGTATTATGTTCTGAGGGAATAGTACTGCAGTCTGTAGGCCATTTAATCAGATCACATTGACAAAGTGGCTATTTGAATACATTTGCTCATATGTGTATGGGGTCAACAGTGAAGGAGGCGCCCATTCCTTATGCGTGTATACAAAAGCCAGCGTGGGATTAACATTTTCTAGGAGTACTTCGTTGATGTTACAGGAAATTTTCCTGTAAAATTAGACGATTGATATTGATCAGAAGTGCTCTTTTCCTCTGTATTTAGGCACACGGAAGCTTGATTTTTCGACCCCAAAATGCCAAAAGCTTCGCCCCCTGGACCCCACCGGGGCTTCGCCACTGGACCCCACCAGGGGCCGTGAGGCCGGCCCCTGGACCCCAACCCATTTGAGCCACAAATGGAGAAGCCTGTGTGCGCTGTTATGATCCCCGGTTCAAAAAATCCTGGGTCAGCGCATGCTCATATCTTAAAAAAGATAGCATCGAACAGTATTTTAGCATCAATATTTCGAGGGATGTTTCTACCATCATAAACTTTACACCGTGTCAGTTTTATTTGTTTAAATATTTTAACTTCATGTTTTACATCGCAGATTTTAACTGATAGTACATTAAACGATTTTATGCAATTCTGGTGATCTGGGTAAAGTGTTTAATAATTAAGGTGAGTGACCAGGCAAATTTCACAGATATAACCTGCCCCCTGTTAAAGTCATCTTCCTACGTGCCTGATATGTATATAGAACGAAACCAATGGTCACTATTCCTCACAGTATAGACTTGAAACAAGACTGTCTCAGCATGTTATAGGAGGTGTGGTAAAGTCTCATTTGGGTGAATTGTGGGCGCAAGAACAGTCAGTTTGTACTCGACGTTTCGACCAGTATACTATGGTCGTCGTCCGTTGCTTTAATTCTACTATGTTGGCATGTTGAACAAGGTTGTCCCATAAATCGATGGTATAAAGTAGTGTTTCATGGTAAAATCATAGCTGTATGGCACAGAGCTGTACAATCATGGCCTGAAGTTTGTTTACTTTACAAAACCAGGCAAAGAAGTTATGTCTTTGTTCACAAATAATGGTATTTACATGTCATTTGGTCGTTCGTAAAATATGATGTCGGTAATAAAAACGACTTAATTGTGAGCTATTTAGTTTAATCATAATTTTCATATGATTTCAGTTAGGTTGCTTGTTTATAATGCATATTTACATTTCAATAAAGTGAAACTAATGATACAAAACTAGGGTAGAGACTTACAATGGTATGAAATTTTCAATAATATTTACTATGCCTAATAAATGCAAATCAACAGCCATTAATTTCTCGATGTCGTAACTCCATCTATTTATGACTCAGTCAACAAGTCTATCATGTTCATTGACCCATAAATGGTTTGGTGGTCCTGATCGATCCTCCATACCCCTCGTGTACAATCTGTATGGGGAAATCCCTGAAACGCATACAATCATAGTACAATAGACACCGAGGGGGCCAGCCTGTGGGTTAAGCCATTGTAACTAAACATAGTGTTAAACCAGAGAGAAGCGTGGGTTTGGCTGTAAACCACGACATGGTTAATATATGGCAGTTTCTCCAATCCGGAAGCACATAAATTATGTCATAAATATATCAGTAAACCATCGTAAATTAAGTTGATGGTAGCTGCGCAATGCAGTGTTTAGTTTGTTGCTGAGTGGATTGTATCTTTAATTTTTTCCACGATGGAGGCGAGAGTATGGTTGTCGTTCTGCTCCTTGCTTATTGGTGTCTTTGCGAAAGAACCATCTGTTTCTATAGAGATTAAGTCCAAACTGACTGACATTCGTGACGGGCAAGACGTGCAGTTAAACTGTACTACAACAGACATTCAGCAAAATGTTACTGTTGGATTTCGCAAAGATGGAATGGAAGTTGTGTCAGTAAGTTATATGACACATCGATTTACGACGAGTTCATTGTCATCACCTGATGGTAGGCATGTTACCCAACTTGGACAAATACACGATTTTAACAATTCTACAGATACCGGCGATTATGAATGCTATGTACAAACTACATCAGGAGCTATTTTAGCTTCAGATACCATTTTCCTCTCTGTCTTACACTTCCCTGATTCACTGACATGTTTACCAAGTGGACCCGTAAACGCTACTCAAAATGCCCCGATCACAGTCAGCTGTACGGCAGACAGGGGCTTTCCGATAGCCACGCTGCAAACAAATATGACCACACCAAATAATGACAGTTGGATGCTAACTGAGACTGAAGGCAAACTGGTCAAATCTCTGGATTTGATATTAAACACTAGCGACAATGGAGTCTCGTATCAATGTTTAATAACTTCATCTGAGTATTTTCCCAAAATGCAGAAACAATGCATGATTGGCCCAATATCCGTCCTGCCTCCGACTGCATCAGAGATACTTACTCCATCTTCCCCTCTCTACACCTCCACGGTCATTCAAGGAAGTGCATCTTCAACATCTTCAACATCTTCAACTGTGACTACTCAATCTCCTGTAAAAACTCAGTCATCTGTTGCAGTCAGTGTCATTGTCACTCTAATTGTCACCGTCTTACTCATTATAGTGATAATATTTATTCTGCATCGTTGCGGTTACTGGAAATGGAAGACAGATAAGAAGAGGACACAGGAAGGCGAGTCTGAAGATGACAACACTGGGATAAACTCTACTGAACTACAGTCTCAAGATAACTTGGTTCTCATTGACGATATGATTGATCCTATGTATCAAGAGCTGCCGTCATCACACACCTTGCCTACAAGTAATCTACCCCCATCGGTAGCTAGCCAAGACACTACTCTAAACATGCCAGAAAATATACCCCCATCAGTTAGACCTCGGATGGAGTTACCATCTACGTCAGAAGTTCAACCACCACGCGCGAGGGCACTCGATTCAATTGATGACGTCACGTACGCCCGTCCAATAAAGAAGCCTAAATCTTCAGATGTTAATGATCGCACGGACAGCTTGGAAAAAAAGCAACTTGACTTCAGTCATTTATACGCAAAAATTAAAAGAAATGTCTCGAGAAAGAAGCAATCACGTGACAATAATAACGCATGTGTAGCTGACGTAGACTCGTCTGCGTCTGCGCATTGGACGATCTCGTTTGTAGATACGACATCATCGCACGAGAATCCTTCAGCTGATTTCATTGACTGTTATATAGCTACCACTGATCTTATTTTTCAAACTGAAGACGATGAGACTGTAAGTCCCGAAGACCAAACACCCTATGCAGAGGTTTCATTTGTATAATAACTTGTATATATTTTGCCTATTTTTGCCTTTTGCGCCAAATCCTATTATACAGATACAGAAAATAGTGGTTTAGTTACACATAGTTTACGATGAATAGAATTTTGCAACAAAAATGACTGTTCAGACGATTTCATGATAATTAAGTTACGGCACAATCGTTTTTATTTTATTTTACATCACATAGGAGGGGGAAGGTGTCACACCATCGCTATAGATAGTTCCCACGTGACGTCACACAGTTGAAGTCGGCCATCTTTACGGGAAAATCAATCTTTTTTTTTAAACGCACAACACGCTGTGCGTAGATACCAGTGTGGCACTCGGGAGTTTTGTTTTATTACATTTCTATACATGCATGATTGGTCTGTGAACCACTTGGCTGAGTAATTAGAAAACTTGACCCAGGTCAAAGCCAAAAGCCAAGATGCCCCTAAAGATGGCGTCTGTCGGGTACTATGTGTTATTCATTGGATATGTCATAGACTAAAATACCAGTACATCATTTCTCCGCGTTTACCCAAGAGACAGTTTATCCAACAGCTTCTTTCACACTCCATTTTAATACATCTCCCGAGAAATTCCCAGGAATATTTGGTTGATCTTTTTATACTTAATTAATGCTAACGCTTTCTCTTAAACTGAAACTTGTAAAGTTTGTTTAAAAATATATATTTGGTATTTTGCAATAGACATATTCGAGTAGGCTGTTCACAGTTCCAAAGAGAAAATATTTATAAAAGTTGGTTGTGTTTTTTATGATCATAGTCACACACAGCACTATTGACTTGACACTTTGGTTCCACCATGTTTTGTATACACGTGTACATAAGTTTTGTAATCGCGAACACGACTATGTCTGTGACTCGACATGGTGTTCTCGAAAACTCTCATTATGTTCCGCCCCAACATCAGAAAAGTCCCGACTTGAATTGGGACCGGTCTCAACTTGAGTGTTATAGTTGGTACGGCCAATCTGTTATAGTTGGTACGGCCCAACTACAGTCGCTACGGCCCAACTGCAGTCGCTGACAGTGATTCTGACAGTGATAGTGATATTGATGTAGATAACCACAATAAGTAATTTTGGAACCTCTCAATTTTCTCTGAGCTTACAACGGGGCTCAAACGTATTGGCAAACTTGAGAAGAATCAACTGTTTCTCCATCACGTACACTCAACTGCATGCATTCAACCTTCAACACTTATCCACAAGCAGTCTAGTGTTGCAACCATCCAATGCAACAGCCACTGGATCCCAGCTGTAGTTGGGTCGTCCCAACTGTAACACTCCAAGTTGGGACCCGTTCCAACTATAGTTGGGACGGCTCTAAAGTTGGGACGGACCAAATAATACCCTATGAATTATTGGTAGCCTTGGTCGACCATGACCAAACAACCTAACCCATACATAAACACGTGAATCAAAAAGCAGTCAGCCGTGGTAATGCTTTGAATATCAAAGCATTTTATTATTGCTGCCGACTACTTCTTTATGAACACAATCTCGCATAAGGTTAGAGGCCTTTGTCAAGTCATTTTCCCGTCCTAACATTTTGTCTTTTTGTGAAAAAAACATACATCACGTATAGTGTTGCTAGGTTTACGTTGAGGATAACAACACTTTTTGTAAAGTATATTATTGTTGATCTAATTTTACATTAAAATATGTAATAAATTGCATCAGGATAAAGAATAATAGCTTAGTTTTTACCGATGTGTGTTAAGCACTGCATGCTCAGTATGCCTGTGTTGTTGTTTTTTCCCGAGTATACAGTGAGTGCTTGTCACACCTTGGTTTTTAGTGTAAAAACAACACTATTTATTTTACAATACCTTAGTTGTAACAATGGGTATTTTCATATTCAATAAAATATACCTAACATAGAATTAAAATCATATCAAAATTATATTTGCAGCTACGTATTTATATTCATTTCATTTCTCGGGTAGATAAAAAGTACAATAATTGATTGAAAATATAACAGTTCACACAGATCTACACCTAACTTTACATGTAAAGATTGTCAAGGTGGGAAACCTCCCCTGAAATAGTTTTGCTTGAAATGCAATAGTTTTTGAGAAATGAGTAAAACAATATCAATGTTTATAAACAGTGAAATTACAAATCCCCTACTATTTTGACAAACGCTGCTTCAAAGTTAGAAAACACAGTACTGTTGACAGAAATAGTTATGATTGTCACGGGACGTTTCCAGGAGGGTGTTACAATTAAGAACAAATCCAATCGTCTGAAATCTTTCAAACTTTGAATGGTTTATCTACAAGTCGATATTTGAATACTGCCCTCAACTGAGTAAAAGAGAGTCTTCAAAAGTCTAATGGAGAATTAAGTGAATTCAGGGATAAACCACTCGGGATGGAATTGAACCCGCGACCATGTATATACAAGAGCTGAAGAATAAAACCTTATGAGCTTCCCCAACAACAAGATACATAGCTGCTTTGTATACGAGGTACCGTTAATTCTATTTTAACAATTAAATCTGGAATAGTGATCAGTAAAAACCCTTCACCAAAATATGATGTAATGTAAGTGACAGTGATGTCGGTCTCAAGACCTGGTCTCGGTCTCGGACTTCCTCAACTACAACACTGATAAGTGATATTTAAAGCTCGTTGTGTATAATAGGAATTAACTATTACTGGTAATTGTGGGTGCAACCAAGTGTAACTCTTTTTAGGGCGTCCTGAGGACGAGTAGAGTACTGTTTGAAACGTCGAGGCCACACTAACGGCTGTTCTCAGATTCAACAACTCCGCCCCTTAACGAGATTTGCAAAAGGTTGCAACCCGCAAGATTACTCGTAATTCATTTTATTCCAGTGAGACATCATCATATAATGTGTCTGGTTTTGGATGTACGTTTTCGTACTCCTGGGTTGAGTTATCGTTGTGCACGTTTTCTTGTGAAGCTGTTTTCTGTCTCCGGAGTTTTCTCCGTGTGTCAATTTGAGTAGAAGATGACCAAAAGATGGTTCCATTAATAGTTGATCCCGACAATTTATAACATGAAGAAATGGGGAAAATATCCATTGAGATAGTTGGATTGCCAAGCTCAGATAAGCATTTCATATTTAACACTGACCCGTCTTCGACTGTGATATGGGTTACCGGGAAAATATAACACTGAAATTGTAACACTGTCGGTGGCTACAATTAGGTTAGTTCCATCAATCAAGTTATTCATGATATTACAGACATACATAGCGGCGTCCGATTTGTGTAATTCAGAGATTGTAAGATTTTCAATAATGACACCATTTTCTGCCTCGATCGTTTGGAACATAAAGCGCTGATCCGTTTGAGAGTTAGTGACGCCATTCGATCGAAGATTTTCATGTTCACTTGACCAAACCATGATGTCACCCGACTTGAGGTTTGTAGCGGTACACCTCATATCAACCTGCCCGCCCTCCTTACGATCAGCCTCTGGTGTTAAGATCACCGCAGACACTGTTGGTTGAGCAGTGACAACCATCAGGAGTCCGCCTGCATCAAGTGAACACCAAACACACACCAGCAGCACATACATGGAGATCCTTCCATCCATTGTATTGAATCTGATTCCTTGAAGTTGTTTGATGAGAAGTTGAATGAGGATAAGGATGGATGAAATAGCATGAGCAGACACACAGCTTGTAGGAATGTAAGAGTGATTTATTGTACATGTACTTGACTGACAAGTTAACTTGGTTGTACTTCCGCTTGTACTTCTCACCACTTCTAATACTCACTAACCCTAACGAAACACGGACTAGTTCCCCCAGATAAAACTGGATTGTATTTCCTTCTATGTGTTAAAGCGTCATTGTTCGCACACACGACTCTTCAACAATTAAATTTACATTATTTATTGTATTCATTCAAAGGAATCGTACAATTTGTTCGACAAGAATTTCTTCACGACATAATGGGCGTTTACGAAACGAAGGCTCAGGCTCAGGCTTAGGCTTCAGGCTCCGTTCTCTCGTCTGAATCCCTGAACGCATAGCACGCGTAGTCAAAACAACTGAGGGGCCTAGCTAGCCTGAAGCATAAGCTTGAGCCTATGCCTCCGTTTTGTAAACGCCCATAACTTTACCAGGTACCAGTGTGAACCCGCCTTGTCCAGGTTTCCGTTTGAATACCCGTACCTTTTATGTGAGGGCGATGTTTGTGACTTCACAGCTAGTCCAGTGTGGCACGTTTGTATTGAAAATCAAAAGGAGCTCAGCTTGCAAAAAAAACATGAGAGCGATATGGATTATTGTAGATTTGTGACGTCACATTCCAGGGTAGTACATTTTCTATTTAGACCTTTATCGCTAATCATTCAGTCATCTTATTTACCATGAGTACGAGGTTGTTATTGTGATTAAATGAATATGAGGTTGTTCTTATGGTTCTAAATGAATACGAGGTTGTTATAATGATTGTATATGAAAACGAGGTTTTATACTATGACTCTATCTGGTAATGAAAACCAAGGGACCTTCAGTGCCAAGCACTGTAATCCGTAGGCCTGAAAGTAACATGTGAAGAGAAGATTTTGAAGAAATTTGTTTTAAAATTTTGGAGGAAAACTCTTAACTGGATAAAATTCACTCAATCAGGTAGGGACTACAAATCCAATCCACATGCAAGGCTCCGGTACGGGAGTTGAGCTGGGGTCCACAGAGGTGAAAGGCAGGGAAGTAACGACTAAGCCAACCCGAATGCCCGAAACAGGTGGAACAAGCAAAACAGTCCTTTTCTATTAGTATTATGAAACTAAATAGATACTAAGAAATTACGAGTCGCTATACAAAGGGTATGGAAATGAAATGTCACCACCTACTTCCTCAATGCCTACGCTCTGCTCATTGATGAGCTGGTAAACATTCATGGCATCAATGCAGAATACTTCTTATCTGAAAACAAATGGCTTAAAGCATGCAGCCTACATTGGTACTTGTCAAAAAGACCCTTTACGTGAACCAACATGTAATGAAATAACAACCTTGTGAAGTTTAAGCTCAATCGGTAATCAGAGTCACAAGAAAATAGTGAAAACCCCTATTGCTGTGTTCACCGTTTTCAAACATCTGGTTTCGGGCTCGCGAGATCAAAACTAATTGTTTTACTCGTTTCTCAAAAACTATAGTATTTCAAGCCAAAAAATATTTCAAGGGAAGTTTTCGACCATTACCATCTTTATACCATGTAAGTTTATGTCTAAATCTGTTTACGTTTATATATTAAATCTTGGTAGGGTCTAGATGCACATTATGAAAACCAGCATATCGATTAAGACTTATCAGCTCTTCCATGCCATAATACTAAATACTGCTGATATAACTAAAGTGACTTTGGATTGAATTAAAAAGAAAATTGTTCAATTCCGGGTAAATGTTGTTTTATTTCAATTCCTTAAAACTGCAATCAATTTGAAAATATTGTTCATCCATATAACACCGAAATCTGCGTGCAGTATATATATATATTTTTTCTTCTGAGCAAAATCAATAATTTCTGCAATATTATGTATGCATGGCGGTAATTAGTTATAAATCTCTTATCAAAAATCGTACGGCCCTTATCAGACCCTAATTTGTATTTATAAAAACTTCTGATATTATACCAGATATAATCAACAATGCTATCGAATTTTATAATAATAACAGCTAAAGACTTTCAAATCTCGCGTGTATTCAAACGTTGGGCCGATTAAACCGCGATTTTTTGTTTTATTTACATACGCAACATTAGTGGAAACCCAATGTTCACCATTGTTCGAATTCTCGTGAGATTTGAAGTCTATGCTAGTATGATCAAACTGTGCACTTCTCATTTACATAAAGACCATCAACATTTCTTTTTTCTACAATTTCCGAATAAACAGCAAGAAGAGAAATTTAAAAAATAAATGCAGACAGTTGGAATATCAAGATTATTCCTGAAAACGCGCGCTTTAATGACATAAATGTAAACAATATATATATTTTTTAAAAGGCGTGGCTATGAACATCAACAAGTTGCTATTTATTTTTCATTATACACTATTAAAATTCAATTGATAAGTAGAAAAATGCTGAATTAAAAAATAATATTAGTTACTTTGTTACTTCATTTTATAATTTCATGAGTTTTTGACTATTACTTACAGTACAAGTTAGATCACGGTACTTTGTAACATTATCCCTTTTCATCAGGCATACTTTGACTAATCCTCCAACTGTCTCAACTCCCTGGAGAGCATACAACCCCAAGCTGCTTAAATGAGCACTAAGGGTTTAATGCAACGCAATATTATCTCAGCCGTTGCAGGTTCCCATTTATACACCTGGGTTAAGAGCAGCAATTATGGTTCAGTGTCTCGCCAAAGGACACAAGTGTCATGACTGGTAATCAAACCCACACTTTGATGATTCAACCATCAGAACTTGAGTCCGATGCACTAGTACACTCGGCTATCTAAAACGCTATGTATTTCTTTATATATGATTATTATTTATTTATTGCAACATCTTTATACATGATAGAAAGATCAGCAAAAGCTTATTTTTATATGATTTGCTTATCACAATCTCATTAAATTCTAAATTGTTAGCTTTTATAATTCGCACATTTTCTACATTGATTAAATCGTTCAATCATTTTACAAACATCAAGTCTCGATTGCATAGATTTGTCTTTTAGGAAACATAATGATACAACGCAACGCAATGGGTCTTATTCCAGTAGCAGTTTATCAATACAATTAAGCAAAACTGTTATGCATTGTGTGAAAGAGTTATGGATCATTGATAGATGACTCGTCCTGAATGTTCGTAGACAGACAATAGTGCAGGTGGTTTAATTAAGACACATGATAATGGTGGAATTTCAGTATCAAAATAATGTCTAACTATTGTTAGCTTTACATGCGGAAAACTTCCTCTCTGGAATATCGCGGGAGATTCCCGTTTCAATAGGCCTACATTACGACACTCGCGTACGTCACTGCATCATATGATGATTGAGGGCTGGGTCCGCCATCTTGATTCTCGCCTGACAGCAAATCCAAATCAGCGTAGACAATGTGATCTAGGTTGCTCTTGGGTCGAGAGACTTGGGCATAAGTAGAATTATTGGGTGCTGGGTGGGATTCGTCATGGTCAGTAGGGGGTGCGGAGGGCATGTCGGTAGGGGGTGACTGGGGCATCGGGTCTTGATTGGTGATGTCAGGTGGGTTGCTCTGTCGCTCAGATTTGGGTTGATAAGGTTGGGGTTTGCTGGGTTTCTTGGACGGCCTGACCTTTGCTACTGGTTTCATAGGTGCGTACGGCTCAGTAGATCCATCCAAGTCCATTGAATCATATGCAGGATTGTTGTGGGACGTGACGTCACCAGCGTTTTCTGAATACCGCCCTCCTGCGTTGCTATTAGTGCTGATTAGACTTTGGTGTTTGTTTGGTTGGGCATGAACTGCTGGTTCCGATGATGAGGGCCTAGTGGGGGATGAGGCTGGTGTGGGTACGGGTGTTTCAGCGACTGAGTCTTGGAGATGGCTGGCCTGTGATTGGTCATGAATATCCACCCCAGACCGATCGAAGAAACTACTCGGAGAATGTCCCGGTTGGTCTGATGTAAACTCGGTATTTCTGCTTGGTTTTGGGACTGGTCTTTTTTTAGTCTGGTGACAGAGACGTCGTTTTCTGCAAATCAAGATGAGGAATATGACAATAAGTAATGCAGCTACTCCACCTCCGACTGCCCCAACAATGACTGCTGAGTTGGGAGCAGGTGGAATGTCTGTGTCTGTTGATTGCTCTGTTGGAGAAGGTAAACTTGTAGGACTTTCTGCCGACATCACCACATTGATTGGTCCAATGATACATGAACGTTTCATATTATCTTCACCACGCCCTTGTAATACAGAACAGTTAAATGCAACACCATCATCAGCAACAGTTACAGTCAAATTCAATGATAATGTATCCGTACCATGGACACTAGATGATGTCCAGGGGTAGCTACTGGGATCAGTCATTGGATGGGTTTCTGTTATAACTGCAGGGTTATCAGTCTCAGATAGACATCTCATGCGTAGCTCTGTACCGGTGTATACTGTGATGGGTCCAGAAGGGGAGCATACCGTAAACGATGGAGGTGACAAGATTACGCTGGATGTAGCTACAATGAGGTGTCCTCCTCCTACTAAAGGGTCATTGACGTTACAAACATATTCATCATAGTCAGCAATCTGCAGATCAGTAATCATAAAGTCTTGAACAACCATCCCTCTCTGTGGATAGGTTGTAGTGAACATAAACCGTCTGTTGGTCGTTATTGTAGAGACATTCCACCTCAGAGTCGCATTGAGGCGAGTAGACCTCCACTCCACGGTGTGGTTTGACTCGAGGTCTGTAGCGGTACACCTCATATCAACCTGCCCGCCCTCCTTACGATCAGCCTTTGGTGTTAAGATCACCGCACACACTGTTGGTTCAGCAGTGACAACCATCATGAGTCCGCCTGAACCAAACACACACGAACACATCAGGAACAAATACATGTACATCGAGATCCTTCCATCCATTGTTAATTTTAGGGTCATGTATCTCAACGAAAGACAAATACTCTGGTAAAATTCACATTAAGCAAAAATGTGCGACCAAGTTGAAGTCACTGGTCCATTGAAAGTTACAAAGTCTGTCAGTATAACATTCACGTAGTTAGCTACACGTCTACTGCAGTAGCTTTACCAAGCTCATGATACCATTTCCTCATACCAATCGCCTGTGCCAATGCACTCCAATAATCAAAACTATTCCACCTTTTCAATCATTCCATTCGCTTTATTCAAATGAAGCTTACAGTAATGCCCAAGCTCAAGTAAAACTAGACGACAAAACATTCAACAAGCATTGTGCTGCCTGTCGCACTGCAACCATTATTATGTTAATTAATGTAAGCTCGCATGATGGTGGTTTGTGTACGTGACGGAATTGAATTACTTTAATATTATGACTATTAATCAAATCTAACTTTGGTTACGTAGCCTTAAATGAGTAGTTAGGTTCAAATATTGTTTCTTATGTTAAGCTGTAGTATGTCTGCGGACCAGCTGGGTAGCATTGTGATAGACTTTTCAGGTTCATTTGGTTTGATTTTTGCCATGAGAGGGCGCTCTGTAAGGCAACGATTCAGAGCTGTGTATTGAGAGAGTTGCGACATGGAGGGACCAGCTGCTCCGGTCACGTGGTTGCTGGACGCCATTTTGTTCCCAAATGCAGCACAACCCAATGGGCAGACTAGTCTGGCACCCTGTATTCGCCAATGCATTTTTTGGAGACAAAATGGCTTCTATCGCAAGTTGTCGCAACTCTCTCAATACACGGCTCTGCAACGATTCGCATCAAATACAAAGTGACATCATGACCTAGGATGGATGACTGACATGATTAGAAACAAACATCTTCAATTTTCTGTTTTATTACAAATCGTTGCATTAACTATCATGTAATGAGTCATGATACATTAATGTGTTAAACTAAAAGAAATTTGTCTATGTGATAACTCTGATCTACACACCCACTAACACGATCAGTTTCGCTAAAAAAAACTCCTGTCGTGTTCCCTGTCACCAAAACTATTTATGACTACTGGTTCTCAGGGACGCATTGGGCCAGACTATTTTGCATCTTACCTCGTTTGTGAGCAAAGGCCGTGTCCGAATTGGTTGCTATGGCTAGAGCTGTTGCTAAGGTTGTTTTGAATGGGTACTTCAAGCTTGGATCGGTGGTTACTTTCCTATCTTTCACCTCTTTGGACACTGGTTCGAATCCCGTACCAGAGCTTTGTATGTGGATTTGGGTTTTCAGTATGCCCAGTACCACCCCGACCCATGCCTATGGTTTGTTTTTAGTAATGAAAACAATCTTACGCCTGCATCAAAACCTGTAAACTAATTGAGAGTGTTTGATAAATGCATGAATGCATGCTTTACTCCTATATTGCGCAGGCTTTCTCTTTTGTTTTGTTTTCCTTCCTTCCACATCTCAACATAATTGTTTAGATTCATTATCTTCTCTACACAGGTATCTTCATCAGGCCTACAGGTCACAGTGATAGTCACTTTTGAGGGTCCCTTGGTTTCATAATACCAGAAAGATATAGAAATTAAACAAAGATGAATGACCAAAGATGAAGAGGAAATCGTGATGCTGTTATTAAAAACCAATGTCTGCTGAGTAATGAATAGTGACGTCATACATGAAGACATATGGAAAAGACCATGCGGGTTCTTACCATTAACCGAAGACTTATGACAGAATAGAAAAACAGGTATACCGGAACGCGTACACAATGTTTTAAAATCTTGAAGAGCGTCAATAGCATCTCTCAGTGAGAAGAGGAGGCGGGTTCAACCTTTCTCTATGGTTCAACAAAGAGGTGGCACGTATTGATCAGTCAGGACAGTAGTATACACACCACGGGAAGCAGACCCTATTCATAGACTAGCCTACACAGGCTCAACAGGCTGCCTTGGTGAGCTGGTACCGTGTATGTACTTTCTCTGTGGCGTAATCTAGTTTCCGTTGAACTGTGACGTATCACAAGGTGACCCCCGAAGCAGGAACTTCCCTGAATAACTAAAAGCAAACAGTGTGTTGATCTTATTGTTGAAACCCACTGGCGTGTGGTACTTGATCGGCCACGGAAATCTAATCACTTCAGCAGTGAGCGGAATATACGCAGTTGTGAAACTTTACACCAGTAATATTGGGCTTCCCTTCTCTGCTAAATTGTCAAATCAACCGACTTGAGGGTCTTCCTACTTTGTTTAACTGACAACAGACAAACAATGGATAGAATGATGTTCATTTTACTACTGTGTTCACTTGATGCATGTGGATTCCTGATGGTTGTCGCTGCTCAAACAGTGTCTGCGGTGATCTTAACGTCAGAGGCCGATCGTAAGGAGGGCGGGCAGGTTGATATGAAATGCACTGCTACAAACCTCCAAACAAGTAACATCGTAGTTTGGAGGACAGAGAACCCGGAGCAAGTCTTAAGATGGGGTCCGAGTACAGTTAGTAGTACACAGTCAAGGTTCGTGTTTAATACACAGACGTTAAGTAGCAGTTCAACAGTTCAAGACTTTACTATAATGAATGTACAGAGGTCTGATACTGATGAATATGTGTGCAGTGTCTACGTGCCAATTGCAGGTGGAGGCAGCAACATCGTGACTTCATCAAAGGTAACGCTTTCAGTGTTATATTTTCCAAGTTCGTCTTTCCCCGTGTGTTCTCCTGTTGGACCTGTGACAGTTGACGACGGAACAAATGTATACCTAAAATGTTCAAGTGAGATTGGTAATCCAACAATAGCAATAACAGTATCCCAAGTCTCACCTCAGTCTAATATCTATACGTGGACATCATCAACTGTTGGTTCTAACATGATTGAATCATCATTAAACTTAAAGGTAAATGCCCCTGTAGATAATGTGACATTTGATTGTACCATTACATCCTCTTTCCGCTTCTCTACTATGAGAGCTTCTTGTACCATTGGGCCGATTAACGTCGCAATTACTGCAACAACTTTAGGAAGTGTAGAGCCTACAAACATGATAACATCTACAGCATCCACTACTGTACCAAACAATGCAGCGGTCAGCAACTTGGCGGTGATTGTAGGGGCAGCCGTTGGGGGCGTAGCTGCCGTTCTGCTCATCATAATCCTGATTGTCATTTGCCTAAGACGAGGCCTCTTGAAGTGTGTTCCGAAGGACTCCAAGCTGGACACGGGTCAATCCAACGCCGAGCCAACGCCTGAGAATCCCCGTCAAAGCTTCAGTGAATACGCGGGACTTGAGTCAATTCAGACTACATCTCAGACCACTCGTGATGGGAGTACCACGGCAACTAGCCCTGTACCACGCCACACTGTATCACATTATTCAGAATCAAGTAGTAACATAAAGACCGGTCCAATATACGCTCAGCCTAATCAAGTCAAATCAAACATGGATACTTCACCGGATTTGACGGGGCATCCCAGCTCGACAGAGCAGACTTATGATAACACTGTGTTTGATCAAGACATCGTCACGTCACCAACCAAAGATCGCTCTTATTCACCTGACAAACCAATAGCAATGATCAAACCAATGGCGGCAAAACCACCTCAAAAACCTCAGCCTTATCAGCCCAAATCGAACCATAAGAACAAGACTCCTGACCACAAAGAGAACCTAATGCCTTTACAATCCTCCACCGATACTCCACATCAAGACGAAACCATCTTGCCACCGTCTGACCCTACTTATGCTGTAGTATCTGTACCTAAGAGGCAGCCTAGTAGTCATGACAACCCAGATGGCATTCTCTACGCTGATTTGGATTTGCAATCAGACACAAGTCCAGATATCTCGAAGTATTTATCAGCTGATGGCCAAGTAGTGTACGCAACTGTCACGACAAAGTAAACATCAGAACAGTTAGCACATTATAGGGCCCTGTCACATGAGGCAAGTTTTACAGGCAACTTGGAGGCAACCAACCGCAGTGCATGCTATACAGGACCACTTTGGTAAACACAATGTGAATGCCTTTTCTTCTTTGGAGATTGCCTGGAACTGGTTGCCTGTAAGTTGCCTCGTGTGACATGGGCCTCAGACTTGAATACGCATTCTGACCATACTAGACCTTTGCTTATGACGTCACAAGCTCAAACAGCGCCCTCCATGAATGAAGACATCTCAATGGCCGGTAGTTGCGATTGGCGCGTGCACACAGGCGCGTTTTCCTTGTTTGCACTCAGCGATGGCGAAATACGCAAGGGTTCTTTTGCAAAGTTTAATGTTGAACCAAAAACAGTTCACGCAACTCAACCAACGACTTTTATCTAAATGTAACATACAGGGTTTAAAGCTATTTAATTTCAGTTGTCAAGTTCATGTACATTTAATTACGTGCTTTGCACACTTATTGATTATGAACAAATGTGTCAAAGTTGTAAACTTCACTCCATAGGAGGATTATAATAGAAATTTTAGAAAGTTAACCAACAAGTATTGTTTATCACTTGAGCCGTTACTTAAACTCGTTAAAACTGGTGCCTCATAAAATAGCTTATAGTGTGGTGAAATTTTCAGCATTCTGAAAACATGATCATAAGGACTAATCCCTTTGAGCTGATTACAAAAAAAAACCACCATTTGTAACCTGCTGTTGCGTCAAAAATGATGAGACGCAAAACACAAGTCTAAATGCCTATGGCATGTACACGTGTGTACTCTATGACTGGGTGGAAGCGCTCATCCGTATAAAGCGCTTTATTTGTTGTGACCTTCCTATAAATCAGAATGAGAGTGCATTGGAAGATACTACATGTCATGTACACTGAACACCACTTCAGCATGACAAGGCCTATATATAGCCCTTTTCGAAACCGCGGCTTGGCCTTGAGGCTCCGGCTAAGGCTCCCTCGGTTATTTTCAAAACGTGCGCTTTCAGTACAGGGCTTCGAACAGTCGGGCGTATTATGCTGAAGCTCAAGCCGTAGTTTCGAAAAGGGCCTATAAGCCAGGCACTCCATGCATGACGTCACAACGTTGCACAATGTTATTATAGAAAACGCCGCCTAGATCAGAATCTTTTCAATTTAATGGACACTAACTATATATTAAATAAGACATACGGGCTATTTTTAATTGTAGTTATTTATTTATATATTTGTTTGCACTTTCAACAAATGACTTGGCTTATTGCATGAAAACTACCACATCCGTGCGAGCATTAATTTATCAAGTTATTTGAATGACGAGCTCCCTCGACGAATTAGGAAACACAAATGGACACCGTGAACTAAATTTGCATGAACATGTACCGGGATTGAACGCCTGTGACCCTAGATTACTTCGCAAATACATTTTACGCGCTTGTCATTATCTAGTCTTTTTTTTAAAACATATCTCACAGTGCCCTCTCGTGATTCAATTGTTGTTCAGCTAATGCGTTTGCCTATTTCCAGGTTTCTTTAAGATATTACTTTTTGTTAATTTATGCTTTCAAATTATGTATCCATCTTTATAAATGATAGTCACTTTCAATAGCGTCTGAGATAAGACGTCTCCGGCAATGCGTTATTTGTAAAATTCCCCAAACCCGTCCTTGGTTGTATATACAAGTGATTTTTGTTTAATTGCGTTTAATTTCCTCAAAAACAGTTATTGTTTAATAATGTGGGTGGTTTTTGTTTTAGCTGACACCTTGGATTTACGTGTACATTATGTATTGTTACTTTTTATACAACGATGAATTATATGAAATAATATTTTAGTCTACAGATTTGAAGAAAATAAAACAGGGTTTGACTTATAACTTGTCATTCTGTTTACATTGTGTTATACTAATCATGACGTACATGCTTTATGGTCTTGAAAAAAGAAAGGAAAAAAAACGACTGGTTTGAGAAAGCAGTTAGGTCTATTAGAAACTTCGACTTTGATCGAGATTTACCTTAAAGGTATCGTACACGTTTGGTAATGACTCAAAACAAATATTAGCATAAAAACTTACTTGGTAACAAGCAACGGAGAGCTGTTGATAGTATAAAACATTGTAGGAAACGACTCCCTCTGAAGTAACGTAGTTTTTGAGAAAGAGGTAATCTCTCACTAAAATAATAAAAACTTCTTGCAAGAAGTTTTTATTCCTATCTGAAAGCATACAATTGTACAACAAGAGTGTTTTTTCTTTCATCATTTTCTTGCAACTTTTATGCATATGTTGGGATACACCAAGTGAAAATACTGGTCTTTGACAATTTCCAAACGTGTTCAGTGCCTTTAAAGTGTAACTCCCTGATTTCACATTAAGCTCATCCTAGATAAGTTGTAGACAACCCTCTCATTATTTCAAACAGCGGGCACATTGTGTCATGGGGGTGGAGGGGGGGGGGGCGGAGTGACACCCTCAGCTATCGTTGTTGTAGGTAGCCCCTTCCCACCTTAGCAACGGTTATGAACAGATAATAGGATAACTTTTTTGTAATGTTTACAAAATTATAAGGTTTAAATAATCCGCTGAATTTCCCTTTTCCCCCTTTTATATCCACCTAGCTATTTATATCATCTTTGCCAACAAACAATCGATAATAAGATTAGCGAAGTAAACGTCGCCACTTTGTTTTACTTTGGTTAACTTTTTTTATATTTTGGTAGAATTTGGTTAAAGGGTCTGTATACGTTTGGTAATGACTCTGAAAATAAATGGCAATAAGAACAGCAGCTTTGGATAGTTATGCATGTTGAGGAACTTTTCACTTCGAAGTTCTGCGGTTATGGAAAAAGATATAACTTTTTACCCAAAAGTTTGAATCTGAGAAGCGTTACTGCAGTAACGTTTCTCAGATTGTGTATTCCGATTGCAGATTATTCTTTCTGCGTGGACATAACCGCTCCAGATTTTCGGCAATATCTCAAAAACGCTACCACCTTTTGAAATGAAATTTTCACAGGTTAGTTTTATGGTATATATCTACAATTATATAGGATTGAAACAAACAGTGGGTTCCAATCACCAAACGTACCGGGGTTTACAATCCCTTTAATATGTGACATTCTCAACCGTATTGTAAAACATGGCTCAAATGAAGTTGAAATTCTTGATGAAGTCCATGCGTGATGCTTTAGCACGTGAAGTAAAACCAAGTATAAACTTTACCGATTGAACACTTTAAGGGGTTGGAATTGCAGTTGCAGTTAGAACCCTGTTTGGGTTCTCACTATTGTGGAAGAGCTAAAGTTCACGACACATTGAAGTATGAGTCATCCTCAATCCTTGTTGAAGTTAACTTATGAACAATTTACTGCACATCTCCCCTTATTTGAAGAATAACAATCGTTTATCTATTTCGTTTATTTTGATCCTCATGATAAATACTATGTTGTTTTGCAACGGATATCCTATGCATTAATATTCAAGGAACTTCCTATGTTGGTATTTATTTAAACTATGACGATGGACAAACTCCCGAGACGAAGACTACACAATACCTTATTTGAACACACGCACGATGACAAGCATGGACGAGCATTCAACCGTCAAAACTTTATCTTTCATGGAGTTTTCTTGAATAATTGACTCAATCTCGGGTTGTTATGATTTGATGAGTAGGCCTAAACCTGGCTTTGAGATATTGAATGAGTGATTATCGTTATGGATTATGATTCAGGGGCAGATTTAGGGGCGGGCCCAGCGGGTGTCCCCCCTTATTTTCGCTGACTGATTAAAAAATGAATTGAAAGGCGAAAAGCAAATCCCCAATTTTCAAATGAGTACAAAATAATGCATAAAACGCTTCTGAAAATGCCCTAGATTGTACCAGGGATCATCTTATGTTTCAAAATTTTACCTGGGTCTTAAAGCGGGCTCCGGACCAGATACATTCCCTATTTCTGAAAATCATGTTAGTACATATTTAAGGAACTTGATAAGACCGCAAGAGTCCATCAATAAAATGGAATTATCTAGTATAATCTTTAAACTTTTGATCAAAATTGAGGTGAAATTGGTCAGGAATTGCCTCAGATTGCACCCAGAGCATCTAAAATCAAACATAGTTCCCATAAGGGCTTTGCACTTCGCATTTCATGAGGTATTGGTGATGAATCGATCTACGTCTGAGATGGGACTGACCAGTGATTGGAGCTTCATACGGGCTTGTTTTCATTGCCTCTTAGGATAACATTTCATCCATAGATTATCATTCCAAATTAATTATAGGTCACTTGCATTTATACTTTGGCGTTACTGAAAATGCTCAACTTGGAAATTAGCCTCACAGTTTGCGCCCCTAACTGAAAATCGTGGATCACCCCCCTGATGATCAAGTTGGTTCAACGTACAAATTGAGGGTCAACGGTTACAAGTTCGGTGAATAATATTTTAAATACAACGGCTCAATTATATTCCGGTCTGATTTGCTTCTCATTTCATCTGTCGCCATTATATAAATAGTACACAGGATACCCACTGTCAACATTGGGTTATTATCAGATGAAGTGGTGACAAGAACACGGAAGTACAGCCAAGTTTGTCAGCCAATGTATTAAATCACTCTTACAATCCTACAAGCTGTGTGTCTGCTCATGATATTTCATCCATCCTTATCCTCATCCAACTTCTTATCAAACAACTTCAAGGAATCAGATTCAATACAATGGATGGAAGGATCTCCATGTATGTGTTGCTGGTGTGTGTTTGGTGTTCACTTGATGCAGGCGGACTCCTGATGGTTGTCACTGCTCAACCAACAGTATCTGCGGTGATCTTAACAGCAGATGCTGACCGTAAGGAGGGCGGGCTGGTTGATATGAGGTGTACCGCTACAAACCTCGAGTCGGATCAGATCGTCTCATGGGGCACTGAAGGTCCACGTAGATTCCTAAGATGGGGTTCGGCTTCGTACAACACCGAGACTCGATTCTCATTTAACACAACGACAGATACGATAACTGGGGCCACTGTTCAAGACTTTACCATCACCAATGTGCAGAAGAATGATTCAAAAGAGTATTTTTGCAATGTCTTCATTCTCAGCAGCGAAGGAGTAGGGTCCTACGTTGTAGCATCATCCAGTGTAACACTTTCAGTGTTATATTTCCCCAATGTGTCCTTCCCTATATGCTACCCAGCTGGATCCATTACATTAGACCATGGTACAGTGTTGAATATGAGTTGTACAGCTGAGAGCAGTCACCAAACAGTCACAATGATGCTCAATCCCACAATGCATACTGCAAGATACATCCCTTGGACATTGCAAGTTTTTGATGAAACAGATACACTCATCAGGACATCTGACTTGACAGCCAACGCAGCGGATGATGGCATTGCAATCAACTGCATCATCACATCAATTGTTTTTCCTAATATGGAACGCTCTTGTACCATCGGACCGATTGTAGTTGAGGACTTAATGATGGTACCAGTGACAGATCCTACGTCAGACTCCGCAACAACATCAAGGAATGTAGCTTTCGTAGTCGCCGTGGTATTTGCTGTTGCATTCTTCGTCATCATCCTCCTCCTCATCCTCTACATTATAACAAAGAACCGTCTGATCAAAAGTCTCACTGCAGAGAAAGAATCCCAAATCCCCAAAGCTGATCCCTACATGGAGCTGCAACCAACGGAGGACAAGAACAAAGTCTACATGGAACCTACTACGGCTACAACTACCACACAAGATACCTACTTATACCAACCAGTTGAAGTAGAGACTGACAGCCCAGAGTATGACTACGCTCGGCCAGATGATCCCAATGAGCAAAGAATGAATCACCAAGTCAGTGTGCACGTTGACCCAACACCAAGCTTAGGAACAACTGACATTCAACATACCTACTACCAACCAGGTAAAGTAGAGAACGACAGCCCAGAATATGACAACGCTCGGCCAGATGATCCAAAGGAGCAAAGCATGAATCACCAAGTCAGTGTGCACGTTGACCCAACACAAAGCTCAGGGAGACCTGCCATTCAACATACCTACTATCAACCAGGTAAAGTAGAGAAGGAATGTCAAGCGGATGACTACGCTCGGCCAACAGAGGGCAGCACCCACATCAACCCATGTGAAGGGGTCAGTTCAGCTGAGAGACCATATCAGAACATTAACAATTATTAGACATGATAGACTTTACTTAACACCATGTACATGGGTGCATAATCGCCAGTCTGATAATCGCAGATACCAGTCATTTTGCAATGTATATACTCAGTTTAACCGAAGCAAAAACCAGACATTGGATTTTTGTTATTAACATATCATCAGAAAGGTATTCAAAACTGAATGGATGATACACAGAGTGTAACCTCGTTTGACCTTGTTTTCCGGTTAAAACCGGAAGTTGAAGTTTAGTAACGGAAAAAATAATAACTCATGAACCACATGTTCGTTTTTTACAATCTACACATCATCGAACAGGTCGTGAAAAGTTTTTAAAAAGTCACTCAGAACCTGACCCCATTTGACCTTGACTTCCCGTTCAATCCGGAAGTTGAAGTTTAATCATTGAAAAATCATAACTCTTGATTCACAGATAAGATCTATACAAAAAATGAAATGACATAAAAATTTCAACAGCGCCCTCTCGTAACAAGTTTTTAAAAAGAAACTATTAATTGCTGAAAACCTGTTGCTTAAATCCAAAAGATTCAAACATAATGACCCGACAACATAGGCTAATTTGGATACATCATAATAGCGTCATCAGCAAAACCATGTTCTCACATTTTCAACCCTTCTTATACTACTCCACCACAACCAGAGTAATATCAAAACTTAAACGAATGACTTATTGACCAAATGCCGAACACCCTGTTTTTGTTCTAAAACAAAAACTTAAGTCTAGTTTTCTTTGTGACTTTCAAAAGCTGACGTAAAACAAATGTTAATGCATTTCGTTCGCGCATTGTCGCAGTAAATAATCACTCGGCGAAATCTAGCTTTTCCAATTCACTTGTTTTCGCCTCGTGAAATGGAATATCATAGTCAAGATTTCACATTGTGATTTAGTCTTGATTGGCGAAGTTCGTTTTGTTAACGTAGTCAACGTACCGCAACAAAAATTACTGGAGAATAGATACCTGTATCAAACAAACATCTGGATCAGAACGAACGTCTTGGTGCTTTTGGCACTTGGACCAGCCCACATTTTTTTTCTGACCGTGTATTACTTGTGATCGACAAATAGAAACCTACAAACGACACATGTCCATACATTTTTGAATTCTTCAAGACCCAGGTTACTTCTTGCAAATTCTACCGCCGGCCGCGGTGTCAAGGGGGATCCAGACCGGGTTGTTATCCGTCCGACCATGGAGCTGTACCTGACAGGACAGCAGTGCACCACACCAGGCGATACGGTCCCACTGGACGCGAATTTCCTCAGACCCCGATAACCTAGAGGAGATCGTGTCTGGTCTGACTCGATCACGGTAGGACACGATCATCAGCCTGTCAAACGGTCAAACCATCCATTTACTGCAGCTATACTAAAACCATACTAAAGCACACCATGCACACACGAGGTTTACAATTACCGGTTTTTGTTCACACCATACGTCTAGGTTTCATACACAATACTCTGTTGTTGAATGCCCCACCATACTTACGCAGATTAGACTCGATTCCTGCCTTGACTTTCCTGGTGTTCTGTGCTAAATCGAGGCACTATCAACCTCGTTCCCACGGTTTACTTTATTTCCAACCATGTTTACAACCTCGTACTGCTCGACACACCATGGGGACGAATTTTAGGCACTATCGTTTTAAACTAGATTCGTAGACTTGTCCAGTCCCCCAGCCAGTCGATGTTGCGCCCTCTACCGGCGACTAGTACAAAAACTAGCGTCGTCAATCAAGACCACTCGTGACTTTTATTCTGCGACAATGCAATTACATGCATCCAATATGTATAACATTCAACAGCGTTGGAGTAAGCTATACGTTTACTGGTAAACATTTCATACGTGAAGATACCTAAGAAGTACACAGGACCATAAAAACAGTGTAAATGATAATTGACATTTTTTTAAATTGAGGGGATACTATGGTATGATGAATAAAATATAGATCTTGCTTTTTATACAATGTGGTTTTGTATTAACTCATCTTTGACTAATGAATAGATAAATAATAAACATGGTTTGGTTAATTTGAGCTTGTCACTTTGGCTCATGTTTTTGATTTAGAATAGGATATAAACCGAATATCTGGGATTAGCTGGATTAATCCGTCTTATCCTGGATTACCATATGGGTAGTTTAAGGGGTTGTAGTTTTGTTTGTTGGTTTGTCATTATTGTAGGATTGCTATTCGTTCATGACTCATTGAGACTGAAACGAGTCTCATAAACCATTGCTGATAGTAACTGATGAATCAAAATGCACACAAATAATATACCATAACACTCGTTTCACGCATTCGTTTGTTTTTATCATTGTTGTAAACCTTGTTTTCCAACGGATGTCATGTGCAATGTTGAACAAGGAACTTCCCATTTTGGCACTACTTACTTAATTTAGAAGCGTGGGAAAATAACCTAAAAATCCACAGGTTACATTAACGCACAACGCCTATGGTTTGAGTGACTGAACTGAAGTGATTGAACAATCTTCTGCATCTTAAAACACATAAGAGAAAAGAACCTTAGTGCAGAACCGTAAAGACAGTGTTACACGTCTCTGAATGGTTCAATCAGTGACTTTACTCAATCAGTGGGAATAATAAAACTCTTGAAAGAGACTCAACTATACGTCAATTTAGATCAGCACAAGGAGTAAATACAACAACCATGCCGGAAAACCAAGAACTAATGTGCATGACTAAAACATGGGCAATCTTATGGTTTACATTTTTGTTCTCAACCATCATCTTTCTGATAGCGTCTTGCATCGTCAACAGTTTTCTAATTGTACAAGTCATCAAACTTAGACGTGATAATAAACGTCTGACTGGAAGGAAACCCAAAGTAACTAACAGTGAGCTTCTGCCGGATGACGGATCCAGTGAGTACGTACATCGTGTGGTAGAAAACACAATGTTTGCACAAGATGTATGCAACAAATCACTTGATAATGTAAAGCATGTAAACCAAAGGTGTGCTAAGGTGAGACGAGGTGGGGCCAAGTCACGGTCATCGGATGGAATGTATAGAGATCATGCCTCGCATGGTGAGGAAACGACACAAGATGGTTACTACCAGCCACTTGATGTCGGAAAGCCTGTTAGCCAAGGGTGTGCTAAGGTGAAACGAGGTGGAGGGGCCAAGTCACAGTCATCGGGTGCGATGTGTAGAGATCATGCCTCGCATGGTGAGGAGACGACACAAGATGGTTACTACCAGCCACTTGATGTCGGAAAGCCTGTTAGCCAAGGGTGTGCTAAGGTTACACGAGGTGGTAATGCAAAGTTGCAGTCATCGGATGGAGTGTGTAGAGAAAAAGCTGTGCGGGTTGAGATGACAGCGACAGTGCAAGATGGTTTCTACGAATCACTTGATGATAAAGAGCATGGATGCCCGGTTTACGTCAACACTGGACCAGATAGACATATCGAGATGCAGGAGATGACTTAGAGTCATTCTCACAATCCTCAGATGCAGAGATACAAGGAAGCCTCCAGTTCGGTTACGTTTAAAAGTCAGACGTAAAAACATCAAGACAGACGTAAGGACGTCAAGACAGACGTAAAGATCGACACTAATGACCTCTCTGATATGCACTCCAATAACAAACAATAACAAATAGGCCCATCACACATTAACCTGAGTTGGCCGCTATGTGAATCTTGTGAGTTTTGAGAACTACAAATCAATGAGAAACAAAGGGAAGTCTTTTGCGAGGCTAAGGTGGAGCAGATTGACTTTGGTTTACATAATGCCCCAAGCTTAGAAATACTCAAGAAGTATCCAAAACTAGCTTTAATATATATTGAACAAATGAACACTACAATGCAAACTGTTGTTGGTTTAGCTTTTACAATTTAAAACAAAATATTAACTATCTTGATCCCCGCTTTTTTCTTCTCTTATTGCATCAAACAATTGAAATTACCACTGCTGTGCCTGTTCACTGTCATTACACGTAAAGTAGGCATGACTGAAGTAAAATGATAAACTCACAATGATTTGACGAAATTGACTGTAGATTATGTCAATCATATAGAAGCTTGTGATCGAGATTTGTTGGAAACTCAAACTCTGAAATAACATTTAATAGGAACCCATACTATCTGTTTATAAATCCAACCATTTAATTTACTTCAAACAACCGACCGATCAGAATGGGATGCATGCTGTGATCATAGATAAAAGCATACACTGTCTACTCCAGCCACTTCCATGCACATCCAGAAAATGAAAGAATACTACTATTTTTACGAATCAAATTTATGAAATTATTTACGTTTTTTCCCCCTATTGGCTGCAAAGTTATCCTTAACAACGACAACAATGCGTTTCAGAAAAGAATCACAGAATAATGTCATCACTCTGCTCAAAATTCTGGGGGTTTTTGAACAAATTATATACCTTTAGGCCTTAGGTATATTAAAACGCGATTACAATATGGAGTTGCATTTATGACTAAATTTCCTTGGTGTGTGATGTTTGAAGAACGCGGAAATACAACCAAGTTAACTTCGCAGTCAAGTACATGCAGTAAAAATCCTACATTAACGTAATCCCACCCTACCATTACCTCATCATTCAAAACTTTAACACTGCTGTCTAGAACATATTATGCAAATTCTATGTAACTCGTCACCACTATGGGTGGCAATTGTTCTGGATTTGGTTACCTACGACATTACGACCCTCATTGAATAAACATGACTCAATAAAATTAATAAAACCCTCAGGTTCAGGTTATTGTTGAAGTTCATTGGTGTGTGATGCTTAGCACACGGAACTACAACATAGTTATAACTTGTTTATATGGTCGAGTACATGTACATGAAATAACTCTTACATTCCTACAAGCTGTGTGTCTGCTCATGCTATTTCATCCATCCTTATACTCATCCAACTTCTTATCAAACAACTTCAAGGAATCAGATTCAATACAATGGATGGAAGGATCTCCATGTATGTGTTGCTGGTGTGTGTTTGGTGTTCACTTGATGCAGGCGGACTCCTGATGGTTGTCACTGCTCAACCAACAGTGTCTGCGGTGATCTTAACACCAGAGGCTGATCGTAAGGAGGGCGGGCAGGTTGATATGAGGTGTACCGCTACAAACCTCGAGTCAGAACACATCGTAGAATGGAGAACTGAAAACCCAGTCAGGGTCCTGAGATACGGAGGTGCAACTGCTACCAGAGAGTCACGATTCTCATTCAAAACAACGACAAATACGAAAACTGGGGCGACTGTTCAAAACTTTAACATCATTAATGTGCAGCGGAACGATTCAGAAGAGTATTTCTGCATAGTCAGGTCCAAGAGACCAGGAGGAGGTGGGTACAACGTTGTAGCCTCATCCAGTGTAACACTTTCAGTGTTCCCCAATGTGTCCTTCCCCATATGTTTCCCAGTTGGACCCGTCTGCCCACGAGGCGACGAGGCAACAGCCAGACCAGTCATTTGATTCTACCACTGAGCAGCGTTACTTTAATCCTGCTTTTGTTTCTAATGCCTCTGATATAAAAACAAGGCCCTCTCGTGACGGGTTGCCCACATCCCTCAAACCGATGGCAACAGTCAAACCAACCCAATCTTCACAGTCAAAACACCCTATAAAGACTCAACCCTATCAGCCTACATTCAGCACAGCGTAACAGCAACCCTCTAGGTCACCATGACAACCAGATGGTTCCATCCCAAACACACCCAGTATCAATCCCAATACACCCAGATGCCGGTACCTCTACCCAGGAGGAAGCCCACCCAGCACCCAATAATTCTACTTATGCCCAAGTCTCTCCACCCATGAGGCAGCAGAGTAGTCATGACAACCCAGATCACATTGTCTACACTGATTTGGATTTGCAATCATACGGAATTCAAGATGGCGGACTTCCTTCTCCTTCGTCATTGGGGATGCAGTGACGTACTCAAGTGTTATCAGAAGTTAGTTATTGCATAGCTGAAGAGTTTAATTAGCTCATGTAGTTCGCCCACTAAACCGTGACAAAAGCAGTTTTAGGACACGAAAGATTCTCAAAGAGAAACTGAAAGTCAGATTTGTTGATTTGCAAAACTTGAATTAATCAGAATGCTTGAATTGACATACATCGAAAAAGATGCCCCAGAATAAAATTAAATAACCATAAATTAAACAACGACTTGTTTGATCAAATACTAAATGTAATTTTGCTTAAGTTGTTAAAACAGTTTTGATTTGTTAAACAGCGGCTAATGTCTTGCATTATAAAAGCTTATAGCGAATCCGATTTATCCAAAAACTCTTCGTTTAGCTATAACGCTGTAAAATATCAAATCACTCGATTTGATCTTTACCAGTACCATGTACATGTTATTTTTAGAAATCACAAAAATTGTCAATAATGTATGACGGCTTCCTCGTTCGTATCAGAGTTGTATTTCAGTAATTTCTGTTTTCATTAGATACTTTTATACAGGGCTCAAAATACCCACTGCCTCTTTTCAAAGTCAGTTAGTTTATGTATTGGGCAAGTTACGTCACAACCAAACAAGTCACACAGTCTTGGGGTTTTTCCCCAAACACTTTTTGAGATTTACTAATTCATAATTTAGCTTTTCAAGTCCAAAACCTCCTTCTAAAAAGTTCGACATAAAATAAAACAAACAAATGATTTGGTCAATTCTCAAAACATAAATGCAGGAGCAGTCAATCCAATGTCTGAACTACAAGACCTGTATATAGTCAGTGGGTAGTTGAAACCTAAACCCTGATTTACGCTTTAGTGGTTTTCATTGGAATGGTAAAGAAATATTTCATGGGAGGGAAATCCCCTTTACACTTCAGTCCCGGAGGTAACAATAGAACAAACAATGCAGTCCTTGACCAACAATGACTGTCATTGTATCAGTGAACACGTCACCATTCTCTAACAACAGATCGGTATAACAGGATACGTTTATTTCCGTCTAACCACTGCAGTTCAAATGTATGGAAACCAGTGTATGATTTGTAGAATTTAAGTCACTAACTACAAGAAGCAAAACACAACTATATGAATTGGTGGAATGGTTTTTTTTTAGAAAAAATTTACTAAGTATTTATGAATTTCAAATGCGCAAGGGTTGGCGGTCATCCATTAAAGGTATTTGACATCATTGGTTTCTAGAAGAGTAAAGGAATAACAATCTAGGCATCAATAAACACAAAACCATCAACCTGTGAATAATTTGATCCCGTTTTAGTGAAAATAACAACAAGTGGTCCATGTTCGTCGAGAATTTTCTGCACGTGTTTTTGAAGACGCACTTATTTTGATTAAAGCAATCGAAATAAAGCATGGAGTGTTTTTTGGGGGAGGGGGAGGGCTTCAATTCTTATTGTCTGGAAAGTTTTCAAGAGGAAATCTTTCCCCTGGAGCATTGGTACTGGTATGAACTTATCAGTTAGCTTTACAAACACTGTTCACTTAATGTCTCTTTCGGTATAATTACGGATACCGTACGTGGTATTTAACATGAATGTATACAGTAATGTATCCAAACCTCCGTATGATTCTGATTTTGTCTTTATTGCATGTAGTATTCTATAACCAAGTTCCATAGTTTTATTTAGCAATTTACTCAGACTAAGAAAATACTCAAGGCAAGACAGAGAATTCGAGCATGCTTTCTGTATTATATTCACTGAGGCAGATATGTATTTACTTTACTGGCTTAATTAACATAGTGTTTTTCCTTTTTATTTGTTTTCCCAAGATTTATGTAAGCCTCGAGTCTTCGTTTACTCAGATGGTAGTAAATAGTCTTTAGCAATAACATTTTAAACCGACGGAATATATTTGAATTATGAATACTTCTATTAATAGAAATCTTGCATTTTATTTGTTTACAAGAATGGGTTATATCAGAATAAAACCATGACTGGTTTGAAGGAAAGAATGATTTGGTAAGAAGGGGGCAGGATTTGGTATCGGTATGTCAATTGTCAATTTAATAGACAATAACAGTGTGGGAGCCGATGTCCCAGGTAAATCTGTGTGCCCCCCCCCCCGGAGATTCTCTGTCCCCATACGGGAAATTAACAGGGGCTGGAGGAGGAGGATTCAAAAGAGGGCGCTATCAGAAGAAGTTTGTGCACAGTTTGCCGTATGGGGGGACAGAATCTCCGGGGGGACAGAATCTCCTGCCACACCGGTCTTCACTGCGTGGTATTGACCGGGTTGGTGGCTGGTCACTGTTAATGGACTGAGCCGAAGACGAGGCCCATACAGCAGCCAATCACGACGTTCTTGATGAAAATACCGTGACAGTTTCTTGCTGTTTTCTCAGCAAGAGACACTGTATTCAGCTGAAACTTACACATGTGACTTTTACTGTATCTTTCTTTACGTTGACAAAAACCAATCTATGACGGTAATTTTCAACTGTGCTGTACCATTCACCATAAAACATGTACGGGGACAACAAGCAGGACGAGCATTCAACCGGCAAACTTCATCTATAGGCCATCATTACTTCTTGAATAATTGACTTAAATTCATTATGGATAATGATCAAACTGAACGAAGAAATTAATGTATTAATTTCGGTTGTAAAAATATATTGTCAAAACAACGGCCCAATATATTTTGGTATTATTCTCATTTCATCTGACGTCATTGTATCAATCTAGGATGGAATACCCTATTACCGTGGTACAAAAGACTTTTTTCGATCAGAATAAAACACGTTCACCATTCTGTGGAAAGTGTCCTGTTGTTATTGTTGTTGTGAAGTATTAGTTTCCACTTTGACATACAAAATAAATCGTTTGTCTGATTAAATTTGTCTCTGAAAGTGAAAATGCCCCAGAGTGATCCTAAAGGCGAGGTACATCGCCGTAATCGGTGGTAAAATAAATTCAATGGACTTTCTCTACATTAGGCGATACATTTAAAATAATTTACCTTAAAGGAATTAAAATGTTTAGTCCTACCAGAGGGACACATTTTAATATTTCAGGCATTTTATTTACGAAGTAGGCCTACCATTTTTTTTAGACGCACCCCTCTGCTCCATTTCGGACTGGTCCGATTGGATTTAAGCGCAAAGTAGTATTCCGCGCAGTTTAGAACTAAAGTGTTATACTTGCGCAAGCAAGTCTTCGATTCGCGAGTTTCGACTTTGTGTTAAACACTTGTATTGAGGGCGCCCTTTACAAAACTTCTGAAATATTTTGTTGTTTTAGTAATAGTGGCTTCTTATATAGCGCACATATCCGTCACTCAGTGACGCTCAAGGCGCTTTAACATTCAGTATTTTTCCTGCAAGGTATTGTTGAGCTACGTTTCTGAAGTATGAGACCTACTCCTTTACATAGCACCATCATGTAATGGTTTACAAGGTGCTGTGGCGCAATATGTTGCTGATCAAACCAGGAACACCGGGGCGAACCCCTTCTCTTTACGATAAGTTCACTGGGTTCTTTTACGAGCATTACACAACACACGGGACCTACGGCTTAACGTCCAATCCGAAGGACGAAGCATGTGGTTAAGTGTCTTGCTTAAACACAAGTGTCACGACTGGGATTCGAACCAACACTCTGCTGATCAGAAACACCAGAGCTTGAGTTCGGTGTTCTTATCCGCTCGGCCACGACACGCATTAAAAAAAAAGTGTTCAATCTTTTCTCAAAAAAATTCAACAGGATCTGGACACTGATAATTCACTGATAATTCCGGAGATGCTGTCCCCGCCATGGGAAATTAACATGAGCTGATGAAGGAGGTTGATTCAAAAGAGGGCGCTATCAGAAAAAAAGTTTGTATACAGTTTGCCGCATGGGGGACAGAATCTCCTGCCACACCGGTCGGAAAAATAGCGTTTCAAAAAAATTATACAAATTTAATAAATTTCGGCGACATTTCAATTTCTTTTATTGTTATCTATTTTTTTTTCTTACTAGATCGGGGGGTTATTGGTTACCGATTTACCGTATGAAAGTCGTCCATAGATGACGTACAGCAAGAAGGGAATTTCCTGATACCACAAATGAGATCAGCGATAAATGTTGACTATAACACAAGGTCATAACTGCAAACCAATCAAATGGAGTTTTATTAATATAATCTTATTACAGGTGGTGACAAGTACACGGAAGTACAACCAAGTTAACTTGTCAGTCAAGTACATGTACATTAAATCACTCTTACATTCCTACAAGCTGTGTGTGCTCATGCTATTTCATCCAACCTTATCCTCATCCAACTTCTGATCAAACAACTTCAAGGAATCAGATTCAATACAATGGATGGAAGGATCTCCATGTATGTGTTGCTGGTGTGTGTTTGGTGTTCACTTGATGCAGGCGGACTCCTGATTGTTGTCACTGCTCAACCAACAGTGTCTGCGGTGATCTTAACACCAAAGGCTGATCGTAAGGAGGGCGGGCTGGTTGATATGAGGTGTACCGCTACAAACCTCTATCCAACTCACAAGGTGGAATGGAGTGTTGATGAATGGGGTATTGATTACCGCAGTAGTGGGAGACGGATGGGTGACACATTAATGCACAACAGACGGTTCATCTACACCACACGTTATCCACAGAGAGGGATGGTTGTTCAAGACTTAACTATTACTGATCTGCAGATTGATGACTATGATGATTTTTTTTGTCATGTTATAGAAGTATCACCCTATCAATCGAGATCAAACTACGTTGAAGCATCATCTAGAGTTGTAATATCACCTCCATCGTATCCGATATGCTCCCCTTTTGGACCCATTACAGTAGACACCGGTACAGAACTACCATTGAGTTGCGTATCTAAGACTGATAACCCTGCAGTTATAACAGAAACCCATCCAATGATTGATCACAGTAGCTACCCCTGGACATCATCTAGTGTCAATGGTACGGATACATTATCATTGAATCTGACTGTAACTGTTGCTGATGATGGTGTTATATTTAACTGTTCTGTATTACAAGGGCGTGGTGAAGATAATATGAAACGTTCATGTATCATTGGACCAATCAATGTGACGATTTCTGAAGATGCGACCAGGCTGGATGCGACTAATGAAATAACATCAATCGAACCCGAGACAACCCCAACCGCAGCCAACATTAACCAGCAACCTCCTTCTAACCCATGGATTGTAGCATTCGTTATTTTGTCCATACTATTTGTTGTATCTAACATCGTTATCATACTTTGTGCATTTCAAATCTTCAAAATGAGACGTCGTATAAAAAGTCTTACAAGGACTGAGGCATCTCAAATCCCCCAAGCTGATCCCTACATGGAGCTGCAACCAACGGAGGACAAGAACAAAGTCTACATGGAACCTACTACGGCTACAACTACCACACAAAATACCTACTACCAACCAGTTGAAGTAGAGACTGACAGCCCAGAGTATGACTACGCTCGGCCAGAGGGCAGCACCAACACAGACTATGAAGCGGTCAGAAAGCCACAGAGTTCAGCTGAGAAAACATATCAGAATATGTACAATTAAACAATTATATTTGTAACACATTTACATAGTTGGGTAATCCTATATGGCAAACATTTGGCAGTGATACTCAATTAAAGGTATTCCAAAAAAACCTTCATAAAATAATATGAACCACACTGAATATTGTAAGGCTTTAAGTTAAAACAAAGTTAATACCGCGCTGTAAAAAACTGCCAGCTGATAAAGCTACAAAACAAAAGTCTGTACATCAAGCACAATGTATAGCTACGAGAACTACTCGTTTATAAAACGTCAATAATGTCATAGAGTTATTTAGCATCATCAAATACACTGAAGCGACTTTAAAAAGTGTATTTTGCAGTCGATCAAATGTACCCCAAGGTAAGATTTGTGACGTCTTCGTTATTCAGATTATTAAAGATAAAACATATAAGAATAACTTGAAGACAAAGTTATTTGTCAGAGTCGAAGATGAAGTAAATGTTGTTTATGACCATGTCTTAAAGATGCTAGGTACGATTCGTGGCAGATTTGAACCGAAAATTCATATTTTAATTTGCTATTCAAGAAAGTTATAAGATTTCATTTTAGGTATTGCACGAAAACATCCTCCAATTAGAAGTGAAAGTCAATTAAAAACTCATGTGGGGATCCCAATATTGTCTCACGTCCATCAGTCATGTACAAACAAGTTTCCATGTTACATGTACACTGTGCATTGTGCATGGTATTAGGCAAAAGTTGTTGTACATGTTTCGGTTTGATACAGCATCATCTGTCAATTTATACTGAGAAAAATGATTTAAAAAAACCTTTGATATGATCCACGAGTTACGCCTCTGTTAAAGGGATCACACGTTTAGTAATTGGAACCAACTGTTTGCTTCAATCCTATATAGTTGTAGATATATACCATAAAACTAACCTGTGAAAATTTCATTTCAAAAGGTAGTAGGGTTTTTGAGATATTGCCGAAAATCTGGAGCGGTTATGTCCACGTAGGAAGAATAATCTGCAATTGGAATACACTATCTGAGAAAAGTTACTGCAGTAACGCTTCTCAGATTCAAATTTTGGGGGATTAAAACTGATATCTTTTTTCCATAACCGCAGTACTTCGTAGTGAAAAGTTTCTCAAAATTCATTATACTATCCAAAGCTGCTGTACTTCTTACCAAGTAAGTTTTTATTGCCATTCATTTTCGGAGTCATTACCAAACGTATACAGACCCTGTAAGCGGCTACAACTGATACATTTGTTTTATTTAAAACAACAATTGTGGTTTATCACTTGATATAATAAAAAAGGTGAGCAGTTCTTATTTTGATAATTTTTAAAAAAATCGCTATTATGGTTATTCAATATGAAAGATCATTTCAATTAAACAATAACATTAGTAAGTAACACTCTTAAATGCGTGTATGTTTCAGGAAATTTACTTGTTTTCATTGTGAAACAAACAACTTATGTACACGGAATTTCCGAGTAAAAAAAAATCGTAAAAGTTAAATCGAAAGAAATGTTTGCACTGCTAAATAATTGACTTGCAACTTATCAGTCATGATATAAACTACCAAATTGGTAATCAGATTCTGTGAAACACAAATCAATGAGAATCGGGGGAAGTGGCTGAACAATGTCCTGTTGAGCAAGAAGTTTATATATGGGCAAAAAGCTACCGTTATGAACAAGGAAATAAAATGATTCGTGACAGTATGACAGACATCATAAAATAATGGAGGAAATAGTGAATGATGCCGAACTTCCGGACTATCCAACCACAGAAACAGGATCCAAACCAAGGCAACTGACATCTCTCTGTAACTCACCGAACCACATTGATTCCATTCAACTCGTGGGTATGGGTGCGCAACTATTGACACCCCCCCCCCCCCACGGAAAAACGAAAGCCATGAGTTCAATCATCCAAAAGGAATGTTGAAATATTTTGAAATAATATTACGGATGGTTCACCTCAAGAAAAAACAACACCCTTGTCAAGATATTACTTTAAACACAATATCCCAATTCCAATATCATTGACTTATTAGCATTCGGACGATCTTTTCTTAAACAAATCCAAACTTTTAAAATAATCCGAGTCAAGTAGCATAATTCGAATGACGTTGATTTCTTATTCTTTAATAATGTCACAAAGGCAAAGAAAACTCTGCAAGCAAAGCAAAATATATACACAAAACCCTTCAAATCACCCCCAGCCTATGTAACCTTTTAATGTCTTCATCTCCATCCACTTTCCTCTGATAACATTCACTTGTTACAAATTGTTGGACAATAATAGGAAAATATCGTTATTACTTTACAAAATAAACTGATGAAATGAAAGATAAAATAAGTATTTTTCTTTCTGGAGTCCAATCTATTTTTCATCAATGGGAGACTTTTTGGGACACTAGGTGGCAGCAAACATTCCAGATAAATATATTATTTGCGGATATTATACACATGGTTTGAACTTAAACCATGCCCGATATGTGGCAGAGGGCGTCCCCCCTAAACGTTCCTATTGACCCAATTCTCCCGACGTCATCATCACAAGTGGTTAATAATATTTTTGACCGCATGGGGGGCTTTCTTCAGGGAATGTCTTGCATCACAGTTACATCTTATTTTAATTGCCTGTATGTAGTTTTCTTGAATCATTGACGAAATACATAAACATAATAATAACAAAAATGAAAAAACCCTGTTTGTTTACACGTTTTTTCATCACGTACAAATTGGTCCACAAACGCCCTCACGCGGTCAATAATACGGCGAATTGGCGTGGAGACACCAGCCGCATGCAACATTGGTGAAAGAGGTCAACGCACTCTTGGGATGGGGAGTACACTATGCAACACATCGAGCACCAAATGTCGGAGCTACATAAACAATGGAAGTTTACCTGGGCCCAATTTCATAGAGCTGCTTATGAACAGAAAGTAGCTCAGCACAACAAAATTATGCTAACTGGAATAAGGTTTTCAGCCAAAATACCATGTCACGTGTACAATCTATGACTGGTACCCTGCTTATTTTTGCTTAGCAGAACATTTTTATGCAATGTTTTCTGCTTAAGCATCTCCATGAAATTGGGCCCTGGTTAATCTGCTGCCACCTATTGTTCAAAAGTGTCCCATTGAGCAGTAATGTGGTATTATTATTTTTTCCTAAAACTACAGTATACAAAATAACTATTGTACTTTCTAAAGCTAGAGCTTTTTAAAGTTTCAATAAAATCAACAATTCAATCAACTGCAGAAAAGAAGAACAATCAACAAATTGGAGAAATGGAAAAGAAATAAAATATAACATGAACAAGAATTGTATACTCACATAGCTATGCCTCTCCTGTATTTAGTAAGCTAAGCCTCATCTGTTTTCATGCATAATATAACACTGGTTAGTCTAAGAAGAAGGAAAAGTCAAGAAAGAATTTGGTTCAAGAAAGTTTCCAGAATTCCAATAGCAATAATTGATAGACGAAAATACGTGTCCGAGGTCACCGACAAATATAGAGATTGATGATAGGATGATTACAGTGTTAAAGATTACAAGAGGTAGAATAGACAGACAAATGGGCAGACAAATAGACAGCCGTACAATCAACAAACAGATCCAGAAAAACAACCGATGAATGAAGTTATAGACACTCAGATTCATATAGATGACATCAATATTAATACAAAGAATGGCAGGCAAACAGACAGACAGACATACAGATCGACAGCCAAACAAACAGACCAACAAACAAACATGCGATTAATGCAGTTTTAAACATTCAGATGACAATGACATCAATTAATACTAAGAATGGCAGGCATAGGGGATTGGCAGGCATAGTACTATTGACCCCTTGTGCTGACCTCATAAGTAGCTACATGTATTGTCTACTCATGATGGTCTGCCATTTTGGGAGTCAAATTGCATGTAAAGATATAGTTCGCATCTCAATGTTTGTGTTGCCTAAAATGCAACCTAAACACAAGAATCTGACTCCCGAAATGAAGTAACCGAGACTAGGGTGATGGTCATATGTCAAGTGAATTGGGTCAAAACTAAACCAAGTCAAATATCATTCCATATACTTTAATGAATGTGAGATTTGTTGGTACGCTAGGTGGCAGTAGACTAGGCAGGTAAATCCATTGTTCTGAGAAATCTGTGCCTGGTAAGTCTGCTGCCACCTAGAGTCTCAGGTCACCATCATGCAAGCATACACACTGTCAGTATTAACAAACTTGAGAATGGTTGATATAAGTATAGGAACAATCCACCAGTAAACAATAAGGAAGAATTTGTCTGCAATGCCAAGGAGGAGAAGACTGTCAGTTATAATGAGCGCTAAGAGTAAGCTTTCTGGCATTTTAAAGACATTTAAAGATGTTAGAACATCCTCAAAAAGAATGATAAATGTTCCCATTTAAACATGTTTTGTTGCTGATTTCTTCAAATGTTACATGTAGACCTACCTCTAAAATAAAAAAGTTTCTTCTCCCGGCACAGCGACCTACCCATTAGTTAACCTGTGTACACCTACTAAGCACTATCTTACAACTTGACATCGTGCATTTTAGCAGCTACTGGTAATAATATAGTGTAAATATTATAACTTGAATAGCTTTTCTATCGTACTTTTCTAGAAATACAGTGTTGTAAAAGCAGCTACATCAATGTTATATTTTTTTCTTGAAACTTAACAAATAAGTAAATATATATTTGGCTTTATAAATTTTCCCTATTGTACATAAGGTTGTAGTATCACATTGAAAAAGTGGAAAACAAATAACTTTGGGACAGCTTTGTACAGAAAACATATGATATTAAATTGCAACACTTTCTATTTTTAATAAACTTTCTGTGAAGATAAGGTTTAACATTTCAGCAGGGTTTTGATGTACAGTGTACATCTACAGGAGAATTTAACTGGTTAAAGACTTATTTGACAAAACCACAACTGACCCTCAGGAACTCTCTACTATTAAAAGAGAAAAACACTTTATATTAATTTAAACATGATCTGGTGAGCTATAGAACTTAATCCCTCCATATTTTACATTTTGTTTGCTTTGAGCTAACATAAATATAAATAGTTATTTTAAAACAAAATACATGCAGATGAAGTTTTTGTTTTATAGTAATAAGTAAACTGTATTTCCAAGTTGATTTCAGTGTATGACCAAAACTAATATTTACACATTCTCCATCATCTTCCTCTTTCTTCTGGACCCTACAATGTCAAGAATTTTTTTGTAATTGTTCATTCTTCTAAACCCATCAACATGTTTGGACTTAGATAAGATAGGACTGCCTGACCCTGTGATAAGCAATTGATATTAAAATCTTTAGCCCTCCCCTCAGTCCTACTGAATCCTTCATTTTGGCAAAGAGGATACAAAGGATTTGGGATGATAAGGGTTATATTTACTACATGTAATGCAAACTTAAACTAAATTAACTCCTTTATCCAATTTATTTACTTTAATAATAAACGTCCGCTATCCCGTCTATTTGTCCTCCCTCTTTATATACCGTTTATGATGGTTTCATTCTGACATCAAATAAATATTCAAACATGACTCAAACCAATCAACATGCAGTGACTTACATTAGTAACATTTGATCAATCAAGCCCCCCATGTTCCATAAAATTAACCCAATCATGTCAAAATGTTGAATAACATTCAGTACTGGTAACTCTACATCCAATACCCCAGAAGCAATTTTAAAGGAACATGAGGGTTATGTGCATATATGTATTTTGTTTGTGTATCATTTTGGTACAACAAGATTCTATAAATTTAAGTGCTGAAAGCTTCACAATTTTATTTACACCAATTAACAGCTAAGACAAGATGTCATACTACTCAAGATTGATTGAAAACACGTGGACAACATTGGTAAATGTCAAAGACCAGTATCCACACTTTATGTATGTATAAATGAAATAACAAACCTGTGAAAGTTTAAACTTAATCAGTAAATGGAGTCATGAGAAAATGGTGGAAAAAAAAATAAAAATTCACATTTTCACTCTTTTCAAACATCAAATTTTTGACTCGAAAGGTTGACACTAAATGTTTTACTCACTTCTCAAAAACTGTAGCATTTGAAGCAGGAATATTTCAAGGGAATTTTCCACCATGACCATCTTAACACCATTGTAAGTTACTAGATCTGTGAACATTTATACTTTCAATCTTACCAATGTTTAACTTTTTTTAATAAATCATAAAAGAAAAACCATTTCAGTGAACTGGACGTGGCTTAGAGTATAATTGCGTCAAACTTACGAACAGGAAAGAGAGATTTGCAAGCCAGGATATATCCCTAACTTGAGGTGCAATGAAACAACCTTAATCAGATGCAAGATAGGAACCAGTATTAACTGCGTCTTTACTTTAGTACTTTATTGTAAAATCACATCGCTTCATGGCAATTCTGTTACATCTATCACAACCCACACTGGATGTGCCATCACAGTTTCCCTATAAACAACAGTAATGCTTTGAAGCAAATGAGCGAATACAGCAACAAATCGAAATTCAAGCCTTCTTCATACATTTTGGGTTCATGTACCTTCATTGTCGACATCTAGAAGCTAACTCCGCCCCTCTCTCTGTAGAAACCAAGTCGACTTTGGTTATGAACTGAAGAGGATAAACCCAGCAATACGTCACACTCAATAGGAGCTTCAACGATAGTCAGGGTACTAGACGATGCATTACTCAATGCCTGGTTCTGTTTCTGACGCCAGGAATTGATGGCTTGAATGTACGCTCCCTTGAAGGTATCAATCTAAAAAAGAAGAAACACCATTATCAAAGAGTAAGACAAAGGATCAATTTAGATTCCTGGGTGCTGTTATGCTCCAGTGGGTGACTAGTTAATGTAACCCATGGGATATGAACCCTAGACCATCAATCTAAACCACCTAGTGACTAACATGATAATTTTCAGCTTCCCTAGTGCTGTTATGCTCCAGTGGGTGAATAGTTAATGTAACCCATGGGATATGAACCCTAGACCATCAATCTAAACCACCTAGTGACTAACATGATAATTTTCAGCTTCCCTTGTGCTGTTATGCTCCAGTGGGTGGCTTGTCAATGTAACCCATGGGATATGAACCCTAGACCATCAATCTAAACCACCTAGTGACTCACCTGATAATTTTCAGCTTCCCTTGTGCTGTTATGCTCCAGTGGGTGGCTTGTCAATGTAACCCATGGGATATGAACCCTAGACCAGCAATCTAAACCCCCTAGTGACTCACCTGATAATTTTCAGCTTCCCTTGTGCTGTTCTGCTCCAGTGGGTGGCTTGTCAATGTAACCCATGGGATATGAACCCTAGACCATCAATCTAAACCACCTAGTGACTCACCTGATAATTTTCAGCTTCCCTTGTGCTGTTATGCTCCAGTGGGTGGCTTGTCAATGTAACCCATGGGATATGAACCCTAGACCATCAATCTAAACCACCTAGTGACTCACCTGATAATTTTCAGCTTCCCTTATGCTGTTATGCTCCAGTGGGTGGCTTGTCAATGTAACCCATGGGATATGAACCCTAGACCATCAATCTAAACCACCTAGTGACTAACCTGATAATTTTCAGCTTCCCTTGTTCTGTTATGCTCCAGTGGGAGGCTTGTCAATGTAACCCATGGGATATGAACCCTAGACCATCAATCTAAACCACCTAGTGACTAACATGATAATTGTCAGCTTCCCTTGTGCTGTTATGCTCCAGTGGGTGACTAGTTAATGTAACCCATGGGATATGAACCCTAGACCATCAATCTAAACCACCTAGTGATTAACCTGATAATTTTCAGCTTCCCTTGTGCTGTTATGCTCCAGTGGGTGAATAGTTAATGTAACCCATGGGATATGAACCCTAGACCATCAATCTAAACCACCTAGTGACTAACATGATAATTTTCAGCTTCCCTTGTGCTGTTATGCTCCAGTGGGTGGCTTGTCAATGTAACCCATGGGATATGAACCCTAGACCATCAATCTAAACCACCTAGTGACTCACCTGATAATTTTCAGCTTCCCTTGTGCTGTTATGCTCCAGTGGGTGGCTTGTCAATGTAACCCATGGGATATGAACCCTAGACCATCAATCTAAACCCCCTAGTGACTCACCTGATAATTTTCAGCTTCCCTTGTGCTGTTCTGCTCCAGTGGGTGGCTTGTCAATGTAACCCATGGGATATGAACCCTAGACCATCAATCTAAACCACCTAGTGACTCACCTGATAATTTTCAGCTTCCCTTGTGCTGTTATGCTCCAGTGGGTGGCTTGTCAATGTAACCCATGGGATATGAACCCTAGACCATCAATCTAAACCACCTAGTGACTCACCTGATAATTTTCAGCTTCCCTTGTGCTGTTATGCTCCAGTGGGTGGCTTGTCAATGTAACCCATGGGATATGAACCCTAGACCATCAATCTAAACCACCTAGTGACTAACCTGATAATTTTCAGCTTCCCTTGTTCTGTTATGCTCCAGTGGGAGGCTTGTCAATGTAACCCATGGGATATGAACCCTAGACCATCAATCTAAACCACCTAGTGACTAACATGATAATTGTCAGCTTCCCTTGTGCTGTTATGCTCCAGTGGGTGACTAGTTAATGTAACCCATGGGATATGAACCCTAGACCATCAATCTAAACCACCTAGTGATTAACCTGATAATTTTCAGCTTCCCTTGTGCTGTTATGCTCCAGTGGGTGACTAGTTAATGTAACCCATGGGATATGAACCCTAGACCATCAATCTAAACCACCTAGTGACTAACCTGATAATTTTCAGCTTCCCTTGTGCTGTTATGCTCCAGTGGGTGGCTTGTCAATGTAACCCATGGGATATGAACCCTAGACCATCAATCTAAACCACTTAGTGACTTACCTGATAATTTTCAGCTTCCCTAGTGCTGTTATGCTCCTGTGGGTGACTAGTTAATGTAACCCATGGGATGTGTACCCTAGACCATCAATCTAAACCACCTAGTGACTAACCTGATAATTTTCAGCTTCCCTAGTGCTGTTATGCTCCAGTGGGTGACTAGTCAATGTAACCCATGGGATATGAACCCTAGACCATCAATTTAAACCACCTAGTGACTCACCTGATAATTTTCAGCTTCCCTTGTGCTGTTATGCTCCAGTGGGTGGCTTGTCAATGTAACCCATGGGATATGAACCCTAGACCATCAATCTAAACCACCTAGTGACTAACCTGATAATTTTCAGCTTCCCTTGTGCTGTTATGCTCCAGTGGGTGGCTTGTCAATGTAACCCATGGGATATGAACCCTAGACCATCAATCTAAACCACTTAGTGACTTACCTGATAATTTTCAGCTTCCCTTGTGCTGTTATGCTCCAGTGGGTGACTAGTTAATGTAACCCATGGGATATGAACCCTAGACCATCAATCTAAACCACCTAGTGACTAACCTGATAATTTTCAGCTTCCCTTGTGCTGTTATGCTCCAGTGGGTGACTTGTCAATGTAACCCATGGTATGGTACCACAAAATGGGTTCCAACGTTCTGCGAATGATACTTGTCGTCCATGGCTCCAGATAACACGCAGACCAGTGCCATCTCGTGGGCTGTAATTCAATCACAGAAACTACTTAGTTAGCTAATAATTATAATAATAACAATAAACAGTGTATATACGGTTTGCGGTAACACCATGTGTATATCTACATGTACTTTGCTGTGTAGATTTTGTTCTTTGAGAACTTGTCTTGCTATGTATTCTACTGCCGCCGAGTGGTTAACAGTTATTATGTGCATGTACATTTAGTGCCAATTTCAGTCTAAAGAAGCGCCGCTAGATGGCAAATAAAGGCAGAGAAAAATAAAAGTAACATTTTTCTTTGTGTATTTGCTTGACAAACCAGGATTACTGGAGATCAATGATTGTTTCCCATTGGTATCAGCACCGAGATAAGTGTGAGATTCCAGTGTGCCATGGGCGATTATCGGCCGTGGCTTAGAGCCGAAGGGGCTGGCTGAGTCACGCTGAAGAAAGAGGGCTTCTGTGTAATGTTTCTCAAAAGAGAACTGTCAATCCCAGTGTAACGTATCACAGTGTTTGTAGTTTTACTTCAGTTAGTCAGGGTTTTAACAGCAAAATTCCACCTGCCCCCCCCCCCAAAAAAAAAAACACCACAAAAAAACAACAACAACCAAATAAAGAAATAAAAATATAAATATATATATATATATATAATGAGTAGGGTAGATGGCCTTAGCTTTCGATCCAGACCGGACCTTCTTCAAAGGCATAAAACAAGTACAAACAAATACATATCCATTTATAGAAAAAGAGGGGAAAGGGATTAAGGGAAGGATCCAGAAAGAAGCGGGAAAATTATAGCCAATCAAAGTTTCTATTTCAGAAATTGTACCATGGGTGGAACAAGAAAATATTTTAGTATCCCCAGGGTGAACTGGATAAATAAAATACACATAATACACATAAAACCACAAATGCATCCCCATGACCACATGTAATCTGCAAGTCCCTTGAACCATGAACTCACTGTCTTTTAGCTTTAGACTATCACCAAATGTGACTACCCCCTCGATGTTGAGCTATTTGAGAAATGAATTGTGTAGAAGACTCCTTGCTGGCCTGAGGCAGTGGCTAACCTCATTACCTAGGGAAAACATTGCTTCACTCTGTCACATTCAGGTGTTGTGTGACAGAACCAGGCATACTTTCAGGATCTCACCTTACAACAGACATCTCTAAAGTCATACTTTAAGATCTTACCTGACTAGCGACTTCTCTGGGTGCGAGAAGACACCAATCTGCAGAGCATCTACAGCGATATGATTAATACGTTTGTATTCCCTCACAGACCCAGATACAAAGTCATTCTTTAAGATCTTACCTGACTAGAGACTTCTCTGGGTACGAGAAGACACCAATTTGCAGAGCATCTACAGCGACATGATTGATACGTTTGTATTCCCTCACAGACCCAGATACAAAGTCATTCTTTAAGATCTTACCTGACTAGAGACTTCTCTGGGTACGAGAAGACACCAATTTGCAGAGCATCTACAGTGATATGATTGATACGTTTGTATTCCCTCACAGACCCAGATACAAAGTCATATTTGAAGATCTTACCTGACTAGAGACTTTTCTGGGTACGAGAAGACTCCAATCTGCAGAGCATCTACAGCGACATGATTGATACGTTTGTATTCCCTCACAGACCCAGATACAAAGTCATTCTTTAAGATCTTACCTGACTAGAGACTTCTCTGGGTACGAGAAGACACCAATTTGCAGAGCATCTACAGCGATATGATTGATACGTTTGTATACCCTCATAGACCCAGATACAAAGTCATTCTTTAAGATCTTACCTGACTAGAGACTTCTCTGGGTACGAGAAGACACCAATTTGCAGAGCATCTACAGTGATATGATTGATACGTTTGTATTCCCTCACAGACCCAGATACAAAGTCATATTTGAAGATCTTACCTGACTAGAGACTTTTCTGGGTACGAGAAGACTCCAATCTGCAGAGCATCTACAGCGACATGATTGATACGTTTGTATTCCCTCACAGATCCAGATACAAAGTCATACTTGATGAGTAAGAAGCTGTTATCAGTCAAGATGGCCAGACGTTCCTTCTCATGATCCCAATGATCGATCCTAATCATACAATAAATCAAACCAAGGTCAGAATGCATCCACTGTCTTTCATTTTCATTTCATTTATTAATTCTGGTTGTGAAGCCAAGGACTCTCAGAAAAGCGAACTTAATCACTATACTTGCCAATAACCCCATGAAGGAAGTTTCAGTTTTAGATGTGGGAGGAAAACCCCAGAGAATTATTCCAGGGAAAACCCACGCAACCAGGCAGGGACTGAAAACCCAATCCACATAGTGCCCCCGGTGAATTTGAACCGGGGTCCCAGAGGTGGAAGGCAAGGCAAGATACCGCTACGCCAACCTGACCGCTGTCTGGTCTCTTGACTGCTTAATTTACATTTTAAATAAACAATTTTTCAGAGTATAAGGCCACATCCGAGTCAAGCAATTTCGGCTAAGGCTAGGGTCGTTGGCTGCAACGTTCATTATCAAAATGTAGGCCTTTATAGCACTTTGGACATACATGTAGCCACTGTCGAAGCTATCGTTTTGGCTTAAGTTCTTTGGCGTTTTCACAAAGAGGCAAATTCATCTAAATTGTTGTACACAATTCATTCTTGAAACATTCACTGCTGTCATCAAATTTCAGGAACCAACACATGTGTACACTCAATTCGTACTACACTAACTAGCATGAACAGCAGATAAATTTGTTCTAATGGACAATGGAACAACATTCTGAAAGTCTATACACTGCCAAAGTGGTGAATCTCACAAATCTATGTCTAAGTAATGTAGAGTTGCAATGTAAGACTTCACTTTAATGTGATTGGCCCTGGTGATTGGGTAGAAAGTTAGAGAACATGGTGTTAATTGTAAACCCTAGATAATGTAGATGAGACTTACTCTGTTAACAGCCACACTCCCAAGACCTGACCATCTACTTGTTCAAGAATTGTAGACTTTTTGCATTCAAGAACAGCCTCTTCAAGACGTCCAACCTACAAGAAAAATAAACAATACTAAACAAAAAGTTGGATCCTTTTGGAAAATATTATACGTAAGACACTGGATTCGGATGATTTTGTACACACTTAAAGGAATTGTATACACTGTACGTTTGGTAATTGAAACCCACTGTTTGTTTCAATCCTATATAGATGTAGATATATACCATAAAACTATAACTTGTGAAAATTTCATTTCAAAAGGTGGTAGCGTTTTTGAGATATTGTCGAAAATCTGGAGTGGTTATGTCCAAGCAGGAAGAATAATCTGCAATTGGAATACACAATCTGAGAAACGTTACTGTCAGTAACGCTTCTCAGAATCTATTTTGGGGGGATAAGAAGTGATATCTTTTTCCATAACCGCAGTACTTCAAAGTGAAAAGTTTCTCAAAATGCATTATACTATCCAAAGCTGCTGTGCTTCTTACCAAGTAAGTTTTTATTGCCATTAACTTTCAGGGTCACTAAAATACCAACCCTTTATTTTAAGGCTACAGACAGACATTTGGTATGTACACGTAGATACAGTGTAGTATAATTTTATAATGCGTTTTGTCTACCTGTACAAAGTACATGTACATAGTGTATAGATTTGAAAAGCTGAATTTTAGAGTGTTGATGGTTAAACAAAAATGTGCAAATTATGCTGGTCAGGGTATTGTAATGTGTGTGCAGTCAACACTTATTATTGCACTTGGCTATTCAAAACTGAGATTTTTTTAACTATTAAGATGTACACGTACAGTAGCATTAAAAGTAAAACAATTACTGGGATCATTTTTTATTTTCTTTCTTTTTTGGGGGAAGAATCCACAAGACCACAGGTCTTGTAAGCTTAACATTTTTACTGGACCAGATTATTTTGTTCAAGACCAGATTCAAAATGAGGAAACTGTGGAACAGTTTAACATGTTTTAGGACTATAGTATATGGAACAAACACTGAGAGAAGATTGAATACATGTACATGTAGGTCTAACTAAGTAATATTTATTTGATTCTCATTAGAACTGAAATGTAATCAGATTCAAATTCAACATTGGAACATCTTTGTTTTTAGTATAAGGTATTATAATTACAGAGTAAAACAGTAAGGTATTATATTCAATAAAAAACTACAAGACTGCAGGAATTGTCTGGTTGTAATTTTACTGGCCCAATGTTAAAATCACTGGCCTCAGGCCTGCTGTCTAGTGTAAACTTCCCGCCCTGAATTGTATTCTGCTGTAAACTTTAACATACTGACATTTTAACATTTAATTGTTATTGTATTTTGTTATTCCATTTATGCATGATTTATAAATTGGTAGACCTCCCTCCTATAAACGCTAATGTACAGTACTGTTTTACTTTCATTGTAAACTGTATCCATTCATGCACGCATTCTAAAATTACAATCCTGTTCAGTGATTCAGTTGCTTCTAACTTAGTTGCTACTCAAAATTTAAAAAAATAATGACTCAATATCAGTGTTCAGTATTGTGCACAAAACATGTTCAGTCTACATATTTTGCTTTGCGAAATTGCTGGACAAACAAAATCGTTCCCTGCTGTTTATCTATTTAACCATTTCCATATCATTTATGTACATGTACTGCGTATATCAAAATGAAAACAATTATAATTTTGTTAATGTGTTGTGCATACATTGAGTGGGCGTTGATGTCAAGTGGAGATACTTTTAATCCAATATTAAAAAAACATTATTTAATTATGTATGCTAATGAGGATGATGGTGTGCATGACCTTGTACATGGTACTCACTTAACGCACCGTGTCAATGACACACATATAAAACAATGTAAACAGCTGGTCATACAAACAAATATCATCTCTATACATATGTACAATGAGTTTTTGTTGCTGTGTTTTTTTTACAAACAGAAAAATGGATGTAAAGTGTACGTATTGTTAGGACTAGCTAGTAGTACATATACAAATACTCATAGTGCATGAACTTAAACACTCGTCGTTTATGCATTGGTTTGTACACGACCCACTCACGACGCGCTGCACACAGACCTCGTTTTGAAGTTTTCACGAAGGGAAACTTGAGTTTAACAGTTAATTACTCAATAATTAAACTAACTATAATTAAAATAGCAACAGGTTTGCATGATTTAATATCTCCACTTTTATGCTTGGAAAAAGGTCAGCGTTTCTATAAAAAACAGTGTCTGAAACAGTGATTTCAAAAATACCTTAACTTCAAACGTGGATTTCTCCAAACATGAAAGTTTTGTGGAATGGCCTAAATTGCCTCTTCGTGAAATATACATGTATGTAGTGACAATATGTATACTGTACAACCATGGAGGTATTATTACTAGATCAATGAACAGGATGACAACATGCCATGTACTGATCAATGAACTGTGACAAACTGTTTTATCTTAACAGGGCAGCCACAGGTTTAAAAAAACTTGTTTTCCCTTTATGTCCTGTGTTCTGGTTTTGCTAACAAAGATAACTTTTATATGCACTATACTAAGCTTGGGCAATATCGCTTTTTTTACATCCACAATGTATCGTCAAGAATATATCGCGATATTCGATAATATCGCGATTAATTTTTGATGACGTCAATCTTCTACGAATCTCACATTTTTTCTTTTTTTCCAATGACCTACTCTTCGGTTATTACTCTAAACCTTAACCCAGGGTGAAAACCTGGGCCTATTACTTACACACATTTAATGTGTCTACTGCGCATGACAGACTGTTCTATATGTGTGCATACATGTAACTAATTAGATCATGCTACTCGCATGTATGCAACACCAACCTTGTCCCCAAGGTGTGTCGAGCAGTACGAGGTACTATTGTAAACACGGTTGGAAATAAAGTAAACCATGGGGACGAGGTTGATGCAACACGTGAGAACACCCGGAAGCGCGATGTCGTAGTTTTTCGGTAGTCTGTGTGAGACCGCCTGATCGCTAAGGCTTTGATGTTGGTTTTTTCGAAGAAACCTGGGCCCAATTTCATGTCACTGCTTACCAAATAATTCGGCGCTTACGCGCATTGTAACGTGTGTATTTCTATGGGACGCAGCTGGCGTAAGCGCAGAATTCCGCGGTAAGCAGAGCCATGAAATTGGGTCCCGGTAGGGTCGGATCTATTGGGGAATCTTGTATTGCGGTTGCGGTCTGTGACTTGCAGCTCTTTGTTGTTGCAAGATCGTCTCCACTAGGATACATGTATATTGTTGCAAGATCGTCTCGGTTAGAAAATGCATCGCGATACTTAGTCGATATCGCGATTTACCGATATCACGATAAAAAAAGAAACTACCCGATATCGTAATCGTTTCAGAACTAGTATCGCGATATTCGATAATATCGTGGTATCGCCCAAGCTTAGAGCTTACACTATACACCACATGTGTACATCAAGACTCAAATGTCTTGCAACGTATCGTGGCTGAGAGGTCTAGAGCAGCTGACTTGAGTTCTAATAGCTGAGTCATCACTCAGTTCAGAGTGTGGGTTCGAATCCCAGTTGTGACATTCGTTTCCTTGGACAACACCTGAGAGGTCTAGAGCAGCTGACTTGAGTTCTATGGCTGAGTCATCACTCAGTTCAGAGTGTGGGTTCGAATCCCAGTTGTGACATTCGTTTCCTAGGACAACACAAAACTACAATTGCTTCTCATCACCCAGGATAAATGGGTACCTGTGAGGGTTGATGTGTAATTAACCCTAACCCACCTACTCCTGAATTCTCACCTACTGTCTTCCTAATATGTGAGTACAATTAAATGCCTGGTAGTTAATTGTACTCACAATTACTTTCTGTGCTCCACATCAATGTTTTTAAAACCAAAATCATGCAATGGGTATGTTCATGATTTTTCTGACTGGACAGGAAACTGTCCTCTCTGATGCATTATGGGATCTGCAAGTTGAGTGCATTCTATGGGTTTGAACAATCTACAGATTGCGGTCCTACTACTTGCCGTCAACTCGTCGACTTGCCGTCAACTCGCCGTCAACTCATTTTCGTGCCGTCAACTCATTAAATATACATCAAAAATTTATAAATGGGGCATGGAAGTGTTAAGTCTGGGCTAAACTACATATTTCCTATGGTTTTCGGTAAAATTTCATTTACAAAAACGATTTTGTGTTGATAAATAAATAGTACCAATCATTGACATCTTGGGCCAAGACTAATCCATATGCTGGAAAAGTGCCCTCAGTTGCCATGTTGTGTAAGCGAGATAATTTTTTCACAGGAAAAAAACTAAATTTTTATTCCGAAATGTAACCTAAAACTTATGAGAATTCTCTTTTAGCTAATACTTTATAGTTCTATGCTTCTTTTGTGGATTTTAAATGTATATTGGAGGAGTTGACGGCGAGTTGACGGCACAAGTGAGTTGACGGCGAGTTGACGGCAAGTAGTAGGACCCACAGATTGTGCATAATTTTGCCCAATCTGCAGCGTAAGCTACAACACAATGTATACTTTTTCAAAATTTGTGCAATTTGTGGAAGCAATGTGCGGAAAAATCATAGCAATTCGCCATACATGTACAATAACATGTACACAATGTATAACAGGGGAGACGTGAACATTTGCCTAGGGTGCTATAAGTATAAAGTATAAAGACTTGCCTGGGGCGCTAAAACGACAGTTGAAGTCAAAATTTCAAAAGAGGAGTACAGCGACCCTCTAATACCGTGTCTTATTTTCTTTAGTAATAGTATTAGGAAGTGTATACATGTATATTGACAGCACTGAACATGCGCAGCAACTGTTTTGGTCAAATTAGACCAATTATAAATTTCAGACTTCATTTCTTTTAAAAACTCTAAGTTTTTAAATCCTCAGGAGCCACAGTTTAAAAAAAAAAGTAATAAATATCCATGATTATGGTGGAGCTAAGTTTAAACAAACAAAAAAGGAAAATCCTTCCTCAGTAACACAGTTAAACCGACCCCTGGCCTTACCAACCCGAGATGCCATCAAATTGAATTAATTTAAATCATAAAAACCAACAAGGACATGAATTTTGAAGAAAAACAATTGTAAGTAGAAAACAAAAAGCAATTGCACTTCATTCGGATTTCCCCATTTTCAGTTTTCAGTGCACCACAATCATCACTGCTGCATAAGCCATAAGTCCTGTAAGTCCATGGCCACACTTGCCACACAAGTGTGATTCACACACACAGCAAAAGAAACGTTGTTGTTAACAAATTGTAAACACTTTCATTAAATTTTACATCCGAAATTAACAAATGACTTTCAAAATGTACAAGTCCGAGGACCCACCTTTGAGGCGTAAAACCCACTTTGTACACCGGGTGTTAGCGGTGCGCTCTGAGGTCGGCCCCTCACGAAATTCCCGTTGGTTGTGCCATTGGTAACTGCAGTGGGAACAGCTCCCGTGGTTGCTGGTCGGTTGTCATTATCTACCAATAGGTTGCCAGTTTCGATGCTATTTAAGGTCAAAGTACCACCTCTGTATGCAACTTCAGGCGTTGAACCATCGTCAAGATTATCTTCAATGCTAGTATTAGCATTGGCTGGCTGGTTGTCTGTCATTTTCACGAGAAAGGTTGCTTTTCAAAGAAAACAAAATTCACTAAAATTTCGGGTTATAAAATTTGCGTCCACTATATCACGAGATGCAATGCTGTCTGGTTTCCCGAACTATATATAATGTGTTATTGGATTTTTAAACGTAACAAATTAGACTGGTTCTGTAATAAAATGTTTCGACGGCTGTTTAGGTTTGATATTGTATTCACTGAGAAGAATTGGTAATATTTTGTCTTTTACAATTATATAAATGTCTAATATAATTTGAATAAGGAAGAAAATATAATAACAAAACTTTTAGAAAATAATTAGAAGTTATCATTCTTTTTAAATCGAAGTAACTGATAAATAAAATCGTAAATTCACACATTCTGCAAAATTAAATAGTGACATGCAATTGTCAAGCTAGAAATGTAAAGATAAGCAGATGTTGACGTTGAGGGTGCTGTTCAACGTGAACATGAAAACCAAATGTCCACAACATGCACAAACAATGTGTGACTGAGTGTAACGACCAAGTTAATTTACGATTCTAACCAAAATGCATGTGTTTAGGTGCTATTAAAGAGATCTAATCTCAATTTTCGATAGTTTATCAAGGCTGGAGTACTAAGGCTTTTCCGATTCTTTCATTAAAAGGTAAGAAAACGGTATTTTAAATTATCTTTTTAACTAAATAACTTGTATTGTAAAGTTGTATTGTAGTTTGTACAGACAGTGAACACACACAGTACACAGTAATTATTTTGCGTGTATGGACCTCCATGGTGTAAGTAACTCAATTTCAAACTGTAACCAGTCATGTACAGTTACACTTACACTATACTTTAGGCCTACTTCGCTTGGCTTACCGTTAACTTTGAGTTTGAATTTGAATTTTGGTTCAAAGTTTGAATGATTCAAATACAAATGTAAAATAGTTAATTAATTAGCATTAATAAGTTAGTTAACATCATTTACATTTAGGCCCTACTAATAATTTCTTTCAATTCATCCTATTTTTTCCTACTCCCTAGTAGCCAGGATTTGGTAACTAAAACTTAAAAGGGTGTTAAAATTTGCTGGAAATTTAAAAACTGGTCTGTCCAAATTGTTTACTTACAATACATTTACATGTAAATGACAGATAAAACAGGGTGTCCAAATTTAAAACAGGGTGTCCAAAAGACACCCAGACACCCCTCTGGCTAACACTAACACTGTAACACTATGCTTTCATCTGACAAGTCCATGATCGTCAATTGTCTTATAAAAAAATCAGACAATCGTCTCATTCAGCTTGCCCAGCTACGTTAGCAAACAAACATGTTATCCGACCATACATCTGACATTACAAATTACAACACCGATTGCTCCATTCAAATCCAATCAATGACTGAATGAAGCAGCCAGACAACATGTACTCAGCAGGCCTAGATTTACACACACTGGCCATTGTTGCCCTGGTCTTGGCCTTGGTGCCCCTTCAAAAGGTACCCACCAGAGGCATTAGACTATTTAAGTTTAATATTTTTCAACTGGAGCTGAGTGGAAGTGCCCTTTTTTGCAAAATGAAAATGGCCTTGCCCTCTCGGACCGCATCAGATGAAATTCCAGGCCTGAAACAGTCATTATTCCATTGTTGCCAAACAAACAATATTTCCCAAAAGAAAATTCACAAAGCAACACACAAACAAACTGACTATGTTTATAGATCCTTGTTTCATGTATTTAGCAGTACGACGAGCGACGACAATGGAGGAAGGGAAAAAGCTGACGCACTCACCCAGAGTGTCTTCTTTTGTTAGCAACTCGGGGACAGATCAAGTTTCATTTACTCAATAACCATTATGTTTGTCTCCATAAGTAGCAGTCCGACAAACTGACGTACGCATCCAGTGTCTTCTGATAGAATGTCCAGCTCAGATAGTAAGAGCAAAGACGACGACCTTCATCACAAGAAGAGAAGAAAAGAGGATGATAAAGATTCCTGGCACGTGAAATCATTGGATGAAATCTTAGAAGAAAAACGCCTGAGGAAAGAACGAGAAGAAAGGAAACAGGTAGAGACAATGAGTTTAAGAAATTAACACCCATCAAATTCTTTCAATCCCATGTGGCAAGGCAAGTTGGAGCACTTGTGACAGCCAGTAATTTAGTTGCGATAATCATAACCCTCAATCCTCTCGATGGTCTTAGGTTTGACAAACCATAGGTAAAAACATTTCAAATATGTCCCCAATTACACAGTTATTATCACATAATTGTCTTTCATCATTACTTTGCAATAGAAACCCAATTTAAATTTCCCAAAATTTAAATAAAGTGTAAAAAAGAGACAAAAGACAAGACCCAGATTTCCGTGTACTTAAATGTTGAAGTTCTATCGCTTTGGATTTAAACGTAGTGCCTGCGTACTCTTCAGCTGGCAGAGGGAGCCGATCCTATTTCATGTTCGGACGACGCAGAACAAGATCGACTCATAGGATTGTCAAAAATTAATTTATATGCACGGTGTGCCGTAGCTTTTGGTTCCCAAAGCTACGATTATCATGGCTACCAGTAATCTAACGCCAATGCAAAATCTTCTCTTGCAAACATGTAACGCTCATGTCATGCATGTTCACATGGTAAATGTATTTATTTTAGAATTCTCATTTAGCTTGTTTATATAGATTTCCAGTTGTATCCTTAGAAATCTTTTGGGGTCTTTTTTTCAGAAGGAGAAAGCCGATAAGAAGAAGGAAACTGTGAAATTGAAGCATTTGGAGGAAGGAGAGATTCACGGACATCAAGATATGAGTTCCAATCCATCACCTCAGAGAACTCGCCACATCTCATCTGGAGATGACAGGTACTCGCTTAACCCTCCTACTATTTGTGTGTTTCTCAAAACAACCAACCCACACCTCACTATACAACCACAGTGGTAATTTGAGGCACACACATGCTGATGTAGAGAGTAGAGCCATTGCCTAAGGTGCTTCAGTGAATGTTGTAAACTCGAGAAGCCTCCAGCTGTGCTCAATTCCAATGGAATTTAGGCCCCTGTTTGAAGAGATAAGGTTCTGAACCTTGGCAATCTGTGGCACTGATTTATCAAACATACAAATACAATGACAGGAATGTGTGGCATGGGTTACTTTACCGTTGTGTGCATTGCATCTGGGAGATTTTAAGGCATCTTGTGGAATGCATGCATCTATAATTTGAAACCTTGATTTATAAAAAGATAACTTAGACAAAATTACAAATTGATTTTCTATAATATTTACACACTAGGAGATAAATGTCATGACCAGGATTTGAACCCACATCCCAATGGGTTGAGTCTTGTGTGGTGATATCCTTATTCAGCTGTTCAGCTATACTAGGATGGTATTCAACTTTCTTGATTTCAAACTCTCGTTTCAGAATTGACGAGGATGATATGCTTCAGATCCAACCTCCTCAGCTTGGAAAACGGAAAGAGAAGGACTCACACGGCAAAGAAGACCGTAAGAAACACTCCAAGACAAGAGATAAAGATGATAAGAGACACAAGAGACGTAAGTATAAGATGTCAAAGGTCAACAGGTCAAAGGGACTAAAGATAGTTCCCGATAGATGTCATCTTTATGGCCACCTTGTTTGTGGCTTTGAGCTGTCTCAAGCGTTCTAACTTTTCAACGCAGCCAAGTGGTTCACCTACCAATCATGCAAGGAATTTGATCAAACTCTTGAGTGCCACACGTAGTATTTAATGCATAGTTGTGCATTCAAAAAATGATTTATTTGCCCGTAAAGATGATTAACTTAACACTGTGCGGCGTCAAGTGGGAAGTACCTATACTAGATTGTAAATTAAAATCATCACAAGAAAATGTATTTTTTTTACTCTGTGCTTTCTTCCTATTTGTAGGTAAACGTTCACACTCCAAAGATTCAAAAGAGAAAAGAGGTCACGATCGAGGTCGCCAGGTCAAAGATCATAGAAGAGATGAGACAAGGTTATCAGGGTCAGGGGTCAGAGATCGCAATCCCATAAGGCATTCTGATTCACGATACCAAGACAGTGCAAGGCATTCTGAATCGCGTCATGTTGAAATGATCGGGGATTCTGGGAGATACGGAGACTCATCACGACACAGTGAAGGGAGTCGTCATGGTGATGGTAGTCGATACAGCGATCCAGTACGATCTTCAGACCAAGAGAGGCATGGTGATTCTGATCGATACCGGTTTGAACGAGAACAGTCCAGACGAGACAGGTATTCAACTCAAACTGTTTCTGCTTACTGCTTGCCTTGCTTTCTTTATTGCATAACGTGCCAGACGAGACAGGTATTCAACTCAAACTGTTTCTGCTTTCCGCTTGCCTTGCTTTCTTTATTGCATCACGTGCCAGATGAGACAGGTATTCCATTCAAACTGTTTCTGCTTACCGCTTGCCTTGCTTTCTTTATTGCATAACGTGCCAGACGAGACAGGTATTCCACTCAAACTGTTTCTGCTTTCCGCTTGCCTTGCTTTCTTTATTGCATAACGTGCCAGATGAGACAGGTATTCAACTCCAACTGTTTCTGCTTACTGCTTGCCTTGCTTTCTTTATTGCATAACGTGCCAGACGAGACAGGTATTCCATTCAAACTGTTTCTGCTTTCCGCTTGCCTTGCTTTCTTTATTGCATAACGTGCCAGACGAGACAGGTATTCCACTCAAACTGTTTCTGCTTTCCGCTTGCCTTGCTTTCTTTATTGCATCACGTGCCAGACGAGACAGGTATTCCATTCAAACTGTTTCTGCTTACTGCTTGCCTTGCTTTCTTTATTGCATAACGTGCCAGACGAGACAGGTATTCCACTCAAACTGTTTCTGCTTACTGCTTGCCTTGCTTTCTTTATTGCATAACGTGCCAGATGAGACAGGTATTCCATTCAAACTGTTTCTGCTTACTGCTTGCCTTGCTTTCTTTATTGCATAACGTGCCAGATGAGACAGGTATTCCATTCAAACTGTTTCTGCTTACTGCTTGCCTTGCTTTCTTTATTGCACAACGTGCAACAAGGTCCTTACTCAGGTTGGTCAAAAGGTCGTATTTTGCACTCTTGTAAACATACAATATTTGTCAATGCAGCAAGGCCATATTTCACTTCATTGGTCTTGTTCTTACATCCGGGAGTTGTAAACAAAGATGTGATCTTGATGCACTAAGAAAAATTTCATTTGCAAAAAGGTCATAACTTGTCATACGACCTTGTTGCACTGACGAAAGGATTATCAATTACTGAGAATTAATTAAGTCTTAACTTCCAGAGTCCATTATTTCCTGAGCATCACTTAGATTTGAGGTAGTGTCTTAAAAGTCAGAATGGAAGGAACGTTCTAATTGAATCGGTTAAGTACTCCAGCATTAGACCACTGGAACGTTAAAAATGGCAACGTGTAATTCTCCCATGTAGGAATGTTCTCATAGTTCAGCGCAATGTCACGGTCCAGCAGACTGTTTGGACAGTCCACTTGATTGCAGGCGTATGGCTAAGGGAACGTTCTTTCAAGCCTAGAGTATGTTGGCCTTTGAGACGCTCCCTAATTTTAATTAGTCTTAACTGACGTCTCCAACTGATTGATATTAGGGAAAGATTGGAGCGTCTTGAGCGTGAGAGAGTTCGTGATTTGACAAAACGAGGAGAGAGAGGAAGAGGAGACCTGGACAGAGGCCAGCGAGAGAGGGAAAGAGACAGAGGAAGAAAGCAAGATGGTGACTACTGGAAACAAAAAGGAGGTAAATTCAACTTGTGGAGCGTACTGGCCAAGCGGTCTAGTGCAATGTATTCAAGTTCTATCATTCATAGAGTGTGGGTTCGAATCCCAGTCAGGCTGGCCATGATGCTGGTGTCCTTTAGCAAGATACTTTACCATAATTGCTTTGTCCTTCGGATGGGATGTAAAAACGGAGATATTGTGTACTAGGGTAGGGCAGTTCACGTTAAACAACCCAGAACACTTATCCTGGAAGAGTAGGGGTTAACCCCAGTGTTTCTGGTTCATTACAAGCACTCTTGTCTACAGGTTTTCTCAGGCTTTATAGTTACAGTGATCAAGTTCCTTGGTTTCATTATCAGAAACAATAATTTATTATCCATCACCTACAGTGACTGAGTATAAAACAACTTTATTTCTTATATTTTCCCACGTACTTAAAGTGTACATTTAGATGGCAAAGTAATGTGAAAGATTTGTAATGCAATTTAATACTTGTTATATTTTGTTTGTCTACTGTAATAGAATCTAAATATGAAAGTCGTGATTATGAGAGGCAAGACAGACGAGATGAAGAAGATAGGGATCGGACAGCTAGAGATCGAACCCCACTTAGTAGAGAACAAGATGGTAAGACAGTTGACTTAAATGAGATCAGGCATACCACCATAATCAGAGTCCAACAGTTTGGGTGTTGAGTTACTGAATGGTGTTGGACTGAGGACTGCACTAGTAAACTGATCATGCTTTACATGGAACCAGGCATACATTATTACTATAATCAGAGTCCAACAGTTTGGGTGTTAAAGAACTTGTATTTGAAGATTGTCATTTGTTTAAAGTATAGCCAACATTTTCTTTTCATCTTCATTGTAGCCCAACATACATGGCATTTGGAGAAATCTGACACTGATGAAGACCATTATGAGAGAAACCAGAAAGAAGACAAATATCAATCTCCTGATGAGTCAGCCACTACGGCAACCAAGATGGCGACTGACATTGGGAGCAGTAGTAGCAGTGAGGAGGACGATTCCTCATCAAGTGAGAGTGATGCAGAATCGGGAGATCACTCCGGGAAAGAGTCTGGTGAAGAGAGCAGACCAGGATCGGATGTAAACTCCTCCAAAGAAGACTCGGGTTCAGAGGAGGAGTCAAGCTCTGAAGAAGGAGAGGAGAATAGTGATGAAGAAGACGAAGATGAGGAAGAAGTGAAACATGATGGGAAGGAGGAAGGAGAGACAGCACAGACGAGTGAAGAAGAAGATGATTCATCAGAATCAGAAGAATCAGAATCGGAATCAGAATCTGGCTCTGAGTCCGGTAATTCTTAGTCAATTTGGAATCAATATTTAATCATGGAATGCTGAAAGGCCTTAATCAAATCTTTAATAGATGAAATAATTGTATCGGGGATAAAGAATATTGTTTTGGTTTTACCTTCACACCGTTAAGATAAGCACTGTTTACTCCATGCTTTCAAAGTCCTGTGAATAAATCTGTTATCCTCAAAGCAATATAAAATTGTGGGTTTGGATCCCACTCGAGTAGTATGCCGATGGATTCTGTTTTGTAGGAAAACACAGAATACACAGTGCTTATCACACATAGATGTAATGGTCAAGCCAACGTAATACTACAACGTTTGTTTATTAAAGTCCAGAGAGTTGTAACTTTTTGAATATAAATCGTATTTAACTATTTGTCTTTCTACAGAGAACGGAAGTAAGAAAAGCAGTAGTGAGAGTGAGAGAAGTAACCATGACAATGAAGCAAAGAAAGACACAAGAAACGTCAAGAAGGAAGACGGGCATCGTAAGAGATCGCCACAACATCAACGTAAGACCTAGAACAAAGACAACATTATTTAGTTTCCTTTCAGTGTCGCAGACTTGGTACCGCAGACTTCCACAAAGTACCATACCTTCCAGGCTCGCATTGGGTGCATGGGTTTCTTCTGTTTGTACAGCTGGTATTATCAGGAAACCCCATGGATTGTGTACTGGGGACTTCATCTCCACAGTCTCCTGTGGAGTTTCGTGGGAAGAGCCTTGAAATTAGACATGTGGTTTTTTGTTGCATTTCTATTAATTGTTTTTTTCTTTGGTAAATTGAATGGAACCAGGTTTTGTACGTATAGCTGATTGTTTTGGTTGACTTTGTATAGGTTGTCTCTAGGGCGAACAGTTTGACAACAGATGGGGGCTACTCTAGTAAAACAAGACAAATTGAATTAATAAATAAAAGAAAACATTGTACTTTGTTCAAATGACAATATAAAACATTGAGACTGCACCTCTCAATACAAGACCAAACAAATAAAAGTTGAACAATGCTGGATCACTAACAATTAAAATCAAACTTGATATTTGTAAAATCTTACACAGATGTACAGAAGTCTAAGTTTGATGTGATGTCATCGCCAAGCGGTGATGAAGACCACACGGTTGATCATGAATATCTCCCTGACTCCCCACCACAATCTCCCATTGAGCTGAAAGAGAAATTGCCACCATACTTCCCAGCTGTATCTGGTTGCCGTAGCGTTGAAGAGTTTGTTTGTTTGAATAAGATTGAGGAAGGAGCGTACGGTGTCGTTTATCGTGCAAAGGAAAAGAGAACAGGTAAAAACTACAATGTTTGGTCATGGTTTTTCTTAATCGTGTTTTGAGATATTTGGACAGTTTTTATTATAGGTTTTTTTGGTCAATTTCAACAAGAACTCATTCAATAGTAGCTAAAAAGAAACCTTATTTTGATTGAATTCGGGGAAAAGTGTTTAATTTGAATGCAATTTGGATTAATTTTTTCCTGAAATTGACAGGGAAAACTGAAATAAAATTCTGTTTTGATGAAGTTGTTTGTTTTTCTTTTATGTGAAGATCAAATAGTTGCTTTGAAGAGATTGAAGATGGAGAAAGAAAAAGAAGGTTTTCCGATCACCTCCCTGAGAGAAGTCAACACTTTATTAAAATCACAACATCCAAACATCGTAACGGTCAGGGTAAATATTTCTCATTATGTCTTAATATATTTGTCAATTTTTCCACATTTCTCCATGAACATTATTACCCTGGTCACTGGGCCATTTATTTCATTCCTTAAACCATCTCAGCTCCCTGGGGAGTATACAGCCTGTGCTGCCAAATATATAACTCAATCACAAGAACCATCTCTGCCCTCACAGGTATCCATGCACAAGTTTAAAGTTTACAAATGAAAAAGGATAATAAGTAAAAGAAAGGAGAAACAAAAAGTCATCTGGACCCAACCCCTTTATCCATTAAAAACTCATCACCCAATTACTCAGCTTTCATAAAGTAAGATCTTGTTCTCAGGGATATGAGTTATTGAGTATTAGTAAGAGCTATATGTCTATTCTATTTTTGGTTATCACAGGAGATCGTTGTTGGAAGTAATATGGATAAAATTTACATAGTAATGGATTATGTTGAACACGATCTGAAGAGCTTAATGGAGACGATGAAACAACCTTTCACAATCGGTAAGTCAAGTAAAAGATTTACAGAATTTTACTGTTAACAGATTTTGGGGAAGTCTTGTAGCATTCGATGCTCTGGCAATTTATAACCAACAAAATGTGCAATCTGTTTTTCAGTTTTACCCAACAGTAATGTATGATTTAAAGCAATGTATACTATGTACTTTAAGAGTCGAGCTGAATACAAGTGCATGATTACTTGGGATTGGAATTGAACTTTGCGTTAATGCAGACATTGTAATTGCTAGCCGAGGTGACAAGAGGTCAGTTTGAATTTAAACCTTTCTTGATCTAAACATCTTTCAGGAGAGACAAAATGCCTGATGTTGCAACTTCTCCGTGGTGTTCATCATCTCCATGACAACTGGATCCTTCATCGGGATCTCAAGACATCCAACCTACTCCTCAGCCATAGAGGAGTTCTTAAGATTGGTGATTTTGGTCTAGCTAGGGAGTATGGGTCACCGTTGAAGCACTATACGCCTATTGTTGTGACATTGTGGTATAGAGCTCCAGAGTTACTCCTTGGGACAAAGGTATGCTAATGTAAATGAGTTTTGACTAGCTAGGGAGTATGGGTCACCGTTGAAGCACTATATGCCTATTGTTGTGACATTGTGGTATAGAGCTCCAGAGCTACTCAGTGGGGCAAAGGTACGCTGTATAATGAATTTTTACTAGCTAGGGAGTATTGGTTAGGGTTGAACCATATAATATATTTGACCAGCTAGGGAGTATGGGTTAGGGTTGAACCATCTAATATATAGGCTTCAGAATAGATTGGGATCACATAATTTTAGGATAAATTACAACAATGAATAGAACCAAATTGAGGTAATCAATGTAATTCTAATGCATATTTCTTATTCATGTTAAAGGAATACTCGTGTCCTATTGACATGTGGTCAGTAGGTTGCATCTTCGCTGAATTCATCAAGATGAAACCATTGTTCCCCGGACGATCTGAAGTAGATCAACTCAACAGAATCTTTAAGGTAATTGTGGATCAAACACCAGCATAATTATTCCAAACCACTTGACAAGAATCTTTGCATTCATCGCCGTGTCTATTTCTAGTATTGCATATGAACCCTGACTTGCCCACAGTTGACCTCAATCCTCCACTATCCTCCACTCTATGGTCATTTCACACCAAAATGTTAAGACTTTGATAAGATCGGTATGCCTGGCTCAGTGATAAGCAATTGTTATCTGGACCTACAGTCCTCAATCCTCCACTATCCTCCACTCTATGGTCACTCCATACCAAAATGTTAAGACTTTGATAAGATCGGTATGCATGGCTCAGTGATAAGTAATTGTTATCTGGACCTACAGTCCTCAATCCTCTACTATCAGACAGACTTTGTGTTAATGTCATTCATCACATCTTTGGTTTCTCTTTTTCAAAGGAAGCGCCTTTTGAGGATGTTGGCTTATTTCTTCTTGGCGCTTAACAAATTTTTGATCTTATAATTGTTCTGTAGGAGTTGGGAACACCAAGTGAGAAGATATGGCCAGGTTACAATGAGCTACCTGCTGTCAAGAAGATGACATTTGCTGAACATCCATACAACAATCTACGTGAACGTATTGGGACGATCGTCACTGACCCGGGTTTCGACCTCATGAACAGGTAGGTTTAAAATGACCATCGTCTTAATTCACTCGCACTTCACTCTACAGAAATCAAAATCAACCATAATTAACCCCCCATGGCAGCTGCTATAGACCATGTGACCTGTGACATCACATGTTTACAAAAGATCCACAGAGCCTGGACTTCCTGCAGGCACGATTTGTACACAGCTCAACGAAAGAAAACATTAAATCTTAAATGGAGATTGCAATGTCTGATTTTTTTCAACTTTTGATATGATGAAAGGGGGCACATCTCAAATTTTGTTCAGCTGTTATTTTTAAATTATGAAACGAAATGTAACGTTTCCCATATAATCAGTGTAGTATCTCGCCTGCCAGAAAGGCAATGGAATGTACAAGGTCACTCTTTTTGACATGGTTTATATTGTAAAAGAGGATGGTATTCCTAGCTGTGAACAATTAGTGAAGACTGGTGCCTTTCAGTTTTGTTGTTGAGTAAGATCCTGAAGGTCAGGAAGCAAGGCAGTGAACTAATCGTTAATTCTTTTGTGGCAGGTTTTTAACATACAATCCTGAGCGTCGTATATCAGCCGATGAAGCCTTACATCATTCCTACTTCAGAGAGAAACCAATTCCAATTGATGAGTCAATGTTTCCAACATGGCCGGCCAAGAGTGAAATGGCTCGTACTACTAAACGCAGCCCCAAGGCTCCAGAGGGCGGGCTTCAATATGCTAAACTGGTATGTCATCGAAAAATAACTCTGAACCTGTTGATCTCTCTACCAAAATCTATTCCCAGTTCACTCAAAACCAACTGTGAAACAAGGTGTTTTGAACAACATCACTGTATGACAAAACATTACTGGCATGTCACGGCTGAGCAGTCTAGTTCACCAGACTCACGCTCTGGTGTTGTCAGAGTGTGGGCTCGGGCCCCCGTCACGACACTTGTGTTCTTGATCGAGACACTTAACCATAATTGTATCATCCTTCAGATGGGTCGTAAAGCTATTGGTCTCATGTTTTGTGTAATTTGGTATGATGATATTTAGTTGCTATTGTAGACAGCGAGCATGATAAACATTTTTCCTTTTTATCTTATAGGAACAAGATGGAACAACCGAAGAAGGATTCCGATTGACGTTAGCATCACAAGGAACTTCAGCTAAGACTATGGGTTTTAATCTACGCTTCTAATGGTATCCAGTTATAACCATAAAAGCCTAACTCCCATGAGTGATTTACTAGGATCCTTCCTCACTCTTACAAAATCCAATACCATCCTCAGTCCAACAGAATAAAACAAAACCTGCAGGTGGGTTTGTATGGGTTTGGGATGATTTGGGTTAATGTTTACAAAGGCAATCCTTCAGTACTCAGTTTTTGGCCAGTCTTTCAGACACAATGCCGAGATAGGTGTACAAAAACTTTTAAAATCCTGCAATTAATTACACAAATTTTGGCATGTTTGTGAAAATACTTACTTTTATTAAATAAAAAACTTCAGTATTGATCACAAACCAAATTTAGTAGATTTTTACTTAAAATATGCTTCACCCAATTGATTTGCCAAATTGATGGTAAGAAATTGATTTAAACAATAGATAGCCATTTTCCCTACAGTTATTGAATTAATACATTTTATGTGAGACACTGAATGAAAAAATCTGTCGATGATTAGTAAAAGGTCATAATTAAAAGATGCAAATGAGTCACTGTCAGGACCTGACATTATCTCATATTTCCAGCATCCATGTACAAACAATTTTTACATTACAAGTTATTTTGTGCATTGTGCATGGCACATGGCATACCTGAAAGTATTTCATAATAATTTATTTGAAGCAGCATCTTCGGTCAAAATTCATTCAGAGAAATGTTTTATTAATTTTTAGGAACCTTGCAGAAAAAAACTTTTAAGGTTTCTACACATTAGTCATTATGGAGTTGGGAATACTTTGTTCTCCTTATTAATTAAAATTGCATATTTAACTTCTTTTTTCTGATTTTTTTTTAACATTATGGGTGGTGGCACAGCCCTGTTTAGTTTTTGTTCATATACATTAGTTGAGATGCATTAATTTTAAGAAATGCACACAAAGTTTGGTTGAAGCACAAAAGTAAATACATATGAAGTATATCGTTTTACATTCATATGGGAATTTCTGGCATTGGAAACATGAATATTGACTGTTATTATATTGTTACCTTTAAGACATGTTCCTAGTGTGCAGTCTGTAATAATGCATACTGACTTATTAATACCAAACAGGCACCAGACTAATGAACTTTCAGCCTCGGTATAGTTTTAGTAATTTGAATAGGTAGAAGAAACAACATGGCTGTCCATGCCAAGTGACCATGACAAGCAGTTTAACCAACCTTGTGATTTTGGTCACGAGTACCAGGCAATTTTGAGTTTTTCCCAAAATGGTCATTTTGCAAACTTGGCCCATATACTCTGACATGTCTAAAGTGATAGTTGATTATGTAAAACAGCAATCTTTTCATGCCCACTCTGATACTGATTTCTTATTTTCTGTTGTGCAGCCTTCTTTGTATTTTGAAAAGACACTTTTTGAAAGAAAATAAACATTTGTGTAAATATTATCAATGTCTCATTTGAACAATTTATAATGGAGTCTATCTAGTAATGTGTTTTTCTGTTTTGAAACCAAACAATCTGGAGATCCAAGTACATACCGCCCTCTACTGTCATCCAACAATGACTGCCATCTTGGAATACACACATATCTCATTTTGATTAAATGAATACTACAGAACAGATTACAGAAGAAAATATGTCTTTATTTTAATGAAATCAAATAAGAATATGGTACATAAACATAATACATGCAAGGACATCTTACAATGAGGCATAATCTTATAAAGAGTTGTAGTCGACAACAAAAATCAAAATAGTTTTAACTACCCAACTCATCCCTACATGACCCCAAACTACACTGTACATGTAACTAGAAACATTGTTACATAATCTGGAGTAATCCAAAATTAAAATAATGTACAAAACCTTTGGAGTCATATTTGTAATTGATCTACAAGCTGCATACTCTACACTATGTCCTGCACTAAGTAACTGCACTGTCCCACCATGGGCACGAATCCTTGTGGGTAAACTGGTGACTGCTCTTGTGTTTCAACTTTCAAAACCTCTATTTCCCAATAACCCCTCATGATCTGCACACTAGGGTTTCATTTTTTCCATTTCATTTTATTTATTCTGGTTGTGAAGCCAATGAATCTCAGAAAAGCGTACTTAGCCAAGAACTCAATGGAGATAAGACAAGGAAGGAAGTTACAGTTTTAGATGTGGGAGGAAACCCCAGCGAATTATTACAGGGAAAACCCAGGCAGTCAGGTAGGGACTACAAACCCAATCCACGTAGTGCCCCCTGGCGTGATTCGAACCGGGGTCCTAGAGGTGGAAGGTGAGGAAAGATACCACTACGCCAACCAGACCATCTGGGTTAGGGTTGGGTTAGGAAAATACATTAGGGGATGTGGCGGAACATAGAGGTGAAGGAACATAGGTGTGTAACCGGTAAACTGGATGCGAGTGTCAACTTTGAAAATATTGGCTGAATGACCCGATTCTCGACCTATGTTTGAAAGGGTCACCACCATTATGTCAATGAGCACAAATTCTTCTCATTGGGTCATGTCACATGGTTCTGTACATTTACACCCACTAGTTCTTCTATAAACTCTATGACAAATCCACACTGAACTTCCCTGGTACCCAACAACGGCAATTTGTTAAAGGTGTCATAATTGACGGTGCTGATGTTAAAGCACAAATTATATACTTTGACCTTAAGCAGGAAAGATTGTAAAAACAAATCTTATCTGCTTAAAATGTTTTCAAAACTAATCAGCAAGCAATTGCCAAAACAAAACCACACAAAGGGACAAAGCATTATGGGATACAGATGTCTAGTTGGGTATTCAGTAGAGAGGTAGAAAAACATGGCATCACTGGTACTTGGTCAAGGAAAAAAAGAATAATGTACAACTTTCTGGTCAACAAATAAATACAATTTCCCAAAGCATGAAATCACAATGGTCCGAAGCGTTTTGAAAGAATTAACTCACTAACAAAAACATGCTCGATCCCAAAATTATCCGTCAAATATCAATATGGAAATCCACAACCTGTGGTTCCTTCCGCCCATCTGGAAAGTTGGGGATAAAATATGGACAGTGCGATTATATGGCATGTCATGGCCGAACGGTCAGGTGCACCAGACTCGAGCTCTGGTGTTTCTGATTAGCAGAGTGTGGGGTTTGAGTCCTGGTCTTGACACTTGTGTCCTTAAGCAAGACACTTAACCATGCTGTAGGTGTGTTGTGTAATGCACATAAAAGAAGCCAGTTACACTTATTGCTAAAGAGACGGGGTTTGCCTCGGTGTTTCTGGCACAGTTCCTTACTGCATTGCATCATCTTGTAAGTTAATACAAGGTGCTATAATGCAAAAACTTGACATGTCTGTCTTAAAACATGATGCACTTTGAGTCTAATGGCAAAGGCTCTAAATTAATGATTGATATTATTAACTAAAAAACTAAAACAAACTCATAATGTCATAAATTCTTACAGATGGATTCTCATTTACAAATTTCATAAATCTAAAGTTATTTTAATACCGATATTAAAGTCTGACCAATACCCCATTGTGTTTTATATTCCTTTTAAGTATTAATCAAGGTAATTCCAATTAATAAGTTAATCCTTTTTTATAAATCAACAGAAACTATTTCAGCTGAAGGGACCCTCAATCAACTGATCTACATATATTAACATATCGGGCCATGCTACATTTATTTCTCTATCACCAATTATTTAAATAATAACTCTTGGTCAATGACAACACTGCCCTCTTTGGGCCTCTTGCATAAACATAGCTGCATGGCTCTGGTTTGAAAGGCATTAAAGACCCCTTGCATGACCTCAAGAGCTCCAACAGCGCCCTCACCGAGGTCAAAGAAAGACCTCTCATTGGCTGAGAGTTGTGCTTGGCACGTAACAACTATGCATGTTTCCATTGTTTGTCATCAGCAATGGCAGCCTATGCAAGAGGTCTATTCTATAGATATCTTCAAACTGAATGTGGCTTACAATGGCTTTCAGTGGCTGATGAAGCCACAGCCAACACATTACAAAACAATTTTTATGTACAACAGCCTGGTGCCATGAATTTCAACATAAAGGCTGGCAGAATCAGTCAAGCATCACAACTCACATTCACAAAAAATATTGATTAAAACAAACAATAATAATAATAATAATAACAAATACACTACAGGAACACATACTCTAAAAACTAAAAAAACATGATGACATTTTAGGCTAAGATCAGAGTTTTGGGACTATTTAATAATGTCGAAATCCCGGCTTAACCCCCCCCCCTAACAAAAAACCCAAAACCCCAAATTTACCCATAACTAAGAATATAAAAATAATAAAAACAAACGTCCATCGTTGTATTTATCAACTGACAAAACTACTTCCATTCTTATAAAGGCATTGCCTCCAAGGACCAATTTCATTGAGCTGCTTAAAACACAAAAAGTAGCTAAGCACAACAGAAATATGCTTACCAGAATAAGGTTATCCTGGTATCCTGCTTCTTCTTGATAAGCAGAAAATCATTAAGTGATAATTTCTGCTTAAGCGGCTCAATGAAGTTGGGCCGAGGACCTGAATTGTCCTTACATATAAATACTGCATACTATTCTTGTAAACTATGTAATAAGAAGTCATTTGCACACAGGCAAAGTGACAGAAAAACCTTTGTGGCACATTAGAGAACCTACGTACAACTCTACTCACATATGGCCTTAGCCGGGAATCTAACCAGGGTCACAGTGGTGAGAGGTGAGTACTTTACACCCATGCCACCAACAGAAACTACCTGTTCACCTTCAGAAGAGTTGATTTTTATGTTCACGATAAAGTTCGACATTTGTCTGATTTACAAGATAAAGATCAAGCTTTAGCCAAAAAATACATATATGCCAAATATCAAAGTTGAACAAGCAGTATATAATCTTTGAATACACAAAGTGCAGCTGAATTGTGTAATGCTAAAATATAAATACTTTTTTTCTCAAAGTAATCTGTAAATCAAAACTTCAACGATTCTATTACAACAATCAGAAATACAATGTACTAGATTATTTTGAAAGAAGTTAAGGTAAGCTTAACCTGTACATCACATTAATTGATGCTTTGTAGAGCAAATACAAAATTTCACAGCCCCTCTCGATACTTTTTATTTTGATATTTAAAAAAATATAAAGGGGAATTACACCAGAATTCATTTTCAAAGCCTTTCTTGTTGGATAATTTTGATCAAAATTATAGCCTTTGTGCAGTCATAGTGTCATAGACCTAGGGAGCAGTGGCATAACTAAGGGGGGGGGGACACACACAAGCACTTCAATGGATGTCCGTCACCCCCACTTCCCCAAGTCGGTGCCCCCTCCCCCCATTTGCAATCTAGACCTTTGAGATCAAAAAAGTGTCATTATGTAGATTAAGATCTCGTTCAAATAAAGGAAAACAAAAACCAGTTAGTTTGCCAGAAGTGCCCCTCTAGAAAAAAAAAATGGTGCACCACCTTGTGCCCCCCCTCTCCCCATAAACAAATTAGCTTGTTTACTCCGCTGGTAGGGAGACTACCCACATGTAAACCTTCAAAGGGTCTTGTAGAGGGGGGGGGCTGCCATCTTGGATTTAATTTTAAAAAACAGAAAAGAACAAGGCCTCCTCCTTTTCTCAAAAAAGCCCTGACGAGAAACTTTTTTGTTTGTTTTTTTTGTTTTTTACTTGGCCTTTTCTGTACAATTTCCTTGTTGTATACTGCTGATTGTAAACACCAATTTAATCAATTTGCAGCCATATGATATTGTGTATCAGCTCAGCTGTGCATCACACTGTTGACTTCCGAATAAAGGAATCAAGTGCCATATGTTTGTTGACTTTATAGAAACAATGCACTGACGTCACAAGCAGCTAGTCTGCCCAGGGGCTGCCATTTTGAGAGTCAACAAATTGCATGTAAAGATACCATGCACGTCTGAAAATGATCACTTATACAATATAACATCTGGAAACCGACTCCCAAAATGGCTTAACGTAGATTTATTGTGGGTTGATGACGCCAGGTGAATTGAGTCAATCTTTAACAATAAATAGAGCATGGTAAATATGAGCCTAATTGTCATCTGAGCATGCCCTCAATACCATGTGACATGCTTGTATGTCAAAATTAAACATCAACCAATGGGAAAGCTGAAAATTGCCATACAACTAAAATCGAAGCGCGCATAAATTGCCTCAAAAAGATATACAATACACAGATAGCTACACACACAGCATTCTCAAAATGTTATTTCCATGCATTCATTGCATAGCATAGCTTATGCATGTACTAGTTCAATAAGTTTGATCAATTTGAGCAACAGAGGGCGCACTACGGATTATGCCTTAACTAATGATTACACATAATTGCTATCACACACTGGTACTTTGGATTCCCTGGTTTCATTTTACCATCAAAGCTTCATCACAGAAACTGGCTTGCAGCAATATACACAGATTTGTAATATAAAAGCAACACTTAAAAAGCTTGACATCAACAGAGAAGCACCCCTTCTTAAAAATCCAGGTGATTGTGAAAGGTTTTATGTGCGCTGAAATGGCACATATTTTACAATTTACATACAGCTCGAGATATCAGGAATCAGGAGTCAAAAATCACAATGTTCTGGTGTTGTCAGAATGTGGGTTCGAGTCCCGGTCTTGACACTTGTGTCCTGAAGCAAGATACTAACCATAATTGCTTCGCCCTTCAGATGGGATGAAAGCTGTTGGTCCCATGTGTTGTGTAATGCATGTAAAAGAAGTTCTTTTACACTTATCGTTAAAGGTAGGGTCATAGAATTTGTTTGTCCATGTAATGCTGATTTATAGGCCAAATTGTCAATAAAGATACAATAAAAGTCATCTGTGAAAGTTTCAGCTAAATACATTGTCTACTTGTAACAAAATGTCACAGTACTTTCACCAAGAACGTCAAATCCGTCCACATTTAGCGAGGTGACAGCAGGTACCAACCAGATCTCTGGCCGCAGTATACATAGGATGCTTACTACCATTACCATATTTTTAACAAGTAAGCTTTTGGATAAAAAACACACATTTTTTCAGGGTCATTACTAAAGTATGAACCTACATGTACCTTTAAGAGAAGGGGTTTGCCTAGAGGTTCTGGAATGGTTGGCAGCAGATTGCGCCTTATCACCTTGTACAATTTTACAAGGTGTTATATAAATGGGTTTCATGATTCAAACCTGTCCTCCAATATTGATGGCAATGCGATGAAGTCCTCTGCAAACAGCACTGCAGAAGATGCAGATGTTATTGTTGGAATTGTTTGCTTTTAACTTTTGATGTCAACTGGATTTGTAGAAAGAAATCTTGGAGATACATTCATAGTTTTGAAGTCAATGTTGCCATCTTCAGCTCCATTGCTAAGAGAAACACTTGAGGAGTTCAAGATGAAGCGATCTTTCCCATTGCCACTTGAAAACCAGTTGCTGGCATCTGAGGGGACGCTAATCAAGCATTACATTACACATCACAATAGAGAAGAAGCCGTCATCATCAAATAGTACCCCGATTGGGAGTACCAATGATAACCTCATTATAAGAATGCCCCAATTAGGGTAGAAGTATATCCCAATCAGGATAGATAAGATGTCGTTGGTGCCAAGGGTTCCTTAATTCCAGACCACTGATATCCACATTGCCAGAAAAGGGTTCCAATCAGGGTAGAAGTATATCCCAATCAGGATAGTTAAGTTTTCATTGATGCCAAGGGTTCCTTGATTCCAGACCATTGGTATCCACATTGCCAGGAATGGGTTCCAATTAGGGTAGAAGTATATCCCAATCAGGATAGTTAAGTTGTCATTGAGACCAATGGTTCCTTGATTCCAGACCATTGGTATCCACATTGACAGAAAAGGGTTCCAATCAGGGTAGAAGTATATCCCAATCAGGATAGTTAAGTTTTCATTGATGCCAAGGGTTCCTTGATTCCAGACCATGAAATGGGTTCCCATTAGGGTAGAAGTACATCCCAATCAGGATAGTTAAGTTGTCATTGATGCCAAGGGTTCCTTGATTCCAGACCATTGGTATCCACATTGCCAGAAAAGGGTTCCAATCAGGGTAGAAGTATATCCCAATCAGGATAGTTTAGTTGTCATTGAGACCAATGGTTCCTTGATTCCAGACCACTGAAATCCACATTGACAGAAAAGGGTTCCAATCAGGGTAGAAGTATATCCCAATTGGGATAGTTAGTATGCCGATTGTAGACAATAGTCAAAGCTCTGCTCACTGAACATCTTTCAATGTTATTGCTTTATCCCTTAATTCTACTTCTTTAATTTTTAAGGCAATTGAGGCGATCAATACAATTTTGTTGAGCGTTTCCATGGCAACCTTTTCCTAAATTACCACTCATGTCCTGTTGGCACGGAAATACTGGTTCAACAGTTTTTTACATTTCTCTGTCTCTGGCGTCTTCCTGTGCATTTTTATTATTTCTTTCTCGATGGAACTTCTGTTAATAAAAAAAATAACACATTGTGAGTTGTATGCAGACTAATTTTTATAAATATATATTTTTTTATTATTATTGTTTTCTCTGAAAAAATTCACAGAAACTCGCAAACAGTGAACATGAAATAAAATGGCAGAACATGACACAAACACAACATCAACATTGCTAACATTATCACAAATTATCGTCACTTTATGTGTCCCAACTCCCAACATCCACATGAAATAACAAACCTCTGAAAGTGTAAGCTAAATTACTCATCAGAGTTCACTGTTTTCAAATATCAGGACCTGAGAGATCAAACTTAATTGTTTGACTCAATTCTTAAAAACTATTACACTGTATTAGCACTTCAATCAAAAGTATTTCAAGGGAAGTTTTCCACCTTTTCATCTTAATACCATGAAAGTGATGTGCAAATCTGTGATTATTTATATTTTCAATCTACCAATCTTGTGCACACCCTTTAAAATGAAAATTGTTTGCACAAATTTGGCGACTGAACCAAAGTTTCTAAACTACAGTACGAGGACACTGAGGGCAAAACTGAGGTAAATTAACCAATCCTAAAATGCTATGGCAGTGTTTGATTGGCAGCTGTGGCTACGACTGTTGCTAAGGATGTTGCTATGAGCCTTCTATGCTTTAATGCATGTTGACATAATGATCAAGCCGCAGCCCCTAATTCCAACACAGCCCACCATAGCAATTTTGTTTATAGTCTAATCAAATTGAATTGACCATGTCTGTAGACACGATCAGATTAATGTCAAATCTTACTTGATTTTCTTCTTGTCCATCATCCTCAGATAAGTGATCCCCTTGGACTTTCATCTGTAAATCAACAAAGAAATTAAAACTTCATTCATCCAAACCAGCTGACCAATTAATTATTTCAGTTCTATTCAGATTAATTTTAGGTTCATTATTGATCACACACAATACTAATATTGTCGTGCCTACATAACAATTGACATTATGTGTAGATTATGTGTATCGTACACATTTGGTAATTACTCAAAATATATATTAGCATAAAAACTGACCTGGTAACGAGCAACAGAGAGCTGTTGATAGAATAAAACATTGTAGGAAACGACTCCCTCTGAAGTAACGTAGTTTTTGAGAAAGAGGTAATTTCTCTCAAAAATAATAAAAACTTCTTGCAAGAAGTTTTTATTCCTATCTGAAAGCACACAAATTTGTACAACAAGGGTGTTTTTTCTTTCATCATTTTCTTGCAACTTCGATGACCAATTGAGCCCAAATTTTCACAGGCTTGTTATTTTATGCATATGTTGGGATACACCAAATGAGAACACCGGTCTTTGACAATTACCAAACGTGTACGATGCCTTTAACGATGTCATAAAATATAATTAAATAGCGACAAAGTAAAAAAATAAAAAAATAAATAACGAGAAGCAATCAGAACAGATAACAGATCAATTTATAGTTCAAATAAGTAAATGTACAAATGACTAATTGCGTTACAGATATTCACGTGTTGACAAGACGAGAGACAGTGTGTGTACCAGTGTACTGGACTCAAATCGGAATATTTCCTTTTTTTTGAGTTCCTCTGATTTCAAGCTCAATTTCAAATATGAGAAACTTACTAAAAATATTTGTTAAGAGTTAATTTCAAGATGTGTGAATCGAACTAAAAAATAAAATATAAAATAAAATAAAAAATGTTTTATGTCATCATTGTGAGGCATCAATTTCGGCTCAATTGAGGTAAATCCGAGTGAACCGAGATTCCAGCCTTGGTTCCGGTTATGAGCCCAATTGGCATCTGTGTCTCATGGATGAGGTTTTGCTGTTCACAGTGCATGAATAATGGTATTTTCTCAAAAGAGAAACAACACATCTCGGTGCTTCAAATAGAATCTTTGTTCTCTTGACTTTGTTAAGTCATGGTTCGTTTGTGCCAGCGGTACTATCAAAGAAAAAATGATTCTAGCAATGCTGCTAAAATAATCTTGTCAGGGAAAAAATGGAAGATCCCCGGTGGTAGCTGGTTGAGTCAATTGTACATAGTATGAGTACCTTGAAACCAATATGACCAGTTATAGGAGTGACATGAGATAATGATCTACCTACCTGGGCAACACTTTCTTTTTTAAGAGCAGGAACTAAACCTGTTAGAAAAGCAAACAAATCAAAGAGTGTTATTCGGACCACGGCAAGCAATACCATTCTTTAAGTTCTAACATTAAGTTTTCTTTTTTTGAAATGTTGAGACCAATATTTATCACTCCACAGCAGTGAAGATAATACAAGTACTTTGATTCACAATAAAGCAAAAGTAGAAGTCCAATGGGTTCCCCGAGTAGCATATAAACAGCAGGACAAGTTCTTAAATGAACCAGGTAGCCTCCCACTTTTCCCAATCTACTTTGCAGCAGTAGATATAAACAGCAGGACAAGTTCTTATAAGAACAATTCGACACAGAGTACATATTGTCACATGGTGTTACTTCAAACCCAATATCTATTGATTCTTCACCACACCATGCCTCAAATCTAAGTCATCTTATTTATCTCATAACTCACTTGTTATTCTTGACGTAACGTTTTAAAACCCTCATTCTGTTTGGCTACCATTCAAAAATCCATTCCTCACATTTGCCCTTAGCTTCATACACACTCTAAAGCTTTACCCTTGTATCAAAGTGTACTCAACCACGCATGATCAGTGAAGCGTGTGGTGGTTTTGGAGCGTGGAACAGGCTCTACAATCTATCAAATAGTAGGAGGGTTAATTGTGGGCTCTACAAAAGTGGGCCCCACAATCTACCAAGATAGTAGGAGGGTTAATTGTGGCCTTTTGGCTCTACAAAACTGGGCTCCACAATCTACCAGATAGTCGGAGGGTTAATTGTGACCTGTGGCTCTACAAAAGTGGGCTCCACAATCTACAAGATAGTAGGAGGGTTAATTGTGACCTGTGGCTCTACAAAAGTGGGCTCCACAATCTACAAGATAGTAGGAGGGTTAATTGTGACCTGTGGCTCTACAAAAGTGGGCTCCACAATCTACCAGATAGTAGGAGGGTTAATTGTGACCTGTGGCTCTACAAAAGTGGGCTCCACACTCTACCAGATAGTAGGAGGGTTAATTGTGGCCTGTGGCTCTACAACAAAACTGGGCTCCACAATCTATCAGAGGGTTACTATTTGCTGTAGGAAAATAACCTTATGATTGGTATGTTGTGGCGAGCATAATTTAGCAATGAGGCTAAGGATATACCTTGTGGATTAGGAAGTTGGACTTGATCAGGCATATCAACCACATCAATATGATCAGCTCCTGGTGCATGTAATTGAATATCACCATTAACTCTGCAGAAATAAAAACAACATCAAATATATTCAATCAATCAATGTGCTGCGAGGGTTAAGACAAATAGAACCCACAATCCTTCCAATAAAACCAAGAAGATCTAGCAAACAACTGTAAAATAAAAAACCACCACACAGTGCTGGGCCTTATTTCATAGCACTGCCTACCACAGGGGAGGGTAAGCAGTGCCAAGGTGCAACTAGCTTCAATGCAATCATTATCAATAGGCAGCAATGTAAACTTCCTTAAACCACACTCATTACATTAAATATAAATACTCTACGATATTTATCGATATAAAAACTTCATAGCAATGTCACACGAGCTCGGCCCCACTTCACAGAGCTGCTTAAGCAGAAAATATTTTGCAGAAAATTTGTCTGCTTACCAAAAGTAAGCAGGATACCAGTCGTTATTTGTACATAGAACATGGTATTTTGGCTGGTAACCTTATTCTGGTAAGCATAATTTTGTTGTGCTTAGCCTACTTTTTGTGCTTAAGCAGCGGTTAAAATTGTGCCCTGGCAATTTAAGGCAACCGAAAATGTGACTCAAGTCAGACTCGAGTACCAGTTGGTGGTCACATAACACTGGTGAGCCATTCGTAGTGTGGAACAATGTCTCCTGTGCAACACATTTGGTTGCCTCTAAGTTGTCTGTAAGAATCACCCAGTGTATTACGGCCATTAACCAATATCTGCCTAACTACTCAAAAACGCTGTTAGCGCCCAACTCTGGGATGTTAGTGTCTTTCTTTGTACTCTCACTGTAGTGATATGAGATTGGAAACATGACAATAAATCTCTTTAAAGAGAATGAGGTGCTCTTTCCAACAGGTTACAGTTTGCAGTAATAAGTGCTTCATGTACATCGCCTTCTGCAGAAAAAGTGTTTGTACTGTGACCAGTCAGGCAGATATGGGTTAAGACAATAATTAATAAGAGATTGATGATTTATGAAATCTATGTAAACTTATCAAACCTGTTGACATTATTCTCATCTTGATCTTCACCCTGACTTTGTCTGACTTCATCATCTTCATCTTCTTCTTGATTTAAATGAATATCTTGCTGCTCCTCATTCCACTGACGAAGCAAAAGAAACAAAAGCAATAAGCACCAATGAGAGATTCTGCATTACCCCCCTATTAACCCTCTCTCGTCATATCTATCACCTAATATGTCTAAGCTCAGCATTTCTTATGTAATACGTTAGTCTTTCAGTGCTACCACTATCTTCCTTCTAATATGTCTATAGATGGATATTATTCAAATATTAGTTTTTGATTAAGTTTCTAGAACTTCTTACCTTAGGGTGGTTCATTTTTTTCAATCTGTTCAAAAGTGTACATAAAGTCTTTGCCACCCCCCCACCCACCCACATACCGTTTGCACACTTGTATCAAATATTGTAAATGTTAAACCACCCCTACAGAGTTGACTTAAGCCGTGTCCTAATTGATGGCTACAGCTATGGCTACAGCTGGATCACCATGGTAACATGTGTTGAAGCATAGGCTGTCCTTAGCGATAGCCGTAGCCAATTCAGACACTGCCATATCAGAGAAACATTTCATGATGTGGTAAAATCAATAAAGCTCAACTTCAAATTTCATCTTCTACACAGAGTTACAATTTACGAAATAGACCAAATCAACTCCGTCCGAACAGAAAAATGCAGAACAAAAAAACCTATATTTGAAGTTGATGTATAATAACTTCACATAATGATTGATGGCATACTGTTATTTACAAATAGATAAAGACAATAATAAAAATGAAATCATTATTTTCAATTCACATCAAAATAAATATAATCAGTAAAAGACAGTGGATGGTAAATCTAAAATGTGACAAAAGCATAGGGTGGAAATACCTTACATATTAAAATATGAACATGTACATCAAGTAACAATACACAATCAACATTCAAAAATACAAGCATAGTGGGTATTTGATTATGAGTTAAATCTTTCAATCATAATAACAAATTACATCATTCAATAATTATAAATATTGACACACTGATAAAATCATGCACTACTGGAAATACATAATGGTTATGAACATTAAGATTTGAAATAGTGTACACAAAACAACAATTAATATTTAGAGAGAAATTATGAACAATTATATCTGGAGGAACTGAAAGTCAAAGAAATGTCTGTATTTGTTTTAAACAATTTATGATAATGAAAAAGTCCGAACTAACCTGCTGTTTGGGTAAGTTTCTTTTATCATTGGCAAACATGTTACCTGCAAATGGAAAACAAAATTAGTCCATCAAAACACATAATTAATTATCCATCTGGGAGTTAGATTTGAATGATGTCTGGTACACTGCCTTGTTCAGTCACAAGTGAATGCTCAATTTGAATTCCCCAGACTACATCCAGTCTTGCTATGTCACATGGTTAGGGGCAAGCTTTTTCTCAGTTTCAGAAGAGACGACAAACACCAATAAACAATTCTCAATCAAATGTGTGGCACATGGATACTAGACATTGCCCATCTGAGGATTGCTATTCAAGAGGTTGCCTCGAACCATGTGATATAGCAATGGTCTTTGTAGTTTAAGGAATTTAAATTGAGCATTTAATAATGACCAGGCAAGTCACTGTACCAGACATTATACAAATTAAACTCACAAATGACTTGTTCAAAGAAGACAACAGAATTGTTGAGGATGCAACCTGGATGATGTTAGGCCTTGCTGGAATTTGCAGATGCAGCTATGACAACTGTTTCTAAGGGCAGCATTTGGTTCACATGTTATCATGGCGATCAAGCCATAGCCGGGCATAGCCGCAGCAACCAATTCCTCTTATTTACTTACCTCGGTCTTCTTGTTGAATCCTGTGCAGCTCTTCTCTCCTCAGTTGTTCCTCCCTCTGTTTCTGCAGTTTCTCTGCATAGTCTTCATCCCCCTGATTACCGGCGTCATCATCATTACCTTGCTGTGGTTGTAAGGCAACCTGCTGCTGAGCATCTTGTTCTCCTTGCTGTCGCTGCTGCTCTTCTAGTTGCCTCTCCATTTCCCTTCAAAATAAGGCAAAAAAAGAAAGTTATTATTGCTATGATCTTTCTGGTAATGAAACCAAGGGACCCTCAAAAGTGACTGGCACTGTGATTTGCAGAGAAGATGAAGACAAAACTGTGAGATTCCAGCCTGCCATGGTCGATCACTGGTGAACAAAGAGGGCTTCAATGCAAGTTATCTTGAAAGAGAACTGTAAATCCCTGGGTCAAATACCACAATGATTGTTCTTTACTTTGTTTAGTCAGGGTATATATTTGTTTTATGTAGGGTTGATGTTCCCAAAATTAATACTGTAAGCGGTAATGGAATGTTTATTATTTACAGGTGTATCAGGGCGGTCAGGGCTGCAGGATAGGTCAGGTCAGTTTAGGTCAGATCAAATTGGCCAGGTTGGTCAGGTCTGTAAGTTCGGTCAGGTCAGGTCATGTCAGGTCAAGTCGGTCAGGTCAGGTCAGAGGCAGTATACTCAGGTCTGTCAGGTAGGTCTGTCAGGTCAGGTCAGGTCAGGTCAGGAAGGTTTGTCAGGTCGGTCAGGTCAGGTCGGTCAGGTCAGGTTGGTCAGGTCAGTCAGGTTGGTTAGTTCAGGTCGGTCAGGTCATTCCGGTTGGTCATGTTAACTCGGTCAATCAGGTCGGTCAGGTCAGTTTGGTCAGGTCGGTCAGGTCTGCTATGTCTGGTTTCGGTCAGATCAGTCAGGTCTATTATGTCAGGTCAGGTCAGTTGCAGATGGTCAGGTCAGATCAGTCAGGTCAGGTCAGATGCAGTTTACTCCGGATACTCAGGTCTGCAGATAGGTCAGTTCAGGTCAGGTCAGGTCAGGTCAGCTGCAGTAAACTCGGGATTCCAAAGGTCTGCAGGTCAGGTCAGGTCAGGTCAGGTCAGGTCAGATGCAGTTTACTCAGGATACTCAGGTCTGCAGGATACACCTAACTGATTAAGGTTTTGTTAGCAAAGACTTTTGGATGAGTTACCTTTGTAATTTTTCTTTTCTTGCTTGCTCCCATTGTGCTTGGTATAGCTTTGCTTGATCGGCATAATCTTCCTCCTTCTTGTCAGGTTCCTGTTTGTTTTGATTATTTTCATCCTGCTCCTGAAACAGAACCAAGATTATAGCAACAACCTTCAAAATCCATCTAACAAGGTTCAGCATATTACAATTGAAACATCGTTGTGAGACTATTACGCAAAGCGCTTGGTAAACATCGAAGGCCTAATGTGCATATTAGTCAAGTGCCCGTGTTTTTACACGACACACTGGAAGACAAAAAATGGAGTCGCATAAAATATGCTCAGGTTTCAAACTGGTAGAAACCAGAATTCAAGCTTATTTGTTTAAATTGAACCAGTATGAGTGACTTCAGCAATGAAGTTGGGTCCCAGTCATCCCACCAATAATCTCTGGAATTGTATTTTAATGTTTAATGGCTTTCTTTATTTCATTGAGCTTCTTTGAAAATGTTCAGCTTTATAGAAATGAATGTAGGCATTAACAGTTTCCAATGAAATGGAAGGGTCAAGTTTTTTGGCAGTTTAAAAGCTAGTTAAAAGTAATCTAGATCACTTTTTAGTTTCCTACATTACCGTAAAATATGTTCACAAACAACATTCTCTAGCATTACCCCCATTCTTTATTCTCTTCACCCATATTGCCTCATCTTTACCTTCTGGTCCCCTTCTTGCCTCAATATATTCTGTTGATCTCTTTCTTTTTGCTCTTGTAAAATTCTCCGCTGCTCCTCAAGTGCTTCTTTTTGTCGCTGTTCCTTCTCAAGGCCTAGACGTTCCTCTTGCTCACGGCGGATACGATTCTCTTCAGCTTCTTTCATATCTTCTTCATCATTTGGTTGGTTTTTACCCACGCGGTGAATTCTATGCCCGGGTTGTGCTTGGTCGTCCTGAAAAACAGATTCAATTAAAGAGGGGCTCTAGGTTGAATTTCAGTCTTGTGATTTACACATTTTCTAATAGGGTCCTTATGAAAGTGGAAAGAAAAATACAAGTCTCTAACCTCTCTTTAAAAAGGAGCAAAGTGCATTTTTATTTGATTTTCTTTCAGAGCGAAATTGAAACATGATGTCTGCATATGAGTCCGTACATTTTACACAAGAACTTTTAGTTGATTAAAAAGTCAAATTCAACGCTGTTTTGATTAAACACCATGGAAATTTACGAATGCACTGAAAATTCCCCGCACAAAACTGTACAAATCCATATTTTTTAAAGGTGGCATCATTGAATGTCGTTTGATAGAATATCAAATAAAATGGCATTTTACACCATTGGAATCTTGTAATATTCTGTGCCCTTTAATTTCTAGGACTCTTATCTATTGGGAAAATGAGTGGATCACAAACGTCAAAGCTGACATTGAACTTCTTGGGATTCGTTCATGAAGATCTTGTGTTCTGTAGATTTTCAATTTTGAATTGTTTCCACAAGGACTATTTAGCCTCCCACCTCCCTGGCGCTACGCTCTTCAACAGGCTCCTCCCCCAGAAGGGAAAAGAAAAAATATGCCAAAATAACTCCTACAGGATTGCATTTCATCTAACCCAAATAGACAAATACAAAGTGCTTACGTCACTGAATACAGAAGCTAAACTTAACATGTGCATTGTTTCATAAACATGTACATCACTGAACTACAAGTAAACAGCTGTCTGATAATGCAAAACTGCTACTTCTAATGCATGGATTCAAGCTACATGAGCATAGCAAGAAAACCTGTGCTGAATGAGTTTTAGTACATCATACAGAATGAACACAGACTCAAATCTAATGGTGGCATTAGAAGAAACAACGGCTGTGTCCGAATTAGTGGCTACACTTATTGCTACGGCTGAATCGTGTCATCATGCGTTGTAGTACAGCAGGTTCCTAACAACACCCTTAGCAATGATCGTAGTCGTAGCTGCAGCTGCCAATTCGGATACGGCCTACATTTCGGCTTTAGGTCTTTGCACACTATTGGTGCCTCTAGAAATTTGCCCACCATTTCAAGAAAAAGATTATAAAGTATCTTTTGCATTTTAGAGTTACAGTGATCTTCGTTTAGCTTTGTGATAATTTCCAACAAATTTTAAGTAAATCGGGAAACATATGCAGGTTATGATGGACGTTGTGGTGTGAAATTAGTTCTTGGTAGCGGTGGCATTTTGCAAAATCAAAATGGTAGGCATAAGTATCTTCCGACAGGCTGATGGTAATAATTATAAGATATGGACAATGTACTGAATGTGTATTACAAAACTGAATGTGATGTCATGTATAAAAACACATAGTTTGATGAGTATGAAATTATTGATATTTCTGTAGTCTAGTTAGTCTTTTCTTTTGGATTTTATTAAGTTCAGAAAAATCGGCGCAGATCTGACATACCGACGAATAAGTAACTGAAACTCTTCTAAATAAGATATCACTCTCTTCCCATGCTGGAATACTGATAAGTGCACGTCACATTACTAAAACTGCACAAATGTGAAGCGTATTGTACCTGTGCATAAGGATTCAAAATGGCAGACCTCACATGAAGCTACAAAAAGTGTCTACCGATAATTCCCACTTGACGTCACACAGGGTCAAATTAGCCATCTTTACAGGCAATGATACATTGTACATGTTTATCGTTTTTTGAACGCACAACTGTGAACCACTCGGCTGCATACAAAAATAAGAACGAAGATCAAACCCAAAACCCAAGTTGCCTGTAAAGATGGCGTATATCAGGAACTATCTATCACTTATTGATCGATTTGTCAGATTTGAGACGAAATGAAGACTAACTTTTAACATTTCAACTTTGTGCTGTTTTTGTTTTTTGTAAAACACTAGTTTGAGCTATTGCATGCTGCTATACAATCAGTTCAATTATTAAAAAACTGCCTCATCAAATGTACACATGGTGTGCTAAACAAAGAGACAAAAGCAAAGTTAAACTCAACTACATTCATCAGTGCTGTGAAAGAAAATCCTTTGATAAGTGCAAGATCAAAAGACTGTGGATAATTACTGCGTCGGAATGGACACATGAGCTTAACCCTTCAGAGACCACAGCGGCTGCTAATGGTTTGATCTAAACTGCCTCTTGACCCCTTACACTTTTCACACATGGCTACTGTCTGCCACGCTCACTATTTTGGGAGAAAAATTGCATTGAAGTGTGTAAATGCTGTTGGATTCACCTTAAATGTGCACCACACTGTATAACCCACGGGACATTGACAACCAAAATGGCACAGCCAAGATTATTGTGTTGATAATGTCCAGTGATTTGGATCAATAGAACCCTTGAGCTGACGTCACATGTGGCTACTACTTGCCATGGTCTGTCATTTTGGGAGTCAATAATTGCAATGTTACGGTTCAGATCTCACTGAATGCTCATCGCATACAATGTCATAAACAAACAAGGAGGCTGACTCCACAAATGGCGTAACCAAGGTTTATCATGGGTGATCAAGTCAGGTGAATATGGGCAATTCACGTAATCACAAAAAAGTGCCCTTTCTACAGTTAATCCGGAGAGGTCATTTTCCAAAAGCAGATAACTAAAAAACAACCACACTCGCAAATCATGCAGCACCGCATGACAGTCCTTTAAAAGGCTGACATGAATGTGAACAAACATTCACCAGCCTCACAACAAATAAAACATCTATGCCGTAACACAGAAAAATACAACCTTGCTGATTTGGAAACCACGAACAAACTTTTAACAATCGTGTCATATACCATGAAAATTAACATCTATTGAAACAACAAAAACTTGTCGACCTTTTCCCATGATGCACTGCAGAAATGGCCGCTCCTGGGCAAACTGTAGAAGGCACACTGTACTCTGAATCGCCTATATTGGGTCAATAGCTGCAAGATTTGACCTACTTCAAGTCAACCGTAAAGGTCTATCCAAATGGTCTTCATGTTAACATACTATCTACTTTCCTAAAACAAAACAATATTTTTGTTTTGTGTAATTTTTGCAGACGTTTTTATATAGCAATAAAATCAACAAAAGTAGCCATGTTTCGGCATAAGTTGACGACTAGACAGAAATGGATGGTCTCTAATGGGTTAACAAGAGTTATATTGCTGAAAACAAAAAGTAAGTGATGCTTTGGAATTTGTGGTTTAAGTATGAATTGTCTTATTGACAAGGTACAGATGTGCAGAATGTGCATGTTACATTCAATAAGTGAAGAACTTTCTCTTCCACATTTCATCATCGTAAAGACACTCAAGACATTGCATTGTCTGATGTTTGAAGCATCTGATTGGTTGATTTGCAAAAAGCTTGCTGCTGATTGGGTGAGATGCATTAATGGGTTAGGGTGGCAGGTGTCAGTGTCACCCAACCTTGGTTCCCAACAGGGTATCGTAGGGTACCAATAAGGGTATTAGTGTCACCCTTTTATGGGATAGATTGGGTGACATGATAGGCATTAGTGTGGGTTAACATGCAAGCATTAAGATCATTCCATCTACATCTACATGTGGCTTTATTTAATAGTCCACCTTTTGTTGTTTTGCTTGGTTTTGTTGTCGTTTAAGGCGATATTTTTTTATCAGTTCTTGTTGTTGCTGCAAATAACGCTGTTCTCGTTCTCGTCGTTGGAGAGTTCGACCATTGTCTTTAGATTCTGTCTTGGTGTCTTTAACCTTAGAAGTAAAAATTATTATTTCACCTCAAACCTTTGACACAATGAAACAATCAACAGATACAGGTAAACATGGTAACAGGTGCAAATGTGAGAGTATTAGGATGATAGAGGGCAGCAGACTTATCATACTTTTTCATTGATAATTCTTACAGGCCTGGAATTAAACGGCGGCCACGGAGGTTATGGCCTGTTAGCCTGGTCTTGGCCTTGGTGCCCCTTCAAAACTTTCCGCTAAACTTAAAGATTTTCCAATGGAAGTGCCCTTCACAAAATGAAAATGGGCTTGCCCTCTCAAGGATAAAATTCCAGGCCTGTTCTAGCATTCACATAAACTCAAACACTGCTGTAAAGTAATAACTCAGTCTGCTGCCATCTATAGTCTCAAAGTGTATCATGCTCGCTTATTAAACACAATCATTAATACAACCATAGAAATAGAACATGGAGGGTGATTAGCTCATTTGTGCATGCCCTCTTTATCAGCTGTAGACAAAGGCCCCTTTTTGAAACCACGGCTTGGGCTTAGGTTCTGGCTTGCGATCCATCACTAATCTTGAAAATCTACTTTTGGTACCAGACTTCAATAAGGCGGACAGAGCTTCAAGCCGAAGCCAAGGTCTAAGCCATGGTTTCCAAGATGGCTCCAGAGTATCAACACCATGTGACATGCCAGTATGGCAAAAGCTGAAATTTGCCATATAGGCCTACAGCTAAATCGCAGCACGCATAAACTTCCTTCAAGCAGATACGCATATATAACTACACACACACCATTCTCCAAGTTTTATTTCTATGATAAAGTTTGTGCCTCCTGGACCTTTTGAAATAAAATTTCTTACTCATTAATAAAACTTGAATTTAACATTTATCATTGGAAATGCGCTTCAACTTCAAGCAGAAAATTCTGGACCAACATTGGTCGAGTCAGTTTTGCGCTCACAACTCCACTGACCGCAAACGTTTGCTATATGTTTGCGCAAGTGGAATGCAACCCAGTTTGTACGTGGATCTTACAAATAAATGTATTCATAATTGCACAAATCCCATATGATTATGTTCAAGTGTACATCTCATAAACTATACTCCAAACATGCCCAGATAGGGAGCATTATGCAGCCGATCCAGAAACACAGAGGTAAGCCTGTCTCTTTCATGAAGGGGTCATTGGTGTATTTATACACAATGCACAGGATCTACAAATACGTCCCATCCGAAAGACGCATGCTTGATGGTACGGAACCCTATCATGTCCAAGACAAGCAACTTACCATTACAATATATGGAATGGTCTCCCATCCAATGACTGACCACAGTCAATGGTGCTTTAATTATACCACTAGCTCTTCCATTGAGCTAACTGACTGGGAAACAGTGTTAAACCATTAATCAAGCTTTGTAAGGGAATTTTTACTGATTAACAATCCTTATTGACTCAGTATGCATGATAAGTCAACCCTATCTTTCAATGTTAGACTGTAATTGCACATCCAATCAACATCAACCCTACACCCAGGTCCAATTTAAACTGGTACCACTTCAATTTACCAAGCATAAATGAGCAGGTTACCAGTCACAAATGAATATATTACACCAACACATAAACAAACCAACTGAATCCCACAAGAACACCGGCCAATCCTTTGATGTTGAAGCACCATGCAAAATGCACACTGATCCAAAATGGATGACGGAGCCCAAGCCAAAGCCGGAGCCCAAGCCAAAGCCGGAGCCCAAGCCAAAGCCGGAGCCCAAGCCAAAGCCCAAGCCAGAGCCAGAGCTGGATAGACAGATAGATACATGTAGATATAGATAAAAACTTTGTTATCCCATACTGTGAACATTTAAAATGGCCTTGATTCAAAAAGCACAAAAGCACCTACATACAGAACATTGCAACAAACTGACAGTAAGACTGAACCAATAAAAGAATGAAACAAAACATCAAATAACGGAAGTGGGGAGGGGGGGGTGGGGGGGGGGGGGGGGGTGTGGGTGGTACAGACCACCAGGCTTGCACTCTCAGTTCAACAGATAAACTGTTTGATATGAAACAAGCAGTATGAGAATATTGATCTCATTTGTCTTATGGGTAAATATGTGTATTTCAATACTCAACGGAATTGAAAGATATTCATTAGACTCATAAGCCAACATTGGAACTTTTTTTTTTTTTTTAGATATTAAACAAAAAAAAAAAAAAAAAAAAAAAACACACAAACAATTTTTCAGCAGTCAGCAGTTTACTGGCTAAAAAAAAAAATCTGGCTTCGGGGCCTGCAGTAATATAAATAATTTTCAAGCTAAGAAGTGGTGGGTTGAAAATGAAAAAAATTGAAAAAATAATCTCTCTATAACAGTAACATGCCGCTTGTCATCAAGCCAGAGCCGAAGCCAGAGCCGGAGCCCAAGCCAGAGCTGGAGCCGGAGCCAGAGCCGGAGCCCAAACTAGAGCCGGAGCCCAAGCCAGAGCCGGAGCCCAAGCCGGAGCCCAAGCCAGAGCTGGAGCCCAAGCCAGAGCTGGAGCCGGAGCCAGAGCCGGAGCCCAAACTAGAGCCGGAGCCCAAGCCAGAGCCGGAGCCCAAGCTGGAGCCCAAGCCAGAGCTGGAGCCCAAGCCAGAGCCCAAGCCAGAGCTGGAGCCCAAGCCAGAGCTGGAGCCGGAGCCAGAGCCAGAGCCCAAACTAGAGCCGGAGCCCAAGCCAGAGCTGGAGCCCAAGCCAGAGCTGGAGCCGGAGCCCAAACTAGAGCCGGAGCCCAAGCCAGAGCCGGAGCCCAAGCCAGAGCTGGAGCCCAAGCCAGAGCTGGAGCCCAAGCCAGAGCCGGAGCCCAAGCCAGAGCTGGAGCCCAAGCCAGAGCTGGAGCCAGAGCCAGAGCCAGAGCTGGAGCCCGAGTCGGAGCCGGAGCCCATGCCTGGGTGTGGAGTAGGCCTCTAGTGTACCAAACAACCACACAATAATTTCTGGACCCAAAACTCAAACGATAACGCATGATTGACAGCTAATATGCTTGCAGAGTTAGCACTGTTCACAATATAAAAAATAAAATTTGCAGCCTTGCATGGGCGGCGTATTAAAATAAAAGTAAAATAAGAAATGTCTTTCTAGGTGACACACATGCGGGTAAAATCTCTCCTTTGGGATAGACAGATAGATACATATGTAGATATAGATAAAAACTTTGTTATCCCATACTGTGAAAACTTAAAATGGCCTTGATTCAAAAAGCACAAAAGCAACAACTGACAGTAAGACTGAACCAATAAAAGAATGAAACAAAACATCAAATAACGGAAGTGGAGAACCGGGGATCAAATTGAGGAGGGGGGTGGTACACAAGACCACAAGGCTTGCAGCTATAGATCAGAATTTGTTTTGCAATACCAGGTTCAAATTGAGAAAAAGAAAAAAAATCATACAGTTCAACAGATAATCTGTTTGATATGAAACAAGCAGTATGAGAAGATTGATCTCATTTGTCTTATGGGTAAGACGTGTATTTCAAAACTCATTGGAATTGAAAGATATTCATCAGACTCAAAAGACAACATTGGAATTTTTTTTTTTTAGTAAAGATATTACACAAAATTATTCAAATGTAAAAACACAAACTGCCAGATTTGTCCAGTCAGCAGTTTACTGGCCCAACGCTAAAATCACTGGCTTCGGGCCTGCAGTCCAGTATAAATTTCAAGCACTGTGGTGGTTCTGAAATGAATCGGAATTGAATACTCTCTATGTATCGAACAGTATACTCCGCTTGTCATCAGCAGGAAATTCTCCCAAAGGAAACATTTACACAGGTGTCACCTGGCGGCTAATTCTTTTGGCAGTATAATGTTTTATAATACTTGCAGATTTATCAAAACATCATACACATTGTTGTCCTATAAATTTGACAAATATGATGTCACACTAATTTAGACATTGTAAATTATTTTTACAAATCCGCATGAAATCTGCCAAAGTAGCGTAAACTAGCGTAAAAACAAAACCAATTTGTGGGCCCCGAGAAGGACAGTGGAATCACTGATGGGGTTCCTGAATAAATAAGACCAATAAATAAAGAAAAATAAAGACAATAACAAACAAAAACAGTTTGCTGTAGATTGATTAGGAATCTGCAGTTAACTGTTCACATTTGAAGCAATAATACTGCAAGGAAATACATTTTGTAAGATAAAAAATCAATTTGTAAGAAAAGCATTTTACAAAATACATTAAAAGGACATAACAAAACATATGAAGTGAATAATTCGGGGGAAATAGAAATAGAATATTAAGTGTAGGTTTGTGCCTAGAATGTACTCGCCCAAGTCTACATGTTCTAGTATACATACCTGTTGTTTTTGTCGATAAAACTGCTTTTGTTTTTTTCGATCAGCAGTCTGGACTTGCTGTGCTGGTTGCTGCTGTGCTGGTTGCTGTGCTGGTTGCTGCTGCTCTTGCTGCTGCGCTTGCTGCTGATTTGCATACTGTTGCACGTATTGCTGCTGCTGGTATTGTTGATTTGGATACTGCTGCTGCTGGTTAACATACTGTTGCTGTTGCTCAGGATACTGCTGCGGCTGCTGCTGTTGCGGTTGCTGCTCTTGTTGCTGCTGTTGCTGTTGAGCATACTTTTGTTGTTGGTACTGCTGTCGTCTCGCTGCATACTGCTGCCTCAATAACTCCTTTTCAAATGAGATGATCACAATAATTTAAAGGTCAATTCATTAACATCAGATTAATTTACACCAGGTTCAAACAGGTGCTCCTGAGTCACGCAAAACCAAATAGATAAGGAGCAACTCTAGGTCGAACCAAATAAATGTTGGTTTTAGACAGGCAAATTTAATGTAAATTGGCTTATAAGTCATCAGAACTAACGGGGCTTCCGTGCAAGTTTTCTAAAAGGAAAACTGTATATCCCAGTACCAAAGACAACCTTACTTCATACGTAGTCATGCTTTTATTTTGACAATAATATTTCACCTTGAAAGAAATTTATTCAAAAAAATACTGTGGGTGGTACATTAAAAGTTGATAAAAGCCTGCATCAACTGATTAAGTTCTTTTTGTACAACAAAAAGGTTTATTATTTTGAATTGACTTTCCCCACAGAATTATCTAGGATCTGTAAGAACCAGGCATTATATTTGGCACTTGGAAAAAAAGTAGGAAAACTTGATTGAGCACAAGGGCTGGCCTACACAGGGATTTTCAGGGTGTTAAATAACAACATTGCTGATTATCCTGAAGGCAAACAAAAACAGAAATCTGATTAAAGTAGGAAGAATTATGCCTGAAGAACAGTACAGAGCTCTTAAGAGAGAATGAATTTCAGTTCAAACCTGATGTCTCTGCTTTTCAGATGGCGTAAGATTTGGTTGAGGTTTGATGTATGCTCTGAGGTCCCCCAGTTGCTGTTGTTGCTGAGGCTGTTGCTGCTGCTGCAGTTGCTGCTGCTGCAGTTGCTGCTGCTGCTGTTCTTGTTGGGGGTTGTCTTCAACGGCCTGAGTCAAATCCTTATGTTTATTGATCTGGCTTAGCTGTTCTATATGTTCCTGATTGAAACAAATAATTAGGTCTCAAATGAAGCACAAAAATAGGTCTCAAATGAGGCGCAATTAATTAAGTCTCAAATGAGGCACAAATAAAGTCATGTAGGTCTCAAATATGTCAAATGAGGCACAAATAAAGAGGTAATAAATGAGGCTCAAAAAGTGATTCTGAAAAAGTTGGTAAATGTATAAAAAAAGGGATAAATGTTAAATATCGTCAATTTGAGTTAAAATGAGTGGATGTCAAACATGCACAGCATAAACAGGGAATATTAGCTGCAAATGTTTTTTTTTAATTAGTGACCATTTCTTAATCAACAAACCAGGAATGATTTATTTTGATCCTTTCTACCAAACATGCAAAAATAATGTGTAAAATAAAACTTGAGGTTAGAGTGCAGTTAAACATGCTTTACTTGCAGTCACACTTCTTCATGCAGTTTAAATAAACCAGGTTAATTCAAAAAAATAAAAAATTAAAAAAGCATTCACACAGCACAGCTTTTACCAACAATACCAACACCTGAAATATTACTGAATTGTTTGCACTTCTGAAAGCAAACTAGTAATAATTATTTGGAAGGCTAATCATCCTTATTCACTTCCAGCTGAGAAGATGAAGTGTGACGGAATCTGCTACAATGTATGTAGCAGGCCTTTGGCAGCCAGCCACATTGATCCATATGACCACACAGCACAGTCAGATATTATTATTATATATTTCTGGTAATGAAACCAAGGATGCCTCACAAGTGAACTTAATCACTGTAGCTCGCAAGCCTGAGGAAACCTGTAAATAAGGGTGCTTGCTATGTGAACCAGAAACACCGGGGTTAAACCCCTACTCTTCCACGATAAGTGTTCTGGGTTCTTTTACGTGCACTACCAATCCTAGTACACGGGACCAACGGCTTTATGTCCCATCCGAAGGACGAAGCATGTGGTTAAGTGTCTTGCTTAAGGACACAAGTGTCACAACTGGGATTCGAACCCACACTCTGCTGATCAGAAACACCAGAGCTTGAGTTCGGTGTTCTTATCCGCTCGGCCACGACACGCCACAAAGTTTCAGATATTGAAACTTTAAGTGAGTGAGTTTATCCGGAGGGAGGAAAACTGAAGGGCTCAAAGAACAACCTTCGTGCACAAGAGAGAACCAACGCACAACTCTAATCACATATGGCCCTATCCAGGAATCGAACCAGGGCAACAGTGGTGAGAGGCGAGCGCTTTACACATCAGCCACCCATGCCACCTATGTCACCCAAATTGTTGGGCCCTAAATTCCCCTTTAAAATAACAGGTTGAAAATACTCTAGCTAATCATTTTCTTTCACCCAATCACTCAAACAAGGACCGAATTTCAGCCAAAATTAGAGCATTTTTATTCATGATCATTTTATTTTTACTTACTCTGTACTCTTTAGCTTTTTGCTGCAGATTTTTATAATCATTGATAACACGTTCATTATCATTCTGCCGATAAGAAACACAAAACTTGTTTAAGATCCGTGATTAAAGGATTCAAGCATTAGTAAGTTTTATAAGAATTAGCTCTAATTTAATGTAGTCTTTTCCACTTGACGGTGCACATTGTAAAGTCGGCCATCTATATGAGCAAAGATAGGTTTTTTTTAAGGCATAACTACCAGGCCTGATAACTACAAGTATGGTAGGTGTAACACTGCGTAAAGTAAACGGACGTTCTATCAATCTCCTTGCATGATTAGTTGGTGAAACACTTGACTGCGTAGAAAAATACGACAGCTTGACGCAGCCCATAGTCAAAACCCAAGTTGCCTGTAAAGATGTCATCTATTGGGAACTACATGTATCTTTAGGCAAATCATTCCACCATACACCAGACATCTTTTATCCCAGTAGTGAAACAATTGTTCATCAGCATAGCTTTGTCCAAGGCTCTTTACACAAAATAACCAAAAGCCAGGCAGGTATCTTGTGTACGAACTTTATATTAACGATGTCAGTTAAGTAATTGTAATGTTAATTTGGTTTTGCAACCTTGTACAATGAGGCTGAACAGAGCCTTGCTCATACATTAAACACAAGCTGATGTTGTTGTTATATGCGGGAAACAGATATTTAAAGTTTCATCCATCTTGGTTGGATTATTTAACAAGCTGTCCAATCACAAACTCTCATTATGACGTGATGAAACTTGCATGGGTTGGGATGTTAGAGCCTTGTAATATTTGTTCCACTTTATTGAGGACTCTATCTATTGGAAAGTGAGTGCATCCCAGAATTTTGACCTTAGAGTCCTTCTTTAATAAAGTCCACTGACATTAACAAAATGAGCCAAAATAATCAACAAATTAAACAGCAACTTAAAAGGCTTCAGGAAACCACAAAGGTTGACCAATTCATGTGGTACGTTTTTGCGGCTGTAATCAACCACTGTTTCGGATCTTGTCCAGTGGTTAACCAATGGCCAATTCAGCCGAAACAGTTATTGGTTTTGATTGCAAATACACATCCTAGTATTAGCCACAAACCAAAGATAGTCACGTACGTCTGCATTGTGTACGGTGCATTGTGCATGGTGCAAATGAGTTAGCTGTCAATAAGTCATTTTCAAATTAGATTTGAATGCTGTCTTGGGCATTTTCCAAACCGGCTCTGGCTCCGGCTTCGGCTAATTTTGGAGCAGTGTACATTTTGCCTGATGTTTTTAACATCAATCCAAGCCTGAAATTGAAGACAGAGCCTAAGCCAAGGTTTGCAAAAACCCCTGGTGTCTGGTAAAACGCCTGCCTTGGTCACAAATGAATGTTCAATTTGAATTCCTCAAGCTACTTGTACAAGTATATGCTGGTACATGTATGTTACATGGTAAATGTACATGTATGGGGCAAGCTTTTTCTTAGTTACATAAGAGACGACAAACACCCAGACACAATCCTCAATTAAATGTGTGGCACAAGGATACCAGTCTTTGCTGCTCAGGAGGTTGCAATGTAAAAGCTTGCCCCTAACCATATAATCATAGCAACACTGGATGTAGTCTGAGGAATTCAAATTGAGCATTCACTAGTGATCAACACAAAGCAATCCATACTTTGTTCAAAGCTAACTCGTAAATGGATTATTAAAATTTGCTCTAATTTCAAACACTGCTTAATTTATAAAGCACAGTTTAGCACAAACATACATGTACCATTAAATAAAATACTGCACTATTCAATAAACAATTAGTTTAGCTTTGCTGAGCAATTATTTCACGCTTTGCAGCTGTGAGGATCTGGCATTGGGCTTAATGTTAATATGCAGTGACATTGCAAAATCAAACAAAAAATCAATCAAAGCAAGAGTGGGGTCCAAACAGCTGTTTCAGGACTGGAATTACACGGATGCCACGGTGGCCATGGAGGCCTCTATTACCATGGTCTTGGCCTTGATGCCCCTTCAAAAGATTCCCAAAAACTTTTAAGATTTTTCAATGGAAGTGCCTTATGCAAAATGTTAGCCTTCTCAAAGATGAAATTCCAGACCTGCTGCTTGAATGTTTCCTCCATACAACTCAATGAATCCAAATTGGGGCGGCAAAGGTAAATAGACTGGCCCCTTTTTATAACAGTGATTAATATAGTTCATTATTGTACCTATATGGTATTTTGGCTGGTAACCTATTTTTCTTAAGCAAGAGTTTTCTGTGCTTAGCAAGTTTTTGTGCTTACAAGCTTTAATAGAGCTACTTAAGCAGAAAATGAATTGAGTGATGACGTCAGGTGAATTGGGTCAATACACGTACAATTTTGCAGTTTTAAAGGAAACAATTTGAAATATCTTGTCTAGCTATGCCATTAAGCTACATCAAACACAAGTCAAGATATTAGCGGATGAGTTGAATGAGAATCAATGGTACCATACCTTGAACTGTTGAACCTCTTCATTTAGTTCCATAATACGTTGGTTTAATTGACTCTTCTCTATGTTTCCAATCTGAATATCTTGCTGTAATATCAAAGAAATCATTCACAGATGTTACTCAAAAGTTATACATGTTTATGCTACACACACAACACATTCAAAACAGTTTAAAAACATCTAATATGATAACCCTCCTACTGTCTGACCAGTCAATATCATCCACTGCAATATAAATGGAGTGTTGTAGAAGAGTGGTCTAGTGCACAGGACTAAAGTTCTGGTGTTATCTTGGAATGGGTTTCGGTGCCAGTCATGACACTGGTGACCTTGATGTGCAAGATACTTAAGCAGAACATGTAGGACCTGTGTGTTGTGCAATGCACGTAAAAGAACCCAGTACACTTGTAAAGAGAAGGGGTTTTCCCCATGTTTCTGGCATGGTTGGCAGCAGATTGCACCACCTCACCTTGTATCCCTTTCAGTGTGTTGTATTATGGTTGCTTCATCTCATCAAATAATTCTCAACAAGCTTCACACCTGATTTGATAATTCAGCGCCAGCCAGGAGTGAAATTTATGACAGGCACGGTGCATTATAAATGTACACTGTTATTATGTTATGTTTTCACTAAAACCAGAGGGTTTCGAAACCCTTCAAAAATCCATTTCTCACATTTGCCCTTAGCTTTATAACACTCTGTAGCTTTACCATTGTATCAAAGTGTACTCAACCACGCATGACCAGTGTCAGTGAAGCGTGTAACTGGGCTCCACAATCTACAAGATAGCAGTAGGGCTAATATACATGTAAACAAATTTATTGTGAAACACTCACATCCCTCTGTTGGAGTGCTTCGGCTGCCTGCTGATGAAGATCTTGGACTTTCGCTAGATCATCTGTAGAAGCCTGAAGTTGAACTGTGTTACGGATAAAACAATGTACTCCAACATGTCAATAAACATCAAACTTACCATGCTTACTGCTTGAACTATAGTTAGCATAGAGCAGTGTTTCACATGGTAAATGAACTGAGTGAGGTGCCTAAAATCCAAAGTGAGTATTGAAGCAAAATGTATGCAGTCTGTAAACTGACAAGAGTGTAGCACTCACACAAATGTGTGATGATTCCATCTATACATCTAGATTGTGACTTTGTGGTACATAAGGGTCAAGGAAAAAGCTTCAAAAAGGTCAAATCTTCAAAGCGAAGTGGTTATATTGGCAAACAATTTGTGAAGTGGTCATTGAAAGTAGCGAGGTAGGCTGCCTCAAGTTTTAATGGGCGGGGGAAATGCTGTCATAGAGGAAGGGTGCTAGGCATCTCCTTGACTAACCCAATACAATATTAATAAGATTCTGTTTGTCCTAAAACGTCAACAAACAGAGAGACAAACAGAGAGACAAACAGAGTAGCACAGAAAGAGGAACAAACAGAGAGACAAACTGGGAGAACAGCAAATGGATGATTGCCATGATAGGTAGAGCTGAAGAAAATTAACTGCATCTCTGGTCGCAGCATTCGCGAATGGACACCAACCCTCAAATATCTAAGAAACAGATTCAACAGGTTTGGGGTGAAAAATTATTCAAAGGGAATCCTTTCTCAAAATACTATCAACAGCTGCAGTGCTTCTTACCAGGTAAGATTTTATGGTCATTAATTTTAGGAGTATTTATCAAGCTATGACCCTACCTTTAAGGGTGAAAACTAAAGGTATCAACAATACACACACATATGTACATGAGTCACTCCTACATATATTTTAATTAAACAAGGTTCTTTACCTCTTAGGTTGCGGACTTCTTCTTCCATCTCTCGTTGTAATCGAGTTAAATTCTCCTCATGTTCAAACTTCAATCTCTCGTGCTGTACAACAACATCACTGTGTTTCTGTTTGACTTCTTCATATTCTTCTTTCATGTCTTCATGTTGTGTCTGATTAATTCAAAATTACAAAAAGTTCTTAGACACTGAATCAAATAAGTTACTACAGACTATAAGTCAAATTATTCGCAAACAGATGGAGGCATGAGCATCAAATGTACATAAGTAAATCCAACTGCATGTGTAGTTTGATTCTGTTTGACCGATGACTGCACTAGTAAACTGATTTTGCTTTACATGGGATCAGGCACCACCATAATCAGAGTCCAACAGTTTGGGCGTAAGTTACTGCATGGTGTTGGACTGAGGACTGCACTAGTAAACTGAATATGCTTTACATGGGATCAGGCATACACCACAATCAGAGTTCAACAGTTCGGGTTTTGAGTTTACTGGATGGTGTTGGACTGAGGACTGCACTAGTAAACTGATTGTGCTTTACATGGAAGCAAGACTTGCAAGTAGCATGGTGCTCATCGCAAGCTGCCATTTGGCCTGACTAGATTACCCTTACAAAACTGAACCTGACCAATAATACTGACTTGGAGGCAAGACTAGCAAGTAGCATGGTGCTCATCGCAAGCTGCCAGTTGGTCTGACTAGATTACCCTTACAAAACAGAACCTGACCAATAATACTGACTTGGAGGCAAGACTAGCAAGTAGCATTGTGCTCATCGCAAGCTGCCAGTTTGTCTGACTGGAGTACCCTTACCGAACAGAACCTGACCAATAATACTGACTTGGAGGCAAGACTAGCAAGTAGCATTGTGCTCATCACAAGCTGCCAGTTGGTCTGACTGGAGTACCCTTACCGAACAGAACCTGACCAATAATACTGACTTGGAGGCAAGACTAGCAAGTAACATGGTGCCCATCGCAAACTGCCAGTTGGTCTGCACCGTTCAATGCTTTTCTTTCTGCTGTGGCAGTCTGGGTGCCAGTGCTACATGTACATGTATGCATGGTGAGTGCAGGCAGTGTATTGTATTAACTGATTGGATAGGGCGAAAAAAAATCCCTACTGACCTCCATTTATTGATAAGGAAGGATGCTAAACAACTTTTTTTTTAAATGGCCTTACTAACATCTGTTGTACTTACTTGTAACATCTTATGCTGAATGTTTATTGAATTATATCTGTTAAGTGACTCTTTCTGAAAGGACAGAAAAACATAAAAACAGTAAAAATCTTGTTCCATAACCACAGTACTTCAAAGTGCAAAGTTTCTCAAATGCATTATGCTATCCAAAGCTGCTGTACTTCTTACCAAGTAATTTTTATTGCCATTAATTTGAAGAGTCATTACCAAACGAGTACAGACCCTTTAAGTAGCAACTGAAGTTGTGTTATGGAATAAGGAAACATTTGAATGTCTTTGTTTTATTTGTCATTTATTTTCAATCTATTTTCTGTTTCAGATGAAACAGCACCAGTTCAACACCAAGAAGTGTTTGATGAAAGAGGAGTAAATATCATGCTTGAAAAATGCATCAACACAAAGGAACAGTCACATTTCTACCCACCTTTATTTTTTCAAGTTTGTCTTCATAATCTGTAAGAAAGAAAACAAAAAAGTGCAACCAAGAACAACAATTAAGTAATTGCAATAAATTATGGTGTTAGGCAACTAATAACAGTTTTTTTTATTTTTGTTTGGGGGCATGTGGTGCTGTGAGAAACAACAAAATATATATATAAATAAATTTTTTTTGGCGGGGGTGCTTTATATTTATCAAAGAAAAACCATTTGCAAGAAGTGTAAGACATATCAAACACTACAGTCATGTATTTTCATAAAATGGTATATATACATGTAGACTATACAGGTCATGCACAAAGGACATTTAAATTGCCAACACCAAACAATTACAAATTCTATTTTTTTGCTGAACTGAAATGATCTTACTTTGGGGAGTAAGATGGGGACGGGTTCAAGGGTCACCCTTTGGTTACATGCCTAGTGACAGAAAATGTTGAACAATGAAAAGTTTCAGTGAATCTTTGGAATCTTCTACTCTAGAAACATTAGACATGATTCAAGTCCGACGATGTCATCTTAATTTACTCTGGTTCTCATTGTAGCTGTCATCGCATGAACAATCACTTTCTGTGCTTCTGTGAACAAATTGCAGGCCTGAAATTTAATCTTTGAGAGGGCAAAGCCATTTTTATTTTGCAAAAGGGCAGTTCCATTTGAAAATCTTAATGCTTATGGGAACTTTTGAAGGGGTACCAAGGCCAAGATCAGGACAACGGAGGCCATCGCCTCCTTTTAACTTCAACCCTAATGTCAACACTAAATTATAATTACCTTCTCTTGTAATTTTGTGTTCGCTCTTTTCTTTTTGTAAAATCTTTTCCAATCTTGAACGATGTTCATAAACAACTGCATACAAAAGAAAGTAGAAGGAAGACAAATATTTTTGACGTGAGAAACCAATAGAGAACAAAATAAAGGTCAAGGTTACTCAATATTTATTATCTGCATCATCAAACAAATTGTGTTTCTGTAATCTTCTCAAATGGGGTTACTATTATTATGATTGTTATTATATTTCTGGTAATGAAATCAAGGATACCTCATAAGCGAACTAAATCACTGTAGCTCGCAAGCCTGAGGAATCCTGTAAACATAGGCACTTGCTACACATGTATGTGAACCAGAAACAGCAGGGTTAACCTCTACTCTTCCACGGTAAGTCATAAGTGTTCAGGGTTTTTTTACGTACTCTTCCAATCCTACATGTAGTACATGTACACGGGACCTACGGCTTAGTGTCCCATCCGAAGGACAAAGCAATTGGTAAAGTACATGTATCATGCTCAAGGACAGTAGTGCTATGCCCAAACTCGAACCCACACTCTGCTGATCAGAAACACCAGGGCCAAATTTTAAAGTAGCCAAGCACAACACAAATTTGCTTACCAGAATAAGGTTGCCAGCCAAAACACCATGTCACATGTACCATTAATTTGTGACTGGTATCCTGCTCATTTTAAAGCAAATTTAAGCAAATTGCTAAGCAATATTTTCTACTGAGGCAGCTCTATGAAATAGACCTTATGCACATGATGTCATAACAGTAGGGCGCCCTCGTTTAGAGGTCAAAAGGAGGTTGTTCATTGGCCAATCCTGTGCGCCGCGTGTACAAATCTGTGCGTTTCGATTGTTTCGTCATCGTTTAACCTCTAAGATGGCGGCTGGATGACGTCAATGCATAAGGTCTATTAGGCCCTGAGCTTGAGTCTGGTGCTCTTACAATGTGTGTACATGTAGCTGCTCGGCCATGACACACCACAAACACTCATGAATAGATGTGTTTACAAATATTGAGCCCCTCCTCTCCCCTATACTATAATCTTTTTGAGAAAATTTTAGTTACACTTGCTTTTAAATAAGTCAATAAAAGTTGACTCTCGTATACATTGTGTATAAATGGTGATGATTGCAACCATGCCATTGATATCCATGGTAGATCGTTTGGATCATTGAACTACCAATTAAGCACCTTCATTCACAGATGCCTTCTTGTTCAAGGGGCAGATTTGTTTACTTCAAACACACGATACTGTATGCGAATCGGCGCTCAACTTCCATGCACCTTCCCGGTGCATGTGTGATATTCAAGTGCCGAGTCAGAGGCAACAACGAGTGTTTGCAGTGAACAAATCTGCCCCTAAACAAGATGGCACATATAATTACTGTGAAGGTGCTGAAGAGTGAAGACAATATACCATGGCATTACCAATGTCCACTATACTACTCTAGACAACCAAGCAAGTCAGACATTGTCAATGCCAAATACCACGAATAAAGCCTTTACAAATAAAACACATGTATATTGTTGATACCACTGTACGTGTCGCATTTGGCCATGTTGGTGCACATTACAATTTTTATCCAAATTGTTTTGTAGCTTTCAAAAAATTTCACAAATAAACAATCGTAAAATTGCTCCTACAACTTCAAAGTTCAACCATACCTAGTCCCAGAGCCACTCAGTTAATGGTTATATTAACTGGAATAGTTCAAGATCAAGTCCAGCCTATCACTTTTTAAAACAAATAAACTTTATATATTCCCTTATTCTACTACCAACCATGATCAAAGATTAAAAAGAACCACTCCCAAAAGTTGCACAGAATCCCTTCGACACACGCAAAAAAGTGCAGTATTTGAAGGGGAAAATAACAACAACAAACCTTGTAGTTGAGCGGTCAGGGACTCCTGTTGCTGTTGGAATTGTTTAGCTTTGATTTTGGTGTCTTCTAAGGCCTTCCTAACCTGCCAATATGACATGCCAACATAACCAAGAAAGAGTAAACACAAAACGATAAAGAACGTTGGCACCATTCCTCCACGCCGGGCCATCATGTTGGTTCGCCCGCCGAGCACTACGCGTGGACTCGCTAATGTTATCCGTGGAGGCTCCACAATTTTGCAAGGTGTTTACGAACAGTCAGGTAGTTAATGTCAATAACAATGTCCACAGAACGATGCTTTAACTTAAAATGGTAGTTATGACATTATTGATGTTGCATTATTTACGATATTTTAGAAGCCGTTCAGGGTGTTTTTATTGTAAGTTTCCGGACACATAGTCATAAGTGTAAAGAAATGCTTCCAGTATGTACACGTATATCATGTCTGATTCCCTGCCCATCTAAATATCAAAACATTTCAAGGACAAAATAGGGCCTGACTATTTGATAATGCAATTTTAACTTTTACCAGTCCCTCGATCAGAATGATTTGCATGTTTTTTTCTGCGATGAATAGGCCTACTAACAATATTAAATTTTATGATAATAATAATACTTTGATCACAGCTGTGTGACAGAGCCACGGTCTTATTTTTATATTTACAATAAGCAGTGATGACATACTGCAGTGTGGTGGATTGGGAAGGGGCGTGGTTGGAGTGGGGGCGCCCCCCCGGAACCAATGGCCGGCCCCTCCCATCCCATCAAACTCTTGAATCGACCCTCTGTTAATCAAACTGCGCTGGTTGGTATGGACGGCCAAATGTTAACAAAGCATTCAATGGTGTTAATTGTGACCAAATTCAACATTTCTGCAAATTTTCAACAACAACAAAAATACTCCCCTGATTGTTTGCTTTGTTTCCAACAAATTCAACAATATTTTTGAACATTTGTGTAAACATCGTTACAAACTATAGCTATCTGGTTTGTCTTTGTATATATGGCTTCCCATAGTTTTTCAACCTTGGTTGGCAAAACTCGGGCTGTCGTGTGCAATAAAGGTAAACAGACCATATAACCTGGGACATCACAAGTTTACAAAAGAGCCACAGAGCCCGGACTTCCTGCAGACACGGCAGCTCAATGAAAGAAAACAGTATGAAGATTGCATGCACTCTGTCCAATTTTTGATGTGAAGAAAGGGGGCACATCTCAAAACTTGTTCAGCTGTTACTTTGATAACTCTTGAATATAATGTTTAAAGTTATGACACAATCAGTGTAAAATTTCCCAATGACCAGTAGGCCTACAATATCTTACCTGCCAAAAATGCCCTGGAATGTACAGGGTCTTCTTTTTTTCCCTTTTTTTTGGGGGGGGGGGGGTTAACAAAATCTTTTTGGATTACGAGTATCACTTAGTGACTTCACATGAGGTTATTGTTCCATTATGGTTGCATGAATCGCAGCAGCTTCCAAACAGACACAGATCGGCTTCCTTCCAATGTTTCCGGTAGGAGACAAGAATAAAAGTTCGATACTACCAATTGCCAGAGCCGCCAATTGCCAGACAGCAGCGCCCTCACCGGCAGCTTTGAGCTTTTCCAGTGATAGCCTGAACATCCGACATGACTCTTCGAGGCTCGTGAATAACGCCAGACTGGCCTTGCCTGCCGGCCAGCGAGATTTTTTTTCCTGCTTACTTTTTGTCCCCCATACGGCGAACTGTGTACAAATTTCTTTTGATAGCGCCCTCTTTTGAATCATCCTCCTCCAGACCATGTTAATTTCCCGTATGGGGACAAAAAGTTCGTAGGAAAAAAATCTTGCTGCCCGCCTGCCAGATGTACCTTTGACCTCGCATCCCAATTCACACGGACCATAGAGAAAGGACAACAGTTGTCCTTTCTCTATGGTATAACACACACAGCAGACGATCGACTGTACAGTTAACTGCTGCTGATGTAGCTGACAAACTACCGGTACGTCACTTCGGAGCACTAGACCAATCATAACACAGAAATTGAAAGCTTACGTCACTGCAAGTTTATCCACTGAAATCATTGGGCCTGTAAGACCGGTGCCTGTCTTCATCATTGCGGATAACAACAGGGGACTAGTCTGTTCCAGTGACCGTCCTCAATCTGGGCGTGTCCCTTTGGATTCCGTATGTAGGTAACAAGGACAGCCGATGAAACAGGGGATGCGAATCGCATGCTGTACCATGAATACAAAAAAGGTTCAATAACCGAACAGACCCACGATGGATCCAATAATAAATGAAGAACAATCCATGCATGTCTTCCGGCATAATGTGATGGGGCGGGGACACAGTGGCGATGGGAGGGGTCGTCTCATAGTAAAAACTGCATTACTTTTTAAATGTTCTTAAATGTTTTCACTTACAACCGATAACGAGGCGTCAACAAGATTTGAACTACACTCTTCCAAAATAAAACATTAACGATCTAGGTAAAAAAAAAGCTCTTAAGTGTGGATGGATGCACTGCAAAAACTGAGGTGTTAAAATTGACACCATGGGTGTTGTCACATATAGATATCCAAAATTAACACCATAGGGTATTAACATAACACCAATGTAATTGTGTTGGCAAAAATTAGTGCTTTTTTAACACCCTGTGCTGTAAATGTCGATACCTTTTTTGGTATCTATGTGACAGCACCCATGGTGCCAACTTTATCACCTCAGTTTTTGCAGTGTGAAGATTAAAGTGTTGTGGATTTTTATTCATCAGTTTGTTGATAAAACTAAAGACATTTTGGTAATATTTGTATTAATAATGTTAAAACTAACAAGCATAGCACAACTTGAACGAGTAATCCACACCAACAAACCAATTCAAGTATAGCAGCACAACGCCTTATGGACCGTGCAGCAAACAAAACAGAGGCTATGATGAGTACATCATATTATTTTAATGTATGCAACTAACGGTAAAATCAACAACAAATACTGTTAACAATGTAAAAAATGTGAACATTTGACACCTCTGATTACTTAGAAGAATGGTCAACAAATTATTCGCCATTAAAAGAGAACAAATCTTGATTATAAACGCAATGGTAAACAAATTAATCGATAAATTAACCAATCAATAAATACACAAGGCATCAAGACAACACGCCCACCATAATAGGTCAACTCTCTAAAAACTTCCGGGTCAGAAATGACCGGATTCCAGTTCACAGGGGCCTGACCCATTTCTGAATCTGCCTGTGTCAGTTTGGTCCACTTCTTGGTCATTTTGACACAGATTCCGGGTCATACTGATGACCCAGAAATGAGTCAGGCCCTACAGGACCTGGATACGGGTCAATTCCGACCCAGAAGTTTTTAGAGTGAATGTTCACCAGGGCCGAATTTCATGGCTCTGCTAACCGTGGAATTCTGCGCTTACGGAGCACTTAGTAGCACACAATTCTATGATACGTAAGCGCAGAATTCCGCGGTAAGCAGAACCATGAAATTGGGCCCAGGTATGACGTACATTATTTTGACCAACGCACTTTTATCTAATAGCTCAAAACCTGTGGCATAAAACATTATTTTCTTTCCTTCCAAAATAGACATAGTAAACTTTGTAAGAAAACACAAAACATTATGCTAGAGTGACTTATATCAATTATAATTACTTAACAAACATATCATATAATCTTTACTGAAACCAACTAAATCACTTAGCTGCATACTTGTTTATATATCAATGAGTGATGAACTGTTTCAACTAAAATATGTTAATATATAATAATACGTCAATTCACTTCCGTATCAGACCGTTTTGAAATAAGGCACTTATACATTTTGTTATCCCTTACACTTTAACTTTAACCTAAGGCGTTCAAACTAAAACTTAAAAGTATGAAACATACTTGGAAATGATCGACAAAACAATTTTGTATGTGAAACCTAATTTTCGATAATTACATAACTTAGGCTAATACCATTAAATATGTTTACCATAAATAATTCCGACTGAAATACTGTCATGCGCAAAAGGTCTCGCTGCCGCTTTCTTGTGTCAATATTGGAAAGTACATCGATATTGCCCAAATTCGCTCAACGTCACCACAACGTGAATCTTGGCTGCGCCTTTCTGAGAGTCGCATTAAAGGCCCTGTACACTATTGGTAAGATCGAAAAACACAATGTTCACAGATTCACACATAACTTACATGATTTAAAGTAAGTAATGGTAGAAAGGGTTCCTTAAAATATTTCTGCCTAAAATGCTATCGTTTCTGAGAATGGAGTAAAACAATAGTTTTTATCACGCGCGATAATTAGAAAAAAACAGAAAACACATAAAGGTCTCTTTTCACTATTTTCTCGTGACCTCGATGACCAATTAAGCTCAAACTTTCACAGGTTTGTTTGTTCATGCATATGTTGACTTACACAAAATGTGGTCACTGATTTTGAGCTGTTACCAAAAGTGTACAATACCTTTAACTAATGTGCAGTGCGCATTTTAAGCAACGCGCATGCAGTTAGACGCACACCATATTTCAAAATGGCAGACCATGAGCATATACAGTGACCACGTGTGACGTTGTATTATAATGAATATTCATAACATCCACAATAAATTAATAACCATTATCGATGTTATCTCGAGAGCATTACTACTTCATTTGATGAATGTACACATCGTCAATATTTTGGAAACTGAAAACTCTGCAGTAAAACAGTCTTCTGCAGTATAAATGCCCTAATGTGTTTTATTAAGAGTTAAACCTTATCAATAATATATATAAAAACACCAAAAATGTTGATTAATTTACACAATAATTAGTCAAACATGCCCGTCTCTTCGTGAAAACACAAATTCATGATGACCTACTTTTGCGCACATATATTATAGTGTATGTTCTTACATAGTGAAGGGCGGGCATGTCACATGATCAGGTGCATTTCCATTTAGATTTTTGCAATATAACTCTTTCAAAATATAAATTTCCAATCAGTAGCGATAGATCGTACAGGAAGACGTATTCTTACGGAAGCCGATGGTGAAAATATTGATATTATAGTCATTAATGAAAGTCAATATTTAGAACATTTGAACAAATCTTCTTGAAAAAAAACATCTTGTCGTCACCCGTGATAAACCATAAATTATTTGTGAAGAATTTGCATAAAATCATGGTATCATTATTCACATTGATTTGAACCATAAAGACAAATCCCAAATGTGCACATACTCAAACAGATGTGACGTCATGTTTGCCCACTCAAAATCAATCACGTCACATAGTTGAGCACGCATACTGCCACGTCACTCTCCTATAGACTGTGCAAGTCTCGCGCGTATCGGAACGAGAAAAAACGTCAAACGAAGAACATTTTTTTCTCTGAAATCAAATCTTTGTTTTAAATTATATCTAATGACAAAATCTGAACAACAAAAATACTCATTTACATGTTTATAAAATCAGTTTTAGTTTTTTTAGGAAATACACAAATAATGTGTTAATTATTATTGAAGCAAGATTGAAACTTTGGAACAAGGATGCTTATTTGATCGTAACTTTTCAGAAACCACTTACGTTGATTCGCGATGGTCACCCGGGCGTAAAATTAACGCTTGACGCAGTTTATAGGGGACACTGACGCCTCAACAACGATATACTGCAATGAAAAGGCTTCGCGTTGCAATAGACCTTATGCACATGATGTCATTTCAGTAGGGCGCCCTCGCCTAGAGGTCAAAAGGAGGTTGTTCATTGGCCAATCCTGTGCGCCGCGCGTACAAATCTGTGCGTTTCGATTGTTTCGTCATCGTTTTACCTCTAAGATGGCGGCTGGATGACGTCAATGCATAAGGTCTATTACAGCATCTGGCGATTATCATCGCGCATCGAAAGCAAGCGTTTATATAAGTTTTGTGATCGGAGGTGAGCACAAAATTCTTAATTTTTTGCAGCAACCGGAAGCTGAGGTCAAGTTTATTTCTCGGGTTTTCTTCGTTGTATTGTTGAATTGATTTTACTTTCATGTTTTTTATCACTAATTATTACATTCCCAACAACACATATATTTATCATGGTCATAAACCACGTTAAACTAGAACAGTTGACAAAACAAAATCTTGTCCACGTAAATCTCCATATGGTTGGGACCACAATGGTCCCGGAAGTTCAAATATGCACGAGACTTGCACAGTCTATTGTTGTCATTTTTGAAACTACGGCTTGGGCTTTGGGCTACGGCTTAGGCACCGTCTGCCTTTTTTGAAGTCCCTTACCGATAGTGTACAATTTTCAAAATTAACGGATCGGAGCCAAAGCCAAAACCGGAGCTTAAATTGGAGCCGTGGTTTCGAAAACGGACCTTGAGAATTACAACCATGAAAAAACACTTGATGATTATCTTGAATAATCTGAAAAAAATACATCGTTTGGGTTTGTGTTCTGTAACTTTCAGTCACATGAAGTATTAATTACAATGGACCTTATATATTGGCGTCATTTTAGAGGTAAAACGATGGCGAAACAATGGAAAATGCACATTGTGTGTGTACGCGCGGCGCACAGGATGGGCCAATGAACAACCTTCTTTGGCCATGCAGCCAAGGGTGCCCTACTCAAATGGCGTCCTGTTTATAGCGTCTAATGTTCCAGACAGTCTAGAACTTCCTGATCACTATCCGCCAATGGCATGGTATCCATGCTGATTGTATAGTCCATTGTATTTGGTTTAGGAAACATTGGGGTGGCTAGATGTTCTTGGCTAACTGCCAGCTGAGTAGGTGAACTGGGAATTGGCAAGTCATGTTCCTCTCCAAGCTCTTCATAAGAATCAGTAGCATCGCCTTCATTGCTATCATAGACTTGGTCCATCTCAATGTTTTCTGGATCTTTCTTACCATGGATTACTCCGCATCCTTCATCTAAGTTGTCCTGGTTCTCCTCACTGGTAGCGTTCTTCCTTGAGTCGAAGCTAACTTGGGGTAAACTCGCTGTTTCAGCAGATTCATCACGAGTAGGAAACGGTGTAAAAACGTCACCATTTTTGTTTTGCAGAATTGTTGATATTGTTGACTTTCCCCTTGCTCCACCTTTCCCCATTCCTCTTGCTCGTCTTGATCCTCCTCTACATCTAGCCCTGCCCCTTCCTCTCAGACGTGCTCTTTCCGTTTTATGAGGTTCTTCGGAAACGGTGGTACTATTTGACGCTTCTGTGCCACTGACGTCATCGTTTATGTGTCCTGGTTGTGATGATGCGAATTTACCTCGAACTCCTCGACCACCTCTTTTCCGAACTCGTCCCCGACCACTTCCTCTTCTCTCGCTCCCTCTTCCCCTGGCAGTCATAGGGACGCTCGCACCCCTGCTACTGGCAAACGGTGTTCCTCTAGCACGCCCCCTTGCTCTACTTCTCTTTCCTCGGAAATACCTCATACCAAGATTAAACTGAGAAAGATCTTCATATCTGGTTGACACAGAGGCATTACGTTCTCTGATTGGATATTTCTTTAACTGCAGAGGTCTTTCGTTCATTGGATCATCCTGATGCTGTGTTTCACCGTTGCTCTGGTTAACCTTAGGAGCAAGACACCACCTCGTATCTTCATGGTTTGTCAAACCCCCTGCTTCTGACTCAGTAGATCCAACAAGAGTTTCACTAGCCGTGATTCGTTTAAGCTTCAAAGAGAACGGGGGTAGGAATGACGATGATCCATCACAATCAGTGCTTCGTATTTTGTCTTCATTTGTAGAATAATCCAAAGTCTTTGGCAGTTTGGTTCTCTTGCCATGCACTTTAACTTTGCTCTTCTTCTTCTTCTTCTTTATTTTCATGGTTGCTTTTGGTTGTTTCTCCTCTACCATCTCATGGGTTTTGTCATCGACTTTTAATGCATTTGTCTTTTGCTTGATCTCTTGCGCACGCTGTTTTGTATTAGAAACATCGATAACTTCTTCACTCTGTGACTTAATCCTTAGAATCTCTTCTTGTTGTCTCTGATAATTTTCCTCGATTATTTTAAGTGGATCAACTATATCCGCTGGACGGAACTGACAAACGAGTACGTGTTTTTTCAGGCTTTTTAAGTAGGTGTAGTGATGCTTGCAGAAAGGACATTGATGCTGAGAATTAAGCAGAGTCTTGTCCGTCTTCTTCGTCGTTTGTTTGACTTGAGTGACGTCATTCAGCTTCAGTTTCTCCCTGTTTGGACACATTCTCATGTGTCTCTCTAAACTGTTGATGAAGTAGAATTTTTTGCCACAGCCATGACATGTGTGGATGTCGTCCATGTTTGCTGCCGGTTCACGACGTGAGTACTTCTTAGGATTGTAGATCTTCAATCCTGGTTTGGCTCGTTGTCGTTTTGGCGTACTAGCAAGTCTACCAACACCTGTCTGCTGCAGGGCCTTCTGCTTATTTTTCCCAGTAGTGACGTTTTTCAAAACTGTTTCGTTAGGAGTACTTGGAGCAGATGTATTTCTGATATCCGACATGGGTGCCATACTTCTCTCAGCCTCTTGAGCACCAGTCTGAGTTGTTTGAGCACCTTGGACAGCACACTCTAATATATGCTGATGGAAATCTGCCATGACGTCAAACTCCTTCTCACACTTTGTGCATCTGTTCACAAGCGTTGAGCTCAGTGTCTGATGGTTTTTGGGATCGGCCAACATACTCAAGTATCCAATCTGCCTAGCTCGAGCGAATGGATGGTGCCGTTGGGGGTTAAACGGCACCTGTTTACGGGTAGATTTATTTGGCTTTGCTGGTGATACACCTGGAGAGGGTCCCTTGATGGTCAACCGCCCAATCTTAAGAGTGTTGGGTTTATTCATTTCTTGGGCAAGAAAAGACATTCTGGAATGTTGCTCTTCTGGAGTACTGTATTGAGTTTGGAAGGAAACAGCTCTTGTTGGATCAGTGAAATTTTGTGGACGCAGTTGCCCTTGGTCTAACTCTTTGTAGACGCATTGCTTCACGCCATGAATATCAAGTTGATGTCTCTTTAAGTTACAAAAGTAGACAAAATCCATCTGACAAAGTGTGCATGCGTACATCTTCTGGACACGGTGGAGATCCGAGCGGTGACGCCACAGATCTTGGGGATCTTTAAATAGGAACACACAAAACTCACACTTGTAGGGCCACTCGTCAGCATGTTCCACCACGTGTGCAGTCATGAACTTCATCGATGTGAATGTAACATTGCATACGTTACAATCAAACTTCATTGTTTTGGATTTGGATGGTATAGTCATCGTTGTTTTGACTGAATCCTCCTGAGCAGGAGCCCCGTCGCGTCTGACAAAGTCCACGTCTTTGACATCATTTTTCTCCAAATCGGGTTGTGACATCAGAAGTGAGTGCTGGGATTTGTTTTTTGGCCAAGCAGTACTTTCATAATTCGGCAGTGTTGAGGTGTACGAGTCTTGTGGGTTAGAATCATCACAATACACATTTCCTTCGTAAATGATAGCTGTCTTCGATTGCCTTGGGATTAATGTTTCAGTTGAGCCGTGTGGATAACTGATGCTCAGTTTCTCTAAATCGACATTTCGTGTTTTGACCTGCATAGCTGCATGAGCATTTACAACTTCTAAAGCCCTCATTAGCTGCGTTGATAAATGACCCGAGTTGACATTTGGTTTTTCAATGGCGCTGTCTTCAGAGAAGGTCGGATGAGGCCTAGGAGTAGATTTCTTGCTCAGGTCTAGAGGAACAGTTTGCACCGGTATTTGATTTAACTCAAAATTCGATATAGGTACCGTCTTATCAAACTTAAGTCCTCTTTTATGCACAGTCAGATCCAATGCCGTCCCATTATCATTTGGGTCGACGTATTCTTTCTTTGTGGCAAGATTCATGGCTCCATGTTGATCGTAGATGTCCTCAGGTGGATACTGACATCTTCTTTTAATGTATTCGCTCACAGGAACGTAAGGTTTTGGTTTCCTTGCTGAACTACTGAGAATATTGACGGGATTTGAAAACTGTGTTGGCGATACCGGTCGCTTCTTTCTCTTATGCTTGACAAAAGTTGGGTATCCTGCATTCAAACTTTCCTGTGGAGAGGCATTAGGCGGCATACACTGTGCAAGTGGAACCATTTGGTCGACTCTAGCATTGCCATACTGTGTACTGATCACAGTAGATAATCCTTGAGTGTGAAAAGCAGGGTTGTTGGATTGGATCCGATGTGATGACATCATCCGTTGCTCGACTGCAGACATAGCTGAATGGTGTATTTTATGCTGTTCAGCAATGTTGTCACGACCACTGTGCGGTTGTAAAGCCAAGTGTCTTTGATGGCCATATATTTTTGAAGTGGGAGATACGTGGTTGTTTCTCGTAGTATTGGCTGAATAATCAACACCCAATGAAGAAGATGGCGCCGGTAGTATAGGCCTAACTCGTCTCCCGCCTAACATATAAACTTTCTTTGACGACTGTAAGTTGGTATTCGGGGAAGTTGGTGGTGAACTAGACTTTCCTACATCAGTGTCTTCAGTTGAGGGGATATCACTTGATGAAGTTACTGGACGCAAGTCAACTTTAACCCTTGATAAAGCGTGCGGTTCATCGGACGTCTCGGATGTATCAACGCGTAGCTGTCGGACACTTGAGCTCTTTGATTGTTTAGGTCTCCTCATTCTCATCTTCAAGAGTTTATGAACTACCCGTTTGTGACGGTAGACATTAGTTTTTGATGCGAACATTTTCTCACATACGCTACATGGGTGGATCTTGTTGGGGTTTCTTTTCTTCTTGATCCTAATCTCCTGTGACGTGTTCGATGAACTCATTACAGTGTCTTGGGCCGTTTGCGGTTGTTGCTGAACTGCAAGTGATTTCGCGGGGAATTTGCGTTTCATCTTCCGCTTCTTTTTGAATGATGATAATGTTGGATTAGCGTTGGTAGAACTGTCCTGATACTCGCTTACACCGACATCAGTTCCATCGGTTCCTAAGGGAGGATTTGGTCGAGGTTCTGGTGGGCTGTGGGACGATATAATGTGTCCATGAATGCCGGCGAGGGAGGTAAACTCCTCCTGACAAATCTTACACTGGTACGGTATTAAATTAGCAAGGTGTGCCTTGACGTGATCATCCAGTAACACGGCATTATCAAGTGAACGGGTACAGAAATCGCACTGCATTTGAACATTAGTTGCTGCGTCAGCACTAAGAGGTGCTGTTTCTCCTAATGAGTCTTGACCATTATCGGTTGGACATGACTGACCATTATCGGTTGGACATGACTGACCATCATTGACATTGGTTTCCATGGTATTGGAGTCGCTCTCTTTAACTCGATCTACGTTACCATTCAGTGACGTGTTACCTGGAACAATCATCTTCTTACCATTCCGTCGCAATCTTTTCCTTCGTCTCGGTAGATTTACGTAATTAACGAAATGTTTCCTAATATCATTCATGTTACGGTAAACATTCAAGCAAGTTAAGCATTTCAGAACGTTTGTCTTGCCCTTTGTCGTTGCTATGTAATCAGTTTTCTTTTTTAAGTCTCTTGGATCACGTAGCATACATCCTGTTGTCCGGACAGTACCGACGAGTTCTTGCGTTGTTTCCATCGATGGTGGCGCTACAGAGGGTTCTACTGAAAGCTGAGCAATATCATTCATCTCGTCTCCAAGACGTCCAACATTATTATCCTCAGGTTGTATACATCCAGAGGAACTCTCAGTGACTACAGAATATTGAAGATCCTTTTCCACTGCCGTATCCCCTTCGTTTGCAGCAAAATCAACGCCAGCATTGTCCTTTTTCCCGTTGTAACTCACACTCGTATCCTCGCGAACGTTGCTGTATATTGGCGATATCAATGGTGGCGAGATAGATGGGGTAGTATCTTTGGATCGAGGTGAAACATGTACAGAGATTGGTGCAGTTATGTCAGAACCGCACGACACCTCAGCTTGGATTTTCTCCAAAATCGGCATGTGGTTGTTGCACTCCATAAGGTCTATAAAAAAAAACAGAAACGAAAAAGAACATTCAATTTTATTTTTTGACACAACTATACAATGCTGTTCTTTAAATAAGTTGCATTTTCAACTTATTTTAATCTTCGATTGCAAACGAAAATACTTTGCACAAAACTACTCATTTATGACGTAGATACCAAACATCAGTTTGTGTTATGGTTGAAGATGTGTACATTTTTAATGGGTGCACAAACATAATACGTTTCGATTGGATTTGATTGCATGTTGTATTCTAAATAATGAGAAGAAATACCGCAACAGGAAATCAGGTATTTTGTAGGACAGCAATAAAAATTGAGATTTCACATTACCTGACGAATCATCCATATTCACACTCTCATGACTTGCTAGGGATACCACATTGGATATCTGGAATCCTCCTAATGCAATGGCCAATGGGCCATTCTCCAAGGGTATCATTTCTGCGTCCTCAGTGGGCGTGTCCTTGGTAGATGTGTCTTGGACGGACGTGTCATGATGCAATGTATCTACTATTGAAGCATCTTGTGTGGGTGTGTCTTGTGTGGGTGTGTCTTGCCTGGGTGTGTCCCTACCGGATGTTTCATCATCACAAGATGTGTCTCGTCCAGATGGAGAGAGATCTTTGGTCGAGTCTTGAATGAGTAGTTCATCAGTGGATTCATCTTGGCAGGACGAGTCACCCTTTACTTGTGAAACCTTGGGGATGTATCCAGTAGAAAACCAGCATAAAAGCTCTTCACCTGCGGGGATATCCTTCAAGGAATAACAAAAGTAAGTCTAAAATTACTGTTTGTAAACAAACACTGCAAATTTAGTAACTTCCAAATAGGGATTAGAATCAATATATAACATATACGGACTGTAAATTGCATCGAGGATAAGGAATATTTCTTTCGATTCTTATCCTATACATCGATGCCTGATAAGCACTATATACCCACTGCTTCCAGAGTCCTGTGGACTCAGTTAAATCGTTTGCAGTGGACTACTAATTACAGAATTCGAACTGGCCTCTAGTCGTCGGGTACGCTCACTGGTCTCGCGATTCAGACTCAAATGCGGGGGCTTTCGTTGGTTCAAATCCCACTTAAGTAACCTGTGGATTTCCCCTGCAGGACTCGAAAAGCACCAAGTAAACAGTGCTTACCCCACATGTGAGAGTCAGTTCAATACACTCCGTGATCAAAACAATGGAAGACTTTTGGGGACGCTCTGTGACTTATCAGGTTAAACCATTGTTCAGAACTACGTAAACAATGGAAATGTACCTGATAGCGTCTGCTGCCACCTAGCGTTCCAAAGTCTCAAAGCAAATCCTTTTTTTTAAATGCAATCGGTTTTAAGAAATTATTAACCTCCCAAATAAAAAGAGAACATTTCGTCAATACCCTCATAGCTTTGTAGTAGATATTCTTCTTTTCTTGAGTTGCAATAATGTTTTGCTCTTCGTAGTAGTGTGCACTTTTCACATATCGCATCCAGTTCCCTTTGTTTGGATCTGCCGCATCAATGCAGTAAAGACGACGACCCTTGGGCCCACGAATCTTTAAAACAAAGAAAAGGCAAACTCTGGATTATATTCAATAGAAACAGAAACATTTAACAATCTATGACACGTTTCGTGGAGATAAATAATGTGTTTCCACTGTTAATACAATTTTACGTCAAAAGAGAAAACATTCTATGTGCAAGTTTTCGCAATTATATGTGTTTTTATAGGATAAGGAATGAGATTTAAAAATGTGAAAATTCCTGAAAAATGGCTTGTTGGTCTGGATCCCCCTTATTCTAAACCCTGTGCATTACCAAAAATATAAAACTACAGGTTAGGACAAGCACCATTAATTTCTCTCTTTGGTGACTTTTCTTCGATCAAGAATATTGGAAGGCTTTTGTTGTATGTGCGAGTTTGAAAAAAGTTAAGGGAACAGCAATAATAAAATGTGAACAAACTATAAAAAATAAACTTGCAAAAGCACGTGGAGTAACATACATCATTATTCATAATTAACAACAAGATTCGAAACTCCGAATATCGGCTAATACTCGCAGTTTGCATTGTAAAAACTCAAAAATAATTACTTGTAATTTTAGGATTCTTATAAATTGAATTACCTCCCAGCTGTATGTGTCATCTTCCACATCTTGAAGTTTCTTCTTGTCTCCCTGAAAAGGGCCGAATGTTGCACCTTTACTGATTAATGTCGTCGCCCACACTCCTTTAAAACGAATAAGGTTGTAATTAAATTAATAGTTAATGGCCTGACGTTGCGGTCCTGGCAGAGTCTTTCTCGAAGGCTAAAGAGAAAACTAAGTAATGTTTGCATTTATACCAAAGGTCCTTTTGGTTGGTAAGCAGTTTGCAACAGCTAATTCTATTTTCTCAATTAATTTAATAATAGAAAACAATAGGCATCTCTTTGTATCAAAGTGCCCTACACTATACTAATAATATATTTATTACGCACTTTTCAAGCCAAGCAGGTATCTCAAAATTGGGACTTAAGCATTTCTGACACCATCTCAACTCCTTTGGAATATGCAGCACCGGCAACCAAATTGGTACAATTAATATAAAGGCTAGGTCAGTCTTTTATCATCAGCCAATTACAATGAAGCCCGTTTAATACAAAGGTGCTTGTTTCTACAGTATACCTGATGTCAGAAATCTCATGTTTTTATTTGCTTTCGTTACGCAAACATGTATCCTTTCTAAATTTGCTCGCTTGCCACATTACCTTGTAAAACATTACATGGTGCTTCGAACATGGGTCTAATGAGCGTATTGAGAGTCCTTCGTGTGTGATAAAGCATTATATAAGAACTGGTTGCATAAATTTATGTTTGGATTCTCTCACCTCAACATCGGCAGTGCATCTTTGAACAGGGGCTCCAAGGTTGAATTCAGTTTCTAGATCCACTCATTTTCCAATAGATAGATCGAGTCTTATGAACTGGGGGAAACACTTAGAAGTCTCTAACCTCACGCTAAAACGATGGTAAAAAAAATGCCAAGTTTGATACTCTTCAAGTGCAATGTTCGTCAAAATCCAAAAACATTCGATGACCTTTTTACCGGCACAACAAATCCTCTTTGTATTGTAAAGACCCATTTGTTTTTGATGACGTCACGTTTCAAATTTCTCCTGAGAAAGAGTGTATCATATAAAATAACAGTTTACACGTGAGGTTTATAGAGACTTAACTTTGTTCCCAACTTTCATGGGACTCTATCTATTGAAAAATGAGTACATCGCAAAAATCATTTTGACCTTGAAGCCCCTCTCTAAGGAAACTTTGATTTGAAGTAAAAGACACCTGTTAAAGAACAATGCACGTACCCATGAGGTTTTCAATCATCTTGGACTCTCTAAAACAGAGTCCTTTCGGAAAATCCTGTCGTATCCGATCCGGAACCACCTCCATGGTGGTAAAACAGCTGTAAGGATATCCGAAAAATAACTAGTAAATGTGACGTAATTTCACTTTAAGCCATAACCACTTCACAGAGTTTCATTCAGCTATAGGTTTTATTGGTGGAAGAATGGTTTATTAAATGGACTTGGCTTTCAGATACGTTCTTCAAAGACTAAAATCTTATCAGAATTAAAAGTTTCTATAAGAAATGCTTTCGAACGATAAAGGGGTGATTTTGAGTCAAATTACACACAAATGCCAGCTTTGGAGCCGGATGTAGCAAAAACGTTGGGCCCGCAGCAGATACGCATGCGTGTGACGTCATGACTTACCAACATGGTCCAGTTTCATAATAGAGCTGCTTAAGCACAGAAAATATAGCTAAGCACAACAACATTATTCTTATACCAGAATATGGTTACCAGCCAAATACCATGTTACATGAACGATATTTGACTAGTCTATTATCCCTTTTCTTGCTTATTAGCAGAACATTTTATTAAACAAGCACCTTTATGACATTGGGCCCAGAATGCAAACGACAGCCAGAAGCTTTATACAAATTCTGATCCGTGTAGCTTGATAGTTGATACGTAGGCTAAAAGTCACAATTAAACCAGCAAACAGAATGTTTGGAAAGATCGTTTGGTTGGGTTTCTTCCATACGTCAGAACCCATGCTTGGGTAATGGACCGATGCAAAATAGTTTTGAAAAGGCAACAATACTTGACAAGACAACAACCAATGGCTCGATCCTTCAAAAAACATAATAATTTGAATACAGAAATGAAATATGAACTGGGCAAACACTGTTAATAAATGACAATACAACACGAGATAATAAAAACCATCATAAGTCCCGGAGTACCTTGCGATAAAGACTCGTTCTGCATTGATGAGTCAATTGTATAATACGGAATGTTCGAAAACACTTATGTACCGCAAATGGTGACACGTTCCATGACAAATCAAAACCGTTTATAATACAGGCAATTAACTTCTCTCATCAGCAACCTATTCTAACCACATCAAGGCTGTGAGGAAACAGCATTATGCTCGCATTTAAATGAGACTCATAGAGGGGCTCCAAGGGTATACAGTTTTGTGATGCACTCATTTTCCAATATTAAAGTCCTTGCAATGAAAGAGGGAGTCTCTAACCTCACGTTAAAATGGTCTAAAATGTCATTTTTATTTATACTCTTTCAGAGCGCAATTTTGATAATGACATCATTGGATATCAACAACAAATAGTTCAGTCATTCCAAAGAGAAATGGTTGCGTCAGACAAAATGTCAAAACCAATGCCGTTTTGATTGGATATCATTCAAATAAAGGAATGAACTAAAAACTTTCCTTAGAAATTGTACAAACATAATATTATGAAATGTGACGTCATTGGATATCTTTCGATGTTGAGGAAACTTGCACTGGAAGGGTATCAAATATAGTGGCATTTTACACTATTTTAACGTTAGATTAGAGACTTATAATTAGAACTGTATCTATTGACAAAATGAGTGCATTACAATTACTGATTTTGACCTTGGAGCCCCTCTATCGTGGTTGCTCATAGGGTAGGCCTATGCGGTATCAAGCTTACACTCAGTCACAATGAATATGTCTACATATAAATTACAATCCAACATTTGTATAATATGAAGTTCTTATTTCAAGTTTAATCTGTAGTTTTTAATCGTAAGTAGACATCAGCCCGTTGAGTCGTATGATTAGACTCGAATTTGACTCCAGTCATTTTCTTGATGACTTGGAATCAGACTCGAGTCATTTAGACTCGGACTCAAGGAGTGACGACTGAGTCACATTTCTGATGACTCAAACTCGGACTTGAGGACTTAGGCCTGAGTCACATTTCTGAAGACTCAAACTCGGACTTGAGGACTGAGGACTGAGTCACATTTCTGAAGACTCAAACTCGGACTTGAGGACTGAGGTCTGAGTCACATTTCTGATGAATCGGACTCGGATTCGAGAACTCCCCACGTCATGTCTGATGTCGAGGATTGCCGAGGACTCGACTATACAAGACTGCCTTTAGTCCTATGACACAATGTCAGTTGTGAACAATCTTGTATTAGTAATTCTAATCAAGTAAATTGGTTCTTTTTATTTTACTGATTATTTTTTTGTTTTGAAGAACACTTGATTCTTCATGATGATTAATACTGTAGACCCCTCTGCCCTTTATGCTACATAAAGGTATTCACGTAAGTTGGACAATATTAGACTTTCAACTTATAGTCTATTTACATCAGTACTTTCTAGAGAATTCAACTCATAACAAAATAAATATTGTAATTAGTTCAAACAGGATATAAAAAACCCAGATTGAGAACAGTCAGTTAATGTGATTTCAGGAATTGAAGATACTAATTTTGCTTTTCTACTAAAACCATGCACTTTTCTAAAAAGAAACTCACTTTTTAGGTACATCTACGACTGTTCTGCATACAATGGAACCAAAGAGGTACAACCATCATCTTGCTAATTTACAACCACTAAAAATGCCATTTTGCTGCAGATGTATACGAAAGGAATAGGTTCATAACTTATTCAATCTATTTTTCACGATTTTTATGCTTACCTTCTTAAATTGAACCACTTCATTGTATTTTCTTCGTCCAGGCTAAAGTAATAAGTTAAAATGTACACCAATAAGCTCGCGTCACTGCATGGGTGTTGAACCGTCTAATAACTGCAGCTCTACAACGCACACCATGGACTCTCTAAAAAAATCACTCTTTAAAGTACGATAAATTACTGTGTTGGGAGAATTTATTTCTAACACAAAACTAATGCTCACACAACAGGTCTAGACGTCTGCGTTATTTCAATGGCTCGGTTGATTGCACTAGGCCTCTTTTATCAAACACCACAAAGTCACAAACCTTGACAATGTTAAAAACATATTTCTTTTCTCTCTTTCTCTTTCTATTGAAATTCTTTTGATAGTGAGTGCTTGTATGCTAACATGAGCCCTCGAGTCTGGTGGGGTTGCAGCGTACGTCAGGGCAGACAGGCTTCAATGACACAATAAATGAAACTGCCCGCTGGCAGTCACGTACAGAATCAAGTTACACTAAACATGCACTTAACTACACACAAACAAATCCAACCTAATATTTTTGTAAAAAATCTAGTCCCTCGCGTCAGAAAATGAGATTTGTCCCCAAATAATAGTCATCCTTACTGACGAAGTACGGAACCTGTGTTAAAAGTGATCGTAAATTGTAGTTTCGGAGGTTTTTTTAAATTTAACTTTAGGCCTATAAGAAAATATGGGGGTTTTTAAAGATGGAAATGAAACGTTGATATTGATTTTTGAATGATGTCATAGTTAGAGAATCTAGTTTGACTTCGGTGAGGTATCTTCGCTAAATTTAGAACCCAATCTTCTTCAGCCTGGAATATTCCGGCAGTTTGCAGTTCCTTTGTTCAGAGCATTGAGGCAAGACCGTTTTTTTTATTTCCGTGATGGAACATCCGGGTTTAAGGTAAACCCTCATTAATTAATATCAACAGCCAACTGTTGATCTACTCTATACTCCTATAAGGGTCTAGAGATCAATATGTTTTCATCTGATATGACAATCTTTAACCTTCAGCAACTACACTTGTCCATCAATATTGTGAGTTTAAATAAAGAAATGTATCCATTCGAAATAATGAAGCCAATATTTGATTTCCTTACTTCATTCGGAATGTCCGGTGTTGCGAATTGAAATGCATTTGGGAACGTGCGTCAAAGAAGTAAAACTGAAATACAGTTATTCTACGATAAAATACATCACAATATAAAGAGAAAAACGAGATAAACACGAAGTAAGTGACGTTACTGAACTCTCCAAACCCTCTCCACCTTCAATACCAAAACAGAGTCCATGTTTTATATTACCATGTGTTCGATTGTGAGTTCCACACCACCACCGAAACCCAGGGGCCAATTTCACAGAGAGCTAAGATTGATCTTGACTTTATTTCAATCTTAATTATAAGCAAAGTGTGATGTCACAATACAAATCACTATGGCGATATTGACAACTCATCTTATGATAACAATCTTAGTGCTTTGTGAAATCGAGACCCGCCGCAGGTTAGCTAAAAATGCTATTGTTAAATTGCAATACCACCACGTATACACATGACATGATGTACGTTTCGTATGACTGAATAGACAGAGTTTAGATCTATGGCGGTTTAGCTGACCTCCCTGCTCCCTGGCCGCGTGGCCATGCCATAACTGACCCTGGGTCTATCAACAGCACATACAATAATAATAGACCCTTCCCCTGAAATATGTAAATTGTACATCGCGCTTGCGCCATGGTGGCGTGACGCATACGCGTCTGTGCGTCAGTGCCAAGTGGCACAACTGTACGCATGCGTGATTGTAATTAACATATTTCAAGGGCTAGAAAAGGAGCTTGCATCCGACTATAGCGCTGCTTTTTGCACCCCCCCCCCACATTGCCGCTGTTTTTGGTCATTTTTTTCTTATGTACATTTACAACACATTTTCATCATAATTTACCGATAATCGTTCTCTTAATGTATTACTCCAACTTTGGAATTATGTGCTTTGAAGTGGAAATATGGTGCAGAATTGAACTGAAGTCATTCTACCGAGTTTTAAGACACCCGTCCACTCAACCTAAATTGGTTGCTAGTGCAGCTAAAGTTAAATGGTACAGGAACATGTACATGTAAATTTGCCAATCACTATACACTAGCCAGTACAACAATGCACTCCTTTATGTTGAAACAACTCAGATTACGGCGGATAAGGCTGGCTTGTAACCTTGACGAAACTGAGGCGGAAATTGACGGTAAATCATCGATGCATGATTAACCGTTTCCTCCAAATCATGACTGAAAAATAATCCTCACAATTACTGTTATTTTTCAAATCTATGATTCGATTGAGAATACGTAGAACAGCTTATCCGCTAATATATAAGACTTATTCCAGTGACTGTATAATACATCTGAAACTAGAATCTTCAATTGTCATATAAAGCAATGAACAACATGACATTTTCATAGAGCGGCCTGTCCGCTTTTTAGTAGTAGGTTTGCTGTAAGTACATGAATATAGGATTTGAAACTTTGCATGGTGGAGATACAATCTACTGAGTTTTGCAATAACACCCAGTGCATGAGTAGGATTTGAAACTTTGTATTGTGGAGATGTTTGCCGTAAATGTACATAAGTTATAGTAGGATTTGAAACTTTGTATGTTTGAGATACACACGAGGTTTTCAGTAACACCATGTACATGAGTAGGATTTGAAACTTTGCATGGTGGAGATACAATCTATATGTGAGGTTTGCAGTAACACCATGTATATAACTCTTTGTACGAGTTGTGGTTCTGAAAAGAACCTTTTGGTTTGACACCTAGACGTCTACATTTGCCTGCATGGACGATCAGAGCATACTGATCGAAACATCGAGTGTCAAACCACCAGTTCTTCTCAGAACCACCACAGCTCACACAGAGATTTTTTAACATAAGGTCAACAAATTGAAACCGAATAGCTGTCCACTAATTATCACAATAACAAATTACACAGAAGTATGAATTGATGCACAGTGTCTTTCAAAGTGCAGCCATGACAAAAACGGGGGGGGGGGATTTATATAATTTGTACACACCAGTACTGGTACACACATTTATAATGAACAGTGTATACAATGCTCCCCAGACAAACTTTATGAAGGTCAAAGATCACGTTAGCATATAGTCTGCTTTTTTCCCATCCAGACTTTAAGTACGTTAAACACATTGTAGTAGAATACAATGATACCTGAATTATAAAAAATTGAATAAATAATCTGGAAGTCGAGCACACATTGTGCAGTTCTGAAACATGTGTGACCCAACATACATGACATAACAAACCTTTGAAATTTACAAGGTAGGATCATCGTTTGTTTTTGTGGCCATCTTTGTACCATGTAAGTAAGTTGTGAGCAAATCTCTCAACACTTTACCAATGTTGTACTTCAGATACAAATAAAATCATGCAGCAGAATCAAGGAGAATCAATTCTTAGAGGAAACTCGGTCATGTTTACGGACGACCGGGAAAATAAACTTGTTTTTATCAGTAAGCTCAATTAGCATTTGTTGATGAGTAAAAGGCCTATGATGAAATAAATGTCAAGGAATTGTGTATACAAGTTAACAAATATGTTTCACGAATTCAAATATTTTCAACAATTATTTGACGACAAAAATCCAACATGTCATTTTTGTTGGTGATAACAAGACGCCAAAGACAGTTTGAATGACAAATTCTTTAAAAAGTAACCAATAATAATAATAATATTTATAAAAATAATTTATAAAAATAACAACGATTTCATTACATCATATATCATTATATATCAAATATTAATCTGCCTTAATCCACATGGTTCGGTAATCCATATAATGTGGATGATCCACGATTACTATAACACTTTATAGTTCCACAACACGGACTTCCAACCGATTACAAAATTTCAATACAAAGTTCAGAAAGCCGGTTCAAACAAATAACATCGAACGCCGCAGTGTGAAATTTTACACTGGGTACACCCAACCCCATAGACTATGAACCATGAATGACGTCATCAATAACCATTTCGTTCCACGTATCATTAACGAGAGTTGGGTGTTCGATGGACATCACGTGACAGTTCATTCTGGGAATCACGTGAGCAGCATAATGTTTGTTTCTACACCTTAAACTCATAAAAAAATTATCCTGATGACGAAAATGTGCTTACAAAATTCTTCTACATGATGTACAATTTGCCTTCTGCTGACGATCAAATTCAATAATTAATTTTTAATCTTCATATTTAAAAACGAAACGCTTGGTGAATTTTTTACTTTTGTTTCCTGCGCTAAAAAAATAATAAATGGTTCTCGTTTCCAATTCAAGTTCAAATGGTTTCATTCAGCGTAGAATGACAAAGCTTTGAAAGCCATTTCAGTTCTGAATATCTGCTCTACTGCCGATTCATTGAAAAAATAAAGACTTCCTGTTTGTTTGATTTCGATGTTTGTTATGGTGTAATTATTGCATAATAATCCAGTCAATTTTAAATTTATCAGTTTGCAAGTGACTGGAGATTTTCGAGAACAAAATCCAAATACCACTACCAACTATTTAAACGTATCACATTTCAATGCATTTTCCCACATGCAATAACAGTTAAAAAGTAAAGACACAAACAAAACGCAACATTTTGGAAATCAAGGTTTGGAGATTTTGTAGGCCTGGATAATCTGTACACCGTCAAGCCGGTATCACTATTTTCTTAATTGTGCCCGCCTGTAACCACGGGTGGAATTTACGAGAAAACCGTGTCGTTCATACATTCTAGCATTCAATTATTCAATGCTCATTTGTTTATTTTTCATGCTGACAATAACAATTAAACATACAGTTGAAACAAATAACAATGAGTATAATTATGAAAAGATGGATGCCACATAATTCAACAATAAAATGTATAGACATTTCAAAGATAATATCGAGTGTAATTAACATACTAGCCAACATGCAGGGAAAAAAGTTAAGCATACTGCTTTTGTACATTTCCCTGTGACAGACAAGGACTTGGACACGACAAGGACAAAAAAAAACCCCACAAAAAAGCAATGACAATGAGACCAGTCTAGTCAATTTAAATAATTATCGGAACAACAGTCTTCGTACAAGTATGTACTAGATCTACAAATACATATTCAATAGATGATGTTTCAGTTTGTTAGAGAATGACTTAAGTGAACGAGACTTTTTAATATCCGAGTTGAGGTTATTCCAGAATAGGGTACCACGAGATACAATGTTGTTTTTAGAAATCGTTGTTCGGTTAAATTTTGTATACAAATCACCTTTTGATACTGCACGAGTTGAATACGTATGGACTGATGAACACATGGTAAAAAGATCATTAAATTCGTTAGGCAAAAAGCCACTTTATATTTATACATGAGTTTACCTAAATTAAAATTGTACAAATCATCAAGTTTAAGGACCTTCAAGGCTAGAAACAGTGGCGTAGTGTGATCCAAGTATCATCCAGTTTTACTAATGATTCGAACAGCTTTCTTTTGTAGGATAGTGAGATTTTTACATTGTGTGATTGTTAGGTTTCCCCATCAATTATTGCATAGTTCAAATACGACAAGATGAGAGAATTATATAATGTTAAAAGCATCGTACTTTAAAGCGAAGCGAAGATCCTGTTTCCGTTTCCAACCATGCAATGTTAGACCATAGAAAGTCTGTGGTCCTTTCTCTATGGTTAGACCTACACAAACGTCAAGTCAAAACACAACACAGCAGATATATTTCATGAAGATTTATACTGCACCGTGTACATGACTCTTTTTAATGACATGCAACCATTCACTTGAAGTCTACGTCGTGTCCATAAGCGTACATATTATAGTGTGTACATAAAACACTAGATCATTGAACACAAGTTGTCTTTACTGTGCACAAGCAGGCTGCATGCTTGGACGATGAACACACCGATTACGTTCTTCCACATACCAATGCAAACCGTACAAAGCATTAACATACTGCAGGTTTGAGCAAGGTCATTCAGCCTAATGTAACTTCCGCACGTATTTCGAAAACAATCTTCACTACTCCGTAGATTAATTGTGACTCAAACAACGTGCATTAATAATTAAATGAAGGAACAACTATGAAATAAAATTGTGTTAAACCACTTGCATAATCCACGCTTGTAAACTTCGACTAAAACTAACTAAACCACCAACGAAAAAACAAGCAACTTCGAAACCGTTAACTTTTTTTAGTCGTAAAGAATAGCACTCTATTGTCATTTATACATTTTCACGGAGTCACCACCACACAAGATTTACATGTCAACGGTCTTTCCAACGCAAAATATTTTCAACCTTTTCGAAGTACACCATGTGAACCGTTGTGTTATGTAGGTAATGCACTCACCTTGCCCACTGTATACAAATTGGAGTGATTTGAGAGTTGTGTGAGTTGCTAGGATGAAAAATCCAGCGCTGTTTGACGAGTCGAAAGCAGATGTGGATTACAAAATGGCGATAGACCATTGGTGCGCGCGCAGCATTTCCTACTCGTAATCAATGGGCCGTGTATTTTGTAACTAAGCAAGTTGAGTTGTGGAAGTTGGGGGTTATTGCAAAGTGCGTATTATCAAAATACCGTGGGTCTGCAAAAATAATGGTATAGGCCCTATGTGCTATGAGAGCATGGGTTACTCTTCGCTCAAGAATGTCATCGTGGGTGTAGAGTTACAGTTGTGGCTTGTAGTTTTTAATGCTGTATTTTTTGTTTAGAAAACTGTGCATATCTTGGTTTTTCTACAAAATTGGTTATAATGTCAACTTCAAGTTTAGTTATAACCTATAACTTATACTCCATGTAACCTGTGACATCGCATGTTTACAAAAGAGCCACAGAGCCTGGACTTCCTGCAGGCATGATTTGTACACAGCTCAATGGAAGAACATTAAATTTTATATTTTATTGAGGTTGCACCGTCTGATTTTTTGTCAACTTTTGATATCAAGAAGGAGGGCACATCTCCAAACATTTTCAGCCGTTACTTTTGTAACTCTTGAATTTATGTATAAATTATGACACAAAACTTCAAATATCCTATACGACCAGTGTACTATCTTGCCTGTTTGAATGACCTGTAATGTATACGAGGTCACTTTTTTTGTAAACGAGGGTTAGGCCTATTGTCTTTAAAAAAATAATTTATATTGTTAGGTCTGCTGAGCAATATGTTTCATTCAATAAAAAGAAACATCCCAAACATAAATATTTTAGAAAAAAATATTTGTTTTAACACAAACTAAACAATAAACTTGCTTTTTGAGATTACAAAATATGGTTTGTATCTACCAGACATGTTAATTTTGTAATTTAATGTAAACATCGGAGTTAATTATTCTAAATAAAAAAAACTTTAAAATCCCTCAAAAAAATCAATGTGATAACCGGCTATTTTGTCCTTCGGAAATCCACGCTGAATAACGATATAAATCACATGGCCTAGGGGGAAACTATTAATTCCACCGGCGTAAAATTCATTCTCATATCTAACAGCCTGTCATTTTGTAAATGAATCTGGGAAAATTAATGATTGACATTAAACTTGATTGATTTTGTGCATGCAATCAACGCAGGAGTTCATTTAGCATAAACAACAATGAAGACATGGTTATCGCCTGTTGCAAACACCAAGACTTGAGAACTTAATATAATGATGCTTACCACATCTGGGCCCAATTTTATAAAGCTGCTTAAAGTACAAAAAGTTGCCCAGCACAACAAAATGATGCTTACGAGAATGTTACCAGCTAAAATACAATTTTATATGTACAAAATGTAACTGATATCCGGCTTAGTTTTGTTTGGCAAAAAAAATGTTAAGCAATATTTTCTGCTTAAGCAGCTCTATTAAATTGGGCCCAGGGTGTCTGAAAAAACCAATAATTATAAAACAAATCTTTTCTTTTTTGGAAGTGAAAAAAATAAAGAATATATAATACAACATATTTTGTACAATTAAATGTCCTTAGATATAAGTGGTGAATTCTCATTTATAATTATCAATTATTTTTTAACTTGAAAAGGCGATTAAGTAAGTTAAATAGATTGCAGCTGAAATTTTAAGATCAACAAAATAAGATACAAGTTGTTTTGCTATTTATAAGATCTATATTCACAGGTCATCAATGCCATTGTCAAGGCCACAAAACCCCACAAGTGCAAGTACGTAGGAACCCAGTTGAATTTTACACTCTGATATGTCATGTCAGTGTTTCCTCAGAAATTATATTAAAATTGACTTTGTAAACAATAGGCCTATACGCATCACAGCAATTAATTAGTAAGATTATCTTTGTATGCTTACCGTAAATATTTGAGCATATTTGGTAAGTATATGTGACAAAGCAAAAAAAACAAGAGTTTTATTATATTCTTTTGAAAGACATCAAACATCTTTCGGGCAATTCTTTCTAATCGTTCAAATAGATGAACACCTTTGATAGTTTTCCAAATAATGGCCCAGTCAGTAATTTGTTTATGTACTCGTTTTATTTGTTTATTATTTATCTAATTTAAGTAAAACTTCTCCTCATAGTAGTTGCTATTGTGCCATTGCGTTTATAAAAAAATAAATGAAAGATGTATTAAAATAGTAATACAAACAATAAGTCAAATATATTTTTGTTTGTTTGTTTGTTTGTCTGTTTCTTAGTTTTATATATATATTTATATATCTAATAGCAATTTTTAATAAACAAAATATTTTATATTTATGCTCAGCTAGTGGAACCTAAACAATTTGCTACAGAGTTGTTTTTAAAGAAATATAATCGACAAATCCTCCCGTCGCTTAATTCGTTTTCGAATGAATGGTTCGACTGATAAATCATTTACAATTGATGAAAATTGTGTATAATATTGTTATTTACAAACACGCACTTAAACCCACACAAACACAATGTATGAAAAATATAGATTCCTTATTGATGCATTTCCTGTGCGAGAAATATTATTATAAACCTCAACGTCAAGACCAATTAATATATTATAAGAATAAATAAATAAACATCTAAATCATATCGGTCTACTGATTGTATTTTTCTGCTCTGCTTATCCGATGGCATCAAAAAGCAGCGTTGCAGAAAGTTGAAAGTTGAAAACCTCATTGGCGCCGGCGTCAGTGAGATACGGTATATAACCAATCACAAAGCACCACGTCTGAAATGAAATCTCGCGCTCAAACACTATTCTGCTGTAAATAGGCCTACATAGGCCTACTGCATTTAGATCAAAATTTAATAATACTTTGGTATAATAATAGCAAATGCTGTGAAGAGATCAAACATACGGTTCAATCTTAAGATTTGTGTATAGTGACATGGAGGTATAGAGATTTCTATGATAATAGTTAATATTTATAATTTCCGTGAAATACGTTATGGATCGTAGCATTTACTTATTCTTCATCTGTTGCGCGTTGTTCAATGCATTAATCTATTGACTTGCTGTTGAAACCGGGACACAATTTCCTCTTTCAATACGTATAGTGGCAATGTGATAGCTCTACCCAGAAGAATAACACAGTTTGCACTTCACTGATGGTAGATAACAATACAGACTGCTATTGATATTCTAATAAGAAAAGTAGAGCGAGCCTATATGTTGTTATGCACAAAACCATGGAGGTGCCAGCACAATGGAAACGTATTCAGTGTGCATGTACTTCATAATCGTCTCGGTCTCATATCGGATGTCGTAAATAACAAATAGACAGTCAAACCGTATCAGTGACGCCATTTGCTTCGGCGCTACATATACAAACTCATTTACCACGACACATTCCATTGATTTGAAAACAATAAGAATATGTTTAAATTCGTGATTATTGTGGTTGTGGATGGAATTTTTGATTTTGCTTTTTATACGATGTCGTGATGTTCCCAGTAAAACAATATGGCGCGTATCGTGGATTGACGGTGTGCAGGTGTCTTGAAGCGGTGAAACCTTTTAATAACAAATGATCAGACAAATCTCTTATTTGATAAGAACATTATGCAATGATTGTTATCAATGATTATGCAAATACTATATCAGTTATATACTACAGCTAGGTAGCATAAGGCATGAAGATTCTACCTCCATGCATAATGATTGTTTTTTCAGTCGTAATAATAGTTTACATGTTTCCTCGGACTTGAGAGCCATAGGGATTAAGTTTACTTAAATATGATCCTTGGTTTCATAGTCAGAAATATATAATAATAATATTAACAATAATCGCTTACTTTCAAAACGATGAAAACTTAAACAAAGGGCCCCGAGAAGAGGGCTTGCAGGTAGGGGGGGGTGGGGGTGGATTGAAACCAAAAACAATAACATAAATCATTCTCCGGTTAAAACAGACTTTAAAAATAAATTGCAAATAAACACAAATTGACGTATACGAGAGTGAAGGAATTCCCCCATCCCATTTAACGTCTTATAAATTAACGTATGAGAACATTGGGGAATACCCTCTGCCCTATGTCGGGCATGGTATGGTATAACCAGTGGAGTGGGGGAGGGGGGGTTCATGAGTTGTTTTGAAAAATATTATGAATTGGGTTTAGGGAAACGGCTATGCTGAAGAACATTGTTTGTTTAAATTGTATGGTCTGTTATGAAATGCTAAATTGTTATGGAGGTTGGGGATTTTATGGGTTTGAGGGCAGTTGTCACAACTTATTAAATACACATAGTTACAATTCACAACAAAAATATTAACGGCTATTATAATTGTTGTGATTTAAATCATTGTTCTAAATTTGTTTATTGTTCTCCCTTTTTTCACCAATATGGAAATAAATATCGAGTTGAATTGAATTGAATTGAATTGAATTGAATTGTATATGATTTGTTTTGTTACCAAATGTTATTATCAGTTGATGTCATTGTTGGGTAAGGTTGAGGGGTTAGGTAGTCATGAATTGTTATTTATTGTTTTTATTTTGTTATGAATTATTGTTATGAACTAAGGTTATATAGAGTTAGGCTTGATTTTTTTGTTAATACAATTATTGTTAAGAATTTTTTTAAATAGTTATTTTGATGTAATTTGTTTAGGGTTGGTGAGGGTTGTGGTTAGGGTTAGAGGTAGGGGTGTGATTACGGTTAGGGTTAGGGGTGTGGGAAGGGTTACAGTTAGGGGTGTGGTTAGGGTTGGGGATATGATTACGGTTTGAGTAGGGTTGTGGTTATGGAATTAGGGGTTTGGTTAGGGTTAGAGTTAGGGGTGTGGTTATGGTTAGTGTTAGGGTTAACTATGCATTTTTATTAATTGCTATAAGTCGTTATCAATTATTATTAATTGTTAATTTAGGCCTAAGTCACGAATCTGTTATGGAGTCTTTCGATTTTTAAAGATTTTTTTAATAAAGTCTGTATAAATCAGTCCATGACCTTAAATAGCCATCAGCAACACCCACGAAGTCCACTTGTTCTAGACTCAGCCCATCAGCTCGGTAATAATGCGTAATACATGGTTCAGATGACTTCATCTATTGCGCTCTCCCCCATTATTGTCGCCGATGAAAACAAAATCATAGTTTACGTTGTTGTGACAACGCAAACGGTTTATTTTGTGGCAATGACGTACGGACTCATCTTAATTAATCTGAGAGTTCTTAATTATAAATTTAATATTATCCAATCCTTCGAAAAATGTTTATTTCTGAATAACCGTCAAGTCGCATTTGACAATCCCAGACTTGTCAAGGGATCTGCAGAAATGACTAGTTATTACAGTATGTAAATAATATCAATATATTTCTCTAGAACTTGTCTACTGTTGGTATGCCTTCGGAACAACGGCGTAACAGGGTGTTGCTGGGGTGCGACTCCCTTCCCGCAACCCGCAATTTGAGATCGCCAGAAATGCACAAATAAATGGTTTGATACATCAAAAGCCCCCATCAGCCCCAATGTATTTATTTTCCCCTGATCTCCCCAATGAAGTATTTAGTTACCCAACTGGGTTCAGAACCAAAATGAATGATGTTTTGCATCTGCAGTAGTTATACCACCAACCATAGGCCTATATTGTTCTTCATTGACTCATACTTCCTGTGACTAAGTAAGGTCTGCAAGAAAATACATGAGCCATATTTTCTTCATTGGACATAGTAGAATGATAATTATTGCATGATCCAAGTTATCACAATAATCAATAAAGTTTCAAGAGTGAGATTTCAGTGCAAAAAGTTATTAATTATTAATAAAAGTCCAATAATGCTGTAAAAGTAGGCCTAAAGTAAGCGCAGATTTAGGCCTATGTATTTTTAAAACAGGTCGCCTTAAATTTACCCGGCATTTAGGGCCAAATTTCACAAATCTTGTAGGCTAAGTTTAAAAACTTGCTTAGCACAAAAAAAACATGCTCAGCAGAAAAAGGGTAGGCCTACCGGTACCAGACAATATGCCATCAAGTTTATATTGATGCGACTATTTTTTGTTTCCTTTTGTTTGGCTTATCAAAGAAATTTGCAAACAGGATTTTCTGCACAGCAGCTGTAGGCCCTATAAAAACTGACCCATCATGCAGTTATAAAGACGCACCTGCCCCATAGGCCAAAACAACAAACAGTGAAATGCATACCCCCCCCCCCACCTCCACCACTACTCATCACCAAGAACCACCCATAGGCCTGGTAATTCTGAGTAAATGCTTTGAACATTTCTGCTTAGCAAAAATAAGCAGAAAACCATTCACAAACGATAGGCCCTATATATTATAGCCTCATCCTCATAGTAATAATATTCCTCCCGCGTGAATTAGTGCCAAATTCATCGGCTGTTAAGCAGAATTTTTCAAATTTCTTTGCTGAGCAAAAGAAATGATTGGAAACCAGTGGCATCAATGTAAACTTTCTAGAATTTGGCTGGTAACTTGTTTTAGAAGTTGCCCGAATGGCAGGTTTTGATGCACAGGCTTATGAAAATGGGCCATGGAACGTAATGAGCACAAACTGTGTGTTCAGTTAGCTGGTAACTTGTCTGGGTAAACACAGTTGTTTGTGTTAAGCTAATTTTTGTTCGTAAGCGGCTCTATGAACTTGGGTCGCCCTACAGAGAAGCAGGCGTTAACGTCCTGCTGAAAGTTGCAAAAAGGCGGGAGATTTTGACAACTCCTTTAAACCACTAAAACCACCCCAGCATGCATCAGTCAAAATGGATGCCGCCTGTCAGCAGTATTCTGCGTCCCGCAGTGGGAAATGAAAAGTGGAATTTCACTGGTTTTGAAGCGAGTTTTTCTTTGGTAGAAACAATAATATGCTTGAGTAGATTTTCAGCATGAGTTCCAAAAGGGGGCATTTCAAGGACAGAATTCTGGAGGGAATTGCGAAGGCCATTAAGGAGGTAAGCGCGTCGACAAAATCACGACAATGACATGAACTTTGTACATAATTGTTGTCCGTGCAGCTAGTCAGCTGATGTCTGCGTGTGTACTGTATAGCTAGCAGGTCACTGAGTTTTTAAACTTCGTTGTTTAAAACTTTCGTCCCTTGTTTGTAGGGGAGTAGTGGTTTACCTACTGTACATATGTAACAAACCAAAATAGTATCTTATCATTACATATTTTCCAAATTCAAGTAAGAATATTATTCTGAGTAGGCCTAAGTTCTTTTTCTTTTTTGGTCATTAATTCATGACATGTTAATAAATAATTGTTGATTTGTTGTTGTAAATATTATGAGTGGGGATAGCCCCATTAATAGTGCCAATTCTCTGGACTTCCTCCGATCCTTGGCCCTACGCCCACGTACCTCCAGGAGGTGACATTTGTTTTCGAAAAGAAAATCGCGTTTTTATGCCGAGATTTTTTCCCCAGTTGTCACTTATTGTAGCTCATTTGTGGACAGCACATTAATTCGAAAAAGAGCTCACTCGTTTTGGTGTAATTTATGAAGAAAATCGGCGGCGTTACTGACACGGTTTGACTGCCCGGCTTCCGCGATTTTGCTAATGCGCTATGGTCTTGGTGCAAGACGTTTCTCGTTTACCTTTCACGCACAGCGTGGCCGACGACCCGCTCATTCAACTCGCCAATAGCGCCCGGGGGGCGGTTCGTGGGTTAAAATCAGGTGTTCGTGGCGCGCGCTATTGGCGAGTTGAATGAGCGGGTCGTCGGCCGCGCTGTGCGTGAAAGGTAAACGAGAAACGTCTTGCACCAAGACCATAGCGCATAAGCAAAATCGCGGAAGCCGGGCAGTCAAACCGTGTCAGTAACGCCGCCGATTTTTTTCATAAATTACACCAAAACGAGTGAGCTCTTTTTCGAATTAATGTGCTGTCCACAAATGAGCTACAATAAGTGACAACTGGGGAAAAAATCTCGGCATAAAAACGCGAGTTTCTTTTCGAAAACAAATGTCACCTCCTGGAGGTACGTGGGCGTAGGGCCAAGGATCGGAGGAAGTCCAGAGAATTGGCACTATTAATGGGGCTAGAGTGGGGAGTGAAGTGGTGGTCGGATTCAGCATTTTTTTTCAGAATGTCACACACTATGGAATAAGCACCGTCACATTAAAATGTGCCATATTATATTGTTTAAGGGGCATGCAATAAGTTTGAATGCCAAGTCACAGCTAGGCAGCAACATTACAACTAACTGTTGGCCTACAACAACAAGTGTTTGAAATAAACAAAAAAATCTGCCCTTGAAGTTAAACAAGATGGCGCACACTGTAAAAGTGTTTATTTGGAAAGTATATTATTACAATTTTGCCTGCACACTCTAGTCTAAACAGTCTCAGTCAGTGACAAAATTAACATAATTTATTTTTACTTCAATTTTGTCCAATACTCAACTGAAAAGTGTGCTACTAAATTTGAGAGAATTATAAAACTTTTGCTTGTTTTACATACATGTATGGTGTGTTTATTAACATTTGAATTAAATGTAATAAACATGATGTAGGCCTACGGAGATTCTAAAAAGTAATGATGTTGAGTTTGAAACAGTTTCAAAACACTTTTGAAAGTTTTGTTTTCAAATTAAAACCCTAATGAAGAAGGACTGAGGGCCGTTGGTTCAAATCAAATAACATTTGCTTATTCAATGGGTTAGGCATTCCAATAATGTTTAAGTCCAAACAGGTTAATATGAAGTACATGAAACATTGGAGAGGAGGATGTTGGAGGATTGAGGTGACCTGTTGGCAAGTGGGCCTCTGGTGTAAGGGTTATATGGAATAGTTTAGTAGCAATTACCCACTCAAGTGGCATGTGAGTACATGTTTAATTCTAAATCTGTCCCATTATAATTTCTCAACTGTGTACATTGTAGGTTTACTTATAAAATGTATAGCAATAACATAAAATAAAATAAATGTATTTATGAGTTGTAATTTAAAAGTTCTAGTTCCATTTAAAATTTCACCCAAGCCCATGAGACATTTTCACAATCAACTTGGTTTAATGAGTTTTGTTGCTAGTCATATTGTCTAAAGATAAATTTATATTTTTTTCAGGTGCAGTCATTTAGTTATGGAGTGGATGGTGAAGTTCTGAAAGTCAGGAATGATGACAGACCTTTGCAGAAGTTGGTTGAAAGATTAGACCATGCATTCCTTCATGGGTATGTAAAATTATCCAATATATCTTATCTAAGAATTTGTATTTGAAGGGCTTTATATTGTTTGTTTATTTTCGTGAAATCTTCCCAACAAAAATGTTTGTGTAAATTTCTAATCTGAAGATATTCTACCATCCCCCTTGCATTGAGCAGGTTGAAGAATGTAACACGTGGGTATTGGGGCGTGACCAAGCTATTTGCACATCGAGGTATCATTGATGAAATCGCTAACCTGGATCGACTCACCACAGATCTAGGAAGAAGTAAGTCAACAATTATTTTCTCATTTTTTGACAAGTTTTCTTTGGAAGTTACACAACAAGATGGCGATCAATATTCAAATTGAAAAGTTGCAATTTGATGCAAACCTGATATAAAATAGACCACATACATGTATGACCGAACACCATCGACTGGGAATGAGTGGTCAAGAAGATCTTTGTTCCATTGGTTTCCAAAGTTGAACGAAACTATGTTGTGGCCGAGCAGTACTGTCTTGTGCACCGGTCTCAAGTTCTGCTGGCTGCGTTATTGAGGTGTGGGCTTGGATCCTGGTCATAGAATGTCACTTGTGTGCTTGAGCAAGACAGTTTACTATAACTTCTTGCATGCACTCAGGGCTAAAATGGGTACCTGTGAGGGCAGAGATAGTTCTTGTGATTGATTTAGCTTGGTGCGCAACATATTTGGCAGCATAGGCTGTATACTCCCCAGGAAGCTGAGATGGTTAAGGATTGAAAATGACCCTATGACTGGGGTAATAATCCTGGAGAGCCATGAGCTTGATGGATTTGAGCGCTATACAAGAAGCCACTAAAAGCAAATGCAATGTTACACACAGTTGAATTCAATGACTGTATGATACCTACAATTATCACAAACTGCATGTGTAAATTAATTTAAAGGAATTATACAGGATTGGTAAGGATAAAAAGTATTCTTTAGTTTTGGTCTGAAAGCCTACTGATTATGAAGTTCATTCCAGAACTATTTTTCTGTGTGATATTTCCCTCTGAAACAAAGTCATATTTAAAAAACTGTTTCTGGAAACCTAAAAAACGCAATCAGCTAATTTCAGTTGTTACATCCAAAATTAAGGACAATGTGTTCACATGCTGAAAATTGTGCATGGTTTTTCACTGTTTTCTCCTGACTCGCACACAACGGATTAAGCCTAAATTTTCATAAGTTCTTAGTTTATGCATATGGTTGATCATACAAAACATAAACACTGACTGCGACTATCTTGTCAGCTCTACCAATTATGTTTAATACCTTTAATATCGTAAAACATCCTTGTCTAATAACAAAAGTTGTCAAACATTTTGGGCTACAAAAGCCAACAAACTTGAAAATATAAATCCACAGATTATTGGCTGCAGAGGATATACCCTGCGTCATGACTAGAGTGGTTTAAAAACAAGTTGAATTCAGTCAGTTTAAATTGAAAACTATTTTCTACCAGTTTGAAAAATATGAAGATCGCGTTAACAATCAAGTAGTGCAGTCAAACCTTCACAACACAAGCACATGATCAAAGTAAAGTAGGTCTATAATGTATACCAAGTGCTGTATAAACATGGTCCATGAATATGATACTACCCTGTGAATATCAATTACATGAAGAACTAAACCAAATTGAAGTCGTAACAGCTGGGCCCAATATCATAGCTGTTAAGCACAAATGTAACTACATGTAAGTGCTAAACAAATTTTGTTTAGCAGAATTAGGTTACCAGCCAGAATACCATGTCAGACCAAAACTAAAGAATACTTTTTATCCTTACCAATCCTGTAAAATTCCTTTAAATTATGACATGTTTAACTATTTGTGACTGATTTCCTGCTTAGTTTTGCGAAACAGAATTGTTAAGAATTATTGTCTGTAAAATTGGGCCCCAGGTGAACCCCAAATTCCCTTTCATTACTCAAACAAAATCGGAGGACTATTGTTAATTTTCTAGGCCATGAGCCTTTCATTTCAACCTTGGTTAAACTACATGTAGTCGTATCAGAACAACATTGAAAAGCACTAGCTATATATACGTACCAAGCAGTCACATTATTACATTTATTATCCCTGTGTGCTAAATTTGTATCGAATGGCATGAGGAAGAAGCCGGAATGGTGAAGTGTGTAGAAACCACAAATTTATCAGGTTACGGTTGATGGACAAAATGCATGAATTATCCTGCTACATGCAGGGGTGACAACCTGTGTGCAGGATCTGATGATGGTGGATGGGTAGCAGGGTTAGATTTACACAGAGGCCATGGAAGCCACGGAGGCCATGGCTTTGTTGCCCCTGGTCTTGGCCTTGGTGCCCCTTCAAAATTTGTCCATAGACTTCAGATTTTCCAATGGAAATGCCCTTTGCAAAATGAAAATTGCCTTGCCCTCAGGCTCTGAAAGATGAAATTCCAGGCTTGGGGTAGTAGGTACGTATTGCGTTTGTACTTTTTCAAGCCAAGTAGGCGTCTCAAAGCACCTTACAATATTGTCACCCCTGTTCATCGGGCCCTATGCTTTCCTGAAACATTTCAACTCCTTAGGAGTATGCAGCTTCAGCATTCAAAAGGACACACATGCTGCTTGTCATTCACATCAACAATCTCTACTCTCACAGGTACATGTACTAAAATGTATTCCTGGGTAAAGAGAAGTGATTATAGTTAAATGTCTTAATCATGGACAGAAGTGACATGACTGGGATGTGAACCCACACCCTGCTGACTCAGCCACCAGGACTTGAGTTTGATGCGCTAGACCACATGCCCCGACTCACCACTACACTGGAAGTGTAATGTGTATTCTTTTTCTATTCATTTAAACAGGTCGGGCTTGGCTTTACAAGTCTTTGAATGAAACGGCTTTGGAAAGCTACCTTAGATGCTTCTTGGAAAACCCAATCACAATGCGCAAGTATTACGTGGAGTAAGTAGTCTTCCTTATTCTTTCAATACTAACCAAAGTGAGACAGTAAGGGGCATTGTCTGGTTCCTTGCGACTCGGCACTGTAACTGTACTCTGGTAAACTAGACACCTAACCAAGATTGTATTTTCATAATGCGAAACTGTGGAACGCCAGGTGGCAGCAGACTTACCAGGTAACTTTTCATTGTTTATGCAGGGTGCGCAGGCATGGCAGGCGCACATTTCCGAGAACATCGGATTTTCCTGGTGAGTCTGCCACCTAATAGCGTCCCTAATGCAGACGTCAATTTGAAGCCTGAACCCACCCTCCTCACGTCATCACCTTTCTTCACATGAGCCAATTTTGTATAAGGTCAGGATTTCACCGCCACTTCACTCTATCAGCAAATGTGTTAGTCCAAGCTTCACCCTTTGAATTATTTCCATAGGTGAAGCTTCACTTTTTCAGTTTTTGCCAGGTCTGACGCTTCACCACTGTTTCACCATATTGGCCATCTGCATAGTTCAAGCTTCACCTCTATTAAAATCAAGCTTCATTAATGTTTACTTATAACTATACCATGACTGCAATGGTTAAATTTGTAATTCCACACTGCTAAAAAAAGTACCAAGTCAACCAGGTTTCAATCCAAAGATACAGTGACATTTATTTTGTCAATCCAATGTTTCTACAAACACATTTTTGTTGTTATAAAACTTAAAAAGCATGAAGTTGTACTGTCAGTGTCAGCCATATCAAAACCACCACGTACCCCAACACTCAGTCTCGGAAGTACATGTACGTTCGCGATCGTTTGCAATCGTACGTTCGCAATCGCTAGCCTGAACATCTGACGTCTTTCCTTGCTGATAAGGACAGGGGACCAGTCTAGTTCGCCTCGTTGCTAACTTTCGCCAACGTTGGCGGCGCACAACTCGTTCCACTCGAAATGAGATCGGTAGCAAACGTGCGCAAACTTGGCAACGTTTGCACAAGTGGAATGCACCACAGGATACAGTTTGCAAGGTGGTGCGGCGCGCGATGTTAGAATGTTTGTATTTGTGTGTGGGCAAACTTCAGTTCAAAAATTGTGCGCACGCAAATTCCATGTTGGCTTGCGCGAATTGCAAAACAGGCCATCTTCAAAGATTGCATCACAATTACAGTTGTTTGAAACGCCACGACTTCGACATATTTTCGGCGCGACCGATGTAGTGGATTCGATGTCACATCACCAAACACAAATAAGGCTTGTCAACGCTTCACCCTTTTCATCAACTTTATAGGTAACGCTTCACCCAATTATTAAAAAAGAACGTTACGGCTTCACTATAACAACAACATTATTGACCACAGGCTTCGGCATCGAAACGGCGTCGATATTTTGCGACCTCTGAGGAGGGTGGGTCCACGCTTCAAATTGACGCCTGCATAAAAGTCATCCATTGGATCTTTTTCATTATCACTGATTATTTATCCAAACAAACGTTTATATTTTTCTTGTAGGACCGGAATGCTCAGAGATAAGCAGAGAGTAATGGTTCTACAGACATTAATCTCTGGGCTTGACTTTGTGACCTTTGACCTTGAACTGGTGAGCAAGTTTATATGTAATTTATATGTAACAATATATGTCATTTGTTTAAACAAAAACTGAATTTTTTTAACATTGACTATTCTGAATGGCCCCTAAGCCAACTAAAGACATCAAGCATTTTCATAATATGCACCAAGATTTCTATTTCTGAGAAAATGTGGTAGCCTACATGTATGTTCACTTTAAATCGGCCGAACTCTGGGCCGTAAGCCACGGCCAATAAGCAGTCATGGCATGCTTGCCAAATACATCGATAAAGAATTGTGGCAGCCTATTGCTCTCTCATAATCCTTGTTTGTCCAACAAAAGGGCTGGAATTAAAAATCACACAATAATCCTTGGTAAAAGGGAGGTTTGGAGTTTGAATTCCAGTACCTTTTGTCTATCTTCATAATACGGTGCAAATGAAGTGTAACTCGTTGGGTACATGCACTGTGCATGCTACACAATGAACTTTCTGGGCGTGTTCCAGGGTGTATACTTGCCTGCCGAAGTCATCCTTAGACATTTTTAAGACAGGTTTATCAAACTGACTTTTTAAAAAATTTGACAAGTATGGAAATAATTGTGTTGCGAAACAGTGTAAATTGAGTGTGGTTTTGAAAAATCTCGGGTTTTGTAAACTTTTCAGAATATTGCGTATTTTGACTTGGTCAGCTATATCCCTCGTTCAGCTTCTTTATCTGAGCATGAGGGTGACACACCAACCAATGATAATGTACCGACAACCCCAAGCACCCCAGCAATGAATCCAGATAATGATGGCAACTCATCAATTGCTAGCTCCGATGCCTTCTCTCCAATGGATGAATCACCTCAAGCTGGAAACAAAATTCCTGATTTACTTCTAAAAGACAAGATGAAAAGGATTGAAAAACGACACTCGCTACCACAACACTACTCTGAGATTGATTTGTCCGATTTATCATTGGCTGGGACTACAGATCAGAAGGATGGTAGAGATGGGATTGATGGAGGTGTGTACCAGAGGTCTTACAGCGTTGGCAAGATTGGAGAAGGCAAGCCTATTCGACCAGCATCTCTTGGAATCACTTCTCGTAATGAAGTTAAGTTTCTTGGAGAGGATTCATCACCGAGAGGATCGCTTAAGTCTCTGGAGGATGATCAACGAGACGGAGATCTTGAGGTGATTCGAGTGAAGTCGAGGAAGGTGAAGAAAGGCCAGAAGAAGAAGAAAAAGACTGACAGATCATCACTTGATGGGGACAGCCAGTCAATAATATCAACAACATCAAGCATAGTGTGTGATGAGAATGAGACAAGTAGCCAAGATCAAGTGCTCTCCAAGAGTTGCTCCGATTCTTCCTTCCAGAGCTCCTCTGATGGAACGCTACTTAATCAACAGTCAAATCCCAAAGAAATAGATGTGGACAGCTCTGAAAAGATTATCATACAAAATGGAGTATTGGAGAACACAGAGTGCTTATCAAATCTGAAACATACTTCAGATAGTGATGAGAAAACCCAAAGGTTACAAAAGATGGACGATAAAGAAGAATCTCAACACTATCTTACTGAAGAAAACTTATTAGAAGAAAGCCAAGTGAACTTTGATTTGCAACCCAAATGTGACAACAACATTAACGATTCTGCCAATCTTGCCAAGGATGAACCTAAAATGGAACGTCCCCAAATCATACATCAACATTTGACATCTAGAAGTAGTCTGGACTTTGATGAGACTGTACAATTAACTCTCAGTTCACCAAAATCAATCAAGGTCATCCGTAATCCATCTGAACTTTTAGATGCTCCACAACCATTGGCATCTGTACAAGAGAAACATTCCAAGCTGAGTCAATCTGAAGATCTGGATGTTTCTTTGTCGCAATCTGTACTATCAGATGAAGTGCCAAGTTTTGCCAGCTTGTTCACCAAGACAGCTTCTCAAACTCCATGGGTTACTGACGGTCAACCTCAATCTTCAGCAGAGTCCTCCTTGCTCTCAACGTCTGACATTTCAGCTAACCAGAGTGAGGAAGGATCGAATGAGACGAGCGGTTTCCAGGGGAGACAGATGAGGACGTCGTCAGACACCACTTCCTTCAAGGAGGAGTATGACGATGAGCGATCTGATGATGATACCAATGGAACAGTTACCAAGGCGATGTCAATGGAAACTGACTCTCATGAAGCGGAGATAATGTAAGAAGTTTGATATTAAAATGTTGAAATTGTGCTCCTCAAATTGTAATCTAGAACAATGTATTGCAAACTTTGGGTCTGGGTCACGACCCAAAAGCAGGTCGCGTAAAAGGTCAGGTGGGTCACCAAACTTTCTCAGAAGCTCTAAAATGTATCTTGACTCTTGTTTGGATCACATTCGATTGAAATTGGTTAGACTAACTTTGGGAAAATTTACAAATTAAAATAACAACTTGTTTTGTTAATTCAATGTAATTATTGGAGATGGGCTGGGTTGAATACCTGAAGATGGGCTGGGTTGAATACCTGAAGATGGGCTGGGTTGAATACCTGAAGATGGGCTGGGTTGAATACCTGAAGATGGGCTGGGTTGAATACCTGAAGATGGGCTGGGTTGAATACCTGAAGATGGGCTGGGTTGAATACCTGAAATTTTCATCTGGTCGACAGGCTAAAATTTTGCGGACCGCTGATCTAGATCAATTGTAACCCTCTTTATTGTAAAGATTTGAATACCTCAAAGCCTTCTCTAATTACCATGATCACTGCCTTTTATTATGCCTTTTTGATATTTCTTTCTGAAAAAACGAGCAGTAAAAGTCAAACTGTGCATTACATCATTAACCTATTAAGCTGAACACTATTTCTTCCTTTGATGTATTTAGAGTTGATAACAACCTTAAGCTGTATCTGATGCTAGAGATCTTCAAGAATGAACACGAACAGTTCAAGAAGGTGAGAGTTACTTTGTACGTCATTGTCTTCATTCACACTAACCATTTCCTTACCATAGGTGACTGAAGTTGACTGCACTCATACCCCTTCTTCTTTACCATAGGCGAATCTAGTCGACTGCCCTCATACCCCCTTTTCTCTTGCCATAGGCATCTTTAGTTATGGTGCTATGTCTGATCCCATGTAAAACATAGTCAGTTTACTAGTGCAGTCCTCAGTCCTACACCATTCAGTAATTTGATTATGCTGGTATACCTAATCCCATGTAAAGCAAAATCAGTTTACAAGTGCAGTCCTCAGTCCAACCGAATCAAACAAAACATGCCATTGGATTTTGAGGGGTTCGGGTGTTTAGGGTTAATGAAACCGACTTACCTTTATACATTATATACTCTATGTCACCAGTTAATACGAATGAGTACCGGTCATATGGAAGGAGACCTACAGCCAGCATTCATCTTACTGACTGATCACACATTATATATACTAAGACGAGATGAGAAACAAGGCCACTATTCAACTCAGCATAGATTACCTTATACAACGCTGGACTACATCTCGGTAAGTGCTAAATGTTAAATTGACTAAACACTGACAGTGGCTCAATTTCACAAAGCTGCTTTTAAACACAAAAATCAGTTTAAACACATAAATTATGCTTACCAGAATAAGGTTACCAGCCAGCCAAAATACCATGTCACATGTACTTTCTGTGACTGGTATTCTGCTAATTGTTGCTTAGCAGAAGAAGTTTTTACTGAAGCAGCTTCATGAAATTAGGCCTAGGTCCCAATTTCTTAGAGCTGCTTAACAGCTGGTTTTGTGCTTACATTGAATCTCCATTTCATATTGCTGACCATAAGTACTGGAAGGATCATGCTAACCTTCCAGCACTTTCTGTAAGCAAATGACTGACGTAACAATGCAAATCCATGGTGAAAGCACGAGCGTAATTTTCTTGCTAACCTGTGAAATACGTCGCTCTTAAAGTAAGCAGACAATGACTTGACTTTCAATTTCATTGCAATTATCTACACAGGTGGGTCTTCATTACCAAACTGTTCAGATTGTATGCACCAATAGAAGGAGACAATATTGGCTAACAACAGGCGATGAGTCACTAACAAGGTATGTAAATAAGAATAAGAATAGTAAAGACTTCTCTAGTGCGATATAATGCCCGATCCGAAGGACAGAGCAATTATGGTAAAGTATCTTGCTCAAGTGCCACGACCAGGACTCGAACCCACACTCCGTATAAATTATTGCGTGCAATATTACTTGTTATGCAAAGTTGAAAATTGATAGTCTGATTGTCTTTTGTCAGGTTTTTCTTGTCATCTCTAAGACGTGTCATGGACGCTACAAAGCGATCTACAGAACCAATAAGTATCTTGACTGATGCTACAGCACAGCTTATTACTCTCAAGAAATGGGCTGCTCAGGAATGTAAGACAGAGGTTAGTTATTGCAGATTCTTTACTTAGAGCAGACGCATCACTTTTCAGCTGATCAGCTAATTTTCTAAGCTGTCCAATTGAAAAAGGAAAAATTAATTATAAAGTCTTGGCCCTTTTCTTTTTGCAAACTGCTGTTGCATGCCTGTTAGGGTAATCTCACTGCCTTTTAAAAACATCAAAGAGTAAAGAGCAGTGGAAAGCAGTAATTTTGAGTTTATGACCCCGGTTCAAATCTCTCTTTGCAACAAATCCAAGTATGTTTAGATATCATCTTTAAATTCTTCTTTTCTTTCATAGATCCATGACATCAAGCTACATCTCTACTCCCTCATCCACTGGGAAGACCTCGCTGACCTCTCAATGACCCCTGACCTCCAGCTGTATGAACCCCAGGTCAGTAGGAAGGGTTCACTGAAGTACAAGGTACCCGGTAGCTTCTTGGTGGGTAGCCATTGGAAGAGTGGATGGTTTGTCTTACGTAATGAGATGTTCTGTAGATACAGTCAGAAGGAGGATAGACAACCAGACCTAAGTGTACAACTCAGGTGAGAAACAAGTAAAGCTCATATACACTGGTTCCACAGTCTGCCACAAAGTACCACAGCTTCTAGGCTAGCATTGGATGCATGGGGTTTCTTCGGTTTGTACAGCTAGGAGTGTGTGGAAACCCAAAGTCTCCTATGGTATTTTGTACGAAGAGCTTATACTTGATTTATTTATTTTCTTTGATAAATTGTAACATTGTAACATCATAGTGTAATGTGTTTATAAATGGTCAGAATAAAGGGCTGAGAAACCAGTTTGTCTGGTCAATCAGTTGGTCAGTTTGTCTGGTCAGTCAGTCAGTCGGGTCAGTTTGTCTGGTCAGGCAGTCAGTCGGGTCAGTTGGTCAGTCGGTCAGGTCAGTCAGTCGGTCAGGTCAGTCAGTCGGTCAGGTCAGTCAGTCTTCCAGGTCAGGTTCGTCTGTCGGTCGGTCAGGTCAGTCGATCGGTCTGGTCAGTCGGTCAGTCAGGTCAGTCGGTCAGTCAGGTCAGTCAGGTCAGTCGGTCAGTCAGGTCAGTCGGTCAGGCCAGTCATTCTTCCAGGTAAGCTAGGTCAGTCAGAGGTCAGGTCAGTCAGTCGGTCAGGTTAGTCAGGGTTTTATAAAATGATAAAATAATAAAATGATTAACATGTAGCCTACCCGGGACAAAGGAAAACAATTATTTTACAGTTTTAATGTAACATTTCTTCTGGCTGATCTCTAAAACTCAAAATGCCTTGATGAAGACGCAATGATTTATACACATTGAGTATTATGTGCTGTCATGTAAACAACATTATCTGTTTACTCCAAATTTTTGTGCTTGGCGCTCACTTGACGTTGCATTTTATGTGAGAGAATAACATTTTAATTTTGTCTAGAAAGAGAACTTTTTTTGATAAAGCGTCTTTTATTCGACAGGGCACCTCACTTTGGAGGCTGTAGACGAGTACGTAATGGAGACCGCCCTCATAGTTTTGAGTTGATTCTATCAGATGGAGCATCACTTGAGCTGTCATGTGACACAGAGGAGGAGGTTTCTGATTGGCTACAAACTATTTGTCAGTTGGTTGCTCAAGGGGTGAGTGAATAGATGAAAATACCTCTACGTCCGCGTTAAGACCGTTTAGCAACCAACTAAATCTAGATTGCTAGCATAATAAACCAACATTGTTTGCAAATTTTGAATGCTGAACAATATTGATTTCTGCTCTGCAACGTCCCCTTTAAGACATTCATTATAAATATTGTCAATGATTTTGTTTTTCAGCAAATAGCAGCAACGAGACCCACACATGCCCCATCACCCTGCCAGCCATGCTGCGTTGTGACTACATCTCATAAGCTGTTGATCTGCCATGAAGATTGCCAGACTAATTTCTATCGTCTGTTGGCCACTGCTGATGTACATGATGTGACTCAACTTACAACTGATCATGAAGATGGAGCTTACATTATAGTGGTAAGTGTCATACTTGACTCAAAAAATTCACTTCTGACAAGCATTCTATTATTAACAACAGAGGTCAAAGTTCTGGTGGCTATGGTCATGTCCGAATCAAGAAACTTCGGCTACGGCAATGTTAAGGAATTTAGGCCTTTTAGATGATCTGGCCACAGCCATTGCCAAAGGTATCAATTCAGACACTGCCTAAGTCAACAGAATGTGGTTTGAATACCAGACTAGTCAACCATGGCACTTGGGTCTCTGAGCACGACTCTTAACCATAATTTGCTTCTCTTCACCAAGGAGTATAAAAAGTGACCTGCGAAGAAAGGATTTTTTAGCACCTAACCTTACAAGACTCCATCATTATCATTATTATTAATTTATTAATTATTTTGATTTTCAGGAGTTCTTATCTGAGCACCCTCAGAATCCCTGGGTGTTTTATTTCAATAGCGTCAAAGAGAAAGTGAAGTTTGTAACATCTTTATCCACTGTATGGAAGCAGATCATGCAGGTATTTATGATAATTTTAAATGAATTCAAATTTAAGCGGTAAATTGTACCAGACATTATTAAAATATAACTCGCAAATGGCTTTAATATTGACAACCCATTGTTCAGCTGTTATATTTATATATTGTTACCATGGTAATTGTTTGTTTGTTAGGTTGATCTACCCATCATCCCCATTTCTGACAGCCGAGTACAAAAGAGATGTCAGGAGTGCTCTGCTCTCATCCAATCGTCATGGCAACGAAGTGACAGCCTGATGAGAGGTCGTGTTGGAGGTAACATCTGGTAAGGTCATTCCCTAAGGTCGTATCTTATATTATATAATGTGTATATTGTATGCCTGCTAAGCTTTTTTGTAAGTAAAGGTCTTGTCAAATATATATAGCAACCACGGGTCATATAAGATGTGAAGTGTTATGGACTACTAGTCCTCATATGATGAGAGGTCATATCAGAGGTCGCGGTTAAGCTTAAAATAAAATGTGAAGTAAAAAGCTGTCTCCTAGGTCATAGTTGGTTATGACCTAAAAGAAAAATAGAAACAATAAATGTATCGTGGACTGCCTAAAGATTTATCAGGTCAAATAGCATCAGAACAACTTAATGAAAATGTAGCTATTGGTAATTGGACATAACATGTGCACAAATAAATGTAGCCAGCCCACATTGCAGAAAGTGTCGTAGTACATACAGCGTAGCATGAATATCAAACATGTCATTGTGATTATCCATATTAGATTAAACCCAGTGTCGCTACATCGTAAAAACAACGCATTGTCAAATGTACAACTGTCCAACATTGTCCAAGGGGAAGCTGGGCTCAGTGGACACTGGGATGAAAAATGTCAGACTTGTTTATGTCTGGTAAAAAAGTAGCCGTTATTTTTTTCAGATATATAGCAGTCATGATCTTTGATCTACTTCTCTAATACTGAGGACACTGTTCCCGAAAGCTTCTTGAAATCTGCAACCCCAGGGGTTTAAACAAACCACCTCAAATTTAGTTTCAGCCCTTTTTGTCAGCATTGACCCTCAACCATGTAGATAAGAACAACAGACTATTGCATATCTTGTCTATATCTCTACAACTGATTAAACATACAAAAGAAGCAGGTATAGGTTCACATCCAAACCGACCCAATACACAGCTAAAAATAACATGTATGCACGCAATGGAAATTTGTCTCCTAGTTAAACATAATTGAATGGGCTGAAAAAATCTACGTATAACAGAACAATGAAATGTATTGTTCCTGCACTTGTTTATTTGACGAGAAATCCAAAGAGTAGATAACTGTTTATAACAATAGTACCTGTAGTGTTGTTAGTGAAGTAGTAGATAGATACACAAGTAGCTTGTCCCTGTATAATCCATGGATCAATACATGTAAATGTAGAAGTACATGTACATTATAGTCAGCCTTACAGTAATGCTTTGTGGGACGCCTGTCTGAATCTAAAATCACATTTCAACCAACTTTACATGGTTAGTAAAATAATTCACACACAAGGCCTATTGAAAAAATATTATTGTTTCTTCTAAAACAACCGACTGTTCAAAAACATGCCAACCTGTAACATCTTTATCCATAATTTGAAAAGTTTCCTGATTGACTGCATGTTTCACTGCTATACCACCAGATTTGAAGACGTAACAAAATATTCAAATCTGATACCTTAACATTTTTAAAATCTCTTCATATCACCATGCTGGTGTGCACATGTAAACAAAAATCCAAATTAAGTTTTCCTACACAGACCCTTTTTTTTTCCATTGTGTCACAGGAAACAAAAATATTTTTTTGTTATGCCCAATGGGTGCTTGTTAGAGTCTCATAATTCATTAAAACTTCAAACCTGCCTTAAAAAGTATTATCTCTGTTCAAGCGCCTAGAGCACCTTATCGGTGGTTACGTGTGCTATTTAAGACTCCAATATTATTATTTTTTTAAATATTGATAAAATGTAAAGTATTATTATGCTTGCAAAATCTTAAGTTCCTACTTTAACAACAAAGAATGAAATGAGTCTGAAATCTCTTCTCATGATCAAAGCAGTCTTGTGGCTGTACTACATGTACATGGAATTACGAACTCTCACCCAGTTACTGTACGTGTGCATGCTCTGTATCACATCTATGGAGAGCGCGCATTCAGATGCAGTAACTGGGTGAGAGTTCATAATTCCATGTACAGCCTCAGGCCTGTTTTGATCATGACGACATTGATAACCCAACTCACCTGATATCATCACAGGTTACATTTGAGAGTCAGATTCCCTTGTGTTACTGTACATGGTGCACTGTTTGCATTTAAGATGACACACTCTTGATGAGACCCACAACACTCTGTACTGGCAACGTGACTCCCAAAATGGCAGTCCATGGGAAGACAGTAGCCGCATACGACACCAATGCAAGGGGTCATTGAAACTATAAATAATAGTTTAAATACAATGTGATAAACATGAGTGAAAGTCCATCGACAAAAAGCAGAGCTCTATACTAAAATGTTGTCATTGAAATCTGTGTGCGCGTAGTGCCGTTTGTTTTCAAAGAAATCTTATGGTGAAGGTGTAATCCTCCAGTAATCCTGAAGTGATTATCTGAATTGGCTTCAAAGTAAAAATATAATATTTTGAACCTAATTGGGTTTGACAATAGTGCAATAAAATGGGATGCTACTCTAGGAATGATAGTAATTCAATGAAAAGTTTATTATTTGGCATTTTAATGTTGTTTTTTGCATGATTTATCACATATTCTTGTTAAAGCTGAGGGTCTCTTTCACCTTCACTGAAATATTGGGTGCATCAACTAGTTTACCTTTGATTCCTGATTAACATAAATGCAACCAAATAGAAGTGTGATTTGTTTGCTGGACTCATTATTGAAGCAGTCAGTGCTAAAAGGGGTCAAAGGTTTATACTTGATGCACTGAATCAATGGTTTGAGGTCAACATTTAAAACTTCATACATACATAAAATGTGCAATTCTTGTCCGTGTTTGAACATTTCCACAAACATTGCTTTTGAGGAGTGAACAAAACAAAAACGGGCACTTGGCAGTCCCCCAGGCCTGGAATTACACGGAGGTCACGAAGGTCACGGAGGCCATGGCCGCCATGGCCTCTGTTGCCCTGATCTTGGCCTTGATCTTGGCCTTGGTGCCAGCCTCGCTATACTATGGGCAGCGCGCAGTATCAATACCTTGTCACTAACCACTGGAAGGGAAGTACTGAGAAACAATGCCAATTGGCTATCAAAAGTGACTGCTTGTCTCGCACGCTTGTTTAAAACATTTGAGCGCTTGTAAATGCTAGTATTTTGACGCAATCCACTTCAAATGAGTCTCAAATGAGTCATGTTCTACACGGTCACCCTAAACTGCATACAGTTAGACATGTATCACAAGATCAAAGAAGTTGGGACCAGTTGCTCTATGACTTGATGTTTGTTTGGGGGTTGGTTTTTTGGGGGGTGGGGGTGGGGGTGCTGTGACCATTTTGAGCATGGGCGTAGAGTGGATCAACCACAGGACTAATTAAAATATCCAATATAATTCAAAGTCACACTTCCAGGGGTTTTGATCAAGCAAGGCATTTTGCGGGGAAAATGGGGCGACGAGATCATAACTGGGAACAAGGTTGCCTTGGTGCCCCTTCAGAAGTTTCCCATATACTTAAAGATTGTCAAATGAAAGTTGCCTTTTGCAAAATGAAAATGGCCTTGCCCTCTCAAATGTGAAATTCCAGTCCTGGGCCCCAACTTTTGAATGCGCATGAGACTTGAACGATTTTGTTCATGTTCATATTGAGTACTTATGTATGATAGATAATCGTCAATTTTTATTGTTTACTTTTTGCAATTTGTTATGACTTATCTGTTAATATTGTGTTATTTTTATATTTCCAGTATTAAATATTTATCAAGATGTGTTGTTATCCTTACCAAATGAAATGTTATATTTTAAAAGTATATTTGCATATTCACTGGATGTTTTGTTTTAGTTTGAAATTCTTACTTAATTAACACAGATATTTTATGCCTTCCTGAGATGACGGTATCAATCAATGTATACAACCCCACTCTGGGTACGTGTGTACCAATACCTACATTGGGAGTTGTAATTGCACCCCAATGAGGAGTTTGGCTCCCATTTGGGGTTGTTTCATATGATCCCTCATCCTAAACCTTAATGGTAAGAGGGTAAAGTAGATTTACAAACTGACCCTCAGCATTATTTTGTTTTACAATTTTGGCTAAGTTGCTGCTTTATTCAATCTTGTTAACAACATCTTGGATAGTCTACTCCAGTTGTGTTGTCACGAATACATGAAGTCATGAAAACCTTTAAACCGCAATCACCTCACAAACCGCTAACCTCAAGAGGGCGCTATCATTCCTGTAAAGGCTATCTGTGATAGCCACAGACCTGTCTGTGGTGATAGTGGTGTGGGGGTGGTTGTGTGGGGGTGGTTGTGTTTATAGGAGCGCCCTCTAACAGCAACAAAGTTTTTTGTGACTACGTGTATTCATGACTACAGGGCCCAATTTCATAAAGCATGTAAGCACAAAAACTTGCTAAGCACAGAAAACTCTTGCTTAGGAAAATAGTTTACCAGCCAAAATACCATACGGTTACCATTGCTGTGACTGGTACCCCACTTATTTCTTGCTTAGCAAAGAAATTTGCTTAGCAGAATTTTCTGCTAAGCAGCTTTATGAAATTGGGCCCTGAACTGAAGCATCTTGGAGCCAAAACTATATCTTGGGTTGAGTTACAATTTGAGACGTTAAGGGATGCAAGGTGGTGGCAGACTTTACCAAGTAAATTCTTTGTTCTCAGAAAAGTGCAGAATGCGCAGAACTATACGCAAACGCATAAAGTTGACCTGGTATGTTTGCTGCCACCATGTGTCTCAAAGTCTCCCATTGTTAATTATGTTATGTGATCATGCTTTTTTTTAAGAGTGCCTACCTGGATGGAAGTGACTTGGAAAAAATTAATAAACAGTTCAATGCTGGAATGTTTACAACTTGATTTTCCTGAAGTGGCTTTTTTTAGTTTGTTTGTTACTAGTGAAATTTTTCTTGTTTAGTTTGAGGGAATAATTGAATTTTTGATCTTCGATCAATTGATCGTTGTTGACTAGTTGGTTTAACCATCGCCGTTTCTCATTGTTTGATCCATAACTTCTTCATCTAAATCTGACACTCTCATAGTTGTTGAACTTATCCATGCACCCCCCTTCATTACATATCGATAAATGTTATGGTTATTTTGTTAAATTTGTTGATGTATTTATCATTTTCAACTTGTTGCCAACCAATCGACCCATCTGTTGTTTTACTACGTCACAAATGGGACTTCTTTTATTCTATTAATCGGGATCGAACTAGCAGAAAGCTGAACGAAACGCTTCTTGATGAAAAATGAAGAGGGCGCCCTTCATACTGACCATCCAGTGACTATCGATATTCATGATATTCGTTGCCAAGTGGATTCGAAAATGAAAATGAAGAGGGCGCCCTTCATACTGACCGCGATACTCGTGATGTTGGATTCGGGAGATGACATCCCTCACCCTCTACCCACCCCTCTCCACCCGTATAACTTGGGAACCCAGAACTGCCAATAGTGGACACGAGAGAGAGGTGGAGAGATTTTGCTAATTAAACCATCACGATGTTGTATAATCTGTCTGTAATTTAATTTTAAAACATCACTAATAGACCAACAAATTATTTCAACACGTCCAACAGGGCGGGGCGGGACAACATACACCCCCCCCGTATCTTGTATAATAATGATATGCATATGAAAAGTCCAATCATAGAATCTGACAAACATGGTTGTTTGTATGAGAGCCACTCAGGTGAATCCCACAGGTACACGTTGAAAGCAAATGAACATCTTACAGAAAGATTCAAACCAGCGCATTATAACTTACTGAATAATGGTCCTGTTTGGTAAATATCGGAGCATTCCCCCTTAGGTTATGATCGTTAAAGTATGGGGAGCGTTTCCCCGGTCAATTGTCAAGGGATATCACGCTACAAATCCAAAGTGTCGTACGGAAAGGATTCGACTTCCTACAATGTCTACTGCAATTATTACAAGTACATCAGTCCCTTGACTGAGATAGGAAGATTGCCTCGTCTCCTCTTAATGATTCGACCCGGGATCTGGCTGTCAGACAGAAACCTTTTAGAGTAAATTAAATTCCAAGAACCGGCCTGAATTAAAGGGCACGTTTTTGTTCTGCATTTTGTGGTTTGTTTTTCCCACATCGCTTGTTGTCTTCCTGCCAAAACAACTTTCGAAAGTCGATCGGGGCGGAAATATCTTTTGACATGTCGTTAATCACATAAGCCACATTCGGTATTTAAGTCATTTTGTTAATGATGTAAAGTTCTGTTCATTGAATACTAGAAATGAAACATCCATCAATATAACGCCCCCTTTTAAGCTCGTCCCACCCTTTCAATTAGTAAGTTCATTGTTAGGTGACCTGATCATTCCAGCGTTAAAGGCACTGAACACGTTTGGAAATTGTCAAAGACCAATGTTCTCACTTGGTGTATCCCAACATATGTATAAAATAACAAGCCTGTGAAAATTTGGACTCAATTGGTCATCGAAGTTGCAAAAAAATGATGAAAGAAAAAACACCCTTGTTGTACAAATTTGTGTGCTTTCAGATAGGAATAAAAACTTCTTGCAAGAAGTCCTTATTATTTTAGTGAGAAATTACCTCTTTCTCAAAAACTACGTTACTTCAGAGGGAGTTGTTTCCTACAATGTTTTATACTATCAAGCTCTCCGTTGCTTGTTACCAAGTAAGTTTGTATGCTAATATTTGTTTTGAGTCATTACCAAACGTGTACGATACCTTTAAGCATTATAACAATGTGGATATCACAATGATTGATAGCAAGGTACTTGAACCATTCAACTGTCACTTACACTCTCGTTGGATTGTCCCATGATTAAAGAGTTCCTTATCGCCATCCATATCAATCTCGTTTATCATCTAATTTAAAGGAATATTATTACGATGCTGTTCGGTATAATAGGCCCTTTTCGAAACTGCAATGTCGGCTGAAGCAATTTTGTGTTCGATATGTGGCATGGTGTACCCCTCCTATTGTATCTTCATTGCAATTTAGAAATCTCAGGAATTCTTTGGAGGAAGAGTAAAAGGGTGTGTTTTATGGGAACATTTTGGGAAGACACCCCTTTTGTGGGCCACAATAGATCGGGCATGGTATAGCTTTGTAAACGTTATCTTTCGCGGGTAAGGGACTTGACACGGGGGGGGGGGCGGAGCCCAACGCCTAAACTGCGGTTTGAAAATGGCAACAAAAACCATACCCTTGCCATATCATTGACAGCGCCGAAACTATTGGGTAAAATATAGAGGGCACAAGGGGGTGAACCATTTTTTTTTAGGGTGGCATTTCTGGCCAAAACTGTAGTTTCTGTTTGCATTCCTCTTACACAATCCCCTTTGCATCGCTCTTATTATGGCATTTACTATTTGTATCTGACTTGAATGTAAAATTAAACACATCGTGTGCGCATAATTGCAAAAATAGTTTTTAAAAACAATGAAATTATCACATCAAAGCTCATAATGTAATATTTTACTCTCACTGGTAATTTTTAATCTCAAAGGTCCAGATGTCAAATTGGGGTCGTGCACCCGTACCCCCCCCCCCCCCAGTAACGCCACTAATCATTGATTAGGGGACGCAGATGGAGATCCCATTTTTGTGAAGTTTTTATTTTCACCAGCGTCCAAGAAAATTTAAAATATACTTCAATGTTTGATAATTAAGTTCCGAGTTTTCAGACGGTATTGTATCCCTAATCCTTAGACATTTCATCCATTTGGTCTTGATTGGGGCATGGTGGTACCCCCCCCCCCCTATTGTGTCTTCATTGTGGGGCTGGAATCTCAGGAATTCTTTAGAGGATTTTAGGGTGTTACTTCTGTATGAAAGGAAAATGGCAGGGGGTACCCTCTGCCCCCGTATTCTCAGACCACCTTACGGTTGTTATGTTGACGGCTGTGCTTGTTTTTTGGCATCAGGCAGCATTTAGATTAAATGAAGAACAAAAATGTTTTGAAAAATCCATAAATTTATTTGATTTCTTGTTGAATTACAAACACCTGCGATGCACTCAATAAATACCATGGTATGCGACGCTGACTTGACCACTGTGATCACAGACACAACGCCTGCATTATGTTTGATTTATCAGCTAATGACCAACACTACGGCACCACGCTGTCTAATTTGACTGACAAATTCTACATTTTTAGCAACGTGACATTTACATTGTGTTCGGTGTTCCAATTAAAGACACCGGTCCAGCACACACACAACGGTCCACCTCCACACTGCATGTCTCATAGAGGTAACATTATAGAAAATATATAGTAAGGAGTCTGAGTTCGTAATGCATGTAATGGATGATGTCGTCCTGGTGCGACGGTTTAACATAATTACAACCTTATAAACACAGCGTGATGATGTGCCTTATTTTCGGCACTCTCATTACATCAACGCGGACACATAAGCTGTGCAGTTATTTTAATGAACCACCCAATGTGTATGAGCACTGCATCCATTCTATAGGTGAAATGACTTCATAATATTAAAATATTACCTTAACGTCTATGGAAGGTATCAATTACAACTTGACCGTATGCTGCGTAAAAATACAGCCAGAGGAGTGCAAACACACCTGTCGAAGCAGCCTGCGAGGTAAGTGTTTCAATCTGATTGCCGTGTGCTGTGTTTACTATATTTAGAAACTAATATTTGTGGCTATATTCGGATATTAGACAAATTTAGAGCGAGTGGACAGTCAAATTTTGTTCCAATACTTAATTGTTTATTTTAGATGCGTTGATCCTCAGAGTAAGTATCTTATGACATTTTTAGCCTATTTCCTCCACATCTGATTATATTTTACGACAATTAATCTCTCCGCATCGATCAATCATGCGGACGAATTGCTAGTGTGTCAATGGAGAAAAAACACCGCGGCCGCAGCAAAAAACAAAACAAAATACAAGATCTACCAAAAAGAAAGCATAGCTTAGCACAATAGGCCCATGGAGGAAGAATATTTTCTTCCTCCATGGTAGGCCTAATATTTATTATATATATTATATAGTCACTACTCGAGAATGTTTGTATTGCATACTATAGTTTAAATAATCAAATCGTATACCCTGCCCGATATGGGGGCATAGGGTACCCCAATGTTCCCATATTTAATACACCATTTTCCTCTTGTACAAGTACCCGCCCTAAAAACCTCTAAAGAATTCCTGGGATTCCAAGCACACAATGAAGACACAATAGGAGGGGGTACCACCATTCCCCCATATCGAACACCAAATGTCAAATCGAGTCTATGTGGTTAATAATAGCCTGGTGCCAATATTACACTGATTCTCAATGACGTGGTTACATATGGCATATATAGGGAATACGACCATCAGCATAATGTCATGCATGCCCGCATGCTTCAATGCATCACTTAATGAAGTATGCTGTCCGTGGCAGTGCGTGGCTAATTGCATACGGTTTCAATATCTCACAGCTTTACACCGAAGTAATTTATTGCAAGATAAAATAAATTGGTGATTTGATTCAAAGCCTATGCAGTTTTCTTTACTTGTCTCAGACGTTCAGGGCCCAAATTCATGGCGCTGCTAACCACATAATTCTGCGCTTACGGAGGCCCACAAGGAACCGTATAAGGAGACAATTCCGTGGTATAAGCAGTGATGCCGTGAAATTGGACCGGGGCAAAATTTCATAGAGCTGCTTAAGCAGAAAATATTGCTTAACAATTTTATGCTGTGCAGAAATGATCAAGAAACCAGTCACAAGTTGTACATGTGACACGGTAGATAAGCCGGTAGCCATATTTTTGTAAGCATAATTTTGTGCTAAGGCAGCTCTGTGAAATTGGGCCCAGGTCATGATGTTGCCCTCATCAACGAATATGTTGACATTAAAAAACCTATTATTAACTTGCCTAGAGTCATGCAAAAATCGATGCCTACTATAGTTTCCATAAATGCGTAGGAAGATGTGAAGTGAAATACGAAGGATACTTTTATGTTTGAGATTTTGACTGAATATTAAAAACGAATCTTGAAATTTCTACATTTCAGAAATTAAAGGAAAAAAAGCAGATAAATTTTAATGTTGAATAAGATGTAATTATTTTTCTTTTTACAGGAAGATATAACCTGGGCCAATTTCATAGAGCATGCTTAAGCACAAAATGTAGCTAAGCACAAACCAAGTTTGCTTATCAGATTAAGGTTACCAGCCAAAATACAAAACTATACGTACAGCCTGACTGGTACCCCCTTTGCTGAGCAGAATCTTGTTAAGCAAACTGTTTTGCATAAGCAGCTCTATGAAATTGCATTGGGCCCTGGGCCCAATTTCATAGAGCTGCTTAAGCAGAAAATTTAATGCTAAGCAAAAAACGGTTATAGAATACCAGGGGTCGATTTCACAAAACTCTTCCTAACTTAGGACTAGTCCTAGGCAATGCTAAGAGATAGGACTAGTCTTAAGTTAGGACCAGTACTTAAGACTAGTCCTATCTCTTAGCATTGCCTAGGACTAGTCCTAAGTTAGGAAGAGTTTTGTGAAATCGACCCCAGCACCGATTGTATAAGGATAGTATTTTGGCTGTGTAACCTTATTCTGGTAAGCACAGTTTTGTTGTGCGTAGCTATACTTTCTGTGCTTCAGCAGCTCTATGAAATTGGACCCAGGTTTGTGCATAAACTGCACAACTTTCCCCAACAGAGTCCTCATATTTAAACTCAGAAGCAGAGTCAATCCTAATGACATAAGAGATATCATTAAAACAACAAAGTAAATGGCTAACCAGACCATCAGACTAGCGTTCATTGACACAATGCAGTAATGGTTTGTGCTTTCTACCGTAGATAGCAGCGTAATGATTGGACAGCTTCTAGTTTAATCATTGGATCTCACCAACGTGGGACCGTAACACCGCACCGTAACTCATCGATTCGCAGCAGGTACACTCTACTAAAGGTAAGACCCCATTTCGTCCATTAGTGTATTACGTAATAACCACTTTCTCATGACTCGTGTATTAATGTCACTTTGATGGGTTTGTGTATATAGTCAGTAATTGATGTTATTGTCATCATTAGAGAGTATGATTGCTTAACAAAAATGACGGTCGCAAGCGGCGTTATTGGCAGAGAAATTACACCGTGTCCTAGTATGTAGTAGAGGACCCTTCCAGTTTTCTAGCTTGACAGGCCTGTCGTTTCGTTCTTAAAAGCCCGGGCAAGGTTGTTTGTACTGGATCATTTGAAAGGGCACCAAGGCAATACCCGGGGGGGGGGGTTGGCGTGGAGGCAATTATGTCCGTTTTCTGCTTGGGGTATCAGACCTAAAGCCCACTTTCATAGAGCTGCTGAGCACAACAAAATTATGCTTACCAGAATAAGGTTACCAGCCAAAATACCATTCCACATGCATTATCTGTAACTGGTATCCTGCAAATATTTACGTAGCAGAAAATTGTTAAGTACTATTTGCTGCTTAAGCAGCTCTATGAAATCAGGCCCTGCTCTTGCCACACAGTGACGCTCCTTCATCCCAAGAGTCGATGATCGCAGGAGACGCTACCATCTCCATCGTTTTCGATCTTAACAAAAACCCAAGTATTTTCTATACTTCAAATTTCCTCCTCATAGTCGAAACTTACAGGATCGGGAAATTAATAATTTAAATCGACAACAATAAAATATTACCCGACTTAAGAATTAAATTATGAATTCCGATTGAAATTGTCTTTTTTTGTACGGAGTTTTAACGTATGATGGAATCAGTCTATCAGCCACATGCCTTTTGTGAGTTCCACCCAATGTCGAGTGGATATTTTATTCAAAAACAGCAAACTGTACAAAGAGCTGAATGATGTTGTTGAGGTAATATTCACACGGTCATTGAACCTCTCCAAGAATCGTGTAGTCTCTCCAGCTTCAGCACCACTACTTCAAATCAAACATATTCTTTATTCAAATGATCCGGCAGCAAGCGAGCAAGGTGTACTTATGTGACCTTCAAATTCGGAATACGATAAATATATACACAGCAAACTGATATCAAATAATGTTTACATACATGAGCAGACATTGCATTGTGTTTTGTTTTTACTAGTCAGTGTACAATGATGTGACACCCTGTTCTTAATTTTATAGAGCTGCTTGAGCAGAAAAACATTGCTTAACAATTCCCTGTTAAGCAAAAATAAGCAGGATACCAGTCACATTTGGTACATGTGACATTGTATTTTGGCTGGTAACCTTGGTGTGGTAAGCACATTTTTGTTTTGGTTAGCTGTAATAAATTGGGCCCTGATTGGGCGTGCTTTCATAATAACGATAAAGTCTCACAAATCATCAGGCGAAGGAGTCTGTCTCTTTGCCTGGCGGCATACTGCTGCTGCCATAGTTCTTCTCTCCGGAGAAAATCAACCTGTTTACCAAGTACTCGATCGACCTGACCACAATGTGTAGGCGGTCCATCCATGTCATCATCAATCTATGTTTCAAAGAAACGAAAAAGGATGTGTTTTGCACACAGTTTAGCTTCGATTAACCCAAAGAAAGCAGACCTCCAATATATGGACGTAATGTTAATAATGATATTCGTATCAGCAACAAATAAGTTTTGATCATCCCAGAGAGAGAGAGTACACCCAACATCCGTGGAAGTAATTCATTTTAAAATGATTTCGTATCGATGAAAATATCAGTTGACATGCCAGTCTTCGAATGTAAAATTTTCCTTTTGACCTTTACAATATCTTCATGATATTTAATCGCGCAGTTTCTGCAGATTCTTGGCCATTACACCAATGCATGGTTTATGTTTTATGCAGTTCAGCGCCTTGAGGCGGAACCGATCTGCAACTGTTTGCGCTTTATAAATCTCTCTTTATTATTATTTATTATGTCTGTCTGCTGAACAAAATATCAACATTGATCAGACGGGGAGCTTAATCTCGTATCGCTGCTGAGGATAAGGAGCTGCCAACTCTTCCTGATTCTGCAGAAAGTTCCCTAAAAATAAACCAATCTTTCCGTGTTCTGATGAACAAATTTGAAAATCTCCCTGATTATGGAAACTTTGTCCCTATTATGTTGAATGCAATTCTAAATAACTCCCTGATTGTTAACAAAGTTGGCAGCTCTGGGAGATGTAGTTATGAGTTAAACGTAGGTTCATGAATATTAATTACTAAAACAATATTGGTGAAGTTGCCTTCATGACGTCACTTCCAAAATACTTTGGATTTGACTATATCCTATAGCATGGCGTCATGGGTTACGGTATTGGAGAAGCAGGCATCTAGGTTACCATTCCAGAATCATACCAATCAATTTGAATTTAGTAGAAGGAAACATAGTAGGCCCTATCTGGATTATGTTTGTTTATTTTTGTACGGATCTCGTGTTACTATTTATTTTGCTTCGTAGTGATTCGTAGACACACTTCCAAATACGATTACAATAATACGGAATTGGATTGGCAGTCAGAGAAGACCAATTTGTCTTTCTTCTCCGTATAAATCATCCAATCTTTCGGATGCTTGCAGGCTGTAGAAGTTCTGTACATGTAGATTTCAAAGTCAACCTTTCCCATGAAGACGATCGGAGCATACTGCTCGAAACGTCGAGTAGTTACACTACCGGTTCTTTTCAGTTGCCACAGACCTTTACGAATGATTCTCCACCATGCAAAGTTTCAAATCCTACTCATGTACATGGTGCTAGATTGTATCTCAACCATGCAAGTTTTAAATTATACTCATGTACATGGTGTTACTGCAAACCTTACTAGATTGTATAGCCACCATGCAAATGTCCAAATCCTATACTCCTGTACATGGGTGCTAGATTGTATCTCCACCATGCAAAGTTTTAAATCCTACTCATTTACTGCAAACCTTACTAGATTGTATTAGCACCATGAAATTGTTTAAATCCTAATCATGTACATGGTGTTACCGCAAATCCAACATGCAAAGTTTCAAATCCTACAAACGTATCTTAAAGTAAGCCTTATTTCTACTCAAACTGATGGAAAATTCTTTCCTAGCATTACTTGCATCAAAAGCCAAAACGTATCGACCGAAACTATACCATTATCATTATGTCAATATCAATAACTTATTAATGCTGCAATTTTCTGAGGTAGCAATTTATTGCTGGTACATCAAAGACTAACGGTTTTTTTAAATGGTTAGCGGGGTCATAAATGTTTGAGAAGTCGTCTTGTAACATTGATCGAATAACCGAATGATATCACGTCTCATAGATCGAGTCGTGATAATGAATGTTCAGTTATTATAATCATCTTGCATATTTACAAGCAACTCCATAGTCGCATTACAGGTGGAATTAATTAATCACGCATTCATGATCATTTTCTTTGTTTGTTTGAATGGTTCTTTTATTGGTATTTGCAATTTTACTTCAAGTTGGTTGAATGGAATGAGTTTAAATCTGCTATAGGATCATGATAAATTTATGTCAGTAATATTTACAGAGTGTAAACAAACCATTTGTTTTCCCAATTGTTACGTTAATTTAATTGTAATTTCTTTAATACTGATTGTGACAGCGATACGACTAAGCAATAATAACTGTTAAAAAATGAAATTGCATCCAGCAAAAACGGAGAAGTAATGTATACAAAAGAAAAGGATTGTCACACGTTCCCAGTTTATGCCTAACATTTTAAACTAGAGACGCGGTCTAGACGTATACAGTTCAACCAAGAGTTTGTAAGCAATCTTTGATTTAGTCTATTTTGCTCCACTAGCGAAGCATGATATCTAAACACATCTCCAACACTCTGTCGTCTTGCGCCACTTGTTTGCATCTTATAGAAGCTGTAATCTTAAATCTAAGCCACATCTGACTCCTCTCAGCCGATGTGTTGCCTGACATTTTATAGCAAGAACCTCTTCCAAGATGTAAACATAATTGTCTGTTTTCTTTCAAATCGTCTTGTCTGACGACTGTGCTGAAATCATTTTCATAGCACCCGACAGGAGACATATGCAATCAAGTCTATTTTGATATGAAACATTTGAGGCTGCATCTCCGCAAGCTACAAACTGTAACCTTTCTGCGCTCTTTGCTGCGCCTGGAATGACGTCATCTCTGCTCGTCTAAACATCCAGGCGCCCTTGTTAAACCTAGATTACACTGTAGCTTGTTTTCAACGAATAGGGCTTGGTGACAACGTGTGCGCATGTGTAGATGTTTCAAACCCGATGTTTGAGGGAAACATGTTGAATACCTCTGATAGAGTCGAGTTATTCCAAGGAGTCCAGCACATAGGGACACGTTGCCTTGGATCGGACGAGTTGGTCTAAAAAAAAGCGTTTGTAACCGAATGCATATGGTTAGAAAGACGTTATAAAAGTAGAATATAATCATCCACACAAATGTGCCTCGAAATTGCGTGGTTTTCCTTATAATAGCGAACTAATAACACGGTGGGCCATTTTGTGGAGTCCAAAATTTGACTCCACAAAATGGCCGACCGTGTTTGCTCACGATGTAAAAGGAAAACCACGCAATGTCGAGACATATTTGCGTGGATCATTGTATTCTGCTTTTATAACGTCTTTCTAAAAATATGCATTTTATAACAAACGGTTACAAATGCTTTTTATAGACCAACTCGCCCGATCCAAGGCAACGTGTCCCTTTAAAACTGACTCCCTGTTGAGCTCAAGTGACTTCCTTGCAGTGTACCTAAAAGACCCTTCTGTTGGAGTGTCCTACATAATTTATTCATCTTACTAATATCTGAATACCATTGTCTTGATTCTTTAATTAAACCTGAATGACATTTTGATTAAGTTATTATTAACTGATAAAGTCCTGAATGGTAAAATCGCCCACGCGGTCGTATCGATGTGTCAATGTTCATTATATTTTAAATGAGAGATAAATGTTCGAAGGTGAAATCATTGAACGGTACTGTACCCAGTACACAGTTCAAGACATATCAATAATAATTACATATGATTATTTTTCGTGAATACACCAATTATGAGAATCTAAAATAGTTTCCAGTAATCGCCAACTGTTATCTTTAATTTGGAGATCCATCACTTAACAAGGAAACCATCAAGATCTTTCAAGACTTAACAAAAGTCTTCAATAACATAGAAATGATTCCTTTATCATGAGGGGATTTCATACCGCCAAAATAACAGACGAAACTCTCAACTGAAGACAAGAAAAACAAAGAGACGTCTATCTACTTGTTATGATATCGGGATACGTGCGAAGAGTCCAAGGTCTTTGTCTCATCCATCTTATATGATAAATTATTCACGGGGATGGGAGCCGACAAGAAGAAAAACATACACCATGAGTTGCCTGGGCCTCTTGAGGGGTAGAAGAGCGTGAATCACTGGGGACACAAGGAGCAGCAAAATGCAGAATTTCTTAGCTGTAATCACTCTGTCCTATTTGTTGATGATGCCTCAAGAGAAATCTATTGCCGTCTCTTCATAGATGAACTCACCTACATCTGTCAACATTTTGTCTTACTAGGAAATATTTCATGACACTTTTTTAATTGGAAGGGGGAGATATAATCAACAAGTCATTGACTTATATAGTTAGGCATATAGTATACTGATCGTGGTTTTGGGGGTTTTGCATTTTTTGTAAGACGGGATCTGGGTTATGTCAATGGATACTGCTTAATATGCAAGGTGATATTCACCGATTTGTTTCTTTATTCTGAAGACGATCAGAGTGTACTGATCGAAACGTCTTTTATCCTGAAGACAAACAAAAGTACTGATCGAAACGTCGAGTTGTAATACAGCACCGTTACTTTGGTTTGATGCGTTTTATGTTTGAAGAAGGGATGCGGTCTATGTTAAAGGGTTCCGCTTCATAATCTAAATTATCTAGTCACTGATTTGTTTTGTGTTTATCCTGAAGACATACAAAAGTACTGATCGAAACGTCGAGTTGTTACATTACCGATTCTTTTTAGAGCACTACAGCTCATGAGGGATGTATTACAATTGTTTTTCACCGCGTAATGTTATCACCGATAGCTTTCAATTTCAATTTAATTGGTTTTTACAGGAGAAGTTCAACCTGTTGTGGCCCCAGCCTGAACTTCACTACATCTCATCCCATTCCCAGCTATCTTCTTTGTTCATCCATTCCGTTTGGTCCCATATACACCTGATGTCTCTCCACTGTATCTATTGATTAAGTTGTCATTCCTTCTCATCTCGTTCCCTTACACCATTTCTAACCGACCTGGTTAACCACTGAGGTTGAATGAAATCTATTACACTCAATGCTACAACAGCAATATTGTTTCAAGCATAACGTCGCATCCACGCGTTAATATTTAGAGCAAGGATGCAGCGACTTGTTTGTGTCTGCGCGGTCGATATAGACCTCCTTGACAGAAGACTACGCCATATTCCCATCGAGGCTTCAATCAGTGTATCCTCCATGGTTGTACGTATCCATTTCTTTGCGAGTTTTGCCGACTCATCCTTGAATGGAGACTACTCCACATACACTTATAACAAAAACATTTTCTTCTTATTTGTTTGCTTAACGCTTGTGATCGACAGACATTCTTGGCAAAAGACTATCGTAATTAAACCCTTGCTCTATGGTCAAACCATCAAACCAAGGTTTAATCAGGTTTACTATACAAAAATATCCAGGGATTTTACTGTCATTTCCTGGCAGTCTGTGTGCCAAAATATTACCACAAAAAAAAATTAATATTCGCATGCCACGGTATTTGATATGTAATTTACGTACTGCCTCCTGAAAAAAAAAACCGCGATATGTGTGTAACTTGCTATGTCATGAGCCTAACATTTGAATTGTACAAAAATTGAGTATAAAAGCTTGGTGCAGACGGGATCGTGTCGCTCCATTTTCAAAACCGACGAGTTGTGTTTATTGTTGAAGTTCATTGATGTGTGATCCTTAACGGCATACACAAAATTACAAGGAAATGACAACAAATACCGTATAAGCTACATAACGCTGATAAAAATACAACTACATCACCATTTGGTACATTTCACTGAAAGAAACATCTTCTGATATTTCTATTTAAAAAAAGTTAATCAATGGATGGAAGGATCTCCATGTATGTGTTGCTGGTGTGTGTTTGGTGTTCACTTGATGCAGGCGGACTCCTGATGGTTGTCACTGCTCAACCAACAGTGTATGCAGTGATTATAACACCAAAGGCTGATCGTAAGGAGGGCGGGCAGGTTGATATGAGGTGTGTCGCTACAAACCTCGAGTCAGAACACACCGTGGAGTGGAGGTCTACTCGCCTCAGTGCGACTCTGAGGTGGAATGACACTACAATAACGGTCAACAGACGGTTTATGTTCACTACAACCTATCCACAGAGAGGGATGGTTGTTCAGGACTTTAGGATTACTGATCTGCAGATTGATGACTATGATGAATATGTCTGTAACGTCAATGACCCTTTATTTGGAGGAGGACTCCTCATTTTAGCTACATCCATCGTAATCTTGTCACCTCCATCGTATCCGGTATGCTCCCCTTCCGGACCCATTACAGTAGACACCGAGGCAGAACTACCATTGAGTTGTTTATTTGAGACTGATAACCCTGCAGTTATAACAGGAACCCATCCAATGACTGATCCCAGTAGCTACCCCTGGACATCATCTAGTGTCGATAGTACGGATACATTATCATTGAGTTTGACTGTAACTGTTGCTGATGATGGTGTTGCATTTAACTGCTCTGTATTACAAGGGCGTGGTGCAGATAATATGAAACGTTCATGTATCATTGGACCAATCAATGTGACGATTTCTGAAGATGCGACTAATGAAATAACATCAATCGAACCAGAGACAACCCCAACCACACCCAACATCAACCAGCCACCTCCTTCTAACCCATGGATTGTAGCATTCGTTATTTCTTCCATACTATTTGCTGTATCTATCATCGTTATCATTCTTTGTGCTTTTCAAATCTTCAAAATGAGACGTCTTATAAAAAGTCTTACAAGGACTGAGGCGTCTCAAATCCCCAAAGCTAATCCCTATATGGAGCTGCAACCAACGGAGGACAAGAACAAAGTCTACATGGAACCTACTACGGCTACAACTACCACACAAGATACCTACTACCAACCAGTTGAAGTAGAGACTGACAGCCCAGAGTATGACTACGCTCGGCCAGAGGGCAGCACCAACACCGACTATGAAGCGGTCAGAAAGTCACAGGGTTCAGCTGAAAGACCATAATCAAATATATGAAAGTTATTACCGGGAGACAAGTCTCAACATACGACTTGTAAAGGGGAAGGAATGGACAAGTTTGAACGTAGCTAGTATCTCAAGATTGAAACTTTTTTTAACGTATGATTGTTATATCTGCGATTTCAGTTTTGCAAGGCGCTTTGGCTCAATTGATCTATACAGAAACATTGAGAAATTGTTTTCGAAACCTGATTTATAAATACAAAGAATCGAGAGAAACAAGCGATTCCATCATTTATAAAGACTATTTTATAAAGCGTCGAAATTCAACAAGCTCCCCTTATGATATAAGCCATACTTAGACATAATATTAAATTGATACTCATGGTTCGCGTACGCAAAATACACCAACATTTTGCAAGTCATGACATTGTTCCCCAAACGTAAAATATATAGTTCTTCACAATAGTTGTACATGCACTGTGGGCTGGTGTGATGCGCTTGACATTGACACACACACACAGAGTAGAAAAGCTTTATAGTGTAAATCATGGGATCTTGTTGACTTGATTTTGTAAACCATTTGGTAGTTATTGTGTTTTTTTTTTAATTGCTTATAATCGTATTGTACAGTGCGCTCATTTGACCGTTTCATCTTGTCCAATCATAATAATGAAGCTTTTAAGTTGGTTCTGTCCAGTAAGAGTTTAACTCAATGTATGGCTGTGTCCAAAATGGCGGCTATGGCTGTTGCTGTTGCTGAGGGTGTTGCTATGGTCAGCCTGTGCTTCAACACAAGTTAACATGGGATCTATCCATAGCCGTAGCCGCTAATTTGGAAACTGCCTATAAAGACAGGCCCTCTTCGAAGCCAGGGCTTGGGCTTTGGCTTATAGGCTCTGTCTGCCTGTTTGGAGCTCCGTACTTATTAGTGAAAGCACATATTTTTTTAAATAACAGACGGACCATGCGTCCTTCATGCGTAGTGCGTATAATGCGTAGTGCGCAGTCACTTACATGATAATACACACTTTGATAGCAATGCACATAGTTTTACGCAATATACGAATACATGGAATTTATGTGCGTTTGGCGTTTACTTCCATGTTTACGCATTGTGCACTACGCATGACGGACACGTACCGCCGGTTTGATATTAAGACGGAACCCAAGCCCAAGTCATAGTTAAGCTGCTGACGTCACTTTTTAAGATTGGAATTTTGCTGCTTATAATCATCAAATTCTAATGAAATATAATATTTTTATGAGCTGTATATAATAAAACAGTAAATACAAATCTTTTTTTAGCATTTAAAACAATGATTTTCTTCAGATTGTTATTATTTCAGGCGATATAAAATGACAAAGGGATCTTTATTTTAATGACAAAGTAAACAAAATTCTGCAAAGGCCCGCAGAATCGGAGATCCTCCGATTGGACCGAGTCCCTCAAAGCCACCGAGTTTTTTTGAAAAAGTCTTTTCGCCATTTGCAGATAAATTAATTGTGAAGTTGCCATCAGTGCTAGTGTACTTGTACCACTCGTAATAACAATTTAAAACGATGTTTTAAAGGACAAGTACAAAACTTTACGAGGTTTCACTTAGTCTGGGCTGGGTTTTAAGGACTGTAAATTCAAACGTAGAGGGCGTTTCTTAAACTTAAGTAATAAAGTAGTATTTACAATGCGAATGATAGTTTAAATGCATGCAATAGGAATATACCAAACTGAAACCCTTGGTGTCAAAAGTTACTACCGTGACGCGTACATTTTACATTCAAAATGGCGCTGACAATATTTCTTTCCATTTAATACATGACTTACTTCCAATGGCTCGCAAAAAGTCATTTAAATATTATTTCACCATGCAAAGTTTACATTTTTCTTCTTGCGAAAGTGGAATAGACATTTTGTCAAAACATTTGTCTTCCCCTGTACTGGCAGTTTATAAATAGTACAATGCACCATTGCACTTATTCATGACTTTCAATGAAGATCAGCCAGACTGCTTTTGACTACATCCGGGTTTACGGTGACCCTACAGCAACCGGTAGCTGTTTACCTTCGTTGAACAATAATCACTATTTCACACACGCACAAATTCCTTTCTTTTCTCTTTCCATTCTACTGGTACGTGACTCTTTCTCACTGAAAGACTAGGAGAAACAAATTATATGTGTATACTGATCGAAACGTCGAGATGTATATACTTTGGTTTGCTGCGTTTTATGATTGAAGAAAGGATCCGGTTTATGTCAATGGGCACTGCTTCATAATATATATTTTCTAGTCACTGATTTGAAGTTGTGTTCATCCTGAAGACATACAAAAGTACTGATCGAAACGTCGAGTTGTTACATCATCGATTCTTTTTAGAGCACTACAGCTCATAAGGGATGTAGTACAATTGTTTTTTTCACCGCGTAATGTTGTCACCAGATAGCTTTCAATTTCAATTTAATTGTTTTTTTCAGGAGAAGTTCAACCTATTGTGACCCCAGCCTGAACTTCACTACATCTCATCCCATTCCCAGCCATATCCTTGTTCATCCATTCCATTTGGTCCCATGTACACCTGATGTCTCTCCTGTATCTATTGATTAAGTTGTCATTCCTACTCATCTCGTTCACTTACACTATTTCTAACCGACCTGGTCAACCACTGAGGTTGAATGAAATCTATTACACCCTATGCTACAACAGCAATATTGTTTCCCAGTTGGCAAGCATAACGTCGCATCCATGCGTTAATATTTAGAGCAAGGATGCAGCGATGTGTTTGTGTCTGCGCGGTCGATATAGACCTCCTTGACGGAAGACTACGCCATCCCACTGAGACTTTAGTGTACCTTTGTTGTACGTACCCATTTCTTTGTGAGTTTTGCCGACTCCGCCTTGAATGGAGACTACTCCACATACGCTATAACATAAACATTTCCTCTTTATTTGTTTGCTTAAAGCTTGTGATCGACAGACATTTTTGGCAAAAGACTATACATCGTGGTCAAACCCTTGCCATGGTCAAACCATCAAACCAAAGTTAAATCAGGTTTATAATAAACAGTTCTCTGTAAATCTCCTTGATTTAAGTTAAGACTACACTTAAATAAATATCCAGGGATTTTACTGTGATTTCCTGGCAGTCTGTGTGCCAAAATATTACCACAACAAAATTAATGTTCGCATGCCACAGTATTCGATATGTAATTTACGTACTGCCTGTTAAAAAAAACCGCGATTGTGTGTAACTTGCTAATTGTCATGAGCCTAACATTTGAATTGTACAATCATTGAGTATAAAAGCTTGGTGCAGACGGGATCTTGTCGCTCCATTTGTAAACCGACGAGTTGTATTTATTGTTGAAGTTCATTGATGTGTGATCCATAACGGCATACACAGAATTACAAGGACATTACAAACGTTACTTGTAAGCTTCATAACGCAGATAAAAATACACCTACATCACAATTTTGCACCTTTTGAATCACTAGTATAAGAAACATCTTCTGATATTTATATTAAACAAAAAAGGTAATCAATGGATGGAAGGATCTCCATGTATGTGTTGCTGGTGTGTGTTTGGTGTTCACTTGATGCAGGCGGACTTCTGATGGTTGTCACTGCTCAACCAAAAGTGTCTGCGGTGATCATAACGCCAGAGGCTGATCGTATGGAGGGCGGGCAGGTTGATATGAGGTGTACCGCTACAAACCTCGAGTCGGATCACATCGTGGAGTGGAGGACTGAAAACCCTGTGTTCTCTTTAAGGTGGAATGACTCTACTCTAACGACCAACAGACGGTTTATGTTCACTACAACCTATCCACAGAGAGGGATGGTTGTTCAAGACTTTACGATTACTGATCTGCAGATTGATGACTATGATGAATATGTCTGTAACGTCAATGACCCTTTATTAGGAGGAGGATTCCTCATGTTAGGTACATCCAGCGTAATCTTGTCACCTCCATCGTATCCTGTATGCTCCCCTTCTGGACCCATTACAGTAGACACCGAGACAGAGCTACGCATGAGTTGTCTATCTAAGATTGATAACCCTGCAGTTATAACAGAAACCCATCCAATGACTGATCCCAGTAGCTACCCCTGGACATCATCTAGTGTCGATGGTACGGATACATTATCATTGAGTTTGACTGTAACTGTTGCTGATGATGGTGTTGCATTTAACTGTTCTGTATTACAAGGGCGTGGTCTAGATACAATGACACATTCATGTATCATTGGACCAATCAATGTGATGATTTCTGAAGATGCGACCAGGCTGGATGCGACTAATGAAATAACATCAATCGAACCAGAGACAACCCCAACCACACCCAACATCAACCAGCCACCTCCTTCTAACCCATGGATTGTAGCATTCGTTATTTCTTCCATACTATTTGCTGTATCTATCATCGTTATCATTCTTTGTGCATTTCAAATCTTCAAAATGAGACGTCTTATAAAAAGTCTTACAAGGACTGAGGCATCTCAAATCCCACAAGCTGATCCCTACATGGAGCTGCAGCCAACGGAGGACAAGAACATCACGGTCTACATGGAACCTACTACGGCTACAACTACCACACAAGATACCTACTACCAACCAGTTGAAGTAGAGACTGACAGCCCAGAGTATGACTACGCTCGGCCAGAGGGCAGCACCAACACCGACTATGAAGCGGTCAGAAAGTCACAGGGTTCAGCTGAAAGACCATAATCAAATATATGAAAGTTATTACCGGGAGACAAGTCTCAACATACGACTTGTAAAGGGGAAGGAATGGACAAGTTTGAACGTAGCTAGTATCTCAAGATTGAAACTTTGTTAACGTATGATTGTTATATCTGCGATTTCAGTTTATGCAAGGCGCATTGGCTCAATTGATACTTAGATATAATATTAAATTGATACTCATGGTTTACGTACGCAAAATACACGAACATTTTGCATATCATGACATTGTTCCCCAAACGTATTTTCACAATAGTTGTACATACACTGTGGGCTGGTGCCATGCGCTTGACATTGACACACACAGAGTAGAAAAGCTTTACAGTGTAAATCATGGGATCTTGTTGACTTGATATGGTAAACCATTGGGTTGTAGTTATTGTTGAAGTTCATTGATGTGTGATCCTACAACGGCATACAGAAATACAAGGAAATGCCTACAATGCCAAACGTGTAACAATGTTAACAGTTAAAACACGAATCACCAATTGAAACTTGATTCACTGGTCAGGAAAACATATTTCGGTATTTATTTTCATTTCAGATACATTTATTTCATGTCAACATCATTCAATACAAAATATTGAAAAATAAATAGATAATATGTAACATTAACATGTAGGAAAAAGGAGAAGCAAATGCTTTTTGTTCCCCTTCCCTATAAAGACAAAGACAAAAGAAACGTAAACAAGGAAAACAGTACCGGTACGTACAAAAAAAGGGGGACTAAAAGAATGGGGACACGGACATGTTTAAGCATGAGTGAGACTGGGCAATAGATATATAATTACTAATACTTTAGGTGTATTAAAAATAAAAGAGACACAAATAAATTAAGTGGTGTATAAATCAATCAATATATTCTTTAGTTTTTTACGAAAAGATAAAACACTGGCTGACTGTTTAAGTTCTGCACTTAGATTATTCCAGTAAATGACTCCTTTATGAAAGACACTCTTTCTAAAAAACTCAGTTCTACTTGGTTTTAAAAAAAGATTCCCTTTGGCTAAACTACGGGTCTGGTGAGTGTGAACTGAAGCACTAGCTAAAAAGGAAGCCTTGAATTTGTTGTGGTAATAAATTACAACATTGTTTAAACATAAAATTTGCTAAATTAAATGAATGAGTATCACCAAGTTTTAAAATATTTGATATGGCAAATAATGGGGAAGTATGTTCTAGATAACCTGCACCATGAATAATACGGATAGCCCTTTTCTGTAACAAAAAATAATTTATTACAACCTGATGTTGATGAACCCCAGGCAAGAGAAGCATAATTCAAATAAGGAAGTACAAAGGAGTTATAAAGTGTGACCAAAATGTGTTTGGGTAGAAAATACTTAAGTCTGCTCATGACTCAAACATTTTTTGACACCTTAGTACACAAACTACTAATATGATTATTCCAAGAGAGATTTTCATCAATAAGAATGCCAAGGAATTTAGTAAACTTCACTTTGGTTAAAAATATTTAAAATAAGTGGAGCATTTTGATTATTTATGTGTTGTCTTGCAGAGAAAATAGTATAATTGGTCTTGAGTAAATTGACACAAAATCTATTCGATAAGAGCCATTTGCTATAACTTTGACAAGTTCAACATTTAAATCTTGAACGGCCTTATCAACATTCTGATGATTAAACGATAAACTTGTATCATCTGCAAATAAACAAAAGGAAAGTTTGTCCGAAGAATTACAAATATCATTAACATAAATGATAAATAACAAAGGCCCTAGCACAGTTATAATCAATGGATGGAAGGATCTCCATGTATGTGATGCTGTTGTGTGTTTGGTGTTCACTTGATGCAGGTGGACTCCTGATGGTTGTCACTGCTCAATTAACAGTGTCTGCGGTGATCTTAACACCAGAGGCTGATCGTAAGGAGGGCGGGCAGGTTGATATGAGGCGTACCGCTACACACCTCGAGTCGGATCACATCGTAGAATGGAGGTCTTTACATCACGTCTTGAGATGGGGTACCACTACATTTTCAACCAATCAACGATTTACTTTTACTACAGATACTTCTCCTGAGGTTACAGTTCAAAACTTTGCCATTACTGATTTACAAATGATCGACAAAGGGGTGTATGTGTGCAACATAAAGAACCATCAGGAAGGATATAACATTGTCGACTCTTCTTATGTAACACTTGCAGTTTCGGAACCCAATGGCCCAACAGTTTCATCTCCCTCTAGCCCATGGGTTGTGACTTTGGCAGTCTGCTTGGTACTACTTGCTGCATTTCTGTTGGTTATTACTGCGTTGGTTACTCTAAAAGTTATTATAGGAGGACAGAATTTGGACCAAAGCCTACCCAGCCTCAAACTGATCCATACACGGAGCTTGCTACCAGTGAACAGTAACTGTGATTACACAATACCAACTCGTCCTTTAGATACTAACCATCATAACCACGTTGAAGAAGAGATTGAAAGCCTAGACTATGAGTACCCTCAGGTAGAGGACAGTACACAGTTGTAAAACAGTATACAGTATCACATCGTGTTAATTGAAGGCCAATATCGAATAGGTAACAAGTAACTCGGACTGTAATAAGCAGTTACCTCTGGTTTGAAACCACACTGTGTTATAGGATGCCATAATCAGAGACTGAACTTAAACGGAATACTGAAACTATCAAACATTACATACTTGAGTATTGGCATTTTCTGGATTATAATCGAGTCGTATAGCGTGTTTTCGATATAATGAATTTGATTCAAGCTCCACCATTTTGAATCCCAACCGTTTAACATTTTTTTTAGTGTATCAACACTTGTGTTGTATTTGAATTGCTTATAATCGTACCATTGTACAGTGCGCTTATTTGACCGTTTCAGCTTGTCTAATCATAATAATGTAGCTTTTAAGTTGGTTCTGCCCTGTAAAAATGAAGGGCAAAGAAGTTGATGGGTAATCTGAAAATGGGCAAACTAGGTAATAATTCGTGAGTTTGTTGGTTAATACTTTCTCCAACATGTGTCGCATTTTCCCTGTTGGTTAACTGAAACAAAAACACTAAACAAATGGTAAATATACTACATCAGTTGGGTATTATTTATCAGTCTCACACTCTAAAAAATAATTGCTCAACATTGGGTAAAACTCTTACCCTTTCAGTATTAAAAAGGGAACATGGTCGTTCAATTGTGTAAAATTGTTGCACAACGTCCAAAGTGTAAAATAGTACCCAATGTTGTGTAATTTTTAATACCAACATGTGCAGCATCTTTAGCACAGCACAGTTGGGTAAGAAATTTACCCATGTGACGACCATGTTCCCTTTTTACTCCAAAACTGGGTAAACTTTAATCAACCTTCATTTTACCCATGGTGTTGTGCTATTTTCTTACCCAATGATTGGGTTATATTTTTTTACCCAGCACTGTTGTGCAGTTAATTTACCCAACACTTGTATTGCTTTTAAATCGGTTTTTGTGCGCAAATTAATTTGTACCTGGGTTCCTTTCGGAGGGCTGTTGCCGTTTTTTTATTTCTTTTAAAATCAAATCAAAAGGTAACAATTAAGTTAAAACACTTTTATTCAACTCCTGATTCAACAAAGGCAACATAAAAAAAGATTTGGGAGGTGAGCGGGTTTAGCCGCAGAAACACTAACGTTATACCCATTTATATCCCTCCGTGTATTTTTGTTCAACTGAAACATAAAACAACTGTGGAGTTTGTGTACAGCCAGATACACTTGGGGCAAACCAACAATTGTGGTTTGGTTAGTGAAAACGAACATTAACAAAATTATTGCAAGCAGACTATTGTAATAATCTCTTCTTGGAAGCAGTGTTGGCTCTGAAAAGAGCCGGTTGGTTTTGCCAGACCTGTTAATGACGGTTCAGACTGTCCGTGACGAAATCGTTGTGTTGCAAAGTCAATGAAGCTATAGCAATCCATGGCTTTCCATGCCTTTCCCTCTTCAACAGACGGTTGTTTCTCGAACAGAACAACTACCATAAAGCCATAAATTCTCTCTGGTTGGTTACATGAACATCGGACATCAAAGACCTCACGTCCACCCCATCCATCTTTGATTGTGATATGTGCCTGCGACTTTATGTCCGAATGTATATGTACACTTTGCATTATGGGTAAAATGTTTCCACGAGGAGCAGTTTACCCCAATTTTCAGTTACTTCGTACCACTTGTTGTGCAAAAGTTACACTGCTTGAGATAACAAAAATGTTTTTTACCCACTTCTTGAGTGATTTGAACCTCGGTGTTATGCTATTTGATTTCCTACACAATGTTGGGTACTGTATTACCTTTCACCTGTGTATTTTATTTTACACAAGTTAGGGGTAAAACAAAAAATTTCGTTTTACCCAATATTGACCAAATGTTGCACAATATTTGTACCCAACAGTTTTACACAGTAACATTTTACACTGCTTTTTTAGAGTGCAGATAACGAAGATGGGTTTACCCATTATATAGCAAGACATTATTCTTCTGCCTCATCGTTGGGCATCTTTCCACATACAGTTGGGTAAAGTTAAACCACATTGGGTGCAAAAGCATAAAAACGATAATTTCCAACATGGCGAGTGGAGGAGTGGCTGTGGCCGTGTCCTCTCTCTTAAACGAGCGGGGTTGCCCAGTGGTTATACACCTTTTTGAAGGTTAGTTTTTAACTAAATATAAAGTGTTGTTTCCTATTTAGTTGTACACAGTCGTGAAAGTGGCAGAGCAAGCAACACAGTGCTACTGCTATTGAATTATTTTCAGTTTTATCATGCCATTCGTGTACATGTATTGTAATGTTAAAACATCGTGCAGGCAGTGCGTTGTAGTAGTATAGACATGTAACGACGCGGCGTATGTGTGGTTTGTTGTTTTTTTTGGGGGGGGTGTATGTAAAACAACTACACGAATGGCACTATCACTGCATTGCTTGCACTGCAAATGTCACGACTGTGTACAACTAACAGAAAACAAACGTTATTTAGTTAAAAACTAACCTTCAAAAGCATCTACAAACCACTGGGCAACCCCACGTTTTTGAGAGAGACGCCAAGGGCACAGCTCGCCACCACTCGCCATTGTGGAAAAAAGTCGTTTCGATGCATGGACTTACGACATATCGCAGGAACTGTGAATCAAATGGTTAATTATATTCACCATTTGTTGGATAACACAATAAATATTGACCAACTTTTGTTCATAAAAACCCCAACACTTGGTCAAGCAATGATTGCCCAACTGCTACATAAAACCTTTCTACCAACAATTGGTTAACAAAAATCATCGCCCAATAAATGGGTTATTGATAATTTATCAAATACCCAGAAAAAGGGTAAACAAAAAAATAACCCAGCTGTTGGCTACTAAAATATACCCAACTATTGATGAGGAAATATTACCCAATTATTTGGCAATCAGAGTGCCCAACTGAGATGGGGAAAAAAGTACTTAAAAGATAGGCATGTTGATAGTTTAAGCAACGTTGTAAAAAATTGGGTAAATTTTTGCCCATTATTTTTACAGTGAGTTTAACTCAATGTATGGCTGTGTCAAAAATGGTGGCTGGCCGTGGCTGTTGCTGCGGGTGTTGCTATATAGCCTGTGCTTCAACACAAGTTAACATGGTGATCTTTCCATAGCCGTAGCCGCTAATTTGGAAACTGTCTTACAAAGACCTTTTACGAAACCAGGGCTTCGGCTTGGGCTCTGGCTTAATAAGCTACGTCTGCCTGTCTGAAGCTCCTTACCGTCATGCGTAGTTTGTAATTCCGGCTTGCTAAGACGGAGCCCAAGCCTAAGCCGTACTATAGTTACGAAAAGGGTCGTAGACGTCACTTTTATATAATGAGGTCACTTTTGAAGAAGTAGAGTCTTGGAATATATGCTGCTTATAATCATCAAATGGTAATAAAATATAATATTTTTATGAGCTGTATTTAATAAACCAGTAAAGAATCTTTGCTTAGCATTTAAACAATGATTTTCTTCAGATTGATATTATTTTAGGCGAAATATTTATTATATATGTTACATTTATTTATTATTATTTCTGCAAAGGCCCGCAGAATCGGAGATCTTTTGAGTCCTAATAGAGCCACCGAGTCTTTCAGAAAAAAAGTCTTTTCGTCATTTGCAGATGAATTATTTGTGAAGTTGCCATCAATGCTGTGTACTTTTACCATCCGTAATAACAATTTAAAACGATTTATAAAGGACAAGTAAAAATGGTTACGAGGTTGTACTTCTAGTCTGGGCTGGTTTAACGTTAGACTGGTCCCCTGTCTTTATCCGCAAGGATAAATACAGGCACTGGTCTTACAGGCCCAATGATATCAGTGGATAAACTTGCCTTGATGTAAGCTTTCAATTTCTGCGTTATGATTGGTCTGCTCCGAAGTGACGTAGTTTGTCAGCTACACCAGCAGTTAACTGTACTTTCGATCGTCTGCTGCTGCGTGCATGTGCATAATAATGTTTGTATGTAATCAATGTAATGTGTGTACACGTGTGAATGGGATGCGAGGTCAAAGGTACATCTGGCAGGATCCCGCCAGGTGCTCAAGGCTGGTATCTGGCGTTATTCACGAGCCTCGAAGTGTGACGTCAGATGTTCAGGCTAGTTTGGGTCTGTAAATTCAACATAGAGGGCGTTTATAATAAAGTAGTATTTACAATGCGCATAATAGTAATGCATGCAATCGGAATATACCAAACTAGCTACAACCCTGGGTGTTGAAAGTTACATTCGTGACACGTGCATTTACATTGATCGCTGACATATTTCTTTCCATTTACAAACTTACTTCCAATGAATCGCAAATGTCATTTAAATATTTTCACCGTGCAAAGTTTACATTTTTCTTTTTGCGAACGTGGACTATACATTTTGTCAAAACATTTTTCTTCCCCTGTACTGGCAGTTTATATAAATAGTACAATGCACCATTGCACTTATTCATGACTCTCAATGAAGACCAGCCAGACTGCTTTTGACTACATCCAGGTTTACGATGACCCTAAAGCAACCGGTAGCTATTTACCTTCGTTGAACAATAGTCACTATTTCACGCACGCACAAAGTCCTCTTTTTTTCTTTTCATCATTCTACTGGTACGTGACTCTTTCTCACTGAAAGACTAGGAGAAAAGAATTATATGTGTATATGAAATTCGCATCGGAAACATATGAACTTGTTTCCATCGTCTGTAAAACAATTCAATTTGAGTTTCCTAAGAAGAAATGGATGGAAGGATCTCCACGTATGTGTTGCTGGTGTGTGTTTGGTGTTCATTTGATGCAGGCGGACTCCTGATGGTTGTCACTGCTCAACCAACAGTGTGTGCGGTGATCTTAACACCAGAGGCTGATCGTAAGGAGGGCGGGCAGGTTGATATGAGGTGTGTCGCTACAAACCTCGAGTCGGATCACATCGTGGAGTGGAGGTCAACTCACCCCGATGTGACTCTGAGGTGGAATGTCGATACACTAACGACCAACAGACGGTTTATTTACAAAACAACCTTTCCACAGAGAGGGATGGTTGTTCAAGACTTAACGATTACTGATCTGCAGATTGATGACTATGATGAATATGTTTGTAACGTCAATGAACCTTTAATAGGAGGAGGACACCTCATTATAGCTACATCCAGCGTAACCTTGTCACCTTCATCGTATCCGATATGCTCCCCTTCTGGACCCATCACAGTAAACACCGAGACAGAACTGCCATTGCGTTGTGTATCTGAGGCTGACAACCCTGCAGTTATCATGGCCATTTATCCATCAATTGATCCTAGCAGTTATATGTGGGGATCATCTCGGTCTGAAGACTTGGTCACGTTATCATTAGAATTAGTCGTGGAAGATGAGAACGACGATGTTACATTTGTATGCACTATACCAACAGGAAATGCCAGTTTGGGGGTAAGGGATTCGTGTTTCATCGGGCCAATACATGGGTTACCTGTGACGTTACTTAACCCTCAAACCACCCCACAAACCACGCCTCAATCTACCCCAAACACTATTCCCACTGCATTATCATCGGAAATATTGATTGTAGTATTCACTCTTCTCATCTGCATATTTCTCATCTCAATCGGCATTTGTTTGTTTCAATTCATTCATCTTCGGCGTACAAATAAACTGCTCAAGGGAAATTTGGTATCCCGAGACCCGGAAGCCAAATCTAAACTCAGTAAACGTCTTCGAAGTGAGGTGACATCCGAGACCCCGGAAGCTCATCGTAACATGGAGCTGCAGTCAACGGAGGACAGGAATAGAGTCAACATGGAACCTACTACGTCTACAACTACTTCACACTACGAACCAGTTAAAATGAGGAATGAAATCCCAAAGCATAGGTCAGAGAAGGACAACAGTTCTAAACTGGACAGTGCACTTCTTTCCATTTATGAAGATAGAATCAAAGGACCGATCATTTGAAACTAAAAATTCAGAAGTAATGGAATAGAGACACTCACTTTGAAGGGCTTGTCAGTAATAAATGTATCGACAAAACATTAATTTGTAGAATAGGACTTATAACTAGTCTTAAAGGCATCGTACACGTTTGGTAATTACTCAAAATATATATTAGCATAAAAACTGACTTGGTAACGAGCAACAGAGAGCTGTTGATAGTATAAAACATTGTGAGAAACGACTCCCTCTGAAGTAACGTAGTTTTTGAGAAAGAGGTAATTTCTCACTAAAATAATAAAAAACTTCTTGCAAGAAGTTTTTATTCCTATCTGAAAGCACACACATTTGTACAACAAGGGTGTTTTTTTCTTTCATCATTTTTGTGCAACTTCGATGACCAATTGAGCCCAAATTTTCACAGGCTTGTTATTTTATGCATATGTTGGGATACACCAAGTGAGAACATTGGTCTTTGACAATTTGCTTCCTAATCTGCATATTATAATGAAACCAACGAGCAAATTATATCAAACTCATGCGTCTTATTAAACGTCTTAGGATGCGACAGCACCCCAACCTCCCGAAGCCGATCCCTACATTGATCTACAGCCAAGTGAGACAATATTGTCTACGTTGAACCTACGACTGCAACTACCACACAACATTCGTATTCCAACCCAGTTGAATTAGAGACATAGAAACTTGGCCAAAAGAACAGGACCAACGTCACCTATTAGAAAGCCAGATGGTACTTAGAAGAATAATTAAGATCATCAGACATTCATTAGGGTGGCAGAGATTTTACACAAAATATTTTTGTGAGGAGCCTATTTCTCGGGACAGGGCTGAATACACTGACAAACATAGTTTACTTTTTCGTATGAGATGTTTTTAATTCCTATGAACTCTCCGAGTTTCAATCGATTTTTCATTTTTATTTGATACTCATATGTCAACTGTTATGTAACTTTATTAACCTTTAACCCCAGTAATTTCACTCATAATCGGCCTTTTTGGGTCGAAAATTTCATTTGACTTCTCGGTAACCAAACTAGGTCACTGCAATCATTGTAAACATCCATTGAATGGCGAGTATAATCAAGTTTATTTGTTATGAATGTTATTATAGTTACGCAGAAGCATGCACTTTTTAAAAGTTCATTCGAGTGTTACACGGAAGTAGTAATCGGTTTTTCTTATACAGGTTAACATGATATTGTACAAAAATGTTTATGCAAATGTACTCTTTCATAATGTTGATGTAATATCTTAATATTGATAATAGTGTTCCAACAGTTGTTCTTGTATATAGAAGTCAAACAAAGTACCAGTCTTCAGCCATAGACCGTAGATAATTATACGGTGGAGAAATTTTCCCATTCGGAGCAATGTATACCAAAACGAGGCTGGGTGGGGAAAATAGAAGGTAATGGATATCAGTGTCCATTACTGTTACTGTTAATGCTATAGAAACATTAGTATATAATTCTACTCAACGATCATTCAAACTTGTGTAGTAATTTGAATTGGGCCCTCAGGTCTGCACGAGTAAAGACCTTCGGTCATGGCTAAGCGATGTACAGAAAATCAAAACGGAAGTAAACTTAACATTTAGTTGAGATTTTTTATTACAAAAATTAATTGTAACCGACGGATAATGGGTAAATCGTATTTTGATTGACATCAAGTTGTACTAAATATAGAACCTATAGTCGATTCAGCGGATACCGTAGTGTTATTTTTATAAGGCGTGTTCCTGTCTCGGGTCTATAATGTAAACAATACAAATTGTCTTATTGTCATGTGTCGTAGGCTTCTATTTATAATGAAAACCACGCGTTGTTTAAGTTTTACTGGTGTGTGTTTTGGCAAACGAAAGTACAACCAAGTTAACTTGTCATTCAAGTACATGTACATTAAATCACTCTTACATTCCTACAAGCTGTGTGTCTGCTCATGCTATTTCATCCATCCTTATACTCATCAAACTTCTTATCAAACAACTTCAAGGAATCAGATTCAATACAATGGATGGAAGGATCTCCATGTATGTGTTGCTGGTGTGTGTTTGGTGTTCACTTGATGCAGGCGGACTCCTGATGGTTGTCACTGCTCAACCAACAGTGTCTGCGGTGATCTTAACACCAGAGGCTGATCGTAAGGAGGGCGGGCAGGTTGATATGATGTGTACCGCTACAAACCTCAATTCGCAACACATTGTGGAATGGAGAACTGAAGATCCATGGATAACACTTCGTTGGGATAAGAGCACCATAACAGCCAACGCGAGATATACTTTTCATACGATAAATCAAGAACCGAATACAGTTGTACAACAATTTACCATCGTGAACCCACATAGAGATGACACCAATGACTACGTGTGTGCTGTCCGTGAACCAACACAAGAAGAAGATACTTTTGACACAGTAACCACATCCAGGGTATCTCTTAGCGTGTTCTACTTCCCCAGTGAGGCTTTCCCAGTGTGTTCTACGTCTGGAATCCTCACAGTAGTTGCAGGGACAGAGGCAGATATCAACTGCTCCTCTGAACATGGTAATTCGGCAGTCGATGTGGAGATTGCCTCTCTTACCATTACACCTAGTACAATATGGAGAGCATCAAGCATCAATAATTATATCGTGCTCTCATCCAGGTTGACGTTGGCGGTTGCAGATAATGGTGTCGAGTTCGAGTGCTCCATCTCGTCCTTGTATTTTCCCAACATGAGACGTTCGTGTAACATAGGGCCAATTAGGGTACTACCGAATACAGACGTGGTAACTGACCTCATTCATTTAACATCATCGAATATCTTTGAATCCTCCTCTATTTCGAGCGAAAGCCCCGAACATACTGCTACTAATGTTAACCCATGGATCATAGGCTTTGCACTCGCTATGATATTCTTGGTGTCATTTCTCATCATTGCTGTTGGACTCCTGTTTCAAGTCGTCAAGCTAAGACGCATTCATAAGCATCCCAACGAGACACAACCTAAAGCACCCAACGATTCCTACATGGATCTACAACCAACTGGCGACCGGAGAGGAGGCTATACCGAGCCAACAAACGAAGAGACATCTGTAGTGCAACACGTGTATTATGAACCAGATACGCAAACCAGTAGTCTCGAAGATGTCGTTAGCTTGGATTACTCTTACGAAACCAGAATATCGACAAATTAACACTCTCTGCTGATTGGCTCTGCATGTTTAAAGCTTTTCTGCCCATTTTAACGCACTATAACTAAGACATCTCAGCTCGATTTCACAAAGAGCTAAGATTGATCTTCACTGTGTATCAATCTTAATTGCTAAGCAAAGTGTAATGTCACAATACAAATCACTATCATAGACAACTCATCTTAAGATAAACCTTAGTGCTTTGTGAAATCGAGCTATGAACGTATAGACATACCCATAAGACAGACAGCTTCATAAGCACTTGTACGGTAATGTGCGCCATTTTGTTCAATTCAACTTATTGTGACTTCGAATGCTCGGTGCCGTCTGCGATTCGTCGCCTCGAACTTCCACCCACCTTCCAGACGCATGCGTGAAGTTTGAAACAAGTTTTGCCTCTTGAACAAGATGGCGCATATATCCGTGAAAGTTAAATCGCATATATTAATGGTAAACAAAATTTCCCCCATTCTTTTAGATGGGAGAGTCAATTTGGCCATAGGTGTTTACCAGTCACGTTTTTATACAGGAACTATAGACAGTAATTATTTTCTACTGTGTTTGGCTAAAATTGAAAAGGGGAAACTTCCAGTGATCCCTTGCAATACGGCAGTTAACGGTTGCTTCTGACTGGCACCCCGAACAAAGATATTTAACAAACCAATGAAGAAAACCTGCGAATAAGAATTGACCCTAGTTTCCAGTTTTACTTGTATTCAGCGCCTAGAGGCGGAACCGATCTGCAACTGTTTGCGCTTTATAAATCTCTCTCGATTATTATTATTATTATTATTATGTAAAATCATTGACGTCGAGATATTCTCGTCTGAAAGATTATGAAACCATTTTTTGTGAAATCGTTTTGGGTTACTCTAATTGCTTGTTTTGTCATCCGCACAAATTTCCACTTTTGATGCTTTTGGGGTTCGGTGTCTCTATGAGTTACGAATCAATGTTGATGTAATTGACGATCCTGACACCACACGTCACAACGCTGGTCCCGGATCACTTCAACTACAAGGAAGTTCATTGTGAGTCTTTGATGAATGTATTTGTAGAAAGACTTAATTTGCATAACTATACGGAACTATTGAAATCAAAATTTACCCATGAGTAACTCCTATTGCAGCTATAGATTACGAGAAACGTAAGGCCTATTGTGGTGAACGGCAGGGTCATTTAAATTGAGGAAAATGTTCTGACGATTTCAATAAACACGGACGGGAAATAAACCTCCATTTCATCAGTGTCTTCTTCGTCTTTACTTTTGATTGCAAGGAACTTTTCAACAATCATGGGTCGAGGTTGTTGGTTAATTCACCTGTTGCTGATATGTTCTTTGGATACGACACTCATAGCAGTCAATACACTGAGTGTGATAATCATTAGGGTAACAACATCAGTGGGTGATCCTGTAGCAGAGGGTAACGCAGTGGAACTACGATGTCAAGCTACCGGCTTGATTGTCGGTTATATCATTGAGTGGACGAGGTTAGTTACCGTGGAGGCTCAGGAGGTACCAATAGCCCGGAATGGAATGAGTTTGGATTCGAGATACACGCTTGATGTATTGGCGCCAGGGGTTCAAATTCAGTTTGAGACACTTACTTTTAATGCTACCAAGGAGGACACAGCAGTGATTTACGGTTGCCGAGTGAGGGACTCTGTTGAATCGAGTAGCACTGTAGTGGTGGTATCACAAACTCTCTCTTTTACAGTGCTTTACTTCCCATCTGCCATGTACCCCATCTGCATCCCTGATGGTCCTTTTACTGTACAAGAAGGAACGACAGTAAACATGAGCTGCACTACTGAGATAGGAAACCCTTCAGTACAGATACAGATTATTACGAGTAGTGTCGTCTATGGATGGACTTACGATAGAGATAGTAAAGAACAAATGAGATCATTACAGCTGAGTGTTACTGCAGCTAATGACGGTAGTTCTTATGAATGTAAAATCATCCCGCACTCACAAACGGCACCATTCACAGAAATGGAAAGGTCATGTACGATCGGACCAATAACTGTTGGTCCCATGACAACTCCACAACACCCAATGACATCAGTAGAACCCACGTCAATAGACTCTCATCGCACCATGACTGGTGAAACGTCACTCAAACCAACTACTGACCAATCTAACTGCAATATGTCTTATTGCCAGCCATGTCAAGCCATTCCCACCATGGCCAAGGAATGTAACGTGGTTTGTACACCGTGGCTCGTAGCCTTCATCATCATTCTCATCCTCTTCATTGTCTCTCTCATCATCAACATCTTCCTCCTCATCAAACATCGACATCTTAAGATCACCAAGGAGAAGGAAACCAATGTAGCCAAAGCTGATCCCTACATGGAGCTGCAACCAACGGAGGACAAGAACAAAGTCTACATGGAACCTACTACGGCTACAACTACCACACAAGATACCTACTACCAACCAGTTGAAGTAGAGACTGACAGCCCAGAGTATGACTATGCTCGGCCAGAGGGCAGCACCAACACCAGCTATGAAGCGGTCAGACAGCCACAGAGTTCAGCTGAGAGACCATATCAGAATATCAAGTCCTAAAAACAATGAGTACCCCGGTATCCACCTGTCCTGGATACGAACCCTGACACACCCCCTTTGCGTGAATTGTAATAATACTTGCAAGTCTCGAGTCTAGAGTGTTTGGTATAGACCGTGTAAGTCTAGCAAGACTTTGCAAGTCTCGCGCAATTTATTCGAACTTCCGGGACCATTGTGGTCCCAACCATATGGAGTTTTGCGTGGGCTGGATTTTGTTTTGTCAATTATTTTAGTTAAACGTAGTTTATGGTTATGAAAATTATTTATGTTGTTAGGAATGTAATACTGAGTGATTAACAATATGAAAGTAAAATCACTTCAACAAAATAACGAAGAAAACCTGAGAATAAGACTTGACCTCCGTTTCCGGTTACTTGTAAAAAGAAAATTACAATTATGCCCAACTGACGGTCATGTTGTCAATTAACCTATGTAATAGACGCACACATTATTCTGGGCATGATTGAAAAATGGGGTTTCTAACAATTTGAACAAATTATTTGCATTATACACAAATTGAAAATTTAATTATAACAACTTGCTATGGGTATTTTTAATTTCAAGAATTTTGTATAAATATACTTTAAAAAGAAGATTTGATTTCATAGAAAAATACTGTCTTCGTTTGAATTTTTTCCTCGTTTTCGATATGCGTGAAACTTGCATTAGTCTATATAAAGGCATACTTCAACTATCCCGTTCAAGATAAGAAAACGTAGCCATAGATTAACCGGACAAACCGGATTATATTGAAACCCGCATTTATTCAATCTACGTACCCAGAATTGATAAATTAAATATCATTGAAAAAAGGAAGTAAATGCATAACTGTTATCGAAGAAGTGATGTTTCAAATACCCAGCTTGTTGTTTTATTGTAGATATTTATTTTGTTTAATGTACGGCTGTTTACTTTTTCACAATAAATTTGTTCTTTTGCAAAGAGCGTAGTTTCGTACGTTACCAGCTTTCATTCGATTTACTAAACTTTCTTTCAAGGCAAGATAACTGGCACAAGTTAGGCCAATTCGTGTCCAAGCTGTACTCTGAAATTTAAGTACATCTGTTATGGTTCAAACAATTTAGATAAACTCTGGATTTAAAATTTTCTATTCCTCATTTCATGGAAATTAAAATTTGAAATTTGTCCGACGTACAGTAAATCAAAAATAAATGTACATTTACCTAAAATAAATTATTCGAGGTTCGATGAGCAGTGGTGGACAAACGTCCCTCGTCCCCACCAGCACCCACCATCCCCCTCCCATCAGGAGAAAGGAACATGTTGGTGAATGACATGACAACTTCACGTCGTGACACGTTTTCATGAGCAACCCCCTCCCACCGACCCCATCACACACAATAATTGTATGTGATGGTCCGATAAATTGAGGATTTTCTTTGTTCTTCCCTTATTTTTTCAGCGATGCCCCATAAGTTACGCAAACCACCCGGATCCATTTTGTTTAAAGTCCTCGGTGTCAACGATAGACAGACTCTGAAACAATTCGATTATTTTTGACAGCTGATCAATGCAAAGTAAAGTTATTTTTTCAGTCTTGAAATGGAAGAGTCTATTTGGGTACAAGTGTTTTCATTCACCCAAAATTGCAGTGAACTTTAAGACTTAATAAAATGCTTGTATGTTTGGCTCGATTGAAAAAGACCACCTCAACATACACTAAATTTACCTACATAGATTGAAGGGGGAAAAATTGTTGGATCGCTATTAAAGGTTTCACTTCGGTAAATAAAATAGTTCAAAGAATATCTAAACATTGAAGGCAATTTTTTTTAAAGAGATATTCTCGTCTGAAAGAAAACGAAACAATTTTTCGTTAAATCGCTCTGGGTTACTTTATTTGCTTGTGTTAAATTTCCACTTTTGATGCTTTTCGGGTTCGGTGTCTCCATGGATGGGTTGTGAATCATTGTTGATGTAGGCTATTTGACAAGCCTGATACTACGTCACAACGTACTGCTGGTCCCGTTTCACTTCAACTACAAGGAAGTTCAATGTGAGTCTTTGATGAATGTATTTGTAGAAAGACTTAATTTGCATAACTATACGGAACCATTGAAATCAAAATTTACCCATGAGTAACTCCTATTGCAGCTATAGATTACGAGAAACGTAAGGCCTATTGTGGTGAACGGCAGGGTCATTTAAAATGAGGAAAATGTTCTGACGATTTCAATAAACACGGACGGAAATAAACCTCAATTTGATGAGTGTCTAATTCGTCTTTACTTTTGATTGCAAGTAACTTTTCAACAATCATGGGTCAAAGTTGTTGGATAATTCACCTGTTGTTGATGTGTTCTCTGGATACGAAACTCATGTTAGTCAATACACTGAGTGTGACATTCTTTAGGGTAACACCAGCAATAGGTAATCCTGTAGTAGAGGGTAACGTAGTGGAACTACGATGTCAAGCTACCGGCTTGATGGCAGGTAATATCATTGAGTGGACGAGGTTAGTTATCGTGGGGGCTCAGGAGGTATCAATAGCCCGGAATGGAATGAGTTTGGATTCGAGATACACGCTTGATGTAACGCTGTCAGTGGCTCAAACTCAGCTTGAGACACTTTCTTTTAATGCTACCAAGGAGGACACAGGAGTGAGTTACGGTTGCCGAGTGAGGGACTCTGCTGAACTGAGTAGCACTATAGTGTTGGTAGCACAAACTCTCTCTTTAACCACAGTGCTTTACTTCCCATCTGCCATGTACCCCACCTGCTTCCCTGATGGTCCTTTCACTGTACAAGAAGGAACGACAGTAAACATGAGCTGCACTACTGAGTCAGGAAACCCACCAGTACAGATGCAGATTCTTACGAGTAGTGGCGTCTATGTATGGACTTACGATAGAGATAGTAAAGAACAAATGAGATCATTACAGCTGAGTGTTACTGCAGCTAATGACGGTGGTTCTTATGAATGTAAAATCACCCCGGACTCGGGCACGACGACACCATTCACAGGAATGGAAAGGTCATGTACCATGGGACCAATAACTGTTGGTCCCATGACAACTCCACAACACCCAATGACATCAGTAGAACCCACTTCAATAGACTCTCATTGCACCATGACTGGTGAAACGTCACTCAAACCAACTACTGATCAATCAAACTTCAATATGTCTTATTGCCAGCCATGTCAAGCCATTCCCACCACGACCAAGGAATCTAACGTGGTTTGTACACAGTGGCTCGTAGCCTTCATCATCATTCTCATCCTCTTCATTGTCTCTCTCATCATCAACATCTTCCTCCTCATCAAACATCGACATCTTAAGATCACCAAGATGAAGGAAACCAATGTAGCCAAAGCTGATCCCTACATGGAGCTGCAACCAACGGAGGACAAGAACACAGTCTACATGGAACCTACTACGGCTACAGCTACCACACAAGATACCTACTACGAACCAGTTGAAGTAGAGACTGACAGCCCAGAGTATGACTACGCTCGGCCAGAGGGCAGCACCAACACCAGCTATGAAGTGGTCAGACAGCCACAGAGTTCAGCTGAGAGACATCAGAATATCAAATCGTAAACCAACGAGTACCCCCGGCGGTATCCACCTGTCTTCTTTGATACGAACCCCGACTTGGACTCTTTGCGTGAATCGTAATAACACTTGCAAGTCTAGTGGAGCATGGTGTGTTTTTGTTGAATAATCACCGAGAGGGTCGAGAGGGACAAGTTGTGTATAAAATACAATCTCTTTAAATCCCGACCGTTCATTGTGACACACTCAATACATTGTTGGATTTCTGTCAATAGAATGTGCAAGACAGCCACAGAGTTCAGCTGAGAGACCATACCGGAATATCAAATCCTAAACCAATGAGTACCCCGGTATCCACCTGTCTTCTTTGATACGAACCCTGACTTAGACTCTTTGCGTGAATCGTATTTACACTTCGAGAAGAGCATGGGGTTTTTTTTTTGAATAGTCACCGAGAGGATCGAGAATCGGACAAAATGTGTATAAAATACAATCTCTTTAAATCCCGACTGTTTCATTGTGACACACTCATTACATCGTTGGAGTTTTGTCAATAAAGACATATTCTAATGAACCCGTTCATTAACGATAAGAAAACATAGCTATTAAATTAACCGGACAAAATGAGAATTATGCTATTGAAACCCGCATTTATTCAAACTACGTAGCCGGCCAGATTTGACATATTGAGCGTAATAATTAGAGTTAATTAATCACATAAACTGTGAACGAGAACGAATGTTTCACACATATGGTTTGTTGTAGATAGCTATTTTGTATAGATGAGCTTGGTGTGTTTTTGTTGAATAGTCACCGAGAGGGTCGAGGATCGGACAAGTTGTGTATAAAATACAATCTCTTTAAATCCACACACTCAATACATTGTTGGATTTCTGTCAATAGACTGTGCAAGTCTCGCGCATAATATTCGAACTTCCGGGACCGTTGTGGTCCCAACCATATTATGGAGTTTTACGTGGGCGGGATTTATGTTTTGTTTTTCAATTATTTTAGTTTAACATAGTTTGTGGCTATGAAAATTATATATGATGTTGGGAATGTAATACTGTAGAGTGATTAACAATATGAAAGTAAAATCATTTCAACAAAATAACGAAGAAAACCTGAGAATAAGACTTGATCTCGTTTCCGGTTAGGCCTACTTGTAAAAAAGCAGGAATTTTGCCCAACTGATTGTCATGTTATCATTGAATCATAATAGACGCACACATTCGGGCGTGATTGACAAATGGGGTTTCTCACAACAAGCATGCTCGTCCAAAGTTTTAATTTTGTTTCAATGTGAATTTGAACAAATTATTTGCAATAACACAAATTCAAAATTTACTTATAACAACTTGCTTTGGGTATTATTATTATTATCAAGAATTTTTTATAAATATAATTTAAAAAGAATGTTTGATTTCATAGACAAATATATTCTTCGTTTGAGGTTTTTTTTCTCGTTTTCGATTTGCGCGAGACTTGCACAGTCTATAAAGGCATACTTCAACGATCCCGTTCATTAATGATAAGAAAAACGTAGCCATATAGATCAAACGGACAAACCGGATTATATTGCAACCCGCATTTATTTAATCTACGTACCCAGAATTGATATATTAAATATCATTGAAAAAAGGAAGTAAATGCATATTAACTGTTATCACAAATGTGATGTTTCAAATACTCAACTTGTTGTTTTATTGTAGATATTCATTTTGTATAATGTAAGGCTGTTTACTTGTTCACATCAAATTTGTTCTTTTGCAAAGAGCGTATTTTCGTATTTTATTACCAGCTTCCATTCGATTTGCTAAACTTTCTAATATTATAGGCAAGATAACTGGCACAAGTTAGGCCAATTCGTGTCCAAGCGGTACTCTGTAATTTAAGTGCATATGTTATGGTTCAAACATTGTAGATTTTCTCTGGATTTAAATTGTTCTATTCCTCATTTCATGGAACTTAAAATTTAAATGTTGTCTGACTTATGGTAAATCAAATGTACATTTATGAAAATAAATGATTCGAGGTTCGATGAGCAGTGGTGGACAAACGTCCCTCGTCCCCACCAGCACCCACCCTCCCCCTCCCATCAGGAGAAAGGAACATGTTGGTGAATAACATGGAAACTTCATGTCGTGACACGTCTTCATGAGCAACCCCCTCCCACCCACCCCGTCACACACAATATTGTATGTAATTATCCGATAATTCGGGGATTTTCTTTATTCTTCCCTTATTTTTTCTTCTTCAGAAATGCCCCATAAGTTACGCAAACCACTCGGATCCATTTTGTTTAAAGTCCTCGGTGTCAACGATAGACAGACTCTTAAACAATTCGATTATTTTTGACAGCTGATCAATGCAAAGTAAAATTAGTTTTTCAGTCTTGAAATGGAAGAGTTTATTTGGGTATAAGTGTTTTCATTCACCCAAAATTGCAGTCAACTTTAAGACTTAATCAAATGCTTGTATGTTTGGCTCGATTGAAAAAGACCACCTCAACATACACTAAATTTACCTACATAGATTGAAGGGGGAAAAACTGTTGGATCGCTATTAAATGTTTCACTTCGGTAAATAAAATAGTTCAAAGAATATCTAAACATTGAAGGCAATTTTTTTTTAAAGAGATATTCTCGTCTGAAAGAAAACGAAACAATTTTTCGTTAAATCGCTCTGGGTTACTTTATTTGCTTGTGTTAAATTTCCACTTTTGATGCTTTTCGGGTTCGGTGTCTCCATGGATGGGTTGTGAATCATTGTTGATGTAGGCTATTTGACAAGCCTGATACTACGTCACAACGTACTGCTGGTCCCGTTTCACTTCAACTACAAGGAAGTTCAATGTGAGTCTTTGATGAATGTATTTGTAGAAAGACTTAATTTGCATAACTATACGGAACCATTGAAATCAAAATTTACCCATGAGTAACTCCTATTGCAGCTATAGATTACGAGAAACGTTAGGCCTATTGTGGTGAACGGCAGGGTCATTTAACATGAGGAAAATGTTCTGACGATTTCAATAAACACGGACGGGAAATAAACCTCAATTTCATCAGTGTCTTCTTCGTCTTTACTTTTGATTGCAAGGAACTTTTCAACAATCATGGGTCGAGGTTGTTGGTTAATTCACCTGTTGTTGATGTGTTCTCTGGATACGACACTCATAACAGTCAATGCACTGGGTGTGACAATCATTAGGGTAACACCATCAATGGGTGATCCTGTAGTAGAGGGTAACGTAGTGGAACTACGATGTCAAGCTACCGGCTTGATGGCAGGTTATATCATTGAGTGGACGAGGTTTGTTACCGTGGAGGCTAAGGAGGTATCAATAGCCTAGAATGGAATGAGTTTGGATTCGAGATACACGCTTGATGTAACGCCGCCAGGGGCTCAAACTCAGTATGAGACACTTACTTGTATTGCTACCAAGGAGGACACAGGAGTGAGTTACGGTTGCCGAGTGAGGGACTCTGATGAACTGAGTAGCACTATAGTGTTGGTAGCACAAACTCTCTCTTTAACCACAGTGCTTTACTTCCCATCTGCCATGTACCCCATCTGCATCCCTGATGGTCCTTTCACTACACAACAAGGAACGACAGTAAACATGAGCTGCACTACTGAGTTAGGAAACCCAGCAGTACAGATGCAGATTGTTACGAGTAGTGTCGTCTATGAATGGACTTACGATAGAGATAGTAAAGAACTAATAAGATCATTACAGCTGAGTGTTACTGCAGCTAATGACGGTGGTTCTTATCAATGTAAAATCATCCCGCACTCACAAACGGCACCATTCACAGAAATGGAAAGGTCATGTACGATCGGACCAATAACTGTTGGTCCAATGACAACTCCACAACACCCAATGACATCAGTAGAACCCACGTCAATAGACTCTCATCGCACCATGACTGGTGAAACGTCACTCAAACCAACTACTGACCAATCTAACTGCAATATGTCTTATTGCCAGCCATGTCAAGCCATTCCCACCATGGCCAAGGAATGTAACGTGGTTTGTACACCGTGGCTCGTAGCCTTCATCATCATTCTCATCCTCTTCATTGTCTCTCTCATCATCAACATCTTCCTCCTCATCAAACATCGACATCTTAAGATCACCAAGGAGAAGGAAACCAACGTAGCCAAAGCTGATCCCTACATGGAGCTGCAACCAACGGAGGACAAGAACAGAGTCTACATGGAACATACTACGGCTACAACTACCACACAAGATACCTACTACCAACCAGTTGAAGTAGAGACTGACAGCCCAGAGTATGACTACGCTCGGCCAGAGGGCAGCACCAACACCAGCTACGAAGCGGTCAGACAGCCACAGAGTTCAGCTGAGAGACCATATCAGAATATCAAGTCCTAAAAACAATGAGTACCCCGGTATCCACCTGTCCTGGATACGAACCCTGACACACCCCCTTTGCGTGAATTGTAATAATACTTGCAAGTCTCGAGTCTAGAGTGTTTGGTATAGACCGTGTAAGTCTAGCAAGACTTTGCAAGTCTCGCGCAATTTATTCGAACTTCCGGGACCATTGTGGTCCCAACCATGGAGTTTTGCGTGAGCGGGGTTTTGTTTTGTCAATTATTTTAGTTAAATGTAGTTTATGGTTATGCAAATTATTTATGTTGTTAGGAATGTAATATTGAGTTATTAACAATATGAAAGTAAAATCATTTCAACAAAATAACGAAGAAAACCTGAGAATAATACTTGACCTCCGTTTCCGGTTACTTGTAAAAGAAATTAAAATTATGCCCAACTGACGGTCATGTTGACAATTAACCTATGTAGTAGACGCACACATTATTCTGGGCATGATTGAAAAATGGGGTTTCTAACAATTTGAACAAATTATTTGCATTATACACAAATTGAAAATTTAATTACAATATAATTTAAAAAGAAAATTTGATTTCATAGAAAAATATAGTCTTCGTTTGAGTTTTTTCCTCGTTTTCGATATGCGCGAAACTTGCATTAGTCTATAAAGGCATACTTCAACTATCCCGTTCAAGATAAGAAAACGTAGCCATAGATTAACCGGACAAACCGGATTACATTGAAACCCGCATTTATTCAATCTACGTACCCAGAATTGACAAATTAAATATCATTGAAAAAAGGAAGTAAATGCATAACTGTTATCACAGAAGCGATGTTTCAAATACTCAGCTTGTTGTTTTATTGTAGATATGTTTGTTGTGTAATGTTCGGCTGTTTACTTTTTCACATTAAACTTGTTCTTTTGCAAATAACGTATTTTTGTACATTACCAGCTTTCTTTCGATTTGCTAAACGTTTATTCAAGGCAAGATAACTGGCACAAGTTAGGCCAATTCGTGTCCAAGCTGTACTTTGAAATTTAGGTACATCTATTATTATAGTTCAAACATGATAAACTCTTGAATTAAATTGCTCTATTCCTCAATTTATGGAACTTAAAATTTGAAGTATTTTGATTGACTCACGGTAAATCAAAAATAATGTACATTTTACCTAAATTAAACGATTCGAGGTTCGATGAGCAGTGGTTGACACACGTCCCTCGTCCCCACCAGCACCCACCATCCCCCTCCCATCAGGAGAAAGGAACATGTTGGTGAATGACATGACAACTTCACGTCGTGACACCACTTCATAAGCAACCCTTCCACCCACCCCGTCACACACATTGTATATGATGGTCCGATAATTCGAGGATTTCTCTTTGTTCTACCCTTATTTTTTATTTTTTTCAGCGATGCCCCATAAGTTACGCAAACCACTCAGATCCATTTTGCTTAAAGTCATCGGTGTCAACGATAGACAGACTCTTAAACAATTAGATTATTTTGACAGCTTATCAATGCAAAGTTACGTTTAGTTTTTCCAGTCTTTTATTATCGTACACGTTTGGTAATTACTCTGATAATAAATGGCAATTAAAACTTACTTGGTAAGAAGTACAACAGCTTTGGATACTAAGTATAATGCATTTTGAGAAACTTTTCACTTCGAAGTACTGCGATTATGGAAAAAATATATAACTTTTTATCCCCCAAAACATTTTAATCTGAGCAGCTTTACGCGCAACGTTTCTCAGATTGTGTATTCCAATTGCAGATTATTCTTCCTGCGTGGACATAACCGTTCCAGATGTTTGGCAATATCTCAAAATCGCTACCACCTTTTGAAATGAAATTTTCACAGGTTAGTTTTATGGTATAATCTACAACTATATATAGGTTTGAAACAAGCAAAAGGCTCCAATTTCCCAACGTGTACGATGCCTTTAAAATAGAAGAGTCTATTTGGGTACAGATTTTTTCATTCACCCAAAATGGCACTCAACTTAAGACTTAATAAAATGCTTGTATGTTTGGCCTAATTGTTTTTGATTTGATCGCTATTAAAGGTTTCACTTCGGTAAATAAAACAGTTCAAAGATTATCTAAACATTGAAGGGATTTTTTACGCCCACATAAAACTCCAAATGGTTCCGGAAGTTCGAATGCACGCGAGACTTCCACAGTCTATTGCGGTGAAAGGCAAGGTCATTGAAATTTAGGAAAATGTTCTGACGATTTCAATCAACACGGACGGGGAATATAAACCTGCATTTCATCAGTGTCTTCTTCGTCTTTACGTTTGATTGCAAGGAACTTTTCAACAATCATGGGTCGAGGTTGTTGGTTAATTCACCTGTTGCTGATGTGTTCTCTGGATACGACACTCATGTTAGTCAATACACTGAGTGTGGCAATCTTTAGGGTAACACCATCAATAGGTGATCCTGTAGTAGAGGGTAGCGTAGTGCAACTACTATGTGAAGCTACCGGCTTGATGGCAGGTTATATCATTGAGTGGACGAGGTTAGTTATCGTCGAGGCTCAGGAGGTATCAATAGCCCGAAATGGAATAAGTTTGGACTCGAGATACACGCTTGGTGCACTTGTAACGGTGTCTTGGGCCCAACATCAGTATGAGACACTTACTTTTAATGCTACCAAGGAGGACACAGGAGTGAGTTACGGTTGCCGAGTGAGGGACTCTGTTGAACTGAGTAGCACTGTGTTGGTAGTATCACAAACTATCTATCTTACAGTGCTTTACTTCCCATCTGCCATGTATCCCATCTGCTTACCTGATGGCCCTGTTACTGTACAAGAAGGAACGACAGTAAACATGAGCTGCACTACTGAGATAGGAAACCCAGCAGTATTGATGCAGATTATTACGAGTAGTGCCGTCTATGGATGGGGTTACGATAGAGATAGTAAAGAACAAATAATATCATTTCACCTGAGTGTTACTGCAGCTGATGACGGTGGTTCTTATGTATGTAAAATCAACCCACACTCAAACTCAACAACATTCAAAGGAATGGAAAGGTCGTGTACAATGGGACCAATAACTGTTGGTCCAATGACAACTCCACAACACCCAATAACATCAGTAGAACCCACGTCAAAAGACTCTCATCGCACCATGACTAAGGAATCTAATGTGGTTTGTACACCGTGGCTCGTAGCCTTCATCATCATTCTCATCCTCTTCATTGTCTCTCTCATCATCAACATCTTCCTCCTCATCAAACATCGACATCTTCAGATCACCAAGGAGAAGGAAACCAATGTAGCCAAAGCTGATCCCTACATGGAGCTGCAACCAACGGAGGACAAGAACAGAGTCTACATGGAACCTACTACGGCTACAACTACCACACAAGATACCTACTACCAACCAGTTGAAGTAGAGACTGACAGCCCAGAGTATGACTACGCACGGCCAGATGATCCCAAGGAGCAAAGAATGAATCACCAAGTCAGTGGGCGCGTTGACCCAACACCAAGCTCAGGAACAACTGACACTCAACATACCTACTTCCAATCAGGTAAAATAGAGAAGGAAAGCAAAGAGGATGACTACGCTCGGCCAGATGATCCCAAAGAGCAAATAATGAATCACCAAGTCAGTGTGCACGTTGACCCAACACCAAGCTCAGGAACAACTGACATTCAACATACCTACTATACCAACCAGGTAAAGTAGACACTGACAGCCCAGAGTATGACTACGCTCGGCCAGAGGGCAGCACCAACACCAGTTATGAAACGGTCAGAAAGCCACAGAGTTCAGCTGAGAGACCATATCAGAATATCAAATCCTAAAACAATGAGTGGCCCGGTATCCACCTGTCTTGGAAACGAACACTGACACACCCTCTTTGCGTGAATCGTATTAACACTTCGAGGGGAGCATGGGGTGTTTTTTTGTTGTTGAGTCACCGAGAGGATCGAGGATCGAGGATCGGACAAGTTGTGTATAAAATACAATCTCTATAAATCCCGACTGTTTCATTGTGACACACTCAATGTATCGTTGGAGTTTTGTCAATTAAGGCATACCGGGTATTCTAATGATCCCGTTCATTAACGTTAAGAAAAACATAGCTATTAAATTAACCGGGCAAACTGAGAACTATGCTATTGAAACCCGCATTTAGTCAAACTTCGTAGCCGGCCAGATTTGACATATTGAGCGTAATAAATTAAAGTAAGTAATCGCATTAACTGTAAACGAGAACGAATGTTTCACACATAATGGTTTGTTGTAGATAGCTATTTTGTGTAGCATTCAGCTGTTTGGGTTTCCCATTTCTTTCATATTATTTGTTTGGGGGTATAAGATGTCTGATCTTTTTCTAACCAGCTGTCTTTCGGTTTAATCAATTTCCTTATTGTATGATCAGACAAGAATACCAGCTTTAATGGAGGATATGCCTTTGGTAATTTATATTCCAAAAATTAATGGCCATACAACTTACTTAGTATACAGAGCACCGGAGAGCTGTTGATATTATAGAACATATAGAGTCGACACCCTTTGAAGTAATGTAGTTTTTGAGAAAGAGGTAATTTTCGACCAAAACATTTGAATCTGAGAAAGGCCTCTGGTTTGAAGCCTTTCTGATGCAACAAGGATGCTTTTTCTTTAATTATTTTCTTGCAACATACGATGACCAATTGAGCCCAAATTTTCACAGGTTTGTTATTTTATGCGTATGTTGGGATACACCAAGTGAGGATACTGGTCTTTGACAATTAAGCTGTTTAATAAATTTCCTTATTGTATTATATTATCCACCACTGTATTATAGTATCCACCTGCTTGGAGGCGAACACTGACACACCCTCTTTGCGTAATAATACTTGTCAGTCTAGGGTGTTTGTTATTGTGAGCAGAGTTTGATTTTGTTTTCATAGTCACCGAGAGGACGATCGGTGTATGAAATTTCTTCTTTTTATATCCCGATTGTTTCATTCTGATAAACTCAATGCACTGTTGGATTTCTGTCAATAATGGCATATTTTAATAATCCAGTTTATTAATGATAAATAAACGTAGATTAACCGGACAAACTGGAATTTATTTCTAGTGAAACCCGAATTACTCAGAATTGATATATTACATCGAAAACAAGGAAGTAAACGCATCGATCGAAGAAGTGATGCTTCAATTACTCACCTTTTTGGTTTGTTGTAGATATTTATTTTAATGCACGGCTGCTTGTCTATTTCACTGTTATTTCTGCATAGAGCGTCGCTTTCTTTTTTATATTAACCAGCTTTCGTTAGGTTTAATCAATGTTAGTAAGTTGTATTATAAGACAATAAAACTGAATTAATGTATGCAAGTTAATGATAGGCTACATGATGAAGTAAATATCAAAGCTGTACTCTAAAGTTCAAGTGCATCCATAATAATTTTTTAAAAAGTAGATAAACACAATGAGTTTAACAAAATTAAATCATCGTTTAACGAAGCCTAATACTTGAAATTGTTTCATTTGTGGTAAATCGAAAATGTATTGACTATTTACTTCATATAATGTGTAATAATAGTACCCCGCCCAACCCCACTCTTCAAGATAGATAACTAGTGGTGGTTGGAACTGTACCTACACACTTTGTCATCAAATAGAACTTCACAAGTACCCCGCCCTACCCCACTCTTCAAGATAGATAACTAGTGGTGGCTGGAAGGTACCTACACACTTTGTCATCAAATAGAACTTCACAAGTACCCCGCCCTACCCCACTCTTCAGGATAGATAACTAGTGGTGGCTGGAAAGGTACCTACACACTTATCAGCAATAGTTCTTCACAAGCAGGCCCGCACCAGGAATTATAGGGGGGGCGAATATGATTTTTTTTTTTGGGGGGGGGCGAATATGAAAGAAACGTACATTGGCGCGTTGGGCGCCTCCCGTCGCGGAGCGACGCGGGGGGGGGTATTTTTATTGAAGCACATTAATTATTATTATTATTATTATATATATATATTTTTTTTTGGGGGGGGGTGGACTTTGTCTTTTTCTTTTTTTGATTTAAGGGGACTTTTTTTGGGGGGGGTGTTTGTTTTTTATGTTTTTTACACACAATCGATGGAGGACGTGCTCGGTCTGTCAAACCACCGGATACACTGACAAACATTTAGATTTTTAGTGACAGCTTATATCATTATGCAAAGTGACAAAGGTTTTTCTAGTCTTTACAGGAAAAAGTCAATATGGAAACAGATGTTTACCAGTGCAGTCACGCTATCCGGCAGTCAACTTCCGGACTGTAGAAAGTGCTTGTGTGTTTTCGGCTAAATGAACGAGGAAACTTTAACAGTGATTATAGTTAGCAAGTCGAACTATACAAACAAATTACTGGGTTTTTATTTGATTATTATTAGATTTCACCTCGGTTAGAAAATAATAATAATAATAATAATAATAAACAAGTTCTTATATAGCGCATTTTACAATAAACGTATCAATGCGCTTTGCATTAGTGCCCTGGTCATTGGGCAAATAACATTCCTTTAATCTTTCTCAGCTCCCTGGGGAGTATACAGCCCTGGGCAACCGTGGCGCTCCGAAGGCTTTTTCAAACACAATATCAACCTCTACCCTCGCAGGTACCCATTTATACCCCTGGGTGAAGACAAGCAATTATAGTTAAGTGTCTTGCTCAAGAACACAAGTGCCTTGACCGGGATTCGAACCCACAACCTGCTGACTAACCACCAGAACTTGAATTCGATGCTCTTAACCGCTCGGCCACGACACCCTATAAATAGATCAAAGGTCATCTGAGATTGGAAGCAGCCGATCCACTGATTGCCAATGGACTGGACCGTGTTTGATAGAGGGTTGGAGTGAATGGTAATAATAATTTCAAGTCAAGAGTATATTCAGTATTATGAGCAGAATGTGAACACACACACTTTCAACATTGTTGATGAATGGTGTGTCCCTACTGTTCATAAATTGTCCCCTTTATTTTTAAATTCCCGAGGGTGTCGAATTGTTTTCATCTGTAAATTACTTGTAGGGTAGAATTGTTCCCATTGTTTAGATACCCCGTAATTTGGTTAGTGTTAGAGTTTGGGGTTTTCTGTCAACGAAAGGAAGATCCTATAGTTCTGTAAAGAAAGCAATGGGAAACTTTTGGGCCGTAGGTGGCAGCAGACAAACCAGGTATGTTTCACTTTGTTGCATTTCAATCTTGAAAAAAATGTCATTGTAAACTGTGACGTTCAATCATTGTGTTTTCTTACAAAGAGTCAGTCGCTTTTTTTATTATTTTTTATTATTTCTTATACTATTCATAATTTCTAAAAATAGTTAATGGCCTGACGTTTCGACCCTAGCAGAGTCTTTCTCGAAGGACTCTGCTAGGGTCGAAACGTCAGGCCATTAACTATTTTTTGCATTTATACCATAGGTCCTTTTGGTTGGTAAGCAGTTTGCAACAGCAAATTCTATTTCATTATTTATAGTTTCGTGAGCTTTTGCTTAACGACTATAACAATGAAAACACTTGATTATTATATAGCGCTTATATTCTAGTAGCTAGATCAAGGGTCTTTACAACATTATCTCTGTTCATCGGACGTCCTTAGATCATTCCTCAAACTTTCTCAACACCGTAGAGAGCATATACAACCCCAAGCTGCTCAATGTAACGAGCACTAAGGGGTTGATCCACAACACAATACTGTCTTAGCCCTCTCATGTTCTCATTTATACACCTGGGCTAAGAGAAGCAATTTATGGTTAGGCCTAAATGTCTTGCTCAGGGATATGACTGGGAACGAACTGTGTGAATAATAGTTGTCATTGCATCTATACTTAAAAACGAATCCTATTTAACTGAGTGTTCAGTTTATTTAACGTACACAAAGTAACATTTTGAAACCACAGTCTAGAAATGTGGACTGTTGATTATCAAAACAATTATCAGGTCTGATATTTCGTTTTTGAAAGAGCAAGGACACCAATGCGTTTTCTTCTTGGTAAAGGGCGCATTTATGAGGGAATTGTAAATTGTTATTGGAACATTTCAAGGGGCACCAAGGCAATGACCAGGGGCATGGAGGCACTGTCTCCGTTGACTCCTTGAAGTATCGGGCATGAGTTATATTATAGTGGCAGCCCCGCCCCCATCATATCAGAGGGGGAGAGGGAAGAATGGAATGAGAATATCGTCACACTGCTGCGTCACACTTCCCTGACAGCTCTTCATAAACACCCGCAGTAAGCCCCCCCCCCCGCCAAACCACACCACCACCATCCCACCTCACCACCACCACCGCACCACCACCACCCCACCACACCACCACCACCACCACCTTAAAAAATGTTCTTAACTTTGCAAGTCTAATTAGCTCCGTTACTTCTCAAAAAAACTTTAGACTTAACTGAAATTAGGCTTTGTCTTTATAAGTTTTGAACTTATTTTGTATTGATAAGCTTCAAAAGGAAAATTTGAATTACAATACAGTACGCAGTTCTTAATAGCGCTTTGCACTCCCTATATAGGCGTCTCAAAGCGCATATTTTTTATGACAGGTATGCAGAGTGATGAATTGTGAGACCCATTCATGTCACAGGTTGTGCGTGTTTACAAGGTGATGTGGTACAACCTGCTACCAACCATGCCAGAAACAACGGGAAAACCCCTTATTTTAACCCTGACCATAAATCCTCTGAAGGAAGTTGGCTGATTGTGAAGGATTGACGATTGTAGGCCAAATATCAATTGCTTATCACTGACAAGAGTGGGGGATGGTGCAGGATTGAGGTCACCTGTTGGCAAGTGGGCTATCGGGAGTAATTGATAATAAATGAGGGTTCTTTTACGCGCATGACACAACACATTCAATATTATTCAGGCACCCCTGGACAAGAGACGACTCTTTTAGCTTACCATAATGTATCACGCAATCATGTACACCAGTTGTAATAAATAACGTCGACAAAAATGCTCCATACCCTGGCTATGTATTTTAGCCTGGGTTTACTATTTGTGAGACCATGACCTGGTTGAACCTGTAGTTTCTCATTGATGAAAGAGGGAATATTTGTGCATACTATTTTCATTGTATAATTCCGTTGACGTGTGACACCCGTAAACGGAAATATCGAAATAATGTTACAGCGCTGTCTGTATTTAGTGTACAATAACCCCGTTGAAGAAGTATGAGAAGGAGAACTATGGGTTCCTGCTTGTTGCTGGTGTGTGTTTGGTGTTCGCTTGATGCAGGCGGACTCCTGATGGTTGTCACTGCTCAACCAACAGTGTCTGCGGTGATCTTAACACCAGAGGCTGATCGTAAGGAGGGCGGGCAGGTTGATATGAGGTGTGTCGCTACGAACCGTCGATCAGATCACATCGTAGAGTGGAAGGCCGACAACCAAACACTTAGATGGGGTGAAACTACAATCACAACCAACGGACGATTTATGTTTACATCAACAACAGATCCGGGTATAACAATTCAATATTTGTCAATCACCGATCTACAACAAGAAGACATTATGGAGTTTATATGTAATGTTAGAGATCTCAGTCTTACTGGAATGTCCAATATTGTAGCTACATCAATGGTTTCGCTAACACTAACAGAGTTGCAATTTTCTACCAGTAAACCCCGGTCTTCCGTTTCCACCAGCACCCCTCCGTCAGCATGTTCGCAATGGATAACAGCCTTTCGAGTTACCCTATTTCTACTTCTGGCCTTTTTCACCGTCACTGTAACTCTAGTCCTGACAGTTATTAAACTTATACTGTTCAATAATCTTCTTCTTAAACGTCTGGGCAAGGCTCGATCTGAAACACCCAAAACTGATCCCTATATGGAGCTGCAACCAACGGAGGACAAGAACAGAGTCTACATGGAACCTACTACGGCTACAACTACCACACAAGATAGCTACCAACCAGTTGAAGTAGAGAATGACAGCCCAGAGTATGACTACGCTCAGCCAGATGATCCCAAGGAGCAAAGAATGAATCACCAAGTCAGTGTGCACATTGACCCAACACCAAGCTCAGGAACAACTGACACTCAACATACCTACTACGAACCAGGTAAAGTAGAGAAGGAAAGCCCAGAGGATGACTACGCTCAGCCAGACCAACTTGGAAATAAATCGCAGCCAACCCAACAGGTTGAGCCCAAACCAACCACGTCTACCGGACAAGATACCAATCACTACGAATCAGTTGAAGTAGAGATTGAAAAGGCGAACTATGAAGAGGTCGGGATAATACAGAGTTCAGCTCAAAATAATAACAATTGAAGCTAATTAGAAAGTATAATGTTGAAGGGAACGGAACTGTATATACCCTACCCACAGCTGCTTTGAATAACAATGTATAGATTGCCTCTAATAGCAAGAGATAGCAGGGGCAGAGCTTTTGATGGTGGGGATCGGGCCGTATACTTACTATTTTTTTTAGAAGGGGGCACTTCAGGGGGCACGATCTCAAGCCCCCTCCCACTCCGTAGCTACGCCTCTGGTTACAGAGACTGTAATTGAACTGAAAAGTGTTGTATAAAACAATTCGGGTATTCGTGCTGAATGAAATTCTCGATCCTTCTTAACTATATATATTTCCCTGCATAGGTGTTTAAGCAACCACTTTTTTTAAAACATGGTTCGACTACAGTGTTGGAACAAGTCTGCCGTTCTGTATCAAACCTAAATGCACACACTTTAAATCTAGCCTATTTGTATATAGTAATGAACGCATTTGTAATGTAGTAATACAAGCTATGCCTATGGCTCTGCTAATACCACATAGTTCAGTGCTTACTGACCCATGTAAAGCGTGTGAATCTATTATAGTATACAAGTCATCAGACATAATACTTCCGTTTTAAACTGAACAAGCTATCTGCCTAGAAACAATTTGTTAAATCCAAGATGTCTATGTTTGAGTTTGCGAATTCATAAATTAGGACCGTATATCCAACGCAATGGCGAGCTTTCAACGACTACTTTTGACGACTGTTTGCCCTTGGCTAAAGTACTGTGTTAGTATTTGGCAAATCTTGTTTAATGAATGAAACAGCCGTATAATAATTTCCAGCGTGTCTTTCCGATGGGATGCAGGTCTTTTTTACACGTGCCGTAAGATCAGATAGCTTATGAATTTGAAAGGCAACATTAATATTGAATTGTTTAACATATGTAAGTTAGTCCAATCAAGTGTGTTGTTCAGTTGCTTAAAAAAATAATCAATGCTTTATCCGAGTAGCTAATTTGGGTTGGGGGGGGGGTCATTGCACCACCGGCTAAAGGAAGAGGTGATACACATGGGAAGGGGTGAAATGTTTAATTAGTCCCACCTATTGTTAAAGGTGTTCCTATTCCATTAATACAACATTACTAATCACTATTTTGTCTTTTAGGGTCACGACTTAATAACGTATTGGTTGTAATCAAATCTATTTTGGATTTATAACTTCCGACTGGTGCCCCTAAACAAAGATATTGCCATAATAGGGATACATCCAACATTGGGCTAGATGGTAGTTGGCACTGGCACGTTAATCCGGAGGTCCCACTCGCAGGTTCATATCCCGCTACAGTCAATTTGTCTTTGTTCACCCAAAATTGATTTATAATACTCAGTCAGTAGATCCATAGATCAAGGAACAGAATGGTTGATCTGTGTGGTTTATTAGCTTGTAATCAAATCTGAAACGTTAACCGACTGCATATAATAATTATGTGGTATGCTTTTTATTAATATAATATTTTCTGTTATTGTAACATTGTTTACATTGGACCAAGTAAAAACACAGATGAGTTTCAAAAATGTTTTTAATTTTGCTTTGATGAACACGGGACACTTTTATTTCGTCAATATCATTTATTTTTGTTTTAACTGCACTGCAACATTTTGTTACAGCAAGTATAAATACATCCAGTACCACAAGTTCAAACCAGGGCCCAATTTCATAGAGCTGCTTAAGCACAAAAATTAGCCAAGCACAACAAAATTATGCTAACCAGAGGAGGGTTACCAGCCAAAATACAATGTCACATGTACAATTTGTGACTAGTATCCTGCTCATTTCTGCTGAGCAGAAAATTGTTAAGCAATATTTTCTGCTTAAGCAGCTCTATGAAATTGGGCCCATGTACAATGTCGATCTAATTTACACCAGCACCGTTGATCTAATTATATACCAGCCACGAGCCATTTTAGAGCCAGTATCTACGACAAAATAGCCCGATCAACCGGCGTCAAAATGTCATCTGGAAAAATCGAAGGGGGAAAAAAATCGATTGAAAATTCCGAGCCCTTTACCCCGGTCACATACGAGAGTTCAATTTCAAATCCATGAACTCGTCAGACGGCTCTTTTGTTTGTTATGTTGTTTTTTTCCGCATATACCGGGAACGTTTTTAGTTATTGATGAAGACAGTTTGCAAAGAGTCGTCGGGTTTCAGCAGCGACTATTGCCTGCAGCACGGATGCAAGTGTCTAGGGTATGCACGCATAATTGCCAAATCTCGGTGTAGATTTCCACATTTCCACATTGGGTCATAGTGACGTAAGATTCTGAAAAATGACACCGGCATTTCCTCGGTCACAACGGGGGAAACAACACTAAAATAACCAGTGGGTTATTATGCCACCACTTTATTTTATTCCCGCTCTATAATCGACTATATCTGAAAACGGTTTCCTGCAGAAAGGCAAGACAAATGTTTTGCTTGTTTGTAGGAGGAGGTACTTCAGAAAAATAATGGGAAGTCTTTTTGGGACGCTAGGTGGCAGCAAACTTACCAAGGTCGATCCATTTTCACGGAATTGTGCGCATGCTCAATTACGTTATGGAAAATTTACTGGTATGTCTGCTGTGTATCTACTGACACTGTGTTCCAAAGTGTGGTCCAAAGTGTGGTGTTGAACAACAATGTTGTATTCTTGAAGGGAGCTTGAAGCGGATATGATCATTCTATGAAAGCTCATAATTAGCTTGTTTTGACAATGCCATACCGAGTGATTTTCCCCACCCATAGAGTAGAAAACATGGCTTTTATTAAATGACACATTGGAATTTGAAATGGCCTTACTCTCACAGTGATTGTCGTCTACAAGGAATATTGACCAGTGTCTGAGTGTAGACAGGTGCTTCTGCAGATAGACGTGACGTCATCACTTGTCTGCCAGTGGGTACTAGAGTTGCAATTACGGAAATTCAAGCTACGGTACAATAAGTTCAGCGTCGATACGAACAGACTGAGTGCGAGCTCTTCAAAGGCCGAGAATCTAGGGGCAAAATGAGGCCTTAAACCATCTCCTATTCCTAACATTGCTCGGTGCGAGGTTTTTTCTGCACACTGTGCCACACTGTTCCACTCATGCTGGACGTTTGACAGCAATGATAAAAGCTTATAGGATACATCATTGTATTTCCTTTAAAGGCACTGAACACGTTTGGAAATTGTCAAAGATCATGTGTTCTCACCTCGTCACTGTTTTCACGAAGAGGCAATTTGGGAACTAACACGGTCGGCCAATTTGTCAAAAATTTGGCGGCTACATCTACGGCTACCTCTGTTGCTAAGGGTGTTGCTATTGACGTCCTATACTTCAACGCACGATGACGCGGAAATCTAGCCGTAGCCGTAGCTGTAGCTGCCAATTGCGGACACGGCCTTACTAGCTAAGTTCTGATCACTTGTACTTTTTGTCTTCAACAATTAAGCTATGCTGGAGTACTAAAGAAACAAACGTAATAATGGCAACAAGAAACCACTAATTATACACCCGGTACTGGAGGTGCAGTTCCGCGAACTCGTGCCCAAGGGGGTTAATGCGAGTCAGTCTGTGGGGTCGATCGGTTCAACACCTCTTGCTCTGATAACCTGATTAGATAGACCATCTTAATATGTAATGACTCATCTGACTGTTTGTTAACTCAAGACAAAGTGAGATGAAGTCGAGTGCTACTTGAATACCCTCAGCGAAGAGGTCCTTATACTTTGTGCTCATCTCATCTCTACTGACAGCAACTCATTAATTCATTCATAAAGAGTCAATCTCTCTGGAAGAGACTTCGTGACATTTTGACATTTGAGGTTTGGATCTAGCCTCGTGAGACAGTTGCTATATGATTTCATCTAGAAATGAAATAGAAACCATGCATGTTGCTTGATTAGTATTGGTGTTGTATGTGTGTTGTTATCCTTGGATGTTAGAGGGATAGGCCTTCCAACCACCCCTCCCCCGAACCCGCCCCTCTTGCCCCCCCCCCCCGATCGGAAAAATACACAAATGCAAGGCTACAAAGTATCTGACCGAAAAACAAATAGACATATTTTATTTCATCATACAAACAGCGGAAAAACAACCAGTTTACCTGAGATAACTAAATCATTATGGACAGCGGTTAAATATCTAATGCCATGGTCATGTGTGTTCCCTTCCTCCGTAGTTTAACAGGATACACTAGTATATTTTCCATTAAATTTCCTTTCTCATGAGTTTTTGCTTTTTGCTTCACAAGCAAGGGTTGGCTAGCCGAACAAAGATTCTACCTTATGATTGGTTTAGAGCGTTTCACATAAATACCGTTCTCTAAATGTATTACACTATAAAAGAGACTGGATGTAAGATTAACGTAAAGGTTACGGTGGGGGTAAAGCCTCTCCCCCACCCCACCACCCCTTGGGTACGCCGCCGATGCGTACGGTAACTCTAGAACGTTATTCTTGTTCTCCTTGAAAAATCTTGGATTTATAAAAAAAATGCAGCGAGTAATAATTGGAGTGTTTTATAAGTTACTCTATGCTATTACTATTCCACTTTCCGCAACCAGCTTGAAATATGTATGGGTTCTTTTACATTTTCAAGTGTGTTTTTCTCAAACTGAATCTAGTTCAATTTAGTCAACTCATATGACATATTTTATACAGCTTGGCTCCTTGGCAGTGATTTTTACATATTCTCGTCAGGTTCTTCAAAGGCTCTTGAGTGTGTTTATGGGTCATATAACACTTCGGGCTAGATACCAAGGAAATATTATAATATACTTCTATCACGATTTGATAAATATAATATGCCAACAACAAAAACGCCAACGGTTGTCTCTTGTTTGAACTGTGGAGGAAAGAAACTCACACAACCGCAATCATGTTTATCTTCATAAGATGCTTTTAGAATGGCTTACTTAACAAAATGGAGCAGACAGATAGACTTCAAGCCTCGCTTTGATTGCATCAGTTTGAATGGCGGGAAAACCCAAGATAACTAGTTTAAATTTATAAAGGGAACTTGAAAAAGCTATTAGAACTGACACCCAAATAGCGATATACACTATAAGATACATTGCAGCAGATAAATTATGATCAGATTGTGTAGCGTTTGTACACTAAGCCTAAACATTCCAGAACGAGGCTCTTTTTCCAAGACTAGTGAAATAATGACATGACTTCATCATTGAAATTTGAAAATCAGGACACTATTCCATTTAATAGAATATGTTAACTATACTGCAGGACTCCCTATAAGCTTAATAATAATACAAATTCAACAAACTTTACCTAAAAGCTCAACAATAATGACAATATCAAAGGTAACAGATTATGCAAAGCAAAGTTTAATCACATTTTGAAAATTAAGTCACAAACAAACGACATAGTTCAGTCTGAAATCAGTGGCTCTCCCGACGAGTGTTTCCGTTAGTACTATGGGACGTTATGGCGTTTGCGCACGCATTAGGCACAGGTTTGAACTGGCGTTGTGATATCGTTCTGATAGTCCGTCAACATGACTGGTCGGTGACGCCCTTTGGTCGGTGACGCCCTTTGGACGTCAAATAAATTAACTTTATGCGTATTTAGTTGTGTCTCAATAATGGTGGAAAACACCTGTACATGACATTCCCAATGGATTTGTCCTAATGAATAATAGTTCACAAGTCGACAGGGAAAGGCTATATAAGTCCATTATTTCTGGAAGACAATTTGTTTCGCATTCGCTCTTTCAATATTCCCGCCCGCATGACACTAATTCCTCATCCATATGTAAACTTGGGGTAAAGATTAGAGGCGGTATAGGGTCTCCTGTTTAGAACAATATTCAACTGGTGTGTTGTAGGATATAAGAATAGATACATTATTATTTCAATATTAAGATATACGATATCTTATTTTATGTTTGGTATAGAATATCTCTTTCTCATAGGGTTGTTGATACAGGATATCGGAATATCATGTATTTTATATCAGATGGATAAGTCTATAAAAGGTATAGATATCACCAAAGGAATATTCTTAACGTTACCCAAACATATCCATATGCCAAAGGATATCTCGTTCCCAAAGGATTATTGACTCAGGGGATATTCTATAGTGTGAGATATTTTGAAACAAGATGGAATGTGCCAAACGATGTATAGGATATCAACAAAAGGGTATTCTTAACCCTATTACTTAAAGGCGGGGTTTACTTTTGGTAATTACTCCAAACAAAAATGACCTTAAAAACTTACTTGGTAAAGAGCACTGGAGATCTGTTGATATAAATTATAAAACATTATTAGAATTACCCCTTTGAAGTAATGTAGTTTTAGAGAAATAGAAAAATTTTCAACACAAATTTTGAATGTGGAAAAGGCTTCAGGAATGAAGCCTTTCTCAGGCATCTGAAAACACACAATTCTATAAATGCAACAATGCGTGTGTTTTGGGTTTTGTTTCGGGGTTTTATGTGTTTTTTTGTTTTGGGGGTTTCTGTTTTTGTTTGTTTTTTTGTGTTTTTTGAGGGGGGGTTCTTTCATTGTTTTTTTTGTAACTTCGATGACCAATTGAGCCCAAATGTTCACAGATTTGTTATTTTATGCATATGTTGGGATACACCAAGTGAGGATACTGGTCTTTGACAATTACCAAAAGTATACCCTGCCTTTAAGATATTCATACGGTATGTCATATAGTATCTCATTTTACAGGATTGTCTGCACTTTCACCGAGCATAAAGTATTGTTATGTATAGTTTTATAAGTGTTAATGGGTAGTAACTCTTAGGAATCATAATATCCCTCAATATATATCTTACGCAGGACCTTGATGGTGGCCAAAAAGCATTCCATTTGTCCTTTTAAGCTCTGAGATCGAGACAAGGAACGTGTGCTAAAGTGAATGCCGTGTCCGCGCATACTCAATCACATCATTTACCCTGTACACGCACCAACGGAAACAGGCGATATGAGAAAGTAAACGATGAAAGGTCACCCTGTAGCTATGGCAACGCCATTTTAGTTTTATAGAGCATTGTGTCAATGAGTGGAAGGCCAATAATGGAGGGCAGGGCGTAATGGGGCGAAGTGCGCATTAACTCCTTGCCATTCATCATCACATAATGGGATGGCTACACCAAACTAATTATGAATCTTTCTGGGTTTCGGCATGACAAAATAGTATTCAATGATGTGTTACTTTTGAAATGTCTTTAATAATGTGTGTTCTACAATCCTGTTTTCAGATTAAACGTACTCTTCTAACCTTTATTCGTATCCTAATTCTTCTCCTTCCCATTCTACTAGCCCCCCTTCCCCTCCCACCTTTACCGCCCGACCTCCCAAGTTGTGAGATCGCAGGTTGCCACGTAACACTCCTTTTGCCACATCTTTGTTTGTTCCCTGTCAACCATATCAGTTTTGACTACTTGTTTTCATCATGCCAAAAAGGCACCTGACTTTTTTCCCTCCAACCTCGGTTTGGTGACATTAGTTCGAATGTGAGAAAAATAAGATGGCTGTAACCAAGGTAAAGGTATGTAGGCCGTGTTCCTTTCGGTCTAATAATACATGTAACACGCTAAATAAACATCACAATATGAAACATATCATCTTATTTTTATTCCTGAGCCCAATTTCATGAGCACAAAACAAAATATGCTTACCAGAAAAAGGTTAACACTAACAGCCAAAACAAACTATAATGTCGCATATTATACCATTTGTGACTGGTGTTCATTTGTTGCTTTTTAGCAACGGAGAGCTTTCATTCAAAGGACCTTTTTACAAACTTCATTATCTCCTTGAAGGTACTGTTTTACAGCAAAATAAGTAATAAAACAGTTCTTACTTATTGAATTCCCTTTCATATAATCCAAAAATCATTGAGATCGTTCAATAACTGTCAAAGTTCTTTGTCTTTCTTTCCTCCGTGTGATTTGTAATCTGAAACACTTTTTTGTACACAACCATATGGCGCTCCGTGGGTGTTGGGCATTTCGGATCTTTCAACTCTTATTTGAAGAGATTGCAAAATAGCAACCTTATTTTATTTTACCATCACTGGAAAGATCCGATCTTTCTCTTTCTAATGGTGGTAAGCTGGGTATGGAGGGTGAACATGGACAAAACTACAGCTTTATTACAAATGGCCTTTGTGCTCAGGCTTGAGTGCTTTTTTTGTGTGTAAGCTTGGTCGACTAAAGTCGCCAATGGTAAGGAAGAGGGGGTATGAGTGCAGTCGACTAAAGTCGCCTATGGTAATGAAAGGGTTAAATATTAAGCAACATTTTCTGCTAAAGCAGCTTTATGCTTCCTTTATCCCATCACAATATAAAACAATAATCTTATCTTCATTTCTGGTCTTATCTTCCTTCTTATTCCACTTATAGTCATTCCCTCTTTCTTATCTCCCATCATTCCCCCTCTTCTCTTCAGCCATGGTCACCTCCATGGTCTCATTAACTCTTATAGTCCTACCATATACGGCCTACTCATTCCCTGTCCTTCACTCATTCCGCCCACTCTCACTATCCAATGCATCCATCGAGTTTCATCTTACTCAAGTCTTTCACAATCATCATTCCCTTTATTTTAATCTGAAAATCTCCCCGTTGTGGCTGCCACAGATCCTTATCTGTCAATGCCCTAATTAATATATAAACCAATTCACAGATGATGTTATTTAACACCCTGTGGAAGTTAGGAATTAGTTACAGCTTTTAGAAGTAATGCATAAATCACAACCTGTAACTTTCTTTTTTATACACTTTCAGAAAACAGCATGGTTCTGTGTAACCAAACACCGACAAAAGTTAGCATAGCATGAAATCCGAGACTAGATTCATGCATTTTGGACGAAAAATATTCAACGAAAAACAAAGAACTAAAATAAAGTGTTGAGAAGATGTGTCTTAAGAGTCAATCATGGCACTTCCTGTTTTTAAAGTTGAACCTGTGTCTGTAGAACACCCACATCGGTGATATAAACTTTTAAAAGAAACAGTACAGAAAATCGTCAACACGTTTATCCAGCAATATTCAGACTTATTTTACATAAACACTATATTTGTTAAAATTGTATAGGAAACGAGTTTAACAAATCTTGATATTACTCCCGTTTGGTTTTCTCTTTGACGGGTCGAAGTGAAAGGAACGATACATTAAATAGCAGTAGGTATAATTTCAACAGTAGTCGGAAAGAGTGAAGAGTTGACTTAACCTGCTTTTATTATGAAGATGTGTTGCCCGTCACGAGAGACAAGAATACGATAGTCATAAAATTGCCTTTAAGTGCTCCATTTCTAACAAACCGGATGAACTAACAAGAGCAGAACGGAGAGATCACTTATCCCTCAGGGAGGTACGTCCACGCATGAAACAGTCGTTCGTTATCACATATTCATGCAACAGTCGTCTCCTCCAAAGTGGTATCCATTGAAAATGACGTAAGGCTGATTTAGATAGGGCGGACTAGTCAATGGCAATATATTTGATTGAACTGTCTTTAAAATTTCAATAATCGTACTTCACACGGTGTCACATGATGGGGCTTGCGATTGAGTTTATTTGTCATTGTGGGTGAAGTATTTACGATAAGTAGGTTGGTTTGAACATGGAACTGTGATGGAAGAGGAGACATTATAAAATGTCATCCAATGCATTGATGTTGCCGCCCAGCACAACCCATTAACGACGTACGTAAGAAAAAGCGTAATGGACAAATTGTTGCCCACCGGTGCTGTTAATAAATATTGCACTATACAATTCGATGACAGTCATTTATTGCAACGTAGATTCAATTTTACCACCCATCCTCCGAGACTAAAAGTGAAAATAGAAAAGTTCCGTTTAATTACGAGCTAGGAGTCGAACACTATTTGATGACAATTACGGAGGCAATTGCCTCCACGTCCCTGGCCATTGTCTTGGTGCTTTTTGAAATATTTCGGTAGAATTTAAAACTTCCCCCATAGAGGTACCTGTAAGGAAAAACTGCCCTGCCCTTAATAAGAACGAAGTATCAGGCCTGTAAATTTATAAAATTATCTGATCCTTTGTACAAGAATTATGATAAGATATAATACTAAGTATAAATTTTACAAATTTAGCAGTCGTTATCATGAATTATATTAGTCTGTTGTAAAACGAGCACAAGAACAATTTTTAAAAATCTTATACATTTTGGGGGAACATTGGAAATCAATAATTACCATCTGCCACCTTTGTTATTTTCGTTTATTTTTATTTCCTCCCCGGGGTTTAATAATATGGAGATGTTCCTTGAAATAAAACATTAAGTCAAACATGAACAGGTAATTGTCCCTCACATCGATCCAAAGTTTACCTTTTCATTCTTGTCATGCATGAATATCAGAGAGTACGTTTGTTTCTTGGTTTCCTTTGAGCCTGATGATACCGTTGATCTATAATCTCATCATGCATACTTGCTTTGTGAAACAGACCAGTGCGCTGTAGATTATGCAAACAGATCAAGCTACGTGCGCCAACGTCAAATAAGCTTTCATGAAAACACTCAAATGAACGAGTTTGTTGTGACATTTTGCCGATAGGGTTTCATTTAGATGTTTACAGGTTACGACAAGTTTAACATAGAGTATCGCAAACAGAACACATCGCACGGTTTGTCAGTGAAGCCTCGTTTTGATGTAAGGGACACTGGCGTGAAAGCGAGGCTTGCCCATGCCAGTTTGTTATTCCGTTTACCATTCCTCAATTAATCAACCACAGTTTGACTGTCACGGCTTTGATTTTCAAGTGTTTATCTCTGCGAACTAATGGTAAATACTGGATTTTGAATGTGTTATTTCTTCTTTATGGGGACTGGTCTTTCCCTGGCCTCTCCATTCCTTTGACATTAGATACAGACTAGAAGCCACTCATGTGTACCCACCCGATATGACAGGATTCAGTGCTATGACGTCATCACCAGTAGAGTGATGTCCGCTGCACCATCGAGACGTGTGAGTCGTCTCTCCAGTGATGTTGACGGTGAGACAGGAGGCGAGGTGTACGAGCATTGTGTCTTATTTGAGATTAGTCCAACCACGCTCAAGATGTTGTCTAAAATGGGACCTCTTATATCTCATCAAATGTCTTAAGGAGATTGTGTACGTGCTGTGCTGATCAGTCAGGTATGTGTGTGTTTGGAATTACACATAGCTCCCACATGTGTACAAGTAGATAACAAATTCACAAAGTCATGTTCAAAATATATTAAGTGGGACGAGTGTGTTAATGACTTAACTACTGATTCCATAACATCGGCTTTCGGTGAGTATAACATCAAACTGTTCTCATTTTAAATTTAAATGTGATTTGCTTGAATATGTTACGACGGCTGTTTCCGGTATAAACGAAATTTTGGTCAATAGTTGGTTTTGCAATGCATGATTAATGCTTCTGAGAGACTTAAATGACCATTGTGTTAATTAAGAGATCGTGTGTTTGCGAACAACATAAATGTTTCGTCGTGATATGTTACAATGCCCGAGCTTCAACTTCAACATTATATCTCTTATAATATGACGCTTGTATCTTCAATTTGTTTTCGGAGAGATTCACATCAAATATTCATTATTAAAAAGGTAAATATTTTAGTTTATAACTCTTCCTCTGTAGTCACTGCTTAGGATCCATTATTCAACATCGGTCAAGCCATATTCTTTACTAGGAAATTGTGTGTATTTGTAAACGATGTTCTCGACTATGATCAATTGCTGTGGCTCAAGAGATTTTCTGGATGGGAGAACCAATTTATTTCTGAGATATGGTTATGAAAATGATAATCTACAGACGTGTACAAAATGAGATTCAACAAAATTCAACGTGATTGTCTTTATTTAAAAACATGTTCATTGTCGCTACGCGAGAACAGTAATCCCAACCCTCTATACATACATAAACAATCATTATTTTTACAGCAATGACCCTGCAGTAAATCTTGCAGAAATTTAGCAATTTTTATCCGTCAGAGGCGTGGGGTGTCAACCTTTAATTAAAAAACAATAAGGTTTGTTAATAAATTATTGTTGTCGGTTATGAAAAATGAATTGAGAATTTTGATCGGCTGAGTAGACTGTCGTCATGCCCTTCGCTGATGGCGAGACAGTTTGGACCATTACTCATCCATGTATAGGTCTAGGAAACAACGCATATCACTGGAGGACTTTGCGTTAGCAGTTTGCAATTTATGTCACGTTGTCGTTTGCTATGAGCACTGTGGGACTTTATGGAAGTAAATTTAGATGATGGACATTTTCTTGGTTGGAGCATCAAGTTCTCTCATGGACACAAGTTCTTTCTATGCCAGAGTAATTGGTCGTCATACTTCAAAATATGTTATAAATATTGGATGCACATGAGTGCATTGTTGCAGAATATAATTACAAGGTGAAATATGGACTGGTTACATTTTACGAGGCGAAGCCAGAAATCACCGAGTAATTATATTCTGCAACAATATACGAACGAAATGCATTCAATATTATTTTTATATGAACTCACACAAAGATTCCTGTGCATTTGAAGAAGAAAAAAATAACATTATAAACAAATGACTAGACACGGAAACTCGTCAACCCCACACTCTGAAATTTATACTTAAAAACCCTTCTAATTAAAGTGGACGAATCCATGTAGACACCAACCTTTTCCGCCGTGACACGACCTTGCATCGTTTGGACAAACGGGCAGGGAACGATTATTTTGGAAACGACGTTACGAAGTGTCCGAAGTGTCGTATAAGTATCCATATAGGACACCTATATTGAATTTGGAGCGTCGCGGCAGTATGGTTTTAAAAAGGTGACACGTGACGCGTGTTCCACCAATCAACAAGCATCAGTTTGAGGGGGGAAAATATCACTTACCCTAATATCGTTCATTTGTATGTATTGCCCGATATCGCCCAATCACAACGTAAGTTCTTCATTCCAATTGGTTAAGCTTGCATTATTGACCAATTATTGACCAATCATTGCTAACGACTTCGCCACGCCTTCAAAGTCAATCTCGTTTATTTGCGATAGTAGTAAAAAGGTATTATTAGCTATGGAGTATGGACCACCTGCAAGTCTTTCTGTCGTACTCCACCCATAGACCAGACTCACTGATTAACAATCGTTGATTTAACTAGGTCACTGACGGAGTTGGTTGTCCTTTTTTCAATTTGCTGAAATTATCATATGAATTGCAGTGTGTACTTAATCGCCAATGGCTTTAGTATTTACTTATTGCGGTAAATTTGTCTGGCAATCGGAAGTCACTCGGTCAATTGAATTATGTGCGCTGCTTTTGTTTATTTTAAAAAACTGTATACAATAACTCTTTATTGTTCTCATAATGAAAGTATAGGCCTATGGTAAAAAAATTAATACCACAGTGACAGAATAGCACTGTATAAATAACTGCTTTTACATTTTGCGTACAAAATTTTATAGTAGACAGTGATCGATTTCCCTTGTGTATAGCGTAAAGCAAAAAGTCATCAGTTGATGCTCAAAATTACAATTCGGTTTGCACAAAACGTCTGGATGATTTGCTATGCAAAATCGCTGGACGAAATCGTTCTCAATAGAACAACAACAAAATAGCCTGACCTCACAATCATTTCGCAGTACTTTGATATTATACTCTTTCAGATAGTCATAAATATTGTTTTTATACTAATTTCTATAATAGTTTCATTTGGTTCATTTCCTGACCTTTAACCACGGGCTATATTTAATCTAGATCTGCCCAAGACTATTTTATTCTAGATTATGATTCATAGCATGCTTAATATTATCGATCGAACACACTTGGCGTTCATGACATAGGAGTGGAGAACTCTCTAGCTTACCACACACGTTTAAAGGTACTGCCTCCAGCATAATACATGTATTACAATCACGAGGCTTGGTAATTGTCTGTCTTCTTCACGTTCTAGTCTTTAGTATGGATTGTGTCATAATCACCAGACTAGCCGGGGGATTTAAACGTGAAAATCTGTCAGCTGTTTGAACTACTTTTATTTAAGGCCGATGGGTAAAGAGTCTTTTGTAACAGATTGTTCACAGTTAGAGATAAATTTGGTAAATTGTGAAGCATGAATTATAAGGCAGTAAAGGTAAGTGAACGTTTGAACCATGCAGGGGAACCCTTTTGTATTAAAGGAATACAACTGAACGGAAAGGGTGAGTCAGTAAGCAGGTTTAATGTTTATATTGAATGTTTTGTGATTTCATGATTTATTTTGTGTGGAGGGCTACATGCTTCATTATACAACGAAACAGTGAAGGGGCATGTGACTGTAAATACTCAGTATTGGAAACTATTTTTACATGCATATAACATGAATGTCAAGTGCTTGGGGTAAAATGGAAATCAGTAATAATAAATAAATAAATAAATAAATAAAATAATCTGTCTAGTAATATGCCACTGTTGTAAACCATTATAAATAACCCCGTTAAATTATTTTGATATTAGGGCCTATGAAAACTGAAAGAAACTAATCGAAAGATGCAATTTGAAAGTAACTTATACTACTAACAAATTTAAATAGTTTCTCCCAAACTATTTGAACTTTATACGAGGAGACGTATATATTCTGGTAAGGTCTACGTAATCAAAACGTCATTAGATCACGTGGACGATTTCTTAGAAGAAAAACCGACCTATTTAGCAATGTGGGATGCTTTTTGTGACGTCCTTTGGTTTGAGATTGCAAGAGTTAAACGTAGCATGTCTGAACATGCCCACGCATTCTGCCAAGAATGGTTTGCCATATGCGATGATTGGGCGTGCAATAAAATAGGAATCTCAATTGAAAATGCTTGACATGCTGCGCTCGTTCAGTTCTGTATCATCGCCGGTGGGCTTTAGTGCAAGCGTGCACTGACTTACCAATACGGTACTATATCTTTATTCATGCCAGCACGTAGACAGTTTCTAAACATACAGTACATGTAGTAAGCAGTATACAGGGAGTCTGCTGGTGCCAAGAAGGGCCCCATTCACTGATACAAGATTACAAAGTGATGAAACATGGAATATTTTTTGTTTTGTTTTCAGTGATCCGTAAAGAGACCGTGCCTTTCAGCTTGTTGGATCGGTTAAAGAGTGCCTGAATCATGCCTGGTTTAATAGATCGTCACACCCGCGCACCTTTACCCCTTCAAGCAACACGGGTATCGACCTGCCTCAATGGACTTTCCCTTGGCCTTACATCCTCCATTACCTACTTCAATGATGAAGATCACGTCGTAGAGGGCGTTTTCTGTCTCGCCTTAGACGAGAAAACGTCCGTAACGGGATTTGAAGCGCGTATGTCCCAGGGAAGGAATATCAGCGTGCACGTGAAGGATCGGAGCGAGGTTGAACATTACGATGAAATATTAACTGGTTCCCCGTCTACATCCCGTCATAATGGTAGTCAACACACATACATACCACCAGGGAAATTTGCCCTCACAGAATATGACAGCACCCGTGTATTCTGCGCTAACCTCGGTACCATCAGACCCCATGGAACAGTTACTATACTCATGTGTATATCCTCACTCCTTAATACTGGAAAATCAGGAGAAGTTGTCGTCAAGTTGCCCAATATATTCACCCCTCGTTATGTTAAGGAACTCGTGCCTTCAGAAGGAAAAGATTCCCATTCCTCACGTCAGAAACAGGCCAAGCCTTGCCTAGCAGTAGCCCAACATCAATTCTTACTTAAATCGTTGATTTTACTGGCTGAGGAAGTCAGCGAAACCTCCAAAGAATATGACTTTGAGTTTCAACTGGAGGTCAAAGCCCCCGCCCTCCTTGCTGGTGTTTCGTCATGTACGCATGCCATTCGAGTCGACGCCGATCCGTACGCCGACAATGCTTCGGATGTTTTCGTGACTCTAGCCGAACCCCATCAGATGGATCGTGACCTCGAGGTCGTAGTTCACCCACCGAAACCCCACGTACCAGTCGTTATCCTGGAACACGGGGACATGAGTCCGGCCGAGTACGAGAACTTCGTCAAAGTGGAGCAGGAATACTTCCGGACTGGGGAGAGTACGGAGAGTGATCAGCGTAGAGACTTGTTGAATAGAATGCATAAAGATATCATGCATAATGCGGTATCAATGTTGAACTACTGCCCTGATTATGAAAGCTTAACCCGTCAGATGCTACACTACCGTTACGATATCCAAGGTGAATACATCTTCATGATAGATCGTAGTGGTAGCATGAGCGGGGAATACATCGCTAACGCCCGGGAGACCCTCATGATGTTTTTGAAGAGTCTACCCATCTGTTGTCATTTCAACATCGTGGGTTTTGGCTCGTCCTTCAAATCGCTCTTTGAATGCAGTCGAGCCTACACACAATCCAATATCCGAGAAGCAAGTAGTTATATTAAGAAGATGCGAGCTGATATGGGTGGTACCAGTTTACTAGCTCCGCTTCTTTGGATCTATCAACAACCAGTTACGCGTGGCTGGCCACGGCAGTTGTTTGTCCTGACCGATGGGGGCGTCAATAACACGGGGGATATACTGGATCTGGTGAGGAGCCACAACAGACAAACCAGGTATTCTGTCATTAGTCTTGATTATAATATTAGCATTGATTTACAGTCCGTTAACAAAGAAGAGTGGAAGGAAATGAAGGCCAAGATGGGAAAATACAACTGATAAACATGGCGGGCTTTGGTACAAGATCCGAACTAGGCCAGCCTTGCTACCATGGGCAGCGCGCCGTATCGATACCTCTCGTCACTGATCGTGCAAGGCATTCTGGGGGGAAATGGCGCTGCGATATCGTACACCACTGGGATCGAGGTTGGAACTAGGTTTACTCAGAGGCAAAAATCAGGACAAAACATACGCAGTTTTAACCTGTAGGCCCACCTTAGAGAAAATATCTTTGGATGGGGGAAACATTATGTTTTCATGAACCACAAGTTCAATTGTAATATCGTGTTTTTTTCCACAGAGTCCATACATTTGGCGTCGGTGAGAATGTCTCCAAACGCTTAGTGAAAGGAATGGCACGTGCCGGTAGAGGGCGGGCTGAATTCATTTCCATAGGTGACCGTATGCAAACAAAGGTTAGTACTGGAGATACCATTATAACTTCAATTACGTATAGCAGCAGGCATGATATGGCAGGCATATAAATTTTATGTTATTGATTTTCTTACGTTTTCTGAATTACAGTCGCAATATTTTAAGACGTATATATAAAAACAAATATTCTTTACCCCCAATGCAATTGTTGCGGTAACCGCTGCTAATTACAGGATTCAAGCTGACCTCTTGTCACCGGGTAAGCTCAGTGGTCTAGTGGTAAGACATCTGCTCTAGAATGGTCGTTGGTTCGAACCCCACCCAAGTAACATGCCTGTAGGTTTTTCCCTGCAGGACTCGGGGAAGCTTTGAGTATACAGCGCTTATAACACATCGGTGCAAGGCTAAACAAATAATATTATTTTAAGACGTGTAGGGTACAGGGATGGTTGGAAATTACTGACAGAAAAAAGATAACTGCTCTTAAGTTGAAATTCCTTTCATGCCTTTAAATCACCATGGAGGAAGGTAGCATGTAGCCTTGAGTGTTTGTGTGCATTGTACACATTTTGAATGACAGTAATGTCTTCACCAGAGCGATTTACACGTTTGTAACTGATCAGGGTGGATAACGACACCATACTGGAAACAGTCGTAGATCATACCTTCAGGGAAACTATCGGCTACATCACGGCGGTAGTCTCTCAACGACTGTTGCACTACTGTCAATCAAAGTTAATATGAGATAGCTGGTTCATACAAATGATGATTATCATATTTCAGGGATGCATTATGTACATCAGGGGTTCAAGTCATACATTTAGAGTAGAAAATAGACCAATCAAAAGACTAGAATGAGTTGTGTGTACGGCAAAGCATGTATAGGTTTTGTCGTCTCATGTTTCACTTTGCAAAACTGACACTCAGACCAAAGAGACACAGAGCCGTTGATGATTGATGTCAAGTCCAGATTCATATATAGGCGTCTTTAAACAACCAAATTAATGATTCGATTCCCGTGCTTTATAATAACTCTTTGGTCATTCGAGAAAGATTGCCCTTGGCTAAATATAGTATTCAGTTTTGAATAAAATTAACAAACTATTCATATTTTTTGTTTCATTTTTCCCCCTAGCTATAACTGTTTTCAGATTGTGTTCTCGCGTGCGTCATTGCTAGACAATAATCACCCTTTTTAATTCGTCAACTCTATCTTATTAAATAAAGATGTGGCAATAGTCATGGCTAGGTTCTTGTATAAACACAATACCCCAAAGAGAAATCCATCCCGCAGTATGAGCACACAAAAAAGAAATAAATCTAAGCGTGGCTCAAACAATGTTCTTGACTGTAAGGAGTATGCACTAAAAAAATACATCCCGTACTTCAAGTACATAATAAACACTTCACAACAAAACAACATCCATACAAACAACCTTGGCATTTGGAAGACTCCGTCGACCTCATACTGACGTCATCCGTGTTGTACTTCCTTTGTTTGTCCGTTAAATTGTTTAAAATGTGCACTTATCTAATTAAAGAGCGAGATGTTTTAACAGTGAAGTCAGGCATGGTAAACCACTCTGAGTTGACGATCATAATTTGGATATAAAAGCTCTTCCCAGCACTGAGAATAGTGCAACCAATATTAAGGTTTCGATGAAAAGGCCGACAACTCCCTCCGGAAATATACGCTCTTTTTGAAACCACCAAATGCAAGGGATGTTATCATTCATTTGACGTCCCACTCTTTGTATTACTATCACCCTCATATCACTGTGATGTGATTAGGGAGTCAGTTCTGAGCAAAGTGCAGCTACGATTATTTATCAATCGATAAAAAATGTGTTATGAGATTATGAGAGAAGTGAAGTATGGATGATTGGTATCTCCATGTTCCATATTCAATTAACCTCAATAAGATTTCCACACAGCTCCTGCACTGCAAAAACTGGAATATGTCAAATTGATTCTGTTGGTATCTTTTATGTGACAACACCAACACGGTGTTAATTTCACCAACTATAGTGATAACTAACACCATGTCGATGTTGTCACATTATGGATACCGGAAAGAATCAAGTTAACACCCCAGTGTTTGCAGTGTGGTGCTTTACATGTTATCATGCTTTACTTACTAGGAACTCAGGTTCATTATAAGTCAGGATTATGATACAAATTCTCATAAAGCAAGGTTAACAACAACCATCTCTCAGTTGTGAAGCGTCTAAGAGGCAGAATTAAACCTGTGGCTAATTTATTCATTAAGTTGTCCTATATGCATCACACCTTCTTTTCAATCCACCCCACATCCCCGTAGTGAGTTCATCAAATCAAGACAGAAAACAACATATACAGCGGACCCGTTTGAACTCATTCTAATGAGATTTTATTTAGGATGGTTCAGAATCCCTGTGTGGTTAAGGTGTGCACTATCGAGGGAGGTTTCTCATGATAATGAAGCAGCAAGTAAATCAAAGTCACAAATCACTTTACTCTAAAATCATCCTCGACCCTCCTACCGCCCAAGATACGAGGATTGAAGCAACTTCGTCTCCAATCTGGAGTTGTTTTCTTAGCCGTGTCTCTCTAAGGACTGAACATCTCCATTAAGTTTCCCCGCTAGATAGTGAGAAGGGGAAATGAACTCTTTTTGATTTAGCTATTCTAGATGATAAAGTGTGTTAGATGAACCCATGGGATGTAAGGTAAAGCATGTACGGTGATTGCTGTCAGAGGAAAGCTGGCTTTACGGACAGGAATTGATCAGGCCGGATACCCGACGTGGCATGGCACCGCGCTGCGGTTTGACTTTCTAAGAAAATTATCCATTAATTTATTACATTAGGGGAAAATGAAGAAGACGTGCATCCTGTTGGAAACATTATCTCAGCACTTTCGTTAAAACATGAATTCTACCAACAGTTTATGTTGTTGTTTTTAACGACAACAAAATGTTTGGAAGATGATGCGAGTCTATGTAGACTTTGAGAATACATTTGTAACTAGTGTTATTTGAGGGAAGAGTCACGTTTGACTTCGGAATGGCCAAAGCAATTGAGTGTTTTGATGATTTCATCTTTAAATATTTCAATATTTCAAAATGTCCAAGGAAATTTCCCTTGTCGTATAGATAAGTATTTATATTTTGTTGTGTGTATAGTTTGATTTTTTTATATATAATGTTTTATAATGAGCATGCTCAAAAATGTGAACCTCCATTTTATGAACAAGAAAATCAAATCGAATTTTAATTTTAATTATAGATATTTTTACTTGACATTTCTTTCTCAAAGATTGAAAATTAAAATTGACGATTTCTGGTGAAAAACTTCAAAGAAAGACATGCACTTTCACTGAAGGTCATGTTTATAAATACAAATAACTGTTATTAATAATAATAAATATTCATAAACGTAACTGTTAAATAAATAATAATAATATACCCATAAATTATATGTGATGAGTCTAAAGAAAGAATTGATGGTGGTCAGACTAAAAAAAGCAATCGAATGCATCCAGAACGAGTGGCAGTGCAAAAACTCGTTCATTTTTTTTTTTTACATTTACAATCAATCCGACGGTCCCAGTGGAATTTCCTTCGTGTAACAAAACAACATAACCACTTCGTAGTCCGTGCTGAGTGTGATCGAGCAGTACTAGCAATTTGATATTGATAAATCATGCAGAAGAAATCGATACGGTTGAGTAGACTGACGCGTGATGAATTATTTACAAGTCTGGTGCTTACTATGGCAGATAATTTCTCATTTTTATGGATTATTTATTTCGCATTTGTAGACAGGGGACTTGGTTAATATATTAAATCTCTTTTTTTTTCACAGAAGTTTAACTCAGTAAGCAATAAGATATTTAAATATCCTTTTGTAAAGTGATCAGGTTTTTGGGCAAACAAACATTAAACATCCAGTTTGAATTTAAGACGTTGGAGGAAATGTTATTTCTTGATCACAAAAAAGTTCAAAATGCAACATAGTTTATATCACTTCCGTATAATTTGTATTAACCTTATGCTAATTATTATGAATCATCGTAGTTGCGATCTTGCTCACAATAAAAAAAAAGTACAATTAATAATACGGACGCTTGCTGTTCGTTTATTCATATTAAAGGTATGTTTTACCTGCGTCATCTGTATTGCCCTGGTATATCAACCTGACTGACAAAAGCATCGTATGTTTCTTTTATTCTTCGCTGTAAGAGACATGCGATTCCACTGATGTGAGACGAAGATGATTCATGGATTTTAAGCAAAGAGTATTTTTTGTCTCTTCGGTTGTTTTTCCTCGTATCCCAGGGTCCGTTGACAAAGCTTTCGCCAGGGTAGTGTAACCTCTGAGGCTCTACGGTAGCGCAAAATAACTCCGCAAGATGTTGACTCCACTTGAATTTACATTTTCAAGCAACTTGTTTTTGCTGGAAAGGTCTCCATGGGGAATTAACCATGAATTTGTTTTCCGGATATCTTATGTTTTATATTTATTTATTTATTTATTTTTTATTTTAATAAATTATTATTTGTATCATCGTCTTGAAAAAAAATTGTTTTGATTCTTGTTATAAACCCTTTTCTACTTGACTTCTTGTTCAATCGTTTGGAATACTTTATTTCTGAAAGCATTTGTGATGTTGATAAAATCTCTGCAATTCATTGCAATTCATTGAAAGCAATTGCGATGTTGATGAAATCTCTGTAATTCATTGCAAAAAGGTGCTATGGTTACTCCCACATTGTGCAAAATTGCATATTAAGAGTAATAAATATTTCATTTTCAGATTTGATGCTGGAATATGTAATGTCCTTTCTCCTTCATAAACCGTTGAGTCAAGCCAATGCAAATAACCCACAGTCAGTGTAGAGAAATACTTGTAGTAGTTTGGTCCTTATACATTTTTACAAGAAAACGTTTTGTTGTTAACATTGAAATTATTGATTAAACAAAAAGATTCATTTAAACTGAGCAATGATCAATGTCGTATTCAATTAGCTTGAAGCTTTACTTTCTAATGATGAAAACACCACCTTTATCTTTGACATTGTCTGCATATTATTAAGTACACATACTTGTCTATTTTGGGGGATAATGACAAGTTATTTCCTGCCCTTTAGGTGCTGAACACTTTAAAGTACGCCCTTCAGCCCTGCATCAGTGACATTCGTCTAGAATGGTGTCTCCCCTATGGGGTCGAGGTACTTCAAACCCCCTCCGTCCATCCAACCACGTTCCAGGGTGAACCACTGGTGGTCTACGGTCTGCTGTGCGATACGGTCCGTATGCACAGCACCCTGGCATCGGTGCTCCTTAAGACGGCACGGCGTAATCCGTTCACGGAGAAGGCTTTATCAAGAGGTTCGAGTAATGAGAAAGCTGAGGAGGATGCGTCATCACCTACAAGACCTAAGTCACCTGTGAAGATTAACAGTCAGGACACAGGTATAGCCTAATGCAGCATCGTGTCTTAACATAACAAAACATAACTGCTTGTACACCTTACCCTTGCCTTGAATTGCACGGTTTAGCTTTTTCTATTACCCTCCGAGGAGGCACTGGGTCCTGCGACCGAGGTTCTTTTACTTTGTCACTTCTGACTCCATCCACAATGCAGCTGAGTGGAGCCTTTGGGGTGGAGTGTAGTGGTCTTGACTATTGCAAAGCAATCACTGTAGAAAGCATGGAGCGTTTTGCCTCATGCTCCCCTGCCAGGAATACGCGTTGGTGTGTATTGGTCTAACTTTGAGAGTCAAGTTGTCAACAACTTGTACTTTTTGGGGGCCTTATTGTGGAATACCAAAAATATAACCAAATATAGAAATCACAATTACCACAAGAAATCACTCGTATTCATTTTAATTCAATTAATTTCATTGCTTAATTACACACGAGGTACTGGTATCATAGGTCCACGATCTTCTGCTTATTGGAGGGTTATGGGGGCCGCAAGATGGACTCCCATATTCCCTTAAAGCGAATGTAAGACTTTGTTTCAACTAAAGATTAGTGCCTCATAAACAATGTTACTTTGTTGTATTATTGTTTTAGATGAAACCTTACATGACGATCAGGATGGCCTCCCACCGAAAAGTCAATCCAATGGATTGACACATGCCACGCCCCCAATGGTGGATGATATTGAGTTACCACCTCCATCTTCTGTTGAGAACAGCCCAAGACGGAAACTCTCCAATGTTGGTCAAACGGTGAGCTTACATACCCCCCCCCCCCAGCTCCAAGTTCGAATTCAAGTTGGATTGAACGATAGTTAGGCTGTATCTGGCAACACTAACTTTAGAAATCGTTAAAAAAAGTAAGTGTTCTTACTTATAAATTCAAACTCTTTGTAAAAAAAAGAAACAAAATTTCACAAGTTTAGGTTAATTTTTTGAATATCGGTATAATCGTTACATCAAACACCGAGAACGGCGTTATACAGAGAACGGCGATGTACAGAGAACGGCGTTATACAGAGAAAGGCGTTGTACAGAGAACGGCGTTGTACAGAGTACGGCGCTGTACAGAAAATGTCATTATACAGATAGTGGCGTTGTATAGAGAAAGTCGTTGTACAGAGAACGTCGTTTAACAGAGAACGTCGTTGTACAGAGAACGGCGTTGTACAGATATTCTTTGTACAGCGGATGTCGTTGTACAGAGAACGGCGTTATACAGAGAAAGGCGTTGTACAGATATGTCGTTGTACAGGGAATTTGTACAGAGATTGCGTTATATAGAAAAATACGTTGTACAAAGAATGGCGTTAGAATGGCGTTAGAATGGCGTTTTTGTTCTTTTTAGAATTCATTGCGATGAAATCCCTCAGTCTCTGACTAGTTAGCAATAATTTGAAATTAAATGTTTCCATTTTTCCTCCTAAAAGGCACAGAAACGATACCTTGAACTGGCTGCAAAGCGAAACAGAGCAGTATCGGTTCCTGATAATCGATTCGGAGGGGTATCCGACCCAGTAGCTGTACATACAATCCTAACACGCTTCGAAGCAACAACTGAACGTCGACAGTCGGAATCACAACTTCATCCTTTGTCAGCAAGATCTCGTAAATTCACGCCAGTTTTGAGATCCGATGGCGGGAGTACAACGAGTTTTGACTTTGAGCCGTCCAGCCCGGCATGGGATAACTTTATGGAGTCTGGTGATGGTGAGGAATTGTTCGACCGAGAAGTTCAAATGTCGTTGAACGACGCTGTGGTGCTAGACGATGGTAAACTGGTAAGTTTAAATTATTGTGTCTGAAGATCTTTCAGTTTTTCTTGTATACATTTTAAATTCACTCCTGTCATCCAATTAAATTTTTGATTGCGAAGGTATTTCAACAAAATCTTTATATCTTTTTAAAGTATTCAAATTAACCTTTAACGATTGTTAGCGAATGTTGCTCTGACTGAGCCGACACTTCACGATCCAAAGCGTCACGGAAGATTACTTTGTTGATTTATATCCCAGGTTGACATGGCGACACGCACCAGCCAATGTAGTGTCATCGTATCTGGTCTTTTCTGCGGTCGTCCTATTAGTTGTGAGGTTCCATTTGATATTTCTACCTTAGTACGTGGTGAATGGGTTGGACCTTGCGGTGAAGAAGACGTCTGGGAGGAGACTATACATCAAATTGCTGCCAAAAGACTTCTCCAAGACTTTGACTCATACGCAAGACGTCTCAGCTATGAAAATTGTAAGTTTGGAGAAACACAAAACACGTCAAACAAACTTAAACTTGAAAGCACACAGTACAAACATTGGCATTAAACCATGCCCGATAGAGGGTGTCCCCCAAATGATCCCATACTCATACTATTTTCCTCTTGTGAAGAAGTATACCCCCTAAAATCCTCTAAAGAATTCCTGGGATTCCAAGCCCACAATGAAGACACAACAGGGGAGAGTATACCATGCCAATGGAGCACAAATGATGGCGTAACCGGCCGGAGGGGCGGGGCAGGGAGGGGAGCCCGACCCACGCTCAGAAATTTTGCCACCCCACCCCCAATTAGATATATAAAATGCACAAACGAATGGTTAGATCGTCAATTTCCCCCTCCCCAATATGTCGTTGCCCCCGCTTGCCCCCGCTTGCCCCACCCTAAATGGAAACGTATAATTTAACGCCACTGCGCACAAAGTGCCTACAGCTTCGTTAAGGAAGATCAACAATTAAATTAACTCGCCCTCGAATGATAAACGTACAAAGCAATTTTCTTGTTTGAAACAACAATCTCCAATTATGCACCTCGTAATAAATCGTCTGATCAAACGTGAATGTAAATTGTATTTACTTGTAAAATCGTTTGGAATAACCCCAGAGTACTTTGCACTGGGACTTATTCTTTGAAATTGCATTTTCCCATCTGAATAATGATTCATCCAAACCTCCCGCGAGTGAACGAGAGTATTTGATTTGCTTGATGTACGGGCGGTATGACTTCGTAAAAACATTCTCTCTTCCTGATCTGTTGTGAAGAATCCCTGACCAGGGGGTCTAAATAAAGACGCCATTAGGAGCAAGTCTTTGTTATTTCGACATCAATCATTCTCTGTTAATCATCAAACAAACTTGAAGACAACCGCCGGATATTAACAATAGAGAAATACACAGACACCGACTGAACATCGCTTAATATTAACCCATAATAGCATCATCACATTGTCGTTCTTAATGCTTATGTTGATGATGCTTTTATATACTTGAAACTACTCACAATATTTCCCAAGTCTGGACATTTTACTGATGGTCTATGGTTGTATGGTGCTCCGAAGGAAATTCAACTCATCTTCAACTTCAATTTATTTTCCACAGTATTAAGTATCAATCACAATGAGAGAATAACAGTTGGAAAATTTATAATGGAGCTATTAAAGCAAATGTAAAGCAAAAGTTCTCTAACTTTCACTTGACATCTTCGCCCAAAATAATTGCTCACCGCAAAACAAAATTCTGAAACAAGCTTTTTAATTTGGTGAGTGAGGTACACTGTATTAATTTATTTCAGATGACAAGAGAAGTTTTTCTGAGTCTACTTCTGAGGAATTGATGAAGATTCGTACCAGGATGTTGGAAGTATCTCAGGCAGCCAATGTTATCTGTCGACACACAGCCTTTGTATCTGTCGATCAGGAGACACTGGAACCACTACCGTCACCAATACAGGTAGATCAAACGCTATCAAACAGCAAAAGATACTATTTATTTAGCTAGTTATTTATTGGTCTTATTTATTCAGGTAGCCCATCAGTGATTCAAGTTTCTGCCCGGGATCCGCGAGACATATAAAATCATAGAACACTAAAAGTGATACTAAACAATTATTTAAGTGGTTTTTGAAGCTTTGCATGGTGTGGACAAAAAAGAAGTAACTATAACTGACAAAATAGGGAGACCGCCAACATAGCTCAGTTTGTAGAGCGCCGGCGCGTTAACCCGGAGGTCGTTGGTTCAAATCCCGCTTTAGTCACTTTTTCTTTGTTCAACCCCAAATCAATTACAAATGTACCTAGTCAGTTTCCCTTGTGGTTTGTTATTTGATATTTGAAATAAAAAGTCGCATCCCCTTAAAGTGATCCCCTGGCTTCCGCTTCCCAGGTTGTACCGTAAACTTGGATGTGATACCTGGTTACACGGCAGTTAACGGTTGTATATGGCTTCTGACTCCCGAACAAGGATATTACAATCAGCGAGATGTTTGCGGAGTGTGCATAAAACTCTCGCTATGGTTTGTGGTGGTTGTGAAAGGAACTGCGCCCAATGTCATAAAGCTGTTTAGCAGAAAATTTTGCTCAGAAAATTTCTTTGCTAAGCAAGAAATGAGTGGGGTACCAGTCACAGCAATGGTAACTGTATGGTATTTTGGCTGGTAACCTATTTTTCTTAAGCAAGAGTCTTCTGTGCTTAGCAAGTTGTTGTGTTTATGTAACCAGGGAGAGTTGAAGGAAAAGCCTTGGAACAATAATTATGCAGGTCTGATCAATTGGTTGTTTTATTTCTTGAAAATCAAAGGACAATCTTTATATCTTACTACCTGTAAGTTTAAACCAAGTAATTAAGGCAGTCTGTAAAACATAATAAATATAAAGAAAACATTAATTATCAATTAATTCAAACCTTAACTATCAACCGGTTCAGCGAAATAACCAATGCAAACCGTCAAATCAACGATCTTTAGGCCACGAAATTCACTGCGTTACACTCAAACAGTTATACTTAAATACTAAATAATTTAGATGCAAGTTCAACTATTTCTCAGCAATCCAATACATGAATGGAAATTATTGCATTACAATCAAGTTGATAATTAAAATACTTGATGAATTAACTGCAAGTCGGTTATCATAATTCTAGTACATGCACGAGGATTTCTATAACCACAAGTTGCCTTATAAAACATTCTGGTTTAAATAAAAACTCTTCAGGCTAGTATTTCAATATTCCGTACCTTCAGTAAAACAACAGTATCGTAACGTTGGTGGGTTATGGATAGAACTTCACGTCACACTGCAGTAGTCGGTCTGAAGACAAAATAATGTCATACACTCTGATAATTTACGAAGTAAGTGCATAACGTGGAATAAGAAAAATAGTAATTCGCCGGATAATTATTTATCTGATTCTTCTAATGCTCTAGAAATTACCAGTAAGGCCTACACCATTTGTAACTGGAAAAAGTTTGACTGGCATTGGATACAATTCCTACAAACGGGTCATAAAGTTGAATTCACTTAATAAAATATGCACAAGTGTTCAGTGTTAACTAGATGCCATCTGCAACATTATGAAACAATTACTACCACATTTCTCTAGCATTTCTACTAAAATTATTCTGCCGGGAATTTGAGGCAGTGAATCCTCTACGGGAGTACCCGTTTTTAACAATTCTAATATTAACGAAATTTACGGCAATTGAACATTACACCTTGAATTTACACTGCAGTGTTTCTGAAGGTTTGTTACAATAATTATTTTATACATTTTAACTCACCAATTCATAACTTGAACGCCATACTGTTGCCGGTTGAATCATTAAATGAATAGTTTAGCCCCCAGAAATTGCAACGTATACAAACTAATTTGGCTGAACTTAACAAACTAAGGAAAAGGAAACATAAAGTTATCTGTTCCCTACAGTCGACCTCTCGTCTTGACGGCAAATGCAGGAATGAACCCAAATTCCAGAAAAGGGAGTACATGTATCGCTAATTGACTGCAGGTATTTCAGCTATGACGTCCAGTCGTATTCATATGTTTGTGCCTACTGTTGGGTCACCGTGCTCAGGAATTTACCTTACCAATTTAATGAATATTCTCCCGGTGGATTTATTATCTAACACATTCCAACTTGGTATTTAATTTACGGGTGTGGCATTAAGGAATAACTTAAAATACTTTCTAGTACCGGTACGTAATCAATGACCGACATTTCTAGGTCAGCTGGTTACACTTACATGCTTTATGAAATTGGGCCCTTGTGGTTTAACCTCAATGTTTCAATTAGTATGCTGTGGGCCCAATTTCATAGAGCTGCTTAAGCACAGAAAGTAGCTAAGCACAACATAATTATGCTTACCAGAACAGGGTTACCAGCCAAAATACCATGTCACATGTACAATTTGTGACAGGTATCCTGCTCATTATTGCTAAGCAGGTATGTTTTAAGCAGTATCTTCTGCTTCAGCAGCTCTATGAAATTGGTCCCTGGTTGTCTTCAGGAGAATACTGGACTGTATTGCTGTGTGCCGATGAGTTTTAAAGTACCTTTCACTTGGATCAAGATTCAATTATGATCACAGTTTGAAAAGCTTTTCACTGATTTCTCCATTTCCTTTCGTGCTAAGGTGATCCAACCAACGCCTCGTATATCCAAGCCTGTTGGTAGACGTTCAATCCGCTTTGGCTACAGTAAAGGACTAGGACGAAGAATTTCGACATCATTCACTGATTCGGAAGAAGATGGCTTCTCGTCAGGACTTGGTAAACTTTCATGAAAATTACTGACAACTATTTCGACAAAGTCCCCATCCCAGGACAAGTCAGTTGTTTCCATGTCTTAACAGCTTTGTTCATTGTGTAGATCCTTGGGTAATTTGTATAAAATGAGTTTTTGTCAATATTTTAAGTGTTTTGAATAGAATTGCGTCGGGGATAAAGAATTATACTTTGTGTTGTTTTTACCTCACACCGATGTGTAATAAGCACTGTTCCCGAGTTCTGTGAAGGTGGAATCTACGGACTACTATGTACTGAGCTGGGATTCAATCCCACAATTCTTTATAAAGCTAACCATCAGACCACCGAGAATGCCAAGTGACTAGAGGCAAGCTCAAATCCTGTAGATAAGAGCTGGTACTGCAATCATTTAATAATATATACACATTTAAGGTCCTTTTTACTATTTCTTTCAACCAATTTCAAATTCTAGACAACTCTTCCTTTGCTTAAATTATTTTCACTTTATTTCTCCTCTATAATCAGGTCGATCAGACTCGGTGAGTTCCAGCCAATCACAATCTCAGCCTTACTCAGCTTCTCACTCATTGGATCTCCCACATGCTAATAGTCCTACGTGGACATCACATGATACACCAGAATGTGAGTCAATTACTATTTCATGTTTGTAATATAGATATAGGCCCAAAGGTAAATGTGTGCGGTTAACACTTAGACAATGTGAAGTCACTCTACTGCTATTTCAGAATTGTAATGTAGATAGTGCTGTTGAAATACCAAAGGGAAATGTTCTATGCAAAACAAAAATGAGGTTTAATGTTGCCAATTGTTTTATTTGATCAGTGATGGTCTTGTACATGAAAATGTCTACCTCTACTTCGGCAGAATATATAAGTCGGGATATAACCCAAAGAGCACTAGTTTAAATTTCTTGCCCAATGACACAAGTGGAGGGACCAAGATTCAAACCCACATTGTGATAACCCAGCCACCAGGGCCCAATTTCGTAGAGCTGCTTAAGCACAAAAATAACTAAGCACAACAAAATGCTTACCAGACTAAGGTTACCAGCCAATCTACTGTGTCACTTGTACAATTTGTGACTGGTATCCTGCTCATTTCTGCTTAGCAGAAAATTGTTAGGCAATATTTTCTGCTTAAGCAGCTCTATGAAATTCGGCCCTGAACTACTAGACCGCTCAACCATGACACCCTAAAGCATGCTAAGGTCCTGTTCATTGATTTTACCCTAATTTCATGATTTCTGTATTACTTTGCAGACAATTAGTGTTCATCTCACACAAACAGCAATATCGCTATCATGAAGATTCTCCAAAAGATTTAAGACTTTATTATCTAATTTGTATTTTATATTTACTTTATTAGGGTCAATTGCTGGGTCTTTCACAAATATCAACATCAGTAAGCCGAAACCATGGCAACTAGCTACTCGTCTCATTAAGCTTAGCAACCGTCTAAGTACCATGCCCTCCAAGAAACCACTCTTCAGAGCTATTGATATGATGGAAGGTGGAGGTAGGACCTTGAGTATGGAGACAGTTGAGCTGCATGCTTTGGTGAATGTCCAGCTCTCTAATGGGTCCTGGGAGCTTGATCAGGAATTATCAGAAGCTCTGGATATCCCCTTAGAAAGACTGAAGAGAGCCTCACCTCTCTGCATCACTGTCGGTGATGAAGAAAGTGTCTTTGAAGGTGAGATGGATACAAATCCTAAAGTATCAAGTCCAAGTAACATTGACACTGATGAAACTTATACCAGTCAGGAGAAGGATAAAGATGAGGATGAGGTTAAAGCAGTCGGGAGCCCACTTGATGGTGTTAAAGTCCCTACGACTTTACCGCAGTCTGATAGTGGATACCAGACAATGAGGTCATGTTTTTCATCCCCTGATGAATGTGTTCTAGGTGCTCTGACTATGACTTATTCGACACACGTTGAGTCATCTCAGACTGAGAGTAACGCAACGAAAAGTGAAGCCTGTAGCAGTCCAGGTAGTAAACGTCTAGGCTCTGATGATTCCGTTGGTGAGGTCTTGGAGAATAGAATGTGGGCTACTGTGCTTTCCTTAACTTGGTTGGAGCATAATTGTTCCTCTTTCTTCAACGAGTGGGAGTTACTTGCTGCCAAGGCTGACCGTTGGCTCAATGATCAACGCTTACCTCGTGGCTTTGATTTGCCCGGCCTGAAAGCTGCATCATATCAAGTCATTGTCTTATCAAGAAAGTATAGCTCTTAATAAGAAATTTAAAAAAATAATAGTCGAGTATTGTATTAAGCGCTCGTGTCCACCATAAGGTGCTGAAGGCGCTAGACAATTCTTATTCCTGGTCATCAGGCACTCTTTTAATAATTCATGGAAAGTTCTCAACTCCCTTGCGAGTATACAACCTTGGCAACCTGTTAGGCACTTAGGGGTTAATCAAACACAGTCCAGCCCTCACAGGTTCCTTTTAATACTCCTGGGTGAAGAGAAGCAGATTATGATTAAGAGTCGTCAGGGACACAAGTGCACAGTTTGACCGGTCTGGGATTCGAGCCCACATTCTGATGAACTTGAGTCCAGTGTGCCAGACTACTCGGCCACAACACTTCTTAATAATTGTCAATTATTTGCATGAACCCAAAGTAGTAATGAATTCAAACTGAGGTACTATAAAGAGACAAGCAAACAAAAACTCATGGCACTTAGCATAAACACCAAACTTAATCAGTTCAGAAAGTCATTCAAAATAATGGCATAATTATTACCGACAATCATTGCTTCTATAAACGACAAATTAGTACTTGTGAGTTTCTCACAAATATTCCACAAATATCACATTGAAGAGCCTTTAAAAGTACATTAAACTTTTAAAAAATCTTTCTTGACAGCATTGCTTTTAAAAATGAGCTGCCCCGTTTATGTCCTTTCATTATCTGAACTCTTGTCATAATGGTGCATTTACAAGTAATTTTACCAAGTGTGTATAATTATCTCCTTTAAGTCTGCTCAATTTAAAATGTATATAATCCAGATTACACAACTGTATCTAAAAGAAACTTCAAAAAGTTAAAGCAGCAGACTGGTTATGATAAAAGGTTCAAATTTATAAATACTTCATAACTAAATAGAATGTACATTAAGGCTTGTGCCTTGTCTATAATTGTCTATTCCTATCTCTATATCACTTATTTTGGTATGCGAAAAAAACAAAAGTGTTGATATGTTGGTACGTGAAAATAATTACATGGAGGAGGACGTGTATACAATCGCATCGATAGAAAGCTAAGTTTGAGGTTGGGTAAACTTATAGAAATCTTAAAGCATTTAGATGTCGTGGAAATAAAGAGGCCTTGAATGTTTTCGAATCCTTGGAATGTGCCTACCGGAACGCTTTCCTTTTTTCTTTTTGATTAAATTAAATCGAACAAATTTCAAATTCAGTTAATTGTAAAATGGTGCCATTTCAAAGCAGAAGAAATCGGAACTTGCTTTTAAATTTAATCGTTGTTTAGTCATCTATTAATGAAAATTTTAAAATAATTTGTTTAATTTTGTTTAATATCTACTTCCTTTGATCTGCAGCAAAAAATGTGAAAAGCTTAACTTAACTTATCTCATAGTGAAAGTCTTTCTTTGCATTCCAAAACTAATATGTGAGGTATTGTAAATAATTATAATTCAAAGTATTTATTGAACAATATATTTATGTATTTAATAAATAATATGTCTAATTTATATATTCCATTCTTATTCAATACAAGTAACAGTATATACTGATAATTGTAAGTAAAGTCACTGTTTCAGTCTTTTCCCAAACATTAAGTGACTGTCTTTTATTTATTTTGGTTTTTTTTATTATTCTATTCTCGGTGTTTATCAAGAAAACAATTTGTATGTGAAGTAACATTGGTTGAACACTATTATTAATCAAAAGGCCTTAACGTGCAAGCGTTTATTAAGGCGGTTCCGCCCAGTACTAATGCCTCAAGTAGAGTTGAAAATATTTGGTGGCCACGATGTCAATGTAGATTATAAAATAATACTTATACATAGAGAAGAACTATAAGAAGACGTTTGTAGCTGTTTGTTCCAATCGATTTAATTGTATGTGTGTAATTATTACAATTTCGCTCTTCAACTGAATATTATGTAGAATTGCTTATAATGTGTGTTAACTCTAACTGTAATAGCTGCCATCGGAATTTGTTACACAATTAATTTATTGCGTGTATTTTTTTAAATGATAATCGTCAGTAAGACAACTCGGTTAATCAATAAAAAGACAAAACCTAACTTTGTTAACCGCACTGAGTCTGTTCCTATTTATTCCCGGCCCATTGTTTTTAACTGCAGCAGGGGACAGAGGCTGGACCCCCCCCCCCCTCCACTCAGAACCCAGATTCTAAAAGTGGTCACGGCGGAGACCCCTTGCACATGACGTCACACGCTCAAAAAGCGCCCTCACTGAGGCAAAAAAGCGCCCTCACTGAGGCCAAAGGAGGCAAATCATTGGACGATAGCTGTTCTTTGTGCATAAAAACCAGCGTCCCTGTAGCGTGTCGCGTTATGCAAGGGGTCTATTGGGACCCCCCCCCCCCCTCGTTACGCCACTGCCATTACCATCCCCAATGAAAATGTCTAGCCTCGCCACTGTTTTTGAAGGAATAGGGATGTTGGCAGAATTTGTAGAGTCCTTTTGGGACATACATAAATCAAAAGGAAAAGGATAAGCAATTGGTAAAACCTTTTCTTTGCCGTCACTAGAGGGCGGATAGTTGGATTTATTCAGTTCAGACCACAGACATTATAATACCTGCTTAAGGCACAGACATAATACCTAGGTATTATATGTTTGTGGTTCAGACACCACGATTGCTTTGGATCTTCCATCCGCTCTGTCCGAATAATGCAGAAAGAAGCGTATTTTCTTTTTTCCTTTCTTATTTGCAGATTTTGTCATTTTAGGAAAATCGAGACACTATAGGCACTGATTTAGCCGGACTCCTTATGTTTTTGGTAAGATTGTTTGCATTAAATTGACCATCGGCAAAGTTTCAGCTTCTGTGTGCAAAATTCTAAGAACTTAATTATTTCAAATTATTGCGCCCTCTGCATGTGTAGATGGGACAGGTTGCCTTTTGCGCCCTCTGTTGTTCTAAAATGCGACAGTCAATCATGGAGGGAGATTTGATGTCAACAAAACTTCCAAAACTTCTTCTCGCAATATCTCCTTCAAGACCGTCCGTAGATACCTTATGAACTGGTCTTCAATGGCGGAAGTATCACTCCATGTTTTAAAGGTATGTTATGTAGCTGTATCGTCCGAAAAGCAGACATTTTGGGGTGTTTTTTTGCTTCCATTTTCTTAACACTTGTTGGGTACCTTCACCTTGCTTACCTGTTTTGCTGTTTACCATGGTAACTCGCTCGGTAAGCCATGAACAGTGCCTCTGCCTGTCGTCAGGGTCATTGTCAGAATTCTACCTCCATGCTGTCAGTCACTGTGTCGGTGTCAAGTGTCATTTCAACAGAGATAACTGAAATTCATTATTAAAAAGGTATGTTGAATTTACCTTCAGTGTATAGACTGCCGCCCGGAGATTGACAGTCTACATCATGTCATGTTGTACACGACACACTCAGCTCAGAGTGCATCGGTGTCCGATGGGTGGGCTGATGATCTGAACTTGACAAGCCTGAGCCAAAGTCTGATGTGTGGTGAAGGGTGAAGTGTTGTGTAATTTTTTACCATCCTGTTGTACTCATTCAGTTCACTGGAGAATCCAGGTGTTGAATTGGGAATGTCCCATTCAATTTTGAGACTGATTCAAATCACATTGGACTTAATTAGTTTTGAATTTCTGGCTATATAATCTTTCCATGCCTTTTTTGTCATGTGGAAATTAGAATTACATAATGTTGGTTACTGACAGTGACATGGTGAGGGGAAAAGTGTTGTGCAGTTTATGATGTGTATAACTATAAGAGTTCCACTTTCACTTAATATTACAGAAACTGTACTGTAGTCTATAGAGGCTGGGAGAACTGTCCTACATCAACCAACACCTCTCCAACATGGATGCTTAGTTTCATCTCCGAGTTGTGTCATGGAGGCTGGGAGAACTGCCCTACCAGTCAACCAGCACCTCTCCAACATGGATGCTGAGTTTCATCTCTGAGTTGTGACATGGAGGCTTGGAGAACTGCCCTACCAGTCAACCAGCACCTCTCTAAAATGGTTGCTTAGTCTCATCTGTGAGTTGTGAGTTGTTAATAATTGTTAGTTCTCGTTTTTAATCACAAACCATGTAAGGAAATTAACTGGAAACATCTGAAGTGTGTGTTAAGCACCGTATACTCAGTACTTTTTGAGTCCTGTGAAGAAGAAAAACCCCACAACTGTGATGAGGCATAACTACTCGGGTGGGATTTGATCCCATGACCCCCGTCATTCTAGAGCTGAGGCCAACTTCTTGGCGCTGCTTAAAATAAGCAAATTTTCGTGCTAACTATAGCTGAAAAATTTGCTTAAGCGTAAGCGTATTTCAGAGGTTATGAAGACAAATAGGCGGCCAGCTTCTGCGTTCACCATGAATTTGCATTGTTACGTAATTTATTTTCATACAGTAAGCACTGGAAGGTTAGCATGCCTTTTCGTGTGCTTTATGGTTAGCATTACAGTGCTATGAAATGGAAACTCGCACAGTAAGCAAATAAAAAAACGTTAAGCAGTTGTATGAAATTGGGCCCTAGTGCGTCTTACCACTAGACCACCGAGACTGCCCAGTAGCTAGAGGCAGCTAAGAATCACACCTGTGTAATATGCCTTTGGTTTTTTCGTTTTTTTTTACACTGGAGGACTTGGGAAAGCACTGAGTAATTAGTGCTTAACATACTTCGTTGGGGTAAAACACATATAATTATTCTTTATCACCAATCCAAAATAACATCAATTTTTCTTCAAGTTATTTCATAGTTTAGATCATTTTAATTTGCTATGAAAACTTTTGGTTTTTGCTTAATATTTTTTTTTTTTAGGTGACAAACTATTTACTCAGGAACACTTTTTTCCCAGAAAATGTTGCTGTAATACTTTTCTTTACAAACAAATTTTCTATATTTAAAAAAACTGTTGCCCCCTAGATTTTCATTGTCCACCCATTTTTCAGGCATTTGTTAAATTCTTATTCTTTGTGTATTTTAATAGGTTTTTGTTAAACCTGGCAATCTTTTTGGGAGATAATCAAAGGTCGTTCTTCAGAATATCATTGTTATCATCAGTAAATCCTGATACCATGGTGAGTTAAGCATCAATCATAATCATTAAAGATTTGATCCAAACCTAACCAAATTTTCAACCCTAATTCCTTATCCAACCCTAACCCCATATCTAACCCTAACCCCATGTCCAACCCTAACCCCATGTCCAACCCTAACCCCATGTCCAACCCTAACCCCATATCTAACCCTAACCCCATATCCAACCCTAACCCCATATCCAACCCTAACCCCATATCCAACCCTAACCCCATATCTAACCCTAACCCCATATCCAACCCTAACCCCATGTCCAACCCTAACCCCATATCCAACCCTAACCCCATATCAAACCCTAACCCCATATCTAACCCTAACCCCATATCTAACCCTAACCCCATATCCAACCCTAACCCCATATCCAACCCTAACCCATATCTAACCCTAACCCCATATCTAACCCTAACCCCATATCCAACCCTAACCCCATGTCCAACCCTAACCCCATATCCAACCCTAACCCCATATCCAACCCTAACCCCATATCCAACCCTAACCCCATATCTAACCCTAAACCCCATATCTAACCCTAACCCCATATCTAACCCTTACCACGGCCCCAATATCCAACCCTAACCCCAAATCCAACCCGAACCCCATGTCCAACCCTAACCCCATATCTAACCCTAACCCCATATCTAACCCTAACCCCATGTCCAACCCTAACCCCATAACTAACCCTAACCCCATAACTAACCCTAACCCCATATCTAACCCTAACCCCATATCCAACCCTAACCCCATATCCAACCCTAACCCCATAACTAACCCTAACCCCATATCTAACCCTAACCCCATATCCAACCCTAACCCCATATCCAACCCTAACCCCATATCCAACCCTAACCCCATAACTAACCCTAACCCCATATCTAACCCTAACCCCATATCCAACCCTAACCCCATATCCAACCCTAACCCCATATCTAACCCTAACCCCATATCCAACCCTAACCCCATATCTAACCCTAACCCCATATCTAACCCTAACCCCATATCTAACCCTAACCCCATATCCAACCCTAACCCCATATCCAACCCTAACCCCATATCCAACCCTAACCCCATATCTAACCCTAACCCCATATCCAACCCTTACCACGGCCCCAATATCCAACCCTAACCCCAAATCCAACCCGAACCCCATAACCATAAATTTGTTAATGTTTTCTTTTAAAAGACAATTTTGATGCAGTGCCAGGTTTAATCTTGTTTTGTTTTTGTTTTTAGAGAAACATAATGTTTTCTTGGTGCAGTGTTAGTATGTTCAGTCTAGTTAAATTGTGGAAGAGAAAAACAAATTTGGGGTGCAAAGTCAGGTACAATTTCTGAATTTTTTCTGTTTTGAGAAACATAATTTTTTTTTGTCAATTTGATGCCAAGTAAAATTTGATCAATGTTTTTACATCATTTTGGTTGTAGACATGCTGATATGATAAAGGAATGGTGTCAACCCAACTGTTCTACTGGGGATCTCTTGAATCCAACGAAGAAAGGAGCACCGAGTGGACCATCAAACATAGGATCCTACCTCACCTGCGTTGTGTAGAAGTCATTGCTGACTTGAGTTTTTAGAGTGTTGTGCAAGAGACACTGACTCTTGTAGATGATCTCTGAATAATAAAGCATCTTAACTATCCAGCTGATGCAGCATACTGTATAATCGGTTCCAACAATTTAATTCAGAAGCATATTTTGGTACAATCTAGTAAGGTTTGCGGTAACACCATGTACATAAATCTCACATCAGTTGTGGTGGTTCTAGTGAAAAGAACCATTAGTGAAACAACTCTACATTTTGATTATAACAGATATTTAGATACCAAGAGAGATTATGTACATGATGTTACAGTATACTTTACCTGATTATATTTCAAACATGCACTGTTGCAAATCTTACTGTTTTTTGTACTTTAATTTTAAATTCTTGAGAAACATATCAAGACATGATCTTGGCATGTGTTTGTGCAATTAAATAGAAAATGTCAAAGTGGTTTTTATTTTCACTGTTAAGGTTTTGATAAGCTTGAAGAGCTATCACAGCTAATTTACAGTGAAATTAATAATGGTTCAATTTTAAAAGACGAGAAAAGATTTCTAGTATGCTAATAATTTGGAGAATCGTTATTCATCAATTTGCTGGTTACATTATTTGTATGCAAAATTTAGCATGTATTCCATTTTAATGCAATTAAATAATATACACAATTTGTAATATCTCATTTCAAATGGTTATAGTAAATAAAAAACTTTACCAAAGAAAATATTGTATGTCTTTTATTTAAGATTTTGTGTTAACAGTTATTATATAATATAAAAAGTTTAGAAAGATACTTAAAATCTGGATACAAAGAACATTTCAAGAGGAAACCAATCAATTATTAGTTTTTCTTTTTTTTATTCCATCAAGCAAACAATTATTTTTTTGCAACTAGCCAAAAAACGTCATCAATCTCGGTCAATAGAGGGCGCTATTTATATATATAATTTGGAATAAATAAAGTCACAAAAAGCGCCCTTTTTCTACATATTTAACGTGTATCTGTATATACATACGTATTGCTATAGTTCGTTCTAATATTCATCAGGTCAAAAAATGTATGCTCCAACCCGGAACAAGCGGTGGCCTAGTGGATAAGCGCTCGGACATGAAGGGACAAGATCGGAAGACCTGCACGGTTCGAACCCCGGCAAGGACAAGCAAGCACGGACAAGACCAAGAGGACACAAGCAAGAGGAACGCACACGGACCCCACGGACGCAAAGAAGAGGAGGCAACACGGCGGGGATACACAAGAAGGAGGAGTGGACACGGAGAGGACGATGGAGGGGAGCGAGAGAGAGAGAGGGGAAGATGGAGGAGGTGGACCGGGCAGGAAAGGGAAGACGAAATCAATGTTTTAATTTAATTTCCTTTTTTTTCATTTTTTTTGAAAAAATAAAAAATTAACGGTCTTTCATTTTCTTAAAATCGCCTGAAACGCACGCTCGTTAATTATTTTCGTTTTCTGAAAAAAAAAAATTAAAATCGGGAAAAAAAAAATTAATGGTCTTTTATTTTCTTAAAATCGCCTGAAACGCATGCTCGTTAATTATTTTTGAAAAACAATTTTATTTCACTAAAAAAAAAAAAATTCACTGCTAAAAATTACTAAATTGCTTAATTATGTCCTTTAAACACCTTTAAACACCTTTAAACAGTGTACAACACAATATTCAAGCATACAATGGTATTCTACACGACTCACACATCAAACCAAGCAAAATTATTCACGAAAGATTACTTTTTCAATCAAAAATGCTTATTTACGACTTTGAAATAGTGTTAAACATTGTTTTAAGGTCTTGGCATTATTTTAGGACACAAATCGCTACAAATTCCCCAATCTTATTGCTCAGAATTACAATTTAGTGACTAACTGCTTTATTTTTCTCACTAAAGTGCCCAAAACAGTACAATAATGGGGGTTTTTAATGCATTTTTAGATCCAATAAGACTTTCAGAAACCCTGATATCTTCTCTTACAACCTAATTCTCCATTAAAATCTTATAACACAAGAACACAGAAATTTGGTATGTTTATGTTCATTCATTTTACAGTTTAAACGAAGGGTTGGGCTACAAGTAAATATTTCATCAGCTAATGTTTTAAAGACAGAGAAGTAGCAAGATATAGACAGGTACATGTACCTATCATTATAATCAGTGTTTTAGGAGCACTTGGAGACAGGGAACCAGACAGAAATGGCTGTAAATATGCATAAAAGGTGGGAGAGAATTACCTGAGCAATTGTATTGAGGCTTAGAAAGACCATCAACATTTCTATGTTTACGAGAAATGTATAGAGAATTTAAAAAACACATATGATGCCCTGTTTACACCAGATGATGTCTTAACGATTTTGTAGTAAATGCTTTGCATATGACATGATCTTCAAAAAACGCAATAATGCCGAAATATGGAAACATGTTTGTCACTCTAAGCTTCTTTACTTTATGAATAATAACACTATTTATGGAAGCTAATCATCCTTACTTGGTTACAACGTGTTCGAGCTGCAGGCATGCAAGGGCGCCTACGGCAGCCAGCCACATCAACCCATTTTGAACACGGAGCACAGCCAGAGATCGACAGTGTTTGATTTTTTCCGGAGGGAGGAAAACCAGGGGGCCCAGAGAAAAACCCTTGTGGCATAGGAGAGAATCGATGCGCAACTCTACTCATGGCCTTAGTCGGGAATCGAACCAGGGCCACATTGGTGAGAGGCGGCACTTTACGCACTACACCACCCATGCCACCCAAAATAATATTCTACAGTAATAATAATAATAACTAGTTCTTATATAGCGCATTTTACAATAAACGTCTCAATGCGCTTTACATTAGTGCCCTGGTCATTGGGCCAATAACATTCCTTTAACCTTTCTCAGCTCCCTGGGGAGTATACAACCCTGGGCAACCGTGGCGCTCCGAAGGCTTTTTCAAACACAATATCAACCTCTACCCTCGCAGGTACCCATTTACACCCCTGGGTGAAGAGAAGCAATTATAGTCAAGTGTCTTGCTCAAGGACACAAGTGCCATGACCGGGATTCGAACCCACAACCTGCTGACTAACCACCAGAACTTGAATTCGATGCTCTTAACCACTCGGCCTTGACACCCTACAGTAATGAATTAGCCTACTGAGTTTACGCACAATTTGCTTCTATCTAGATTTCCTTCATACGTTTAAAACAAGAGTAAATCTAACAAAATTGATCATCAAATAAAATCAAACTACTAATATCCAAGTGCACCTTGAGCTCGACTCTGACATCTGTTTACATGACAAATCAGTCAAAGACTGTACATGTACGTGCAGTAAACCAGGTACATCTGGGCCCAAGTTCATAAAGCTGTTACCGGTAAGCAAATTCTTGTGTTTTCATAGCAGAAAAACAGCCGTACGCAAAAGTGCATTCCATAAAGGATCAAGATGGATTGACACTGTGTGTGTAAATTCAAAATGTGTTTCTCATCTGCTTACGAGAAACCACCGGCAAGCTAGCCTTTTGCCTTGCTTATAGTTAAAAGTGTTTATGAAATCGTAATTCTGCTAATGGACGCTACATAACCAGAAAACTTCTGATATGGGTTTTACTTACAGGCGATGCTTATTGAAGAATTCTGTACTTACGGCGCCCTGTAAACCACGTTATAGGCTGTAGCAAGGCTAAAGCGCAAAATTCCACGATAAGCAGGGCAATGAAATTGGGCCCTGACCACAAGGCTTCATAAATGAATGCCAAACATTTACATCAAGTAATAAAATGTCATGAATAATTACTGTGGTGTGAAGCATTACTTTAAAGGCAGGGTATACTTTTGGTAATTGTCAAAGGAAGACCAGTATCCTCACTTCGTGTATCCCAAAATGCATAAAATAACAAAGCCTTTGGAAATTTTGGCTCAATTGTTCATCGAAGTTGCAAGAAAATAATGAAAGGAAAAAAAAAAAAAAACCTTGGGGATTAGATAGAATCGTGTGTTTTCAGATGCCTGAGAAAGGCTTCATGTCGGAAACCTTTCTCAGATTTAAATTTAGGGATGAAAAATCACCTCTCTCTGTAATACTACATTACTTCAAAGTGTGTCATTTCTAACAATGTTTTATAATATCAACAGCTCTCCAGTGCTCTTTACCAAGGAAGTTTTTATAGTCATTTTAACTTGTGGAGTAATTACCAAAAGTACATCCAGCCTTAAACACTACATAACAAAACCAGCCACAACTTGAGACTGTATACAATAAAGATCTGTTTATGCAATAACACTTGAAATCAGATTTTATTCATAAAGCTTTTGTATGTAACAATTTTGTTACTGAATGTTCTCCTTATGGATGTGGATTTTACTAAGAACCATCGTAAACAGACCTTTTTACAATAATACAACATCAGACGTACCTTAATATCCTAGTATTGAAAAATAATAAAGTTGACCAACTGAAGTAGCTTGAGGCAGTGAGAAGATGACGTATTTGAATTCATGATGGCACTGCATCTCCCGGGCTCTCTCTTCAGTCAGCAGGTGCATCTTTCGCACCGAGGCTTGTCATCAAATTGAGTGTCCTACAAAAAAGAAACAAAAGTAACAAACTGCATGAAGGTCAAATGCCTAAAGTCATTTTGAAGTTGTTTCGGACAAGAAAATAGGACAGATTTGGGGTAAATGGGGTAAAAAGTTTGGGGTGGGTCCAGCAGAGCAAACAAGTAGAATGAATTGAAACGTTTGATACCAATTTAAGTAGCAGGAGTAACACTAATGGGTTGGATCTACAATGGGGCGGGTCCATAATGGCAGACAAGTTGGGTACATGCATGTTTGGGATATATACAGATTTGAAGTAGAAGGGGTAACATGTTTGGGCGGATCCATAATGTTTAGGGGAGGGGGGGTCTAGCAGCAGACCCGGATGCATGTTTGAGATTTATACAGATTTGAAGTAGAAGGGGTAACGTGTTGGGGTTGGTCCATAATGTTTAGGGGAGGGGGGTCTAGAAGCAGACCCGGATGCATGTTTGAGATTTATACGGATTTGAAGTAGAAGGGGTGACGTGTTGGGGTTGGTCCATAATGTTTAGGGGGGGGTCTAGGAGCAGACCCGAATGCATGTTTGAGAATTATGCAGATTTGAAGTAGAAGGGGTAACGTGTTGGGGTTGGTCCATAATGTTTAGGGGAGGGGGTCTAGGAGCAGACCCGAATGCATGTTTGAGATTTATACAGATTTGAAGAAGAAGGGGTGACATGTTGGGGTTGGTCCATAATGTTTAGGGGAGGAGAGGGGGGTCTAGGAGCAGACCCGGATGCATGTTTGAGATTTATACAGATTTGAAGAAGAAGGGGTGACGTGTTGGGGTTGGTCCATAATGTTTAGGGGAGGAGAGGGGGGTCTAGGAGCAGACCCGGATGCATGTTTGAGATTTATACAGATTTGAAGAAGAAGGGGTGACATGTTGGGGTTGGTCCATAATGTTTAGGGGGGGTCTAGGAGCAGACCCGAATGCATGTTTGAGATTTATACAGATTTGAAGTAGAAGGGGTAACGTGTGAGGGTTGGTCCATAATGTTTAGGGGAGGGGGGGTCTAGGAGCAGAGACCCGGATGCATGTTTCAGATTTATACAGATTTGAAGTAGAAGGGGTAACATGTTAGGGTTGGCCCATAATGTTTAGGGGGGGTCTAGGAGCAGACCCGGATGCATGTTTGAGATTTATACAGATTTGAAGTAGAAGGGGTAACGTGTGAGGGTTGGTCCATAATGTTTAGGGGAGGGGGGGTCTAGGAGCAGACCCGGATGCATGTTTGAGATTTATACAGATTTGAAGTAGACGGGGTAACGTGTTGGGGTTGGTCCATAATGTTTAGGGGAGGAGAGGGGGGTCTAGGAGCAGACCCGGATGCATGTTTGAGATTTATACAGATTTGAAGTAGAAGGGGTAACGTGTTGGGGTTGGTCCATAATGTTTAGGGGAGGGGGGGGTCTAGGAGCAGACCCGGATGCATGTTTGAGATTTATACAGATTTGAAGTAGAAGGGGTAACGTGTTGGGGTTGGTCCATAATGTTTAGGGGAGGGGGGAGGTCTAGGAGCAGACCCGGATGCATGTTTGAGATTTATACAGATTTGAAGTAGAAGGGGTAACTTGTTGGGGTTGGTCCATAATGTTTAGGGGAGGGGGGGGGGTCTAGGAGCAGACCCGGATGCATGTTTGAGATTTATACAGATTTGAAGTAGAAGGGGTGACGTGTTGGGGTTGGTCCATAATGTTTAGGGGAGGGGGGTCTAGGAGCAGACCCGGATGCATGTTTGAGATTTATACAGATTTGAAGTAGAAGGGGTAACTTGTTGGGGTTGGTCCATAATGTTTAGGGGAGGGGGGAGGTCTAGGAGCAGACCCGGATGCATGTTTGAGATTTATACAGATTTGAAGAAGAAGGGGTGACGTGTTGGGGTTGGTCCATATTGTTTAGGGGAGGGGGGGGGGTCTAGGAGCAGACCCGGATGCATGTTTGAGATTTATACAGATTTGAAGTAGAAGGGGTAACTTGTTGGGGTTGGTCCATAATGTTTAGGGGAGGGGGGAGGTCTAGGAGCAGACCCGGATGCATGTTTGAGATTTATACAGATTTGAAGTAGAAGGAGTAACATGTTTGGGCGGATCCATAATGTTTAGGGGAGGGGGGTCTAGGAGCAGACCCGGATGTTTGTTTGAGATTTATACAGATTTGAAGTAGAAGGGGTAACGTGTTGGGGTTGGTCCATAATGTTTAGGGGGGTCTCGGAGCAGACCCCGATGCATGTTTGAGATTTATACAGAACGAAGTAGAAGGGGTAACGTGTTGGGGTTGGTCCATAATGTTTAGGGGAGGGGGGGTCTAGGAGCAGACCCAGATGCATGTTTGAGATTTATACAGATTTGAAGTAGAAGGGGTAACTTGTCGGGGTTGGTCCATAATGTTTAGGGGAGGGGGGGGGGTCTAGGAGCAGACCCGGATGCATGTTTGAGATTTATACAGATTTGAAGTAGAAGGGGTAACGTGTTGGGGTTGGTCCATAATGTTAAGGGGAGGGGGGGTCTAGGAGCAGACCCGGATGCATGTTTGAGATTTATACAGATTTGAAGTAGAAGGGGTAACGTGTGAGGGTTGGTCCATAATGTTTAGGGGAGGGGGGGGTCTAGGAGCAGACCCGGATGCATGTTTGAGATTTATACAGATTTGAAGTAGACGGGGTAACGTGTTGGGGTTGGTCCATAATGTTTAGGGGAGGAGAGGGGGGTCTAGGAGCAGACCCGGATGCATGTTTGAGATTTATACAGATTTGAAGTAGAAGGGGTAACGTGTTGGGGTTGGTCCATAATGTTAAGGGGAGGGGGGGTCTAGGAGCAGACCCGGATGCATGTTTGAGATTTATACAGATTTGAAGTAGAAGGGGTAACGTGTTGGGGTTGGTCCATAATGTTTAGGGGAGGGGGGGGTCTAGGAGCAGACCCGGATGCATGTTTGAGATTTATACAGATTTGAAGTAGAAGGGGTAACGTGTTGGGGTTGGTCCATAATGTTTAGGGGAGGGGGGGGGGTCTAGGAGCAGACCCGGATGCATGTTTGAGATTTATACAGATTTGAAGTAGAAGGGGTAACGTGTTGGAATGGTCCATAATGTTTAGGGGAGGAGAGGGGGTCTAGGAGCAGACCCGGATGCATGTTTGAGATTTATACAGATTTGAAGTAGACGGGGTAACGTGTTGGGGTTGGTCCATAATGTTGAGGGGAGGAGAGGGGTCTAGGAGCAGACCCGGATGCATGTTTGAGATTTATACAGATTTGAAGTAGAGGGGGTAACGTGTTGGGGTTGGTCCATAATGGCAGACAAATGGGTGGCATGTTTGTCATATTCCGGGATGGGCCTAGAATGGCAAACAAGAGCATAAAGGGCAGAGATCTGAAGAGTGGACATATGGGTAAACGGTTCTGGATGATTTGCAGATTTAATACTAGAAAAGAGGAGAGTATGTGAATAGTTTGAAAAGTGGGATCTCTGATTGTAATGGATCTATTAAAGTTAGGTTTTTTTATGAGATGCTCATGATCGGGGGTAGAGGTGGTTGTTTTATTCTTTTAAAGCGAGGAGTGGGTTGTGTTGACACACTCAGAAACCAGTAACCACCTGTTCTTAATAAGACTTTATCTCAAGTTTTTCCCTTGAGCCCCATCCCCTCCTCCCAAGGCAGTGTATTTCTCAGCCCCCTCCAACAAATTCATGTAGTTTCATGGTTTGTCACTGGTGTTAAAGGCACTGAACACGTTTGGTAATTGTCAAAGACCAGTGTTATCACTTGGTGTATCCCAACATATGCATAAAATAACAATCCTGTGAAAATTTGGGCTTAATTGGTCATCAAAGTTGCAAGAAAATGATGAAAGAAAAAACACCCTTGTTTTACAAATTTGTGTGCTTTCAGATAGGAATCAAAACTTCCTGAAAGAAGTTTTTATTATTTTAGTGAGAAATTACCTCTTTCTCAAAACTACGTTACTTCAGAGGGATTCGTTTCCTACAATGTTTTATACTATCAACAGCTCTCTGTTGCTTGTTACCAAGTAAGTTTTTATGCTAATATTTGTTTTGAGTCATTACCAAACGTGTACGATACCTTTAAGGTGGGGGTCAATTTCTGAAGTCCAGTAAAGTTGTTGGAGATGAGAGTCAAAGTATAGATAATGCTTCAAGAAACACAAGGGGCCACTTTACAAATTATTTAACAATATCTTAACATGTAAGTTTTGGAAAACTTACCAGCAGCATTTAAGAGGTTGAATGAGCTGATAATCCTAAGCTGAAGGGTTGATTATGAGTCATACAGTCCCAGTGTTCAATCCAAGAACATTACGTACAAGAACCACAAGGCATCTGTAGTGGGGGAAAAAACAGAATCAAAGACACATCAATTAACATGTAAATTACTTCGTAGTACAATTTGCATAATGTTAACAACTTTTTCTTATTTTAATGCATGTGTATACAAAAAAACACCCCCACTCAAAAGTACATTGTACAAGTTTTGAAGCATAAATGCTGCAAATATAGTTTGATGATTAAAACTGAGTTTGAAAAGTGGGAGTTTTGTTGTGACAGAAATTAATGTAGAAAAGAGGGAGCATAAAGGGGCGGATCTGAAAAGTGAACAGTAGATGTTTGGTTGCTATGGATACAGATAAATGTAGGTAGAAAAGAGGAGAGAATAAAGGAGACGGATCTGAAAAGTGAACAGTAGGGTGTTTGGTTGCTATGGATACAGATAAGTTTGTGTAGAAAAGAGGAGAGCATAAAGGGGGCGGATCTAAAAAGTGAATTATTGTTGGTTGGTTTTTTTTTTTAACTTAAAAACAAATTGGTCCGAGCTGTGATTGTTGATACGTTCCAATCATTCTTAGTTCAAGGTAGTTGAGCTAATCATTATCATTGATCCTCCCGACAATCATAGGCAGGATCGGATCAAAGTTTACGATTATTGTAATATGAATGATGAGAATTTTTCAGCAATGCATTCACTTGCGACATGTGTTTAGTGATTGTCGTTGGAGCAGGGTGCTTGTTAAAAACTCAAACAGTAGAGATGTACAGTTGGGTCATTCCATGTTAAATCAACAGAGAATTTCCCTTGACCACTCAGATTTTTTTCAAATTTTAAGGATCGATTGGGACCCATGAGAAACGGCAAAAAAAATCAAAATTTTTGCTCTAGGCCTCTTAATTAATGAGATACAGGCTTTTAGCTTTGCCGTCTGTGCTAGAGACCATGAATCTTGAAAGAAACTTGGAACTAAATTCAAGAACTTCTACAGTGAGCAAAGATTATGAGTCTGTTCCAGGCAGTCTGACTTCACATAGCATATTTATAAAGTTGAAAACATGTTCAGCCACTGTGTTACTGACACACATGACTGAGACTGAGTGTTAAAAATGTGTTAAGGCTATGTTTTTTAGGAAGGTTGTTGAATCTTCGTACAGTGTCAGTAAAGTGCAGTGACACTCAGTGTCAGCGACAATGAAACTGACAAGTGACAGCTGAGCTTTAATTCAAGTTCATAGGACGGTACCAATACTCTGTGATCACTGGGACAGGAATCGTATTTATAAAACGGTGTAGAATATTTCTTTGCTTAATTAAAAAAAGAGGCTAACATCGCATGGACAGTCATGACAGAACATAGCCCCATTAATAGTGCCAAATTCTCTGGACTTCCTCCGATCCTTGGCCCTACGCCCACGTACCTCCAGGAGGTGACATTTGTTTTCGAAAAGAAACTCACGTTTTTATGCCGAGATTTTTTCCCCAGTTGTCACTTATTGTAGCTCATTTGTGGACAGCACATTAATTCGAAAAAGAGCTCACTCGTTTTGGTGTAATTTATGAAGAAAATCGGCGGTGTTACTGACACGGTTTGACTACAGGGCTAATTTCAAGTAAGACCAAGACATGTTTGAGCGAGTATTAGCCCTGTTTTGGTAGGTCTCCGTTTCCCCGTTCCATACTGCCACAGTCACGGTCATGACGGTAGTGGCAGAGCAACGGGCGGGGACTGCCCCCACAGCATGCACAGCAGGCCTGCAGCAGGCAGGGCATGCAGGGCCCAAAAGTCAGTGCAACAACAACAGCAAAACCAGTTGTCAAAAACTTTCCTTTTAATCCTTTTAAACATATCGATACACGCCAAAAGACATATAAACTAATTCTAGATGCAATCATTTATAAAATGGACGACAAATACGCACTTACAAGGATTCTGAGGTGAAGATACTTTTATTTGAAGATACTCGTGAGCAGACGACAATGTTGTTCGCTTTTTGCACTGACAGCCAGACATCGAGTGCACATGCGCGGCTCTGGAAAAGGAGATAGCGCGGGCGCCCTCTTTTGAGATCAATTATGTTAAGGTAAAAGAGGGCGGGATAACTTCTGGTAGGGGGTAGCCGCAAACTATTTGGGGAGGGGAGATTAAAGTAATTTCGAACATTTCATTGATGTGAGTAAAATCTACTTGTATTTGTAAAGGGTATCTTTAAACATATTTCCCTTTTCTACGGAAAATACACAGCTCTGGGGTGGTGGGTTGGGGGGTTGCAGGGGTAGGGGAGTCAAAGAGGCAATTTCTCCCCCTTTCAATAATGATGCAATATCATTGAATTTCAATGAAAAAAACAATATGCCATACCACCTCCCCTTACACACAAATACCCTCCCCCTTACCCCAAAAGAAGGAAAACAACAAGCCCCTGCCCCAACTAAACCATTAAAACAAACAACCTTATGAAAAACATCAGGGTGGATTGAAAGTATGGGGGGGTCATTTAAAATATATTCATTACACAAAACACAGTAGGAGGTCTCAAAATGTATTTCTAAGTTATTTTATTTTATTTTCAAAAGCACAAAATAAGCAAATTAAAGTGCCCTTTGCATTTTACCATGATCCAAAAGAGATGATATATTCAGCCAGGTCACATGATTGCTTATTTTTCATAAGGTACAAAGTCAGAGTGTCGTATTTTTTGAATAATTAGCACAAATAACATCCACAAGTGTAAAACAATCAGTATTTTGTTAATATTTGTTTCCTTGCATTCTCTTATTAAATGATCATACAAAGCAACAAATATAGTACTAGACTTACACACAAGTCGTTTAACTGTTTGTTGTGATGATACTGTAATGGCCCTCCCGCCAATATCATGATACTGTTGCTGTTCTTGCGAGACTGCTGGCTGCTGCAAGACTACTGCTGTCATTACTCTGGCCCCATTGAGTAGTTGGGAGCCAGCAGTCTCTTGAGAGAGCAGTAGTCTTGTAAGAGCAGTCTCCCCCCAAGAGAGCAGCAATATTGTGAGATTTGCGGGAGAGCCGTTACACTATCACCGCAACAAACACTTAACGACTTGGCCCAATTTCATAGAGCTGCTTAAGCAGGAAATATTGCTTAATAATTTTCTGCTAAGCATAAAGGAGCAGGATACCGGTCATAAAATGTGCATGTTACATGGTATTTTGGCTGGTAACCTTATTCTGGTAAGCATCATTATTTTGTGCTTAGGTACTTTTTGTGCTTAAGCAGCTCTATGAAATTGGGCCCTGGACACAAGTCGAACACAGTACCAGACTTGAACTATGACATCATAGATGTATCTAAACATTACATAGCGAGTTCAGTGTTATTTTGTCATCATACAAAAATGTATATTTGTGTCTGGTTCCCTGAGTGCATAAGTATTTATCAACACCAAGTCTCATTGTAATGAGAACCCAACTATTTTCCCTTCTTGCCTTGGTTTGGTAACACTGATTAGATGGAGTCATATAAGGTGGTTTAAAGTAGAATTAGGGAAACTAACAGTGAGTGTAATAATAACTCTGATATACACTGGTAGTACAACACTTTATAATTGAAACATGTCAGGCTCCATGCCACAACCAGGCACTCCCTTGCCAAAACTCAAAACTGGGTTTATTTCCTCATCAACTAGATGAGAAGACTAGATGAGAAGAAAGCAATTAAATATTACCTAATTTATGTCTACCAAATGTAAGTATTTCTCCAGAATATTTAAAGGCATCGTACACGTTTGGTAATTGTCAAAGACCAGTGTTCTCACTTGGTGTATCCCAACATATGCATAAAATAACAAGCCTGTGAAAATTTGGGCTCAATTGGTCATCGAAGTTGCAAGAAAATGATGAAAGAAAAAACACCCTTGTTGTACAAATTTGTGTGCTTTCAGATAGAAATAAAAACTTCTTGCAAGAAGTTTTTATTATTTTAGTGAGAAATTACCTCTTTCTCAAAAACTACGTTACTTCAGAGGGAGTCAATTCTCACAATGTTTTATACAACAGCTCTCCGTTGCTCGTTGCCAAGTCAGTTTTTATGCTAATATATATTTTGAGTAATTACAAAACGTGTACAGTGGTGTGCCTTTAAGACATCACATCACTTTGAAATCACAGCTGATGTTTGGTTGTCTTCACTTTTAATGTCATTTCACTATTTCTTAGAAGGGTCTGATTTGGGCAATGGGAGTCTCTAATGGTTTCACCTTTACTTTCATTTCATACTACATGTACTCAGCTATAAATGGTTTTTTTACAGTAACATGTACATGGGTCCCTGTTTAAAGGGTCTGTATACGTTTAGTAATGACTCTGAAAATTAAAGGCAATAAAAACTTATTTGGTAAGAAGTACAGCAGCTTTGGAAAGTATATTGCATTTTGAGAAACTTTTCACTTAGAAATACTGCGGTTATGGAAAAAGATATCACTTTATATTCCCCCAAAATTTGAATCTGTGTATTCCAACTGCATATTATTTTTCCTGCGTGAACAAACCGCTCCAGATTTTCGGCAATATCTCGAAAACGCTACCATCTTTTGCAATGAAATTTTCACAGGTTACTTTTGTGGTAAAAATCCACAACTACATGGGATTAAAACAAACAGTTGGTTCCAATTACAAAACGTATACATGGACTTCCCTTTAAAGGAAGGACCATGTCTCTCTGGGAAGCTAGTTCCACGCAATCTCAAAGAGAAAAGAAACATCCTCACTTCAATTTTCACATATTCTATTTGGAATTTATTTTGTGCTTCTCCATTACACCATCTGCATACAGTGCAGTTGGTTTCCTCCAAGTTGTCTGTAAAAATTACCTCATAAGACAAGACCCTAACACAGATTTCTGGATCCATATATGATATATCTGGGACAAAAATTAAATACATTTGATTACAGAAGTTTGTTTGAAATAAACAAGATAAGTGGACTGTATTTAAATAAAAATAACATTCAAAAGTACTTTGTGAAAAGGTTGAACAAGTTTGTTTTAAGAAAACATTTAATTTACCACTTGACTTTTTCCCCTGCTTGATTTCACTATTTAATTGAAATTTTCACAAGTTTGCACTATTTATCTTTGAAAAGAAGGTGATTTACATTACCTGTTGACTCAATGCTACTAACCACTTGCACTGACATCACGAGCAGCCAATATCTGCCGATTGTCTGCCATTTTAGGAATCAAATTTCACATAAAGATATGGTGCATGTCCAACCACATGAGTGTCACTTAAAATGCACCCTGTGCAGTAACACACAGGAAATCTGACTCCCAAAATTGTGCTACCAAGGTTTATCGAATGATGTTAGTTGAATTGGGTCAATTGCATTCCTTTAAGTTCAAGGAGGCATCAATCTAAGGACAATACACAGTTTGTAAATCAGACCAAAAATGGCAGGAAGAAAATAATCTCAGATCTTCTTGATAGTCAAATTTCATTACTGTTAAAATCTTTAAAAACCCATACAACGTTTTACTAATAAAGGCTAGAGCACCATATGAGTAATGTAATTGTTTACCTGGCAGTTTACGTTATTTTGTTTTCCAACTATCCTGAGCTAAATCCTCTTTGGTGATTGGACGTTTAAACCACAGAGCAAGAAGAATAAGGGCGTGGCAGACATGGAGGGAGGCGGAGCTTAGAGATGTTGATGGGTAGGTGTTCCAACACAGCTCGATAACCCCCAAAATCAAAATCCTACATGAGAAAAATATAAACACAAACATAAATGAAAAGTTTGTATACAAAAATTAACTTCAGTCTATGAAAAGTCAATATTGATAACAAAATCAAAGTATCGGTAGACTAAGTTATTCAGTGCTCAGAATTTGATACAAAAATTCTATTCAAAATTTGGATACAAAAATGGTGAATAGGTTTGAGAATGAAATATTCTTTTGGAAGTTTCTTTTTATTTTGGAGAAAATTTCAAATCTTATAACAATAGTAAAGTAATTTTTGCCACCTTTTTATAAAAAAGAGTACTCTCTGGACACATGTGAAAATGTTGATAATGTTGAACCAATAGCAGTATGCACCACGTCACTACAAAAATATGCGACAGTTATCCAAGTGAAGATGTGAGAAGGAATAATTTATAAAATTTTGGGTTATCTTACCTGAAGACAGATGGCAAATTAGTCGTCCAGAGAAGGTACGGTAAAGTGTGGAAATACCAGACGTAGAATTGGTAGTGAAGTGATCTGCTGAATGCCACCCCAATGAAATTAGCTGCGAAGAGACTTCCAACGATATGTGTAGTGGGGTTAAGGAAATAATAATATGATGAAATAAAAACAGGGCTAAGTAAAGCTACAATCAACTGATTGATTAGATACAGGGGTGAGAGTCATTGCTGATGGAAAGGTCTGCAACTTACTGTAGGATCTAAATTATGAAGCACGTTGAACCTAACTCAGTCTGCAGTCGGGTTGGCGTAGTTGTATCTCTCTTCACCTTCCACCTCTAGGACCCTGGTTCAAATCCCACTGGGGGCACTATGTGGATTGGGTTTTTAGTCCCTGCCTGATTGTGTGGGTTTTCTTCCCATATCTACAACTGAGACTTCTTTCCTTGTTTTCTATAGTATAGTGATTAAATTTGCTCTTCTAAAAATCCTTGGCTTCACAACCAGAATTATTAAATGATAATGAAAATGAAAATGAAATGAAACTCTTTAAAGCTACTCTTTGAAGTCTGCATATTTTGCTTCCCAAACCTGGAATGCACTCACTATCTCCATCAGAGAATCCGACTCTTTAAGCAAGTTCAAAAAGTGTATTAAGAATTATTTGTACTCAATCTAATGCTCTGCGTTCTTAATGTAGAGGTAATTTATAAATACTGTTTATGTATGAGTGTATGTATGTTAAAAAGTTGGCATTTCCACTTTTTGGTACCACTTAGAGTTATACATTTTCTCAGGGAGCTTTAGTGAACAGTATCAAGTTTGATTTCAGATAAAAGTGTCATCCCTGTAAAAGCAACAAAACCTCTCCAGCAAACCACAAGTAACTATCAAAGGATATAATTATCTCCTATGACAATTGTCCTTTCCTCCTCTTTTGGTTTTGGTAAGAGTGCAAAAATTCCGCCTCGCCTCCTGGAAAGAAAAAAATATAGAAGGAATGGATTAACAGACATCAAATCTTTGGGGAAAATCCTGAAGACTGCAGGGCTCCCAGCTCAAAATTGTTACTGGACCAGAATCAAATTGTGCAAAAACAAAAGCAAAATGTTGTACCTGTTCCAGCGATGTATGACGAATAAAGCTATAAGGATGACATGTAGTGCAAGAAGTGACAACTGGAAATGTCGATTCAGGAAAAGTTCTTCGGATACGAATCTCCAGTTGACTGTCCATTTGAAGAAGAATTGTCGGCCAAGGTCAAAAGATCTTATGATGTATCCAGATGGATTAACTTGAAGGAATGGGACAGCAACAACGACCTGTTGAGATCATGATTAATATGGTAATCTGTTTAGGATTGATAATTCTCTGAATAAAGTAATGGTTGAAGCTTTGCATGATGTGGATAATAAGAAGTAACTATTGTTAGTATTTCTTACAGGTACAACCATGTAAAGAACTGTTGGCTCTGAAACCGTTGGTTTGGCCACTGGTCCAGCACAACTAAGATCCTTCCCACCTAACTTTGCATCCCTCCAGAAGAATTTAAGCCTAAGCAGCAGCAGCAGCAGCAGCAGCAGCAGTACCAGCAGTCTCCCGAAGACAAGCAGAGTACATCGTTCAGAATGTTGAAACAATACCAACAGCTCAATAGGTTGCTGAATAGCTTTAGATTTTGCTGAAACGTTTCAGAATTAAACTTTTTTGACAAAATAGGGATTTGTACCTGTATGACTGCACAAATGAGGAGCCGTGGGATGGTTGCCCAGAAACCAAACTCAGTCAGTAGCAAGAGAAGTAGAGCAGGAGAGAAGAGCAGAATGTTCATCTTCACTGACACACCAATGCTGAAACAAATACATGATGGTATGAAAAGAGTTATGAAAGTACAAGGTTGGTGCAGTGTACCAAAGACCCATACCCCCTACTCAGATGACCCTCCCATAGGTGTGACTCCAAGATGCCTCAAATTCTTCCAACGCTGCAAGGTTCTGCGAATCAAGGTGAGAGCCTACTCATGATTTCTCACAAGACAACAACAAATCCCGGTGCTTATTATGAAAACCTTTGTTGTCTTTCCTTTGTCAAGTTTCATTGTGGCAACGATATTTTCAAAGGAAAACGATTACTCCAGAAGCTCCAAAAAGATCAGAAAAATAATACCGTGCATGGGCATGGAAAATTATTTGGAATATCGACCCGAAGTGATAAAACTATGTAAGCCAACCGTTCTACTTGTCTCACCTGAACCAAAAGCAGCCCCAGTTCCACCTCCCATCCATAAAAAGATTTATTGCCAGATAAAGGAAAAACATCGCTACAGGATCATTGAACATCCGTAAGATGTAGATGGAATGGATACGATAAGACGCACAGCACATGAAGAATAAGACGTATGGTGGAACCTACACAAGGAAGTATTCAAAAACAAAAAGTCAATAGTTGTAAACCTGGAATTCCTTTCTACTCTTCTGTCAAAACCTGAGACAATTGGTGGCAGAGTTGTGGCCATACTTAAGTTCTGGTCTTGTTAAGAGTATAGACCATTATCATGCTGCCTCAATATATTTAGTCTTGCTCCTCTTGTGGAAATAGCATTACTCGATACTGATTCTCATTCTACTAGAAATGTACCAGACTATTTTTCCCTTCAAGCCTTGATTAGGTTGATTTGAGTGTTGAGTGGCAGGGAAAAAAAGATGGTGGCCTTATGACAATGGTCTATGGTTTCAAGTCCCGGTCTTGGCACTTGTATCCTTGAGCAAGACAGTGACAGTCCAAGCTTCATGACCTTAACCAAGATTTACGATAGCATAAAAAACTGTACTAATAACAATAACACACAATTCTTATACAGCGTTTCATCAAACCTGACAGGTGTCTCAAAGCACTCACTACTTTGACAAAAGGCATGCAGAGCTATGTTTCAATTATGAGACCATTTATATAGCAGAGCACCTTGTATTGCAAGTGTTCAATGCAATATGGCGCAGTGTACTGCCAACCAGTGTAGGGGGCATTGAGACAATGACCATGACCACCAAGGCAATGGTCAGGAGCACCAAGGCAATGGCCAGGGGTACATAGGCAATGGCCAGGGGTTTGTAGGCAATGACCAGGGGCACCAAGGCAATGACCAGGGGCACCAAGGCAATGACCAGGGGCACCAAGACAATGGCCAGGAGCGCCAAGGCAATGGCCAGGAGCACCAAGGCAATGGCCAGGGGCACCAAGGCAATGGCCAGGGGAATGAAGGCAATGGCCAGGGGTATGTAGGCAATGGCCAGGGGCACCAAGGCAATGACCAGGGGCACCAAGGGAATGACCAGGGGCACCAAGGCAATGACCAGGGGCACCAAGGCAATGGCCAGGGGTACGTAAGATATGGCCAGGGGTATGTAGGCAATGACCAGGGGCACCAAGGCAATGACCAGGGGCACCAAGGCAATGGCCAGGAGCGCCAAGGCAATGACCAGGAGCACCAAGGCAATGGCCAGGGGCATGGCAGCAATTACCTCTGACCTGACACCTCCATGAAATATCAGGCCTGAACATTTGCTCATCACTGAAAACTTTAACAAGAGTCAATGAGAGAGAACCTACCCTCTTTGTTCTGTTGTAGATTCTGAAGACAAGCAGAAGAGTTATCAAATAGAGACCAGCAAAGATGAACTGAGCAAGTCTTATATTCTGTCCTTTGTCCGTCATGTAATACAACCCCATAAAGATGTACACAAACCCTGCAGGATAACTAAAAGGGAAAGGAAATAAAAATAAAACAGTAATTAAACAAAAATATTGAAGTCTGTCATTTAGTTTATAGCATTACTGGGTTCTCCCCATGTACAAGCTAGCTTATTGGGCCGAAAACCATATAGAATGCTCCAAATTGCACAGTAGGGCTTTGAAAACCAAGAAAAACACCAAGTAGAAAACATTTCGAAGACCTTGTTTCAATTCAGCGCGCTTCGGCCAAACATCCAAACATTTTGGCCCAGAATGCCCCCAGTTTTGAACAAACCTGGGGAGAACCCTGAGCAAGACTCATATCATAGAGTGATAGTTTTTAAAACTAGGGCTAGCATGTGTATTACCCGCGATACAAAGTGCTTTGCAATCTAAGGTAGTTCAGTGAGTAATTGGCCGGATGGTTTCGGGCGATACAGTGACTGATACTGCAAGGTATTTTTCTGAGAATCGGCAAGACTACTTTTTCCATCTTACACTAATGGTCCAGTTCCTCCTTTGAGCTGCATGTAGTCATACGTTCCATTGATAACACCTTCTACTTCATCCATGTACGCTTCCCAATCAATCTCTGTATCTGAACAAACAAAACCATCAAATAAAATCAATGAAATTATATATACATGTAGTCCATACCAATACATTGGTATGGAATAGTGAATCAGTTACCATCCTCTAGTTTTAAGAATGTGTGACCACATGACATACTGAGTTAGCAGCCATATTTTTTTCCTTAAGGTGAGGAATCTGAAAAACTGTGAGAATTTATCGATTTTTGCAAAAATGTTTTGCGGAGTTGATTTTCTGGACCCACGCAATGCTCAATGGGAGTACAAAGAACACATAGAGCCTAATTTTGGCAAGATCTGTTCTCAAAATGTATGCATGTAAACGTGAAGGGCAAAAAGTTTTGAATAGGATAGGTCACTTAGTAATATATCATATGATGTTATGGAGCTGAGACGATAGCGAAACGAACCTCAGTCACTTCAATAGTGTACTCAGAAAAAAAATAGTTCTAGGAGTACGAGTACGTCCTGACCAGCCCCATTTAAATAAAGCATGGAGGTACAAGTTGACACAACAGTGTCCAGAAGTGTCCACAGCTGTGAAAGTGTGAGTGTGACATATAGACCAACTGGTGCTGTACTCCTTTTTCGAAATTTTGACATCATCGGTAAATTTTGAAAAAGGAGTACAGCGCCCCAGTTACTGGGTCTAAGTGTGACACTACTCAGCTCAGCTCATGGGGTCGGGACTGAGACTAGACTAAGACTAAATAAGAGAAATAGTAGACTGAGTGAGACTGAGTGAGACTGAGAGTGAAGGAGACCTGGCCCATTTTCTTTTTAATTAAGCACAAAAACTTGCTAAGCACAGAAAACTCTTGCTTAAGAAAAATAGGTTACCAGCCAAAATACCATACAGTTACCAAGGCTGTGACTGGTACCCAACTCATTTCTTGCTAAAACAAATAAATTTGCTGAGCAGAATTTTCTGCTAAAGAGCAATTAGAAATTGGGCCCTGGGCCTAATTTCATAGAGCTGCTAAGCACATCAATTTGCTCAGCATGAAATTTCTTCCTTGATAAAAACAGGATTACCAACCCGCCAACCAAATTTCAACGTCCGTGACTTTCAGGATAAGCAAACAACAGCTGAATAACAAGCAATATGCAACACATGGAAATTTGTTTGGTAACCCTGTTTTTACCAAGGAAGAAATTTCATGCTAAGCAAATTGTTGTGCTTAGCAGCTCTATGAAATTCGGCCCTGGTCTGGGCCCAATTTCATAATAATAGAGCTGCTTAAGCACTAAGTGGTAAGCACAAACAAAATTATGCTTAGCAAAATAAGGAAACCGACCAAAATACCATTTCGCATGTACTATTTGTGTCTGGTATCCTGCTCATTTTTGGTTAGCAGGAAATTGTTAAGCAATATTTTCTGCTTATTAAGCAGCTCTATGAAATTGGGCCCTGGACAGCAGGGGAGACGAGTGGTGAGAGGTGCATACGGACGCATGCATGCGTAAAAACTTACATTTCACATTCTGGATAACGAGGATATTTACGACTATTTCAGCCAACCACAGCATTCCAGCTGTCATCCAAAGGTAGCTAGGATCAAACAGAAGACCATGCACTAAATTCCTACATCTTTTCACCAAACTTTCTCGTGCCATTTCGCCAAAAAACTCCTCAAATTCGTGCATAAACCTTAAATAAAACTGTTGACGGATGCAAAGTAGAAATCACCGCGCAAGTTCGGAATTTGCCTGCGCGCAAGCTAATAACTTGTCTGCATAAATATCAAGCCTGCGCGGATTTCCACTTTGCGCTCAACAAAACCAACCAAATGATACACGGTCTTGATGGTACTTTGCTCCTAGATAGCAAATAGTACTTACGTTCGAAACCAGTGAAATTTCAGCAACAGCTGATAACCTCTGACCTTTGTCCTCAAGAGGTAAACAAAATGGCTGAGTTAATTTGCCGGTGGCTGTCAAAATTGAGCGTGTTTTTTCTTCTATTTGTATCGTACGTGGAGGGGCAAGTCTGCACATATTATGGTAATGAATATTTCTTAATCATCTCATAATTATATAGGCACAGTTTAATATGGAATATAGTCTCTCTTTTTTTCAGATTTATTCGTTGAAAAACACGAGCGGTCAAGCGGTAAAAAAAGAGCTTCGAACTCGAGCTCTGCTGGTGTTTCTGATTAGCATGAGAGTGTGGCCTGTGGGTTCGAGCATGGTTCGAGACACAGTCGTGACACTTGTGTCCTCAACTTAAGCAAGGCACTTAATTAACCATTATTGCTTCTTCATTCCGATTGGACGTAAAGCCGTAGGTCCCGTGTGTTTTAAAAACTATCAATCAATGCACGTAAAAAAAGACCCTTCTCCGTTGCATACAACGCGACGGAGTCCAGGGTATAAAGGTCCTCAGGCATTGCAACAAAATTTGTAACCATTTTTTATCATATTTTTACCTTTTTGAGGAAGCTGAAGCGTGACTCACATGTTCCTTGTGTCCTGAACCTTACGCCTGCTCTATTCAGAATTGCCAATTTTATCCTTGGATGACATGATTGTGAAAATAAAATGGAAATTGACACATTCGTTGCGACAACCTCAACTGACATGGAACCAAGTCCACAAAAGAGGGCGCTGTCTAACCCGTAACACTGAACGCTTTTTCTTCCGGGCGGCAACACGACGGAGTCGCAGCGCCAGTGCACAACTTGGACTTATTTTCGGAAATAATGTCATTCATGGATGTATTTGATAGGTTTTGAACTCAGCAAAAGTGTAATTAAAGGCACCAAGAATAAGTGAATGGAGTTTCAGCTTCTCAAATTAGGTAAAAATATTTTAAAATGTTACTCAAAATTTTGTTCGCATTGTAAAGGATCTTTATACCCAGGATGTCAGTGCAGTGGCACTGACTGACGTCCTACCAGGGCTAGATACACACTGTACTTATCGCTAGTGACACTCAGACAGTAGTGAGTAGTAGTGTATGATTGTATGTATAGTAAGACTAGAGAAGGGGTTCGCCCGCGGTGTGTCTAGCAGTGCGTTTATCTTCAATCATGATTTGGAGGCTATACTCAAAAGGAAAAAGAAGAAGACAGGAAAAGGAATTTGAAAATGCAATCTTGCTATGATTGGTAAAGTCAGCTAGTGTAAACTATCCGATCGTGCACATTGCTTGGTTGTCTTAATGTTCATTTAAAAAGATGGGCAGTTAGAGGAGTTCTGTGAGTGTGATTGATAACATTTTTAGTGTTTTAGTTAATTGAATAATAACTGAGTTAACTTACTTAATAAAGTAACAAAGTAAGATTGTTTTGCTTAAAAAAAATTGTTTATAATCTTATTCTTATTTTTGATTTCAAATCATTTTCAAACTATTGCTTGAATATTTTAGGCAACTACAGGTATGCGGCTCCAGAATACAACCTGTCCAACTGCACATGGTATCGTGATATGTCATGCTGTAAGAGAACAGAAGTCTCTTCAGTATTTGGGAGTATGTTCAAGATATACGGATACACAGAGAGATGTCACTCACGCCTCAACTACATGATGTGTTATTTCTGCAGTCCCAATCAGATTGACTGGTATGACTCGTAAGTATCACACAGCCCATGAAACTGATATCATGTAGATCGTGTCACCCTGCCTAGGAGTAAATACTGACTTAATATTTGGCTCTTTAAAGGGATTGTATACGTTTGGTTATTGGAACTCACTGTTTGTTTCAATCCTATATAGTTGTAGATACATACCATAAAACTAACCTGTGAAAATGAAAAAGTTATTATCATATCACAATGCCTATGAATATCTCTCTCTTCCGTTCTTGCAATCCATGACTACTCTTACGTACTTCCTTTGAAGCTAAGATGCTAAAGACCATGTGACCTGTGACATCACATGTTTACAAAAGAGCCACAGAGCCTTGACTCCCTACAGGCCTGATTTGTACAACAGCTCAATGGAAGAACACATTGAATTATATATTTTAATGAGATTGCACAGTCCAGTTTTTATAAATTTAGTGATATGAAGAAAGGGGGCACATCTCAAAACTTGTTTAAATGCTGTTATTTTTGATAACTCAAAAACTTAGGTGGAAATTCCCATGTAGTATCTTGCCTGCCAGAAACACCCTGGAATGTACAAGATCACTCTTTTTTATACAGTGCTTTAACACAAAACCAAGTAATATTTGTTATAACTTTGGTTTATTTTCTTCCAGAAAAGTTGTTATTTGCTCTGAGTTCTGTGATGAAACCTTTGAAGAATGTAAGGACGCTCAACTCAAAGGTTCCTCAATTGGAGAGAAATACGAGTCGGGACGAAACTTCTGTATGGCCAATAATTTTGAGGTAGTTCAAGGAAGAGAGCGATGCTTCAACTTTGACCCGACTGCATTTGATACTGCTGCCATCAATCCTCATGGCTATCTTGTCACCATGTCTGCATTGTTTCTGGCCATTGCACTGGTCAGTTTTTAAATCCGTGACAGGAGAGTTACTGTAGTATTTTGTCATTAGTTCAAAAAAACTTCCTTGACTGCAAATATTTGTTTTCCAACAGGTACTAGCATTGTGCGGTTGACTTGTTTAAACCTTTAAACAAATAAACACCTTAAACTCATTTTGAAATTTGGTAAACAGTTATAAACAAAATCAAAATTTCAAAGTTTGATCAACCTTTTTCACCGATGTCTGTCAAAGAATTTTCTTTATCTATTTAGTAACTTTTTGTAGCAAGTCATTGTATTCTGTGTAATTCTGGACAACCAACTGTAATCTAAATTATTACATTGTAACCAATGTTCATTCAATAACGGATTAACATTTGTTTTTGATTTTCCCATGCCTCTGGACTAACGCTGACTTGCCTTTTCACAGGCTCCAATTACTCAGTGTTACAGATCCATTTACTCAGTATTACAGATTAGCAACAGCTTTGGATTTTGTTATCTATGAATGTTACGCCAGCCGGTCATCCAAAATTCCCTTGAAAAACACTGTGGAATTTTGTAAACGGATCACAGAAGTTTTGTTTAATCGGTTAACATCTGAAGACATGAAATTAAACCACAGTGAGTTCAAGTTGAGTTTTGTGTGCAGGGTCGGTGTGAGAATGATTCACATCCCAAATCAACCTGCTATAAGGATCAGGCCAGAAGGAAAGCACTTATAATTTCACCTTTGACTAATCCAAACCAAAAAATAGGGGTGGCATAATTTGATTCTACGTTCAATTTGTCTTATTCTTTCAGGGCAAATAGCAGAACCCTACACGAACACCCCTCTGCTCCACCACGGTATTTATTGGAAGTGAATAAACATTAATTACAGTGTTTCTTAGTTAAATTAAAGCCACTTTTTGTTTCTTGCCAATTGTTTGCACAAAAAAGAGTTTAAAATGTAGCGTGGGTTATTGCAAGGTTTTTGTCTATAAGTATTCAAAGCCATTTTCAAATTTGAAATTAACAATCAGTAAGACATGGACACTTTTCTGTATTATTGTAATAATTATACACTGCAATATTTGTGTCATTAATATTTATGTGATAAAACGTTTTTTTAAAGTGTTTTTAAGAATCGCATAGTGTATTCCAATGTTATGCTTTGTTTTTTTTATAGAACTCAGTACTAACAGCTTGTTACTTTAAAGCAGGGTTAATGATATTGGTTAAACGTGTATGCGTTAATAATGTGTAGATACATTATACATATTTATATTAATTAGGAAAATATTTATAAGCAATGTACTTAAATTATTATGTTTTAAATTATTGTGAATTCAGCCAAATTGAATTTACAAATCAAAATATTTAGTTGTAATCTTTGTAGTTTATAAACAGAATGTGATGATTTTATTTCAGAGGCTAGTGATTTATAAGTAATGTGATTAATTACGAATTATTGTGAAGTGTGATGTAGTCATGCAGACCTGATGCTTCCTTCTTGTAGTGGCAAGGTAGTTTTGCATTGTTTAAGGGCACCTCAATGAGGGAAATGTCAAGTTGTATTGGAACATTTCAAGGGGCACCAAGGGAACAATGAGGGGGCAAGGAGGCATTTGCTTCTGTAAATTATCAGGACTGTGTAGACTTGTGAATCTTGCAATAAATAAGGGCAGGGTTTGTTGATAGAGGGGCATTATACAATCTTCACAGAAAAAAAGGAAGAAATATTGTTTTGTTTTGCGCTCACAATGCCTGTAGAATTGTGCAATATTATTTATTAATAAACTTTATAAGGTTGCTGTGTGGAAGTGGCAAGCAATTCTGCACGATGACAAACACTAACCTCAATGTTGGGGACAATTATGAAAACATTTGATAAAAATATATACAATGTGCTGAGCTTGAAATATATGTGTCAGATAAGTGTTGCACAGCAGTACACAATTCAAAATTTGCAATCTATGGTATTTTATAAATATTCGTAACATTGTTACCGGTGTAATGTTATTTTGTCACATTTATGGAGCTCCAAGGTCAATAGTGTTGAATAATCTTTGGAAGGATTTCCAACAGTATGTTTATCAGTTTGTTTTGTAAGCTTAAAGTACCCCTGAAATATCGATTCTAAAACAAATATGTTAGACATAGCATTTATATTATATAAATCGTTTTTTAAATATGTTCGATGTGTAATAAAAGTCATGGTTATAGACAATAACTACTCTCCGTGTGCATTAATAAATTGTGAGGCTACACACACCATCAGATAGTCTTTGGGTCTCGATGGATGAGTGAGTTTCTGTGTGAAAAGCTCAATTTTAGTTCTGTCATGGAAGACTAACGATATGTAACAAAACGTATGGAACTTTTAACCACTTGCCATCAAACAAAATGTACATAGCGCCCTCTCGTGAATCAAACTCGGGGGGGGGGGGTGGGCTGGGTGGTTGTGAAAAGAACGAGCCACGTCTGGTCATTAAAAAAACATGGTCATTGATAATAACATACTTTTTGTGTGCAGTAAATGTAATGTCATACATTTCGATTCAGATAATTGTCGGTTTTCAATGGATGACAGAGTTTTTGTGTGAAAATTGTTTGTACATAGAAAAAAACGTATGGAAACTTCCACTCATCTTATCGAACCAAATGTACATAGCGCCCTCTCGTGAGGGAGAACGAAAAGAAAATGGCTACAACCACATTGAAGAATGAAACTTTTTGCACTCCGGCCATAGCCACTGCCAAAGTCATTTTAATTCGGGCATGACATTTAACTTTTATTTCAGTCCACCATGAGAGAAATGGGCAATCCACAATAAAAAGAAAGGTCAAAAGGCAAAAGAAAAGAAACGGCAACTTGATAGCTGAATAAATAAATTAACAAAACTGTTGATGAAGCGCTCGACACATGAAGCAAAGAAGAGCAAATAACAAAACAACCTTTAACATTCTATAGACCAAATGCATATGACGTCACACGCCAAAAACAGTCCCTCACTGGGGTCAACGAAGAGCTATCCACCTTGGCTCAAAGATGGCGGCCAATGCAAGGGACTATAAATGATTCATTGCAACCTCGTTGATGCTGCACTTAAGGATCACAGAATCAAGTTTTCAGGGACAATCCATTATGAATGGGAGGGGGTCTTTCGTCCAAATGCTTTTTGGCTGCATGGTTAGTCATTGTCAAGCAGGGAGAGTAATTAATCATTAGTAACCGTGTTAATGTTTAATAACCGAGTTATTATTAAACCACAACTTGTCTGTGTGTAATCAGAACCGAAGCAACATGATGTCCGCCGACCTTGTCCATTCGACCGGGAATTGCTGGGTACTTCTGCTCATACTCCCCCTCAGCACAAACCTCTATTTATGCCAGACTAAAGTTTGAGTTTGAAGGACAAAAAGGTTATCTAAACACAAACACCTTTATAGATAATGATATGTGCCATACTGCCTTGACCACACTGTATGTATGTCAAAGTTCGTTATTAGTAAAATTTTATTTAAAAAAACTCAAAATTATACCTGTTCCCTTTAAACAATATTTTGTCCAATTAACTTCGACAAACAAAAATAATAATAATAATAATTAATTAATTATTTAATTAGGTAATTAAATAAAATTAAAAAATTACATGTGACGTCATTACTTTGGCGAGAAATTTAGAAATGCTTGTGCTATATACCAAAAAAGTACGTGCCTGTAAGGAAGTTCAGACTTGGTTTGGTAACTTTATGTTCCATCAGTGACGTCACATTATGAGCAAGGCCTGTTTTTGTGGGATTTCCCTCAGAGCATAACTTTAAGTGTGGAGAAACTGAAAAGAAAAAAAAAGGCGATTTGCAAAAGGATTTTCAGCATTCAATTGAATTACAAACGTTTACATGGAATGGCAAACATCCTTTAGAATCCAGCAAAACATCCTAAACTGTCCAAGTATATTTGTTATTTTTGACTTGAGCGAAGCATGGTTGAAGTTACATACTTGAGCGTATCTTGGAGCAGTTGGTTGAGATTCGATTTTAAACAGATGAAAAATGCCCTGAAAACAATTGCCTTAAAAGCTTCAATTCCGAAAACATTAGCTTGACTGAATAATGTCCCTTTAGCGTTCCGAGAAAAATTCACTGACAAATTGTATATACAAATGATTACAGGCAGTAATATCCAGAGAGTAGTTTCAGACCTGTGATTGATTAGCCTACATTCTGGTTTAAAAAGGAGGACATTAATTGTACTAATATTAACTTCAGACAGGAACCCACTGGTAATTTATTAGGCTTATTTCCTGTACGTCTTCACAGTCTGGCGTTAGGTTTATGTAGATTGACGGATGAAGTCGGACAAAAATAACACTATTATTTCGGGTTCATTAAATTTAGAGACAAAGGATCAATGAGACAATGTGATAATAAAACTCCAACCCCCGCCCATCATTCGTGCTTGCACTCGTCCTTTCATAAAGCAGAACATATTGCCGAGCAAGTTTCTTTGCTAAGCAAGTTTCTTTGCTGAGCAAATTGATGATTGGGGCACCAATCACATCAATGTGTTTTTTCATCAACTTCACGTTTTTTTGGCAGGCTACCTGTTTCTGCTAAGCAAGCTTTAGGCCTATTGGTGCATAGCAAGTTTTTGTGCTTACAGGCTTTGGTGAGCCCAGGGCCCAATTTCATATAGTTGTTTATGCAGACAATTTTGCTTACAAATTGTGTGCTTAGCAAAAATTAGCAGGATACCAGTCAGAAATGGTGCATGGGTCATGGTATTTTGGTTGGTAACCTTATTCCAGTAAGCATAATTTTGTTGTGCTTAGCTACATTTTGTGCTCAAGCAGCTCTGTGAAATTGGGCCCAGATTGATGACGTCAACAACAGGCCCGCGAGAGCAGGGGGTGCTGTGGGTGCTGCAGCACCCCAACTTTTTGGATGGGGGTGCTGGAATATACTAAAGCAATCCCCTACTTTTAGTAAATATGTTTCGATTATTTAATTATTTTCGACCCCATTCCCATCGCTCGAGTTTGCTGAAAAGGATGAACACAATAGTTTTTGAAGGCTTTTAATTGATGGCATCAATGCTCCTACTGATTAATTGCCAAGTCATAAGTTTTTGAAATTTTTATGATGATGTTCAATTCAATGCTGTACAACCGTCGTTTATTACTGGGGTTTTTTATGTGAGTACAAAGCAAAACAACACTATAACTGCTTTTGTTTATTATTATAATAATAAAAGGCCAAGTAGGCGAGCATGTTTTCCCAAAACATGCAATACAAAATTGAACCAAAGGTTGAACTTTGCTTGACATTTGAGTTACAATGCACATAGTACTGTTTTATCTGCCCACGGTATGAAGAGCCTGCGGCGAACGTAAGGTAAATTGTTTGGGGCACAAAAGGCGCGTTGATTTTAAAGGACCATTTCTGGCTAATTAAAAATTTGTTCTCGTTTGCCTTTTTCTTTAACAAAATCTTATTATTCTGTGCATTTACTGGTACGCTCGTTTTCAACGCTTTTGTTGTGGCGTTTACTATTTTTTACAAGATAATTTTACGTGGAGGTAAAAACAAATAGATTGTCTGCGTGTAATACAACATAAATGCTTATACTACTATATTATTATAATACTATACTAAACTATAAAATCATTTACATCGTGCTCTCGTAAAAAAAAACCAACTGTAGTCACATGTGCTTTGCACAAGAAAAGCCAATTCAAGAAACAATAAACAACAAGATTAAGAGCTTTTCTGGCGGCTGCCAGTGAAGATTCACGACGGATGTTGTGAGGTAATTTGTTCCACATGGTGGGCCCTAATATTTTGTGCTGACAACTTCAAAGGTCCATATTTTAAGGGTTGGGGACGTGCCCCCACCCCCTCCACATAGTTACACCATTGTGACGAGCCAACCATTTAGGCCCTATTAATAATTTATTTAAACATAATTTAAAACCCTTCCGTGTAGAATCCTTGAACAAAATGAACATGGTGATTTGGATAATGGAGAGTTTTATATAAAAAAACTCCCCATTATTCAAAGTACCACGAACAAACAAAAAGAAATGCAATAAACAACGACTTGTTTACAAAATACATTGACGATAATTTATAACTCAAATTATAGACCGACAGTGCTGAAGGGAAGGGTACATGAAGGTCGTAAAATTTAATATTATATCGTGCGGCTGTGTGCAAAAGCCAAAAGGATGCAACATTCTCTGAAAGTGAATACGTCTTTCACAAACTGAAAAAAAAATGTTAAAAAAAATCGATACATTAAAAGACAAATTACCGATGTGCGGAGTAAAGATACACTGAGTGCTTTGTTGAGACGCATTCCAGTATCACTGATGGTTTTTTTCTGATGTGTTTTTTTCTTTTAGGTTTTTTTGTCTTTTATTTCTTGTATTTTGCTTGCTGTGTAAGTTTCTCGACGTGTAAAGATATTTCTTAATGCATTTTAAGAATTAATGTTAATATCGTAAATTTATCTGGAGCTAAAATTGTTAGAAAGACATGTTTAGAAACGAATGACATCATTAGAATATTTGATAATTATATCCATTTAACACAAATTATACACTGTTATCTATTAGAGAAATAGAGATACTTATGCTATGTCCGTACGCGTGTCATGGACGATTTTACTCGAAAATGTTAATTTCAACTTTAAATTTAAACTATTTTCCTTGATTTGAGAAAGTTACAAGCTTCCATCTAAAGTATAGCACGAACTAAAAATCGCCAATGATAAGTGTATTTAATAAAAAAAAATTATTATTATTATTATCGGGACCCCGATGTTATTTCACGTCCATCAGCCATACGTCATGTACAATTTGCATAATACATGTATTTTGTGCATTGTCCGTGGCGTGTGCAATTCGTTTTCCGTTTTTCATCTGTCTAAATTCGTTCCGAGAAAAGACTATGTATTAAAAACAAAAATATTTCGGCGAAAATCGGGCCATGCGAGTTTAATAGGCCTATATAGCCCCAATATTATGTGGGAAAGTCTCGCGCATTTTAAAAGTTAAAGTGCACGATTTTGTTGTCTTCACACGTATAATATATAAAGCGAAGCACAAAAGTTGTTAAATAATATTCATATGGGTGAGAGTTGCACGATCTGGTCCAGAGATTCGCAATTGGGCGAGATCGACAGATTTGCTCATAAGGTGACGTCCATTAACTAACAGTAACCACTGTCAGCATGAATACATTAATACATATAGCATTGTATAAATCGACCCAGATTAAGAAATAATTGTCAATGGGGGAAATGCCTGGTAAAGGAACTATTCAGCTTCAATATAAACAATAACATAACCCATTAGACCAATGATTATGTATTTATATCGAAGGATGTTGAGGGCTTGTTGAGAGGAAACGGTGTTGGTAACACATCCGTTAAACACCAGACAGAATATTCACCTTATCTCGTCCACCTGGCATATTTGCAACTGTGACCAGAGGTTAGAGTGACTTGTTACCATGGAAACATAGGTTTAGATTTCCAACGGAAACCGGTAGTCTTGACAGATTCAAGGTTTGAGATTCCATACACCTGGTGTTTTTTTTTAAATGGACTGAACGAACTTAGGGATATTGGGCCCACCTGCAGAGAGAGAGTTGGCGCGCGGCATAATCCCAATGGGTGGTAAGCTGTTCCTCTTGGCAAACGAACACAATCACTTCGGAAATTGCGTTCATGGAAATTCAACACTTTTTTGTTTCAATACTCAAGAAAAATCAACAGAATACATCGCGCTGGGTGTTTTGTGACGACTGAAGACCGAGAAAGACAACTTGTGGTATTCAACATACAACAGTCGTTGACCATCTCAACAGCTGTTTTTTAAAACAAGGCTGCAGAGAAAGAGGGTGATATTTAAAGCCTCTCATAAAAGAGCCGTTGATTTTACGGATGCAGAATAATGTTAGAGCGTGTGGGCAGTATCATCAAAATGTTCACAATGTGACGCACGCTGTGAAGTGGGTTCCGAACCACGGAAATATAGCATGACACTTTCCGCTGGTCATCAGCAGACCCCACCGAGTTCCTTCTACCATGATATTATTCAGTCGAACAAGTCTAGGAAAAGTAGTTCAGCATCGAGAGCTCCTGTTATCTCGTCAACGGAATTGCGCTCAGACATTTGGCTATAGCATGCACCTATGTGTGCTCCGTTTGCGAAGATGCGGTACACAAACACAGAGAACGAAGTTAATTGGAATATTGAGCTGAGTTATTTTGCTAGGCAACTTTAGGACCCACACAGGCTTCACCGTGTTCAGCCGTCAACTATTACTGCGACTTTGTGAAAGTTGTGAAGCGTTCTTCAGAGATGATAGCAGGATTGGAAAGTGAATTGTACTGACAATCGAGAACAATGACGACCTTTTCCAATGAGTCCGCGCCTTTTTCTACCACATCTATGGAGAATGTGAGCGATTTCTCCCCCACACCGGTGACAAACACTGTCACAGACCCCCATATACGACATATCTCCCAAACTGAGCAAGTTTTTGAAGCTTTTATACTCTGTGTGATCAATCTCATTGCCTTCGGAGGGAATGTCCTTCTATGGTGTGTGGTTGTCAGGAATAAGTCTTTAAGAACAACCTCAAATGCCTTAGTGTTGTGTCTGAGCAGTGCGGACATTCTGGTGTCTGTCGTGAATATTCCGATGACAATTATCGCCATTATCAAAGGTGATCGATTCTTTACTGACAGTGTATGTGTTGCTCTCGGCTTTGCCAACATGACATTTTTTATTGGGTCTGTCATGTCACTTGCAGCTATTAGTCTTAACCGATATGTACTTATTGTACATCCTAATCGATTCAAGACTGTGTACACAGTTCGAAACACCGGAAAAGTCATCATACGTAAGTATCCTTATAATCTTTATAATTAGGCCTATCATATAATAGTTTTTTTCTTTGGAACTCCTTTCGTACTTTCGAGGGAATTGATGTCTGCAAACTAAGAGTCGAAACAACAGAAAAGTCATCATATTTATACTTATTTCTTGTGGAAATGGGTTTTCGATGTGTGTTTTTCTTTGAGATTACTACGTACAATGTATTTAACTCAAATTTTTCAAGGGAAATAAGCGTGTTTTAAATATATTGCAAACTATTAACTGCTAAATGCCGGGGGTCTTTTTCTTCGGAAACGTACGGTCCTGTTTCAGGAAACATCTGCAATAAAACAAATTTTGGGTTTTTTGGAAAGTAGATTTTCCAATGAATCAGTGGTATGCTATACCGGTATGTTTATATTTAGCATGAATCGAGGGAAATGGTAAAGCAATAGCGAAAACAAAACAAATACTGTACGACAGAATAATTTGTATCATCAAGTTATAAATTACAAGGGATTTTGTTTTGTTTTACCCAGTCAGTTTCCCTTGTGGTTTATAACTGAAAGCACTGGACACTATGGTAATTAATCAAAATAATTGTTAGCATAACGATCAATGGAGAGCTGTTGATAGTATAAAAACATTGTGAGAAACGGCTCCCTCTGAAGTAACGTCGTTTTTGAGAAAAAAGTAATTTCTCAGTAAAATAAGAATTCATTTCGAGACCTCACGCGTGAGGTCTCTAAATCACATCTGAAAGCACACAACTTCGTGTGACAAGGGTGTTTTTTCTTCCATTATTATCTCGCAACTTCGATGACCAATTGAGTTCAAATTTTCACAGGTTTATTATTTTGTGCATATGTTGAGATACACCAAGTGAGAAAACTGGTCTTTGACAATTACCAAACGTGTCCAGTGTCTTTAAGGTGACCCTGGCTGCCGCTTCTCAGGTTGTATCGTAAACTAGGGTGTGATCCCTGGCTACACGGCAGTTGCAGGTTGAATGGTTTCTGACTGCATGAGAACCCCCCCCCCCCCAAAGGATCATTATTGGAACTAATTAGCCACAGAATGGAGAGAGCAAGCCAAGCACGACCAGTTGTATCATGGAGGTCAACAATTAGACAATTAAACAATTTTACCTCCATGGCAATTGTATTTAGTCCGATACAACCACCATGGGATTCATATTATATTAAGCAAATTTGACATTCAACCAAATGGTATTACGCTACCGTCTGAACTGGTAATGGTATTGCATTCCACTGAAAAGTTGTCCACCCAACCTCACCCGCCACCACATCCACTCCCTTAAGAAAGGAAAAATAATATCAGTCGACTCTCTGAATTCATAGGTTTCCGACTGCGGTTTTATGTATGACTAGCCATGGAGGTAGAATTAGACTAGCAAACAACATAAGTTCTTTGTCAAATGTAGTTTGCTTCTACACAAGATGACGAGCTTCAAAACTAAGCCTTAAAGGCATCGTACACGTTTTGAAATTGTCAAAGACCAGTGTTCTCACTTGCCATGGTGTATCCCAACATATGCATAAAATAACAAGCCTGTGAAAATTTGGGCTCAATTGGTCATCGAAGTTGCAAGAAAATGATGAAAGAAAAAACACCCTTGTTGTACAAATTTGTGTGCTTTCAGTTAGGAATAAAAACTTCTTGCAAGAAGTTTTTATTATTTTAGTAAGAAATTACCTCTTTCTCAAAAACTACGTTACTTCAGAGGGAGTCGTTTCTCACAATGTGTTATGCTATCAACAGCTCTCTGTTGCTCGTTACCAAGTAAGTTTTTATGCTATTAAATATTTTGAGTAATTACCAAACGTGTACGATGCCTTTAAAAAAATACAAACAAAATTGAAGAATTCTCTCCTGGAATCAATACCAGTACTATATTGATTGAATTTGAGATTTAGATGCGAGTCGTGTTTTCAGAAAGAAGGATTTGTGTATAGCCTCGAGCTCGTGTCGTTTAAATGACGATATTAAATTTGAAGAAATTCCGATTCCTGTGTTTTAGAGGCAAAGGGACATTTCCGGTCAACAAGCCGAGCTTGAAGTAAAATTCACTGATGCGTTATCAGACTTCCATTTAGATAATTCCCTTCAATGTAAATGCTAAACTGACTAAATGCTAAATCCTAACCCGACCTAACAGAAACTTCGAATTTTCTTGAGATGTTGAGGCTTTATGATACTGACAAGTTCTATTGCAAATTTAGGAAGTTTATATGCCTGTAACATACAGGAAAAAAGGGCTTATGGCGGCCATTCTGAAAAATGGCTGCCAAAGCCGTCAGGAGCAGAAAATTAAATGGCCCAATATCAAAATATTTTTTTCATAAACAACTTTACCTATAATTTGCCAAAGCTTTGCTTTTGTCACAAAATGCACAATTGTTGTGAGTTTTTTTTTAGTTATGCTGCATTACTATTGGTTTACGAAGCGCGCATGAGCACTCAGCCTTTCACTCCTCTGCAGTTCACATCTCATGTCGTTCTCAATATCCGGTACCAGTTCTGACGGTACAATAGAGTACCATTCAGTGTAAAGCCCCATAAACAGCCTGAAAATGGAACCTGGGCTTTCCTCATACATCCTTTCAAAATTAGGCTAACCAGAGGGACAAAGAATCAGTTCTAATTTCATCTCTTCTTCAATGCCGCCCGTAAATTCAATTCAACTCGCTCAAGGTGACTTCTTATTGCGATTACAAAAAGTGAAAGCGGTTCTTTCTTTATTTCATATTAGGCTATATATAGTTCATTTTAACGTGTATTTGAGTAACTGGTCAATCAAAACTCCCATGTGTGGATGCTGAAATATGAAAGGAGAGAGGGGGGCCCAGAATGTCACGTGGCATTATTGAAGACTTTGCCGAAGGACGAACACAAAGTTATCAAGTTTTTAAAGGCATCGTACACGTTTGGTAATTGGAGCCTAAATATTGTTTGTTTAAAACCTAAATAGTTGTAGACTATAAAACTAACCTGTGAAAATTTTATTTCAAAAGGTGGTAGTGTTTTTGAGATAATTGCCGAAAATCTGGAGCGGTTATGTCCACGCAGGAAGAATAATCTGCAATTGGAATACACACTCTGAGAAGCGTTACGCGTATATAACGCTTCTTAGATTCAAATGTTTTGGGGGATAAAAGGTGATATAGGCCTACTTTTCCATGACCGCAGTACTTCGAAGTGAAACGTTTCTCAAAATGCATTATACTATCCAAAGCTGCTGTACTTCTTACCAAGTAAGTTTTTATTGCCATTAGTAATTAGAGTCATTACCGAACGTGTACGATGCATGCCTTTAAGTATATTGTCAGTCAAAGAGTAGGCATACCTTCTGTATGTGTCTTATGAGCAATCCCCAGTTATAAACTCAAAAACTCTCTCCAATTATTACTTTCAAGCCAATTTATTGTGGGATAGACCTAACTTAATTTCATTGTAAGGTTTCAACTTATAAAGCTGTGCCCTACTTTGAAAACGGTCGTATAAAAGATGTTGCTTTCCCATTCTGATCTATTGAACGAAATCTAATCACATCACTTTTTTAACCCCTGCAAGAAATTAATGTCTCACTTTCTTCCATGGATGGGGGAGGGGTTCGTCAAGCTTTAATAAGAACTTGAACTAAGTGTTGAAGCATTGGATGCTTATAATAGCAAAAAACGCCCTTAACAACAGCCACAGCAATAGCCGCACCTGCCAATCCGAAAACAGCTTAACAGGCAGGCGCCAACTTTTAATTACCTTTCCTGCTTCGTCAACATAAATTGCATTTTATGAGACACAATCAACATTAGCTGTAGATTCGTCTTTGGAATAGACAGAGAGACTGACAGCGCGTCAGACTTGATGTTGTTGCACTATTTGCAGACTGGGCAAAAAACAATTGAGTGGTGAACAAAGATACCAAATTATGATTTCATTTAAACATACCCTAACTTGTTGTTGTAGTTTTGTCATTCTACTGCTTATTGTTGTGGTAAACAGTGTTCACTCTGTTTTGCTGTTGAACTGTTTTTCAAGTCATACCCACCACAAGCCCTGCTTCTTACATATTACATCCACTCTAATATTTTCCGCTTACTATTTGTGTGTAGTGGGGAAATATCACATTGAATTGAATTGAATGGAAGGTGCTAACACATCTGGGTCATTTTACGCTTTTGCATTTGTATTTATACTTATTTATGACTCTAGCCAATGGTGTTTTAGTTGCACAAAAATGTAGGGGGAACAATTCTTAGATTTAAGGTAAGGTAAACCTGAATAATGCAAATATTCCCGGTTAATGGGGTACTTGCAAGATACATATTAACTTCAGGCAGTGGCGTGACTATATAAAAATTGGGCGGGAGCAAAGACATACTCGGGGAGGGCTGTTTGATGTATCGAATCATTCATTTGTGCATTTTTAAAATATCATTTGGGAGGAGGGGTAGGGGCAAGGATTGTGAGCCCCCCCCCCCTGGATACGTCACTAAGTTCAGAATTGTGGGTTCAACAAAGACAATGATTTAAAATTGACCAAGTCAGTTTCCCTAGTGGTTTATTACCGTACTTGAACTTCATAATGTGCGAAACATTACTTGTTGTGTATAACCTTCACGGCAAATGGTGAGGTAACTTTAGTTAAACTCAGATAAGCAACAAAACATGTGTTGTTTATCAAGTGCGTGTTTGGCTTTCGAGTCAAGGAAGTATTTTCCTGTGAATTTGTGGCATTTCCATCATCACGTGGTAAGAGACTGACGGAACCACTTCCCGCCTTACAGACTGAATCAAGTTACACCGACAAAACACACAGTGACCGTTTAGATGGTTATTTAAAAACACCTGTCTGAATCACTGTGTATTTTTGGAAACAAACAACTGCGACCAGACAGTTGCTTCATTGCGGTAAAAAAAAACCTTTTAATATTTTACCTTTAACTGAATTACGGTAATGTTCATTTTAGACAGACTGTATTGTGGGTATGGCAGGCTCAAAAATATCGAGGTTTCTTCCTCCTCCATGGTTTCCCTAAGTGAGTCTTTTTCCGGACCCACTGCAGCTCTGTGTTAAGCACAAAAAGAACGAAAATAAACACCAAGTCTATGTGTCAAGTCTTACGTCAGGATTTCATAATAGTTTCCTCTTCCACGGAGTTTGGCAGTGCTAATGTTATGCACGCCTTTTCCTCAAAGCGTACGTTTTATAAAATGAGATTGCTGTATAAAGGGATTGTAAACGATTGGTAATTGGAACTCACTGTTTGTTTCAATCCTATATAGTTGTAGATATATGCCATAAAACTAACCTGTGAAAATTTCATTTTAAAAGGTGGTAGTGTTTTTGAGATATTGCCGAAAATTTGGAGCGGTTATGTCCACGCAGGACAAATAATCTGCAATTGGAATACACAATCTGAGATACGTTACTGCAGTAACGCTTCTCAGATTCAATTTTGGGGGGATAAAAGGTGATATCTTTTTCCATAACTGCAGTACTTCTACGTGAAATGTTTCTCAAAATGCATACTATCCAAAGCTGCTGTACTTCTTACCAAGTCTTACCAAGTAAGTTTTTATTGCCATTAATTTTCAGAGTCATTACCAAAGGTATACAGCCCTTTAATGCACTTGAGTTCGTAGGTTTCCTACCTCCATGAAATAATGTAATAATCTTTCTGATTTGACTCCTATACGCATTCTAACGAAGCTCATCTCCTGACCTATCACGATTTTGTATAGTCCTACTAGCATTAAGGCCATTTCACTTGAGGCAATTTACAGGCATCCAGCTGCAGGCAATCGCCAATAAGAACATTCAATCAGATTTCAGTTTCTCTCATTATTTTCTTGGGGATAGTGAGTTACAGCTTGAAGAATGTCTCTTGTGCTGCTGAAGTGTTCCTTTTGCATAAACAGTGCAAGTGGTTGCCTCAAAGTTGCCAGAATAACATGGCGAGAATGGCCTTTTATGCACCATACACCTTTATGGTGTTCATCAGCACAGAGGGGGTGGATGTAATGACAGGCACCGGACTAATTTATAACATTTCTACTTCACCGCAATTTCTAAACATTGTATGTATTTTTTCCATCGTAGCAATTGGTGTCAGGTCTACTGTTTACATCATGAATATCAGCAAACTCTTTATGACAAGAACACCCTCTATTACACTCAAAATAAACACTCATCCCACTGTAATTGTTTCGCTGTATTCTGTTCAATATAAACACGGGATGCAGCTCACTCGATAGACAATTACTTTAATGCATAGAGCAAGACACCAGCCTAATTGAGAAATGACAGGCCTCTCTTATTTGACTGACATTTAATGTTTAACCACTCCATTTAATGGAACGATTTTGCTTCTTTTTTCTTTGTTAACTCCCTTTTTTCTCTCAATGTAAACAGTTTGGTGCCGGTAACGGCTGTCAAACTGGATACGCCGATGCGCTTAAAATAAAGGCAAGGAACTACGAACACACGCGAGAACTAATAAAGTCTTGCGAGTATTCGTACTTTGGGGCCAGTTATCAAAACAGTGCTTAGTGCTGGCATTACAACAGTGGGACATTTTGGTTTAGACTAATGGCTTATTCTTTTAAGTAAAAAGATGTCCAGTACGAACATAACCGCTCCAGATTTTCGGCAATATCTCAAAAACGCTACCACCTTTTGAAATGAAATTTTCACAGGTTAGTTTTATGGTATTTATCTAAAACATAGGATTGGAACAAATATTGGGTTCCAATTACCAAACGTATACAATCCCTTTAAAGGTAGGATCATAGTTTGGATTTTGTCAACGTAATGCTGAATTATAGTCAACATTTTCAAGAAAGATACAATATAAAAGCCACCTGTAAAAGTTTCAGCTGAAAAAAATTGTCTATATACTTGTTGAGAAAACCGAAAAACATAAATAAAGGTTTGTTCATCAAGAACGTCGAAGCCATCCAAGCTTTTAGCGATGGGACAGCGGGTACCAACCGTATCCCTGGCTACAGCATTCACAAACGGACACCACGGAAATGTGAATCTCCAACACTCGCCTTGCTTTGAGATGAGTTTTGGAGATTCGAATTTGTCGACATTCTTTTATTAATTTCTATCAACTGGGCATTTCAGATGAAATAGTTTTACAGGATGCTTACTACCATTACCATCTTTATAACAAGGAGGCTTGCAGATAGAAATTACACAATGTTGTTTTCAGGGTGATTATGGTACGACTCTATACCACTAAATGAAGCCTTTTAAGGTATTGTACACATTTGGTAACAGCTCAAAATCAGTGTCCACATTTTGTGTGATTCAACATATGCGTGAACAAACAAACATGTGAAAATTTGAGCTCAATTGGTCATCGAGGTCACGAGAAAATAGTGAAAAGAGAACTTATGTGTTTTCTGTTTTTTCAAGCATCGAGTTTTTATCGCGCGTGATAAAAACTATTGTTTTACTCATTTCTCAGAAACGATATCATTTTAGGCAGAAATATTTTAAGGAACCCTTTCTACCATTACATACTTTAAATCATGTGTGTGAATCTGTGAACATTTGTGTTTTTCGATCTTACCAATAGTGTACACAGGGCCTTTATGTAGCAAAAATCTTCGTCACATCCCCAATGAATTCAAAGTAACTGAAATCAGACAAACCGTTGAATACTGACCATTATGGATGTTATACTGGGTCTCAAGGGGAGACGTCGCTGAAGGTTCAAGTTAGTTTTAAATTAAATAAGGATCAAATTTCAATTCGCTTTTTGGGTTACTTTTGCTGTGTGTTAATTATATCCAAATCGTACAGCTTATTATCAAAAACCAGCAGTAATACCGGTGTATTATATCAAATAATGAATCAATTGATATCGGCGGTTTGAAATCAGAGGAATTATGGAAGGACGGAAACGTTTATCAGCTGCTTTATCCATTCCCGGAATTATAAAGAAGAAGAAAAAAGGAAAAATAATACTACTTTAAAATAAATTATTACAAACATACAACTCGTGGCCTTGAGTTTGAGTGGAGACTTGCTTTTAGGTTCCAGCCTGTTGTCCCCAAAGGTCATTTAGCTATTTATATAGCTAAACGACATGGCAACTTTTAAGTTAAGTACCCATCCATTAAGACGCTCAATGAAGCAAAACACCACTAAGGAATTTTCATGGTCGTTTCAAGTCTCGCGCGTATATTTAGAAACCGAGAAAACAACTCGAGGGAAGCCTTTAGTTTTTCTATGAAATCAAATCTAAGTTACGGTAAAACATTCATCTAAAATAATGAACGTTCATTCCCCCAATATTCAACACAAAAATGTGGTTCATTTAAACAAAACTAAAATGAAACCGACTTGGCTGTCACCAAGAAACAATGAGACGTAACACTACAACAAACACAAAAAGCGGCACAATATTGGGACTTGTCGAAGAATAACAAAAATACTATTTTAAAGACTGGGTTGAACATGCGCGGGGAGCAACATCATTAAATAATATTTGATATTTTCAGTTATAAGATGAAACAAAACTTCTCTGGAACGGATACTTAATAATTTATATCTTATTAATAGCTAACAATAACTAATAACTATAAATATTAAATTATCTTGGAGTGGAAAAGATTAAATGCCAAATAGGAATGGTTGTGAGGAAGGACACCGGATTTTAAATTGATTCTTTACGAAGCGTTATTTTCATCTTTTGTTTAATAAATAAAAGCTTTTGTATTCTTCAACTATAGATGTAGTTTTGACCACATGCAAAATGTAAAAAATCATTCGCTTGTTTTTAGTGCAAAAATGAATAATAACATGCACAAATAAACCTTGGCTTTAAATTCAGCGATCTACTTTCACTTTCAGAATTAATTACACTGAATCTGAAAAGCAGTATAACTAACCTTGAATATTGGATCGACCGTCAGCTTTGAGTATTCACGTACTCCGCTTCCACTTCTAATGCCTCTATAGATCGCGTCAAATCATCTTGTGCATGGAACCAAATGTATTAACCTAGATTTGTACAGTTTGTAAAAACAAGTCAAGACTGGTGGGTAAAAAATGAATGGTAAACAAACTAGGCCTATTGAAAAACTTAGGGGAAAATGGTGAGACGGGCTAAAAACTCGCCCATTAAAAACAAACAAACAAACAAACCCAAAACCAAACAAACAAACACCCCAACACCCCCAACCCAATAACAAACATACAAAAATAAAAAACACCCAACGAACATACCAATCTGCCTGGTCGAAAACCGGTCGTAATATTAAATGTGGTCGAAAAGTGGTTTTAAATCAATATTGAAATAGCTACGCAACTGGAATATATTTCGTTATTTCTATTTTGTTTAAGAATTTTAAATACGTACCGTCCGTTTTTATGAATAAATGATAATTTTACCCCTTCCTTTGTAATGATTGTTCAGATAAAACTGCCTTTCAATCGAAAATCAAAACCTTCATAAAATGCAGACCTTTTCAAAAAATTGAATAAATGTTGTGTGTGTGTGAAAACCCCATCCGTTCAACATTTACACTCTAATCTAATATTTTATCCAGCGTCCTGGTTGATCCAATTATTTACGAATCAAATTGTTTTTATTAATTCAATTTATTCCAAAACGGGACCTCGGGAATAACAATGTGTTTTTTATGAAACACGATAGCCAGATTCGGTGCCCTCTGTTTCTGTTTCACGGCAGTGTAACTAATTTTGTTTTAGAGTGTATTGCCATTGATTTAGCGTTTTGTTTACAATCAGGGAATTGAATCACACAGAAAAAAAATTACACAGGTTGTGTAAAAATTTACAAATTTGCAATGTTGTATACGAACCTCCTAATAGTTTGGTAAATGTTTACATAATGCAGGTTGGGTAAAAGCTTTCATAAAAATTGTGTAAACCTTTACTTCGAAAATCAGTAAAGAACTTTACATCTTTTCTAGGTAAACATGAGTTAAGTAAGCTTTACTGAATTAATTGGTAAAACATGCTTAATGTTTGTGTAGAATATTATACTTTTACCCGATTTAAAGGTTATGCTTTACTGTTTGGCCTTGTAAACTGTTACTAAATTATGTTGTTATCATACAATTTATGTATGATGTCCATGCATCCCAATGCTGTAGGTTGCTAACAAAGTAAATCTTGAAAAGGAATGCTCTTCTGTTTTATTTGCAAAACTCTTTGCTGTCTCATCAGTCAGCTGCAAGTCAGAAGACTCATCTGAAAAAATAATAATGATAAAACACCCAGTTATTTATTTATTTATTTATTTATTTATTTTATTTAACAAAATTGTTATTATTCATTACATTATTATTATTTTTTGAGGGGGTGGTGTGGTTTCAATGATATAATTTTAAGCTGTGAATGGTTTCTTATTGCTGTCTCAGCTAGAAAAGTGCTAAAAGGTACAGGAGCATCTCAACATTTTCCAAGTTTTAGAACACAGCCTAGTACAATTTGGCATGTTTTCCAAGTTTTAGAACACAGCCTATATACAATTTGGCATGTTTTCCAAGTTTTAGAACACAGCCTATATACAATTTGGCATGTTTTCCAAGTTTTAGAACACAGCCTAGTACAATTTGGCATGTTTTCCAAGTTTTAGAACACAGCCTAAAGTACAATTTGGCATGTTTTCCAAGTTTTAGAACACAGCCTAAAGTACAATTTGGCATGTTTTCCAAGTTTTAGAACACAGCCTATATACAATTTGGCATGTTTTCCAAGTTTTAGAACACAGCCTAGTACAATTTGCATGTTTTCCAAGTTTTAGAACACAGCCTATAGTACAATTTGGCATGTTATTTTTTGTCTCTGTGGCCATAGAGTTACAATGAAGCAAAATAGTCAACCAGCATGCATGCGGAAGATTACCGTTTACATTACACACGCTCTCACAAAGATACTCTCACACACAATCGGTGACATTTTTTATGAATTTTGCGTGCCCTTCTTAAAAAAATGGAATTAAGTAGACATGTAGTAACTTACCTTAAAATTTCTGCAAAAGCTGACAAAATTCCCAGTCTGTGCGGTTTTTCTTGGGTTGTTCTAAAACCCCCTCGACCCCCTCGACCCCCACGACCCACGACCCACGACCCACGACCCCCTCGACCCCTCGACTTATGCTCGCAGTTCATTTTACATTGCCACGCATATCTCTTGGCCGACCATAGCCTGAATAATGATTATTATCCCAACTGGGAACTTGTGTTTAACGCCTGAGTACGATTACGGCCAACTCATTACGTGATGATCCTACCAATCCATACAGTAACCATTTATACATGATGCAGCGATGTTTCCCCTTTCAATGCTAGCAGAAAAAAATGCAGCGTCTGTTTGCTGCCGCATCCTATAATTAAAGCATTAAAAAAACATAGGAGCCAGACTATAGTAGAACGTATACCCGCATGGCTTTGGTTTTGCCGTGGCGCTTTTGGTTTTGCCGTGGCACTTTTGGTTTTGCCGTGGCGCTTTTGGTTTTGCCGTGGCACTTTTGGTTTTGCCGTGGCGCTTTTGGTTTTGCCGTGGCACTTTTGGTTTTGCCGTGGCGCTTTTGGTTTTGCCGTGGCACTTTTGAGTTTGCCGTTTCGCTTTTGGTTTTGCCGTGGCGCTTTTGTGGTTTTGTGGCGCTTTTGATTTTGCCTTGGCTCTTTTGGTGAAAGTACTTCATACTAAGTAAAATAATTAATACAAAGGCAAAAAGTGGTCGTCGGAAGTCGCGTCGCCTGCTAGCTCTGGATCGCACGCTGTGAATTCTAAATCGGGGACTTAATTCTTACTCGGCCGTAAAGTGATGTTTTATGAATTCGGATTTGGGACACGTTTCGAATATGGGGCGGACCGTCGAGGGGTAGAGGGATCGTGGGTCGTGGGGATCGAGGGGGTTTTAGAACAACCCGTTTTTCTTCATCGTTTCCATCCCGGTGAAGTGTAACGTCAGACGCCCGTCACGATTTAACAGTGAAAAACACATGTTAATGGCGTCCGTACTGTTTAAGTATGTAATCTTTGCACTACCCGACAACATTTACGTTAATACTGTAAAACTTTCATAATCGATGTAAAGCTTGACAAACTTTGTGTAAAAGTATAACAATACATATAAATTATTATTTTCGTTTGGCCAATGTTTACATAAATTGTGTAATTATTTACAATTTTGTTTTTACACATTTATTTTTTACCATTCATTTTGAGTGTGTAGGGCACTTTGTATTGCAGTGACCCAACGATTTGTCCCCTACACAATCTTTTAATGTTGTTAAATCTATATATCAAATAACACGACGAAGCAGTTTGGAATTCTTGTATATTTAAAAGGCCTAGAATTACACGGAGGCCACGGCGGCCAAGGCCTCTGTTTCTCTGGTCTTGGCATTGGTGCCCCTTCAACATTTTCCTATTAGACTTTAATATTTTCTAATGGAAGTGCCCTTTGCAAACAAAAATGGCCTTGCCCTCTCAAAGATGAAATCCCAAACCCTGTACCATCTCTGTATTGTAATGTTATGTGTGTGTAATGGCTAAATCGTATACATTTCACAGTAACTATACCTAAATCCTCTTGTTTGATTTCTAATTCTGTTTTACATTTACTATTGTGATTGTAGTTCCGTTTTATCCGTCTGGCATATAGCCGTGTTTCGTTTTTACTTCATTTAGATTTAGTCTTGCTTTTGTGTACACCGACATAAGGTTTGTTTGAAGGTTTGTTTTATGTTATTACTAAACAAAAAATTGTCTTTACTTTGTGTAATGTTCAAACTTGACCTTTGTTTTTGTGACACAGCCTAAAACAAAAAAAAACATTCCCTCCAAACAACAATCCCCCAATCCCCTTCCCAGCGTAGGTTCCGGTCTATGTTGTTTAAGAATTTACCACGGTTGTCATTTAACTCTTTGGGGCTCCAATGCCAAATTAAACATCATGACGTCACAATCACACTCATTAGAAAATGTATTAAGACAATGTCATTATATAGAGTGAACTTAGCATTAGGTCTATTCATTTTCAATATCTTTTCGCACTGTTGAAATACTTTGTTAAAAAGATAAATGTATATATTGGGGTTTTAGTGACGTCCCTATTGGTTTTGAAAGCAAAGCGAGGACGTAATCCCAATTTGCAAAACACCCGGATCCCCTTTGTTAAAGGCACTGAACACGTTTGGAAATTGTCAAAGACCAGTGTTCTCACTTGGTGTAGCCCAACATATGCATAAAATAACAAGCCTGTGAAAACTTGGGCTCAATTGGTCATCGAAGTTGCAAGAAGATGATGAAAGAAAAAACACCCTTGTTGTACAAATGTGTGTGCTTTCAGACAGGATTAAAAGGCTTCTTGCAAGAAGTCTTTTATTATTTTAGTGAGAAATTACCTCTTTCTCAAAAAACACGTTACTTCAGAGGGAGTCGTTTCCTACAATGTTTTATACTATCAACAGCTCTCCGTTGCTTGTTACCAGGTAAATCATTATGCTAATATTTGTTTTGAGTGTACGATACCTTTAAAGTCCTCGGTTTCAATAGGTAGACAGTACAGACACCCCACTATTTTTTCCAATATGTAAATCGGGAACTTACTGGCGATGTTGAATAAGGACAAACATGATAACGATCACAATTTCCGAATGGCTCTTAAGGGGTTACCATATTACTGTGTATAATGCAATGACCTATTTTAATCTGTTAGATATCAACCATCCACTGTGGGGATTCGTCGTGGGTGTACTATTATCCGAAATTTGTGACCTGGTAAAACCACCTGCCACTCTTCACATTTGCGTGACAATTTTGTATGAATTATTCATACATGAAGGAAAGTTGGCGATTACCAAACGCTCCGTCGAGGGACAATTATGTCTTGAGGCCGTTTCGAAAGCATTTTTGAATATCTTTAAGGAAAATTTCGAAAACAGAAATTATAATTGATGACAATCCATTAGAAACTTACACCCCAATAAATTCCAATTATTTAGAAAATATTGTAGGCCTATGTGTGAAGTATTTACTGTTTTCAGTTGAAAAACGGCAGCTGTCCTCGCAATCTACGCCTTTAGTCATCATGACGCACGGGTTTATCTCAATAGCATTTACGAGTCTTACAAACAATCATGTGGCTTTTTACCAAGTCACTTGGTAATATGATCGCAGAGAACGACACGAGAAAAGACTAAAATTACAATTATGTTCGAGTTGAATGTCCTGCTGTTAGAGTTTATATCAAAATAATTTAGTTATAAAAGGGTAAAGAAACAAGCAGATGAAATAGAGAAGAAACACACAATTACTGTCGAGGCTTGCTATAATATGCAGTCAACTTAAAACCAATGGATTTTCATCAATTTGAAATGAAACTGCAGCCCCAAACGTGAATGGAACATTAGAGTTGCATTGAAGTGGAATTCTTAGCAGGCTGAAAGTGGTGTAAATGGGTACATGTGAAGTCAGAAATTATTCTTGTGATTGATTTAGTTTAATGTGCTACCGGTAATTACTTGAAATCTGGGGCTGAGCTGAGATGGTTAAGGAATATAAAATGAAATATTGGCCCAGTGTCAAAAATGGGAGACTTAGAAACGCTAGATGGCAGCAGACTTACCGGGTGAATTTCCTTTGTTAACCATTAGTTCTGAGCATACACACAATTCGGAGAACAATGGATTTACCTGACAAGTCTGCTGCCACAATGTCCCAAAAAGTCTCCAATCGGCGGATACCGGCCCTATATGTCCGTTATTATGATGCAATACATATAATATGTCGTTTACTCAGTTTATACACTCAAAAACGATCATTTCTGAGGGTATCCCTCCCTATAAAAACTCATCATCACTTCTTCAGACATGCAACTTCAAGAATATTCACACCGCTAAACCAGCCTGCAGAATTAGAGTCCAGCCTTTTTCCTAAAGACTGTCACAGCACAATATACTCTGGTCGAAACGTCGAAATTCAGGACCACTCATGTTTCCCCCGACAGTCAACAAATTCCTTCAAATACTTTCTCAGATTGATCTTCAGGAATTGGTTAAAGCGATTTCGCGATCCACACTGACCCTTGCATAATAATAATCAACGCTTGTTGGCTTTTGCAAAGTATAAAATACGCAGTCAGAGAGATAGAAACAGGTTTACAAAGTGCTTTGTTTGAGTCTCCATTTTGTCAAGTCACCTGCATATTATAGTAACCCAAACTATTTTATAAGATTAATCAAACTTCGTTTCTTTTATTCATTGCAGTTGTGTGGTTACTGTCAATGGCTTTGGCCAGTCCTCCTCTCATAGGCTGGGCGAAATACGACTATCTTTCCGGCCAGTCTTTCTGCTTCTGCGACTGGAAGGAAAGCATCAGCTACACGTTCTTTATGGTGATCGTTTGCTTCGGCGGTCCATGCTCCGTCATGTCATTCTGCTATTATAAGATTCTACGCGAAGTACGCAGCAGTAGGAAACGTGTAGCTGCTGCTAGCGATGTGTCCAGCATGAGCAGTGATAACAGTGTGTTAAGTACAATAAGTAATAATAACTCTAACTTAAGGCGGGAAAATGGACAAGTGAACGGTGGGTTTATTAGAGGAGAGTCTTTGGAGACAGAGAAGAAAAGTAGATTTTCGTCAATCCATGAAGCACTTACGAGGCAACTATCAAAAAGACTAGCACGTGTCGAACCAATCAATCCATCCACGACCAACCCACCAGAAACAATGAAACCAGGGGTGTCTGAGGCTGGTAAGTCATCACCGACTGGTAGCCTGTCTAGCAAGCAAGGCGTGTCTGGCTCCCCGAAGCTAAATGGCTCACCTACAGGTAAACGTGACAGCAAATATCAACAGGCAGCTAGTAACAACAAGGCACCAAGGATACGCATCCAAGAGGCTTGCCTTCGTCGTACCATCTCATCTGACTCCCGACGAGGTAGTCCCAACTCATTAGTCGGTGGGGAGAAGCAAGAGAATGAAAACCCCTTGGGGAGATCATCGCCAAAACGCGGACCTACTGTCCGGAAGCTATCAAGCTCAATGCTTGCTGTACCGGGGCTCAAATCAGCCATTGGTTCCCGAAAGAGGCGTGCCAAGACGGCCAGCGAAAGGCGACGCAAACAAGAAGAACTCAAACTCACCAAATCTTTTTTAGTAGTGATTCTTGTTTTCATTATCTGCTGGTTTCCATTCTGCATAACAATGTTTTGGAGTGTGTTTTCACCACACCCTGTCCTGAGGATAGTGGACATGTCATCCCTACTCCTTGGTTTCTTCAACAGTTGTTGCAACCCTGTCATCTACGGCGTGATGAACACAAGATTCCGCGCCGGATACCAACAGATTTTCTTCTCCATCTTCTCCTGTTGTCGATGTGGAAAGACTGACAAAATGAGACCACAGAGAAGTCTAGGTTCTCTCACTGGAACCCTCGGAGGAGGGTTCCATGATGATGTTAGTTTCACCGCGTAGCCATGTTGTTTTCAAGAGCATGTACAGCTGTGAATCAAAACGAGGCGCAGTCAGACTGGTGCACCAGACTGTACGCACCACGGTGCCTATATACAAACATGATCAAAGTCTGAGGTCAATGGCGGCTACGGCTACCTCTATGGCTGGATCGCCGCATCATCATACGTTGAAGTATAGGACGTCCTTATAGCAACACCAGCAGCCGCTGGTAGCTGTAGCCGTAGCCGTCAATTCGGATAAAGCGTCCAAATTCAAGCGAATTCGGCAACGGCTATTGGCCGTTTATTTGGACATGGCCTTTAAGAAAATAAATCATTTTTAAAAAAAAAGGTCTTCCAAACCACATTGTGTACAGTTTCACCTCAAACCGAATCTTAACGTTTCCGAAAGTGCCCGAGTTGATATCTCCATGATCCACCAATCAAATGATGTACTGTGTAGGTCTATTAGCATCACTTTCACGTAAAGGTCAAATTAGACTTAGCAGGCCTTACTAGTCTCTTAAATTTGATACTCGCATACGATACACAGAAGAAACAGCCAGCCATTGTCGTCACATTCTAACGAGACGACTAGGTTGTTTTCATGGTTTACAAAATTCTTACAAAAAACTGTTTCAAGGGACGTGCACAACATTGGTAAGAATGAACAAATTAAAGTGTTTACAGATTCGCACAAAATTGATTAAGATGGTCATGGTGGAAAACTTCCCTTACATTTGTGCCTAAAATGCAACGAACTAGTTTTGAGAAATGAGTAAAACACAATCAGTTTGATCTCGCGAAGAAAAACCTTGATGATCCAAAACAGGGTAAACATTAAGGGTGTTTTCACTATTTTCTCGATGACCAGTTGAGCCTAAATGTTCACAGGTTGGTTATTGTATGTATTTTGTTGGGTCACACAAACTGCGGATACTGGTATTTGGCAATTACCAATGTTGTTCAAGTGCTTTTAAAAACAACGTTTTGGTAAAATGTATAATATGAATAACTACTAAAATTTAATTATAATCATTGACTTAACATTCTGTAAAGGTTAACACATTCATTACACGGATACAAGCATCAAAAGCTGATGATCAAGAATAGCAACAGGGTATGTCCTGCAAATTAAAAGAATTTCTTTTTGACAAATATTATTGACACGTCAAATTTTAAATACTAGATATAAAGGAATTTAAACTTTTGTACGCAGTGAATTTGAAACCAAAGAAATAAGTGGTACATTAAAAACACGACGTCCTAACCAACTAAAGAAGGAGCTTGCGTAAATCGGCAAACCATGTTTGTCTGTCACCAATTATTTAGCGAATGTCAATTTGTCTTGTAAATTTTAGATCAGTATAGTAAACCCTGTTTGTTTCCTTGTAGAAATTGGACTCTTAAAGGCACTGGACACGTTTGGTAACTGTCAAAGACCAGTATTCTCACTTGGTGTGTCCCAACATATGCATAAAATAACAAACCTGTGAAAATTTGGGCTCAATTGGTCATTGAAGTTGCAAGAAAATAATGATAGAAAAAACACCCTTGTTGCACAAATTTGTGTGCTTTCAGATAGGAATAAAAAAGGCTCAAGGCCTGAAGTCTTTATTTTAGTGAGAAATTACCTCTTTCTCGTAAACTACATTACTTCAGAGGGAGTCGTTTCTCACAATGTTTTATACTATCAACAGCTCTCCGTTGCTCGTTACCAATCAAGTTTGTATGCTAATATATAATTTGAGTAATTACCAAACGTGTCCAGTGCCTTTAAATTAAAGCGAGTTCAAATAGCAGCAAATGAACCTATACAATCTTAACCGTTGTATTAAGTTTAAATCGCGACTGTGTGGTTTAAATAACGGGTCGCTAGACACTGCATATTTCCTATTACAGTCTCAAGTCGGACTGTGTACTTGGTTGCATAGAAGCCACTTGACTTCACACGATTGACGGTATCTAAACATTGCAGAGTGCACGCGGTGCATACACGAACATCGAGTATGTTTGTGAACGTGTGCGTCAAATCACAGCTATAGGATATGGTATAATGGTAAGCCAAGGTCATCCTCATTTCCATTTCGGGTACAAAACGCAACGGGGAAGTCCCTATAAACACCAAGTCTAAATATTAACGGAATATTACGAAACTTAAGTCCCAATAACTGGATTTATATTATATGCGATGTGCACATTTTCCCCTGACTTACTTTGCCGATAATGTTACAATCTTAGCTGAGCATTATGAATCCTCTTGTTCGATTCTTTTCAAATTATTGATAATGGTACGGTTTTGGTGACGTCACAGCCGTGATTTTTTCCAACCCGCTCGTTGGCAAAACTACGGCGGTCTTTATTGCACAATGCTATCATATCATCTCTAATAATGAAGTGCTGCTCAAAATATTAAAAAACATACACATATTCTTCATTTTTTTAAATGGTTTTAAAAATGTCATCATTAAGGCAGAATTATAACAAACCATGTTGTAAACTCAAGCTAGGCCGCCAGTACAAAACGGTGACAGCTGTGCTCAGTGTAAACCCCGATGAAGAAATACAGGGTACAGTTTTGTCTAGTCATCGTCAGGAGAAGTCCCCCCGATCCACTAAGCGAAAGTAGTAGTCCCGACCGATGTCCTACTTCCGCCCAGGTAGTAGATAATGAAGCAGGACAGTTCTTTTCAGAACTTGGTTGTCTCCCGAATTCCGAAATCTACTCCGCGGCAGTAGAATAATGTAGCAAGACAAGTTCTCAAAGAACAAAAATCTACACAGCAAAGTGGTGTTACACATGGTGTTATCCGCAAGCCAAACATTATAATTTAATTGTTAATCATTATTTGTTTTGTTTACTCCGTCCACATGCTCTTGGATTATTCGGGAATCTGTGTCCACTGTATGATGCTTCATAAATCAAACACGGTTTTAGAACACTAATATAATTCACCTGGTGTATTCCACAAAACACAATAATTATAGAACATCTGCCGTTACCATGACAGTTTCTTTTAGCCAGGTGGATGCGCTACCGGTACCTATAATTGAAAATATCTCAACAGCGAAGTAAATTGCATTCACAGATTTCCAAGTGATCATCGATTCTTATACATTATGGGTCAGTGAGAGATATAGGAAGCTCTCTTGCCGTTGAGGAGCTTTTAGCCATAACTCATGTAGATTTGTAGTTAAATATTCTTTATTATCGAGTCCACACAAGCTAGATGTTGTGTTTCAGCCAGAACTGAGCATAGTCTTTGGCACTATAAATTGGTAGTTAAATTGGTAAAGTGTATATCTATTTTGTTTGATCTATAACAACTATAGTTTGATTCTGTGTGTGAATATGGGTTTAATTGTATTAAAATAAAACAAGATGTGGTCATCATTCTAAACATGTTCTCATCTAACCGTAGTAAAACCACCCTAAAAGACTTTTACAGAATGGTGCTTGCATGCTTATCAAAAATCTTTGTTTGTATTTGTATGAATTTCATAAATTATTTTCAACCTGAAACTGCATGGTGTGCTTTATTGGTAACTCCTTTTCATTGTAAAACTGAGATTGCATTATCGATTTCCTTTTTTAGATAATGAGCCAAATTGTTTGAAATGTTGCTCATTCAAACTAAATAAAGCTGCGATCATTGCTATAACAGCAACCAACCGACGCGGTCCCACTGTGGCCCTGAGCTTCAGTCATTTTTAAGAAACTCATGATGCACAAATTGTTAATAACCTCACGTTTCAACCATGTACACTGTAAAAATGATGGGCAAAGAAGTTGATGGGTAATCTGAAAATGGGCAAACTAGGTAATAATTCGTGAGTTTGTTGGTTAATACTTTTTCCAACTTGTGTGGCATTTTCCCTGTTGGTTAACTGAAACAAAAAAACTAAAAAAATGGTAAATATACTACATCAGCTGGGTATTATTTATCAGGTTTACCATATATATTATAAGACATTATTCTGTGCCTCATCGTTGGGCATCTTTCCACACCACATACAAGTTAAAGTTAAAACATTGTGTGAAAAAGCAAAACGATCATTTTTCAACATGGCCCAGTGAGTGGCTGGCTGTGTCGTGTCTCTCTCTCTCTCGAGCGGTTGGTGTGCTAGTTTCTTTAGTTTTGAAGGTTAGTTTTTAACTAAATATAAAGTGTTGTTTCCTATTTAGTTGTACACAGTGAAAGTGGCAGAGAGCAAACAAACAGTGCTGCCATTGAATTATTTTATTTTTTATCATGCCATTCGTGTACATGTATTGTAATGTTAAAAACATCGTTAATGCAGGCAGTGCGTGTAGTAGTATAGAACATGCGCGACGCAATGTATGTTGTGTTTGGGGGTTGGGGGTTGTATAGCTATGGCACTATGCTGCATTGCTTGCACTGCATTGCACACGTCACGACTCAGCTAAAAAAAAAAGAAAAAATGTTTTAAATAAAAAAAACTAACCTTCAAAAGCATCTACAAACCACTGGGCAACCCACGACGAGAGAGAGCAGCCACACAGCTCGCCACGCCTCCACTGTGTGGAAAAAAATCGTTTCGATGCATGGACGTACGACATATCGCAGGAAATCAAATGGTTAATTATATTCATAATTTGTTGGATAACACAATGTATATATTATGATGAATAAATGATTGCCCAACTGCTATGAAAAGCCTTTCTACCAAATATTACATAAAAAATTAATTGGTTAAATCATAAATAAAAAAAATGGGTAATTATATCATATAAAGGGTAAAAGAAAAAGGGTAAACATTTGATGATATTTAATTACCCAATTATTTGGCATCAGAGTTTGGGGAAAAATTAAAAAAAACCTAAAAGATGGGCATGTTGATAGTTTAGGTTTTTTGATTAAAAAAAAAATTGAAAATTTTTGCCCATTATTTTTACAGTGTAGCAGATCATGTTGTTCTCAAAGGCTGATTTTTAGCCTAAGATCAACCGCTAAATAGTCGAAACGTGATGCCATGAGCAATTTGTACATTTTTACCAAAGGTCATTTTGGTTAGTAAAAGCAGTTTCCGACAGCTAATTCCTTTTTGTTATTTAAATTAGTCCTTATATAGTTTACAAAATCCGCCATCTTGGCACCAAGCCTTATATACTCGCGCTTTCTCCTGAAGATGTGACAGAGCGTACTGAATGAAACGTCGAGTTGTTAAACCACCGGTTCTTTTCACAACCACCGCAACTCATATGCACATGTTGTTACCGCAAACCTTAGACTGTATTTCCACAATACAAAATTTCAAATCCAACTCGGTATCAGTCTGATCGGAACAGAAACGTAAAACGGCACAACTCGCTATAACGCTTAACCAAAGACAAAACGGCTCATGCACCGACAATGTTTATGGTCGGGGTCGCCAAAACGCGCCCATAGTAAAAAGTAAAAAAGTATATCTTATCGGAAGAAGGCGCCATTTTTAGTTACGTACGGGACAGAACGAATTGCTGGCATTTGGGGGGTTTTCTTCCAATCATCTCAGTAAGAGTGTAACCATATCATCAAACCGAGATGAGGACAAAATAGTCGGTTTCTTTATACAAAAATATGTACATAGTCATTAGAAAAATTTCAGAAATTACAACTTGTACAAAATGTGTCAAACACATCTTGCCTTATAATAAAACCCGTCTGACAATAGTTGATTCATTCGAGGGTTTTTTGCTGTCCCTTGACATTTTTAAATTCTTATTCGCATTCTTAATCTTTATTTGGCCAATAAACAATTACAAACAGACAGTATGTAAAATGGATATATAAAAACAAAAGTAAACAAAAGTAAATACAAAGACAAACCATATAAAGACAAACCGTAAGGGCAAAAGTAAATTACAAAACAACAGTAATGTGATGGCCAGGATCAACAAAAGTATGTAGCTCGAAAGCCTGTTAATCCAGTCACATAGGTAGGCAAAAACACTATATAAAAATAGAAAAAAGGGAAAATAGAATTAGCTGTTGCAAACTTGTTGAAATAATAAAAACTAAAGGTTTGATTTGTTCCTGAAAAACTTTACAGAGATTGCTTTCAAGGAATCTTAAAAAGAAATAACTGAAATTACATCGCCCTTAGGAAATATTAAATCTTGGAGGAAAATTGGATTGAAAATGTGCATTGAATAATAATAGAATGACGTTTGATCGCGCGCGAGAGAGAGCGCACTGCGCCTTTGTTTGTGACGTCAATATCAGTTTGTTTATGTTTTCATTGAGGGCGTTCTTTTGGCGTTGCGTTCACTCATGTCGTTACGCAACAAACGAAACGCGCACGCGTCATATCAACAAGAGGCTATAGAAACACAATGTTTACATTTTTGCAGATAAATTCATCATAAAACAAGTAAACTAGCAAGTAAGAGGATCGAAAAACCTTCTGCAGAGATTTTGTACGTGAATATCTACGTCTTTCTTTAAAATGGCCGATAACGAGCTAGCATCACGTCTCCAGAACAGAATTAAAGTAGAAGAAGGGAAAGAGGTTGATAAAAACATGCGTGAATATCGGGATCCTCACGACGAGTTCGCACATCCGTACCCCGAGTTCAGCGAATTCACCCGGGAACAATGCGCCATGTATGAAGACATGTTTGCCGAGTAAGTTCTTTTAATGTTAGCATTTTTTGAAAGATTGATCTACGACGAGGAGTAATTAAGTAATTAATGTGTTCTGCTTCTCATCAACCAGCCAGTTTGTTCAGATGAACACGGTCATTTATCAAGATGAGAGTATTGTCAAGAGGTGAAGAGGAAATTAAGTAGATAAATGCATCAATTTCGTAAACTTCGGAGGGTTCGGTTCAGCCAAATAATCCACAGTGCTAACATACAATATCATTATTATTCTATCATAACAGATGATCGGTCACTTATTTGTAGAGTTTTTTTGCAAAGTGATGAAATAATTCTGTTTTACATATTACTGCACAGTCATAAGACGTGTGTTCCTAACCATACCTTAATGTCATAAAGGAAAATAATTAATATAAATCGACTGTCTGCGAACTCTAATATATAAAAACACTCGCGTTATTAAATCACAGCATCAACAACAAGAGTAAACAACAGCAAAGCATCGACCGGAAAGATGCAATCCATAACCGTACGAGGCACGGTTCAACGTCAGAGTGTACTAGATTGGAATGCAATTTAACTTTTTTAAGCGTTTTGGACAAAACAAACAAACAACATCTGCTAAGTTTTGATATTGCCTTTGCCAACGTCAGATTTATGAGGTTTATAATTGGAATGTAATTTTAAGTTTCAAGCGTTTTGGACAAAACAAACAGGAGACAACATCTGCTAATTATTGCTTTGTAGCTTTCTGCTTCACCTGTCCAGGGGCCAATTTCATAGAGCTGCTTCAGCATGAAAAGTAGCTAAGCACAGAAAAATCATGCTTACCAGATTAAGGTTACCAGCCAAAATGTCGTTGTCACATGTACAACCACTGACTGGTATCCTGCTTATTTTTGCTTAGCAGAAAATTGCTAAGCAATATTTCCTGATTAAGCAGCTCTATGAAATTGGGCCCTGGCTTTGGCTCTATACGCAGGGTTCGCCGAACTAACATTTAGTTTGTTGTTACACAAGTCTGTCAACCTTTTCACAGACCACATTTTGTGATAAAATATAAGGATGCTTTTCAACATAGTCACCCGGACCACTTCAAACCCAGGTGTTTTTACCTATAGAATTTGGCCAGTGGATGCATGTTTACAGGTTTGACCGGGAAATTATGATTTTATTTTTAAATATCTATTTTTATAGATTATAGGAAGTAACCAGCTATTGAAAAGAACCGTCTGTCAATTTGTTTTCTGAGAAACAAAAGTCGGTAAAAATCGGGCCATCTCCCGGAGCTGCGTCCGGGGTGTTGGGGGGGGGGGGGTGATTTGATAAGATTTTCTGTCTCCTGCGTTTAAAGTGCGCCCTCAAAACACGCAATATACGGGCCTCAACTATGCCTAGTTGTAATTTGTCCATCTGCTGGGAAGTAATAAGGGTAAATCATTCTCCCACTATTATTAAGTAGCTTCATTTACTGCAGATAAAGGTGCTTTTCAGGCCACCACGATATTATGAAACCCAACTCCGATTTCCAACACTGCCCACACGTGCATGCAAATTATTTTGAGACATCAGAACATTTCCACTTGTGATAGAATTGATTTATGTCAAAAAAGGGTGAAAGGTAATAATTCAACATCAATAACAGCTCAGGAGTCAAAGACGTCGGTGACACAAATGTTATCTGACAGAAAAATGTACTTCTATAATCTTTAGTTAGTTCCGTGGTAAATTTTTGTTATTATAATATAAGGGAATTTGTCTTCAAAACATGCACAATGTACAAATTTACAATATTTTGATAAATTGTCGATAGATTTGTCTCTCAGCCCTTTATTAAGGTGGTTGTCACACTTAAGTCACTCTTCCAAATACATGTACAAAAGTGCATTAAACAATGATTAATCAATATTTCAAATTCTTTACTAGTCTTAGCGCTAGGGCATCTAAAATGCCATAGTACTAGTAGTTCAATCCTCAAATAATTAGATATGGGCAGTTTTGTCACTTGACTAACCAACTTATGGTAATACCAATTTTAAGTTCAATCTCATAAGTTACTCAATCATCCAATAAACGGATTAGATGATTCACTGTAGTAACGATGTATACAATCAATTCAACCAATGGGATGCGCTGTACGATGTCACATGACAACCCAACAACCAATCGTTTTCTTTGTATGCAGATACGACGAGAACAAGGATGATTTCATTTGTTATGATGATTTGAAAAACATGATGGAGAAACGAGGAGAACCTCTAACTCACCTCGAGCTCAAGAAGCTTATAAGCATCGTGGATGAGGACCAGGACGGGAAATTCAATTTCAGAGAGGTAGTTAAACACGAGAGGGCGCTGTATGGATTTGCTCTAAATAAGTAAAATAACACAATCGTGAGAGAAAAGCAGGATATCAAGCTTCTCGTTCAAACTTGAAGCCAAAAATCAAACTAACAAGCAGAATATTTTGCAATCACAAAATAATTGTCTGACATGATTCAAAGGAAACAACCAATATTACTCAATATCACATGTCTATCTAACCAACACAAGTTTTTAGTGGATATGCAATTTCTATTTTAATGAGGTTTATTAAAAAGAAGGAAATGTTCGTATCTGTCGAAAGGTAAAGAATAAGTTCGCCTGTAGCTTCTGAGGCTCCCTTACATTAATTGACTAAAATTATTTATGTACAAGAAAATGCCCGTAAACTTCGGGGATTTGTTGAATTAAACTAACGTAAACCTTGGTTACCTGGACCCCTATGCTGTGAGGGGCGAACACCACCGAGCCAGTTTCAGGGTTCACGTAGCTTCAGCATACAAAATATTAGTTCTAAAATACTATAGAGTCGTAAGCAGAACCTCGCACGTTGAAGGTGGGACGGAGAGTGGGTCTGATTGAGCCTGCGCAGTGCCTCTTTGTTAACGCGTTCTGCACCAAGAGTTAAGATGAATAGGAGAGTCTTCTAAAATGCTAATAAGGATCTTTGCTGATGTACACCTGGCTGCGTCTTCGGGCCATTCATCAAAAGAAAAGGAAGAATTCACTATAACTAAACATTCAATTTAAAATGTACAGTTTTTAAATGGATTACTATCAATTTAGCTACCTTTTCAAGTGAGGGACAACACAGCAATTAATGACCATTGAACAATATTCAGGCATAAATTGTAATTGTTTAAAACGATGGTGCTGTAAAACCTAAACGCCAATTTAGAATAGATTTGTCAATATAATAATTTCATTAAAACATATCTTAACAATACTGAATAATTGCTGGATCGAGAGACATGTAACTTGACATCCACTTGATGCATAACATTATTATGAGAAACACTTCCACAAAATGAAAACGTTGGCTTACCACCAATGAGGGCGCCCTTGTTAAAGTTAACAGAGCCCAAGTTTGCAAGATGCATGTTGTTTTCTGTGTTCAGACAGCTTGCCACTATGACATTCCCACAAAATGGATTGATAATGCCGACAGTTTCCCCTTGCTTGTGTTCTCCATCAGCTCAGCATGATTCATTGTCCCGATGGGCAGGCCCATTGTAGAGAAACAGCTATTGAATGTTACCATAACGACCTCACATTTTTGATATGTTTCAGTTCATGTTACTATGGAGCAAATGTTTGAAAGGAGAGATGCCAGAGGGGTCAGGGTTCACCAAGATAGTCAAGACCAATAAGATCGTCCTAAACAAACCTGCAGATGCTGAAAAGGCGGGAGTGGGAGGAGCCGCAAAGTTCTTTGAGACGGCTGTAAGAAACAAGTTTTGTTTCTTTCGTATTTTGTGCGCTTTATACATTGTTGCTTTATTGAGCAAATTTTGCTGTATTTAGAATGTCTATCGCTGCATTACAAAATCCAGCCCATGCCCTCATCGGGGAAACGGTTCAATATGAATAACAGCATCCCAATATTGGGGTATAATTAAGAAGGATGTAACTATTAGTAAACTTGCGGGTAAAACCTTAAATCTCTTATAATGGGAGGAGTAGTGGCTCTGCAAAGAGCCAGTTTATTGGTCTTGACGTTCCGAACATGACATTAAATACTCTGCTCATTCTCGGGAGAACTACGATTCAAGTGAACAAATTGACACTTACAACTATCGCTGATGTTATTGTGTTATGTTCTTACTGTTTTAATTCATTATTTCTTGATATAACAGGGTCGGGCTGACATTGACACCCAGAATTTGAAAGATGAAATTGTAGCTGAGCAACGAAAGGATTACGAAAAAAAGAGACAGGCTAAGAGAGACAAAGAAGCTGCTAAAGCCAAGAAGGCAGCCTTTGCTAACCGAGCAAACCAGTTTAAGTAACTCAATCTTATGGCTATGGCTAATGTGATCTAGATTAAGCCAACACCGAAGCCTTATCTCAAAAATAACTACACCGCCATATTGTTTCATAGTCTAACCTACAATCAAGAAATCATAAGAATTCTTCAACACGAAAGAGTTGCAATAATTATACTACTATTTTATTCAATGTTGATCAGAGAAAATATGGATTCTAAACGTTTAGTTTTGTAAAGAGCATCTTACTGTGTCGTAATTGGCGGCTACGGCTAGGGCTGGATCTTCACATTAACACGCAATGAACATGTCCTTAGCAACAGCCACAGCCATAGTCGCAGCCTCCAATTTCGACACACGGTCATTGATGTTTATTGAACTACAACCAACTAGGCCACGCCCAATAATGGTCTATTGACCAATCACAAACCTCACGTGCAGAGAAGCAGAAGCACGTGTTTAAGTAACTCACGTGCTGGACGCATAACAATCATCAACAGATCACCAACAGATCATTTCTTTTTTGAAACCCTCAAATCTTCATAACTTAAGTTGCAAATTAAGTGCAATAATGAACAAGATGTTGCGTCGTTATAGCAAGTTCCTTTTTAGAAAAAATAAGTTTCACACAACTACCTTTTCAGGCGGAAATATGGATGAATTCAAATGGATAAATCGACCGGTTTAATGTGGCCTTTCGTTTTGTTTCAAAGAATCAACCATGTTTAATCTAATTGCAAACTGAGCTATTTCATGTATGACTGTGTTATTTATTAATCAGACACTACGAATAAAATGAAAAGAAATTTAATAGCTATTCTATATTCACTGTTAATTTTTAACATCTAAAATCTACTTTTTTGCCTTTAATTCCAAAGGCCTCCTTATTAAGTGCTGACAGTTGCCGTTGCGTTCAAAGCCGATCATTGCCGATTCTTACTTGGGCAGTTTCTTCAAACCGACAACGACTTCCTCATCCAATGATGACATGACAGTCACCTGTTGATGCAAATCACACAAAAATACCAATATTATTTAAAGTTTATGCCTAACAGTTCAATCCACTCCCCTCTTTTAAAAGTAAATTGGATAAAGGCCATGTCAAACGAGGCAATTTACAGGCAACAAGCTGCAGGCAATCTATACGAAAATTCATTCCCATGTCAATGTTCTCATTATTTCTTGGGGATAGTGCAGCTAGAATAACGCATATTGTGCTGCCGAAGTGTTCCTAATGTGCATAGCAAACATTTGATTGCCTCCAAGTTGCCTGAAAATTGCCCCGTGTGACAATGCCCAAAGATTTCGCACTTTCACTGCAGGGACAGCGGCAAGCTTATAGGGTACAACAATAATATAAAACAGGAGACACAAATAGAAAACTTACCGTTATGTCATTCTCTGCCTCGAAGCGAGCTTGAATCTCAATCCCAAGCTCCCCCTCTGGCAGAGGGACATAGTTTTTGACCACGCCCTTGTTGTCCAAAAGATTGATGTTACCATCCCAAACTCCAATCACCTTTTAGAAAAGAAAAAGAAAGAATCAAAATTGATATAATAGTTACATTAGCAATAATTATTTGAAAAATGTAGAGGCTACTTTTATAACACCGGTGTGTGATTAGCAGTGTTTAAGAGCCGGAGGCCAGCCTCGGCCTCCCCCTTGGAGACTCAGGACACGGACTCGGCCTTGGCCTCGAAGGTCGTGGACTCTACAACAATTAACACTGGTGATTAGCACACCGTGCTTCTCGAGTCCTGCGGGTAAAACTCCAAGGATGGACTCGAACCCACACCCCCGTATTCATGATCCATAGAGGAGACAGAAAACGAGATCCAGAGTGAACTTTTTAGACGACTGTCATTTTTTTTAAAAAGTATTTATTTGGGTTGTCCTTATTTCTTTACCTGATAATCTTCACGTTTGACATGGGGCACCATCATGGAGTGGCTGGACGGGCAGATCACCTCATGTTTCTTCCCGGAGAAAATCCCAATTCCAACCAGATGAACCTAAAACGATAACAATCATGAATACATTTATTTTTTAATTACAAAAACACGCGTTTGAAGCATGACGGGAGAGTGACCAAGAGTCGAGGGGTTAAAACACCTCATCTTGGGGAAAAATTTTATGTTCTGAATCGATTGTCGAAAACAGACTCAGTGATGTTTCGAGAAGCATGGTCTTGTGAGAAAGCTTCCATAAACAAAAGCGATCATCAACTATTACTTTAAATTGCTGAGGTCCTCAAGTCGCCATGTTAGAGGTAAACAATGATGAAACAATAATATTGGCGCGGCGCACAGGATTGGCAAATGAATAATATTGACCTCTAGAAGAGGGAAACCGACCCAATGACGTCATGGGCATAATTAATTATGGTCTATTGTAATATAACCGTTGAATAATTATAAGCAAATCCGAGTGAATCAATAAGCATACTTATTTTAGGTCCCCCCCCCCCCTATTTTTTGTTCGAATTTTATTTATGCAGGAAGTGTACAAGGTCACACAAATTAATTTCATTTCGGTTTCAGGGGTTTTGTTACAGGTAAAACGTAAAAGAAAGCAAACAAAACAAGTTAACTATAAATCAATTTACTGATAAAAAACCCACATTCGATACTTAGAACTATAGACAAAATTGTGCACATACCTTTGCGTGTCCGTGTTTGCCTGGTGCTGACGTAGCCATCTCTACGATCTTACAGGGCTGTTCTTTCATCATCACGTACCCCCCTTTGCGCAGTGCGGAACACTGCAAAGGGAACGTTTTGGAGGCGCCTGCGTTCCCAGCTTCAAAATCTTCAGAGATTTGGATCACCTCACTCATCGCCGGCTTGCGACTAGCTTTATTCTTCCTTGGCATCTTGGGATAGATTTATTTTATTGATGGGTCACAGTTTTAATAAGTTTTTTGTATTCCAGATGTTTTCAGCCAATTCCACTCGCAGTAACCCTATTGGACATGTACCCAGTTACGGCATCACTCGATTTACAGACTTTCTGAGATATTTTACAACTCGCTGGCATGTAGTTGTTGATTCCGATGCTTATAACATTAAGACCAAAATCTAGAACATGCTAATGCAGCGCGATAACGAATGCAGAAACTATTGTCAAACAGGTTTTAGAAGTCTTTATATAGCTGCGCAATGTATTGCACCACACAACTATGCACGGAACTGTGACATACTGCATTGCACTTGATTGTGCAATGTCCTTTATATCTGCTTTCGTATTATATACTGCGGTTTTTTCACGCACATCGATCAGCTGAACTTGTTTTGGTCACAATTTGCTTGTTGAAACGGATATTACTAAGGAGAAGGCGTGTGTGCGTGCCTTGGGGTAGAGTTTGGGTGAGTTGCGCGCAGAGGGTGGGGGCAATTTTGAAGGTAAATTTGTAAAAGAAAATTTACTCCTCGGAACATCATTCAGGAATTTCGGCTGCAGTCGTTTTTTCGGAAAACATGGAAAAACCAATTTCGTTTGACGATGACGTATACGAGTAGCCTGCTTGACTTGTATTCCTTCTCCTTGGTGCTAGGTTGTTTGTTGTTGTTTTCTTTTTCCTGTTTTGTTTACTTTGTTTGTTTGGGGGGGGGACGGGCAGTGTTACGTACTTAACGAGCATGCTTACTTTATATCGTGATTTGAAACTCCATATTATAAGTGATCTGTATTAAAGGCACTGTACACGTTTGGTAATTTTCAAAGACCAGTGTTCTCACTTGGTGTATCCCAACATATGCATAAAATAACAAGCCTGTGAAAATCTGGGCTTAATTGGTCATCGAAGTTGCAAGAAAATGATGAAAGAAAAAACACCCTTGTTGTACAAATTGTGTGCTTTCAGATAGGAATAAACACTTTTTGCAAGAAGTTATTATTATTTTAGTGAGAAATTACCTCTTTCTCAAATACTACGTTACTTCAGAGGGAGTCGTTTCCTACAATGTTTTATACTATCAACAGCTCTCCGTTGCTTGTTACCAAGTAAGTTTTTATGCCAATATTTGTTTTGAGTCATTACCAAACGTGTACGATACCTTTAAACAATAATTACATTACTGAAACCATTTATCTGGTATGGCCAGATACTCTTTCGTTTTAATGCATACAATATTATTTAAAGAACACAATTTGTTTGTTTGTTTTTTGGCAATGCATGATCAAGTCAAAAGATTTTTAACATACCAAAAGTTGTTATGTATACAATGTAGTTATAAATCGGAGAGAGCCAGCAATCGAACACGTTCACGTTATCGGTTTGGAATCATAAAATTGAGGTCATCGTGACGTGTTGTACGGTTTCATGACATAATGCATACTATTGTGGCCACAACAGCACAAACTACAAGTACGCCCTCACTTGCTCGAACTAGTCCCTTGTTAGTTGGTTTAATGTCCCATGTAGAACAGGCGATGTTACAGATTCTATTGGTGACATGCTTTAACTCGCATTAAACTACCAGCCTCCAATGACTGGATAAAGCCAAGCGGAAGTTGAAGAAAATGTATTGCACAGCCAACCACAGAGACACTGAAGTTCCTGGACGCCATTTTACCACTCTTAATAAAATTATAACCCATTAATGGGTCACTTTGAAACGCAAGGTTGCACAAGATATACCAGGTAAAATTCCCGTTGTTTACGCAGTTCTGAGCATGCGCGTAATTATTTTCAAGAACAATGGATTTACCTAGTGAGTGTGCTGCCACCTAGTGTCCCCAAAAGTCTCACATTCTTGTTTTAAAATTAATGCCTTGCGTGATGTTGTGAGTGGTAAAATGGTCTACAAGTGTTTGTTTTTTTCATTTCATTTTTAATTTCAAAGTTTCTCCATAACGTTACAATTGTTGGTTAGCAAACTATGGACAGCCGTCTGTGACAAGTATAAAAACTAAATCAATTTGGAAAACACCACTTTAACTGTGAAACACAAGGCAATACAATATGTTGCCAACCACTCATATAATTTGTTTGTTTACTTCGTTATATTTACCAGTGGCTGCCCATACAGGATTATGTGTGTAAATATAAAAATGAACCACAGGGCACTCTCCGTAATGACGTCATACTAGTCAACTACCTAACTTTTGTAAATGTTACATCAAAGAATAATAAGGTACTAACTGTATAATGTTGACAATATATACATGTACCTTCAATGTGCTAAAGCCATTTAGTCTCGTTCCCTTCTTGAAATACTTCAACGAATACTTTATGTATCATACAAAAAGGGAACCAGACTCTTCTCCCACCAAGCCTCGGTTTGGGATCATTCAAATGAATGAAAAATAAATTGGCTGCGGCAAGATAGGAGGTTTTTACAATGAATCGAGACGCCATACTTCTGCTGTTCAGTGATGCCAATTTAAAACCGGTTGACCAAGAGTGAGCTCGTATTTTGGAGACAAGACTACAAAGCATGAAATAAAAAAGAATATACTAGGGTAAATCTATATCATTTTTAAACATGTAAATGACCTACACGTCTCTAAATACTATGAAATAAATTTGTAATGAAAATAAATTTAACGTTGTCACAAAATGAGCAACGAAACATTTTGATGAGAAAAGGAAAAATATCAGACAAATAAAAATCCACCACAGAAAAAAAATATTGCTTCAGAGCTTGGAATCGAGAGAAAAATCAAACAGACCATATCCACCTGCTGTAATCTATAGAGATTGGAAAGCAACTACACAGGGGCAATAAATGCCAGGGCACCTGTCAAAACTAGAGTGTATCTCACAAAAATGTTGCTAGAGATTTGAACTGGTAGTCAGGAAAGCAGACAATGGACGAAGAATTGCAATAGTCTATTGTAAAAAAAAATTATCACACCCTGCTATCATTTGCAAACCTGCACAAATCAATAACATTACTGGACAACCATCTCATGCAAAGGAGTGCTACACCAAGAACCTTGCAAGAGATTGAACTTTTCATTGAAACATTTACAAATTTTGTTTTAAGTATTAACTAAACAATTAGTTCTTTACAAAGCTGATAATTACAAGACTTCAAAATTGTAGTGATGATACCTACAAAACAGTTGGTATAGCGCCTTCTTGTGTCTTCACCAAGGCTCATAAGTCATTATTAATTATCACCAAAGAAAATTGAAAATTATGTTTGGCACAAATTACAATTTCGCCAAAATGTGACAGTTATTATTAAAACAAAGATGATGAGGTATGATTTACGTCCAGAAGTTGTTCACTCTGGTCAGAACAGATTCATCAATACGACAAAAAATATTCTTGTAATTAATATCTTATCATAAAAGCAAAGAGTATTATAAGGCAGATAATACATGTACATGTATATGTGTTTATGCTGTACATAAGTTATGTTCAATTAACAACCAGCACAAACAGAACTGATAGCATCTTATGGGGCAAAATGTCTTACTTTACCCAAACCGTAGCAGATCAGTTTTAAGCAGACAGTAAAGTCATCATGTATGAAAAAATCACTCACAACAAACACATAGCAAATAATGATTGCTCCGAATTGTGAACTAACCAACCAAGCTTTGTACACATAGTATTAAGAAGAACAAAAACTCACTGGTTACCCCATGTGGGCAAAATTTACACTCATCATTTACATACATTGCTGGTCAATTGCAAATGGCTCACCAGCAACAATGTTACTGGTCAAACTTGACTAGCAGATTGTTGACTTATTAAAAACCCAGTTAGATCGAAGCAGAATATGCAGGGAGTATAAAGTAAGCCAACATTTTTACATGAAACGCTAACATTTCCCTCAGTCCAAAATGTTGGCAGTCTTAAATACACCAATATGAACTATCCATTTCAAATACAGAGATTTATTACAGTATGTCCTATATAAGAAACCATAACAGACAACTACAAAGCTTCTGTGTAAAAGAGTATTCAATTTTTAATAAAGTTTGAGCTTTCAGCAGTTCTTGATTTGTGAACTGCAAATAGAGAAAAAAAGTAAAGAAAATATGCAAATGGTGGCTTTAAGCACAAAACACATGCCATAGGCAACACAACAGTATGAAGCGCCACTGACAGTTTTTCTGTATTTATTTTTAACTGGGTTATTTTTTTATATCTGCAAACACAGACTGATTGCTGTGAACATGGAGTTGATTAATCTACAGTAGAGGAACTCCACTTAAAGATAAAGCAGATAAGAAGTTTCTGTATCTACATTTCATGTTGGGAAATCGTTCATCAAGTTACACAGTTTTCAGTATTATTTTACTCAGATATGAATTGTTGAACGCAATTGACCAATGATGACTCAATCTTCAAAGAGAAATTGAAATGTTATTCTTCAGGTTGTTGAAAGTCACTTATACTGTACCTTTCTCTAAGGGCTTCTATGCTAATCTTTGCCCCGTGCTCAGAGACAGGCAAGTTCCACACGTTAGTCAATATTTGCTATCAACAGAGTCGGCACTTACAATGAAACATTCATCTTCAATTCCAAAAGTGTCAGCAAATCTTTCCATTTGGAAATGCTTGTTGTAAAATAGTCATTACGAAATATAGAATTAATAAGTAATAGAAAACTTTGTGGACATGCATCGGTTCGTTTATTACTACATGCATGCTTCTTGTTCCTGATTCTGAATTAACCCTTCTATCTTCAACTTTCACATTACCCTCTGGTTAATCCAAACCCCCTTCCCCACCCAACCCCCCTTCCACCCCACTGAAAAAAAACACCCCCCAAAATAACAAAGAAAAGCAAAACCCTGACATTAACGTAAAACCCTATCCCACTATAACCCAAACTTGTGTCCCCTTTCCCACCAACCCTCATTTACATAACAACCCTCCCCCATCCCCCAAAAAAACTTAATGCATGTTTGTCTTTGCGTGTTAGATAAAGACAGACACACGTTTAGTTTAGCGTATTAATCGTCAATGCTGCCCCTCCCATTAACACACATCAGTTCACTTTTTAAAAAAAGTTCAGTTTCCAGACGTTTAATAGCATTTTGTAGTATACATGTACATTGTAAAGACACAACACACAACTTTATTAAGATTCGATTGATGTTGCAGTCATCATCATACAGTGACAACCAAGAAGGGGCACAAACCAAAATTAGTCTGGCTACTCTTAAAAATTTGGTGACTTTAAAGAGAGCTTCACCACATCCCTTGGGTCCCAGACAATCATGGCTGCAGCATGAACAGAACAATGTAATTATACAATGGAAAACTCTGTACCCGATGAGAAGCGCCCTCTATATAAATCCACATAATACATACTTAGTAAAATTTTGAATTTTTTTAGACGTAAGCATTGGGTAAAATAAACTTCTCCATGGTTCAATAAAGTGTGATGTAAATTAACAGTTTTGTAGGAGTATATCAGATGAAACTAGCAAAATATGTGTTTTAGCCTCTGATGGAAAAAACACAAAATCTCACAACCAATGCTGGCTTTACATGGCAGCATTCTTCACATATAATTAATACTTACTACATCTTAAGCCGAGGGATATTCTTTATCCGTTTTTGTATTCACGTCTTTCAAAAAAAAGGGGGAAAAAACCCCAGCAATTGATTATGTTAGAATGCAAAGGTTCTCTACTAGCAGATTCGGTTACTGGCCCATGAGGAAGATGGCCCTTGGGAGAAGGCAAGAGCATAATAAAGACTATTCAAGATCTATAGAGTCATAAAATGATAACAAGGACTGTTTGGATCTGTTATGGTCATTACATGATTCTCAAATTTATACTTTCATCTTAAAGAGTTTGATATAAAACACAACTTGGGTAAATTGACAAAAGTTTGAAAGTGATCCGTCCTCATGGTATACCATTAGGAGACTAGAAGGGCATATCACAATAAGGCAACACAATGTAGGTTGCCTACAACTACATCAACAAATATTGATGATTTAAAAAAACACAGTATAATGACGTTTCCGATAGTCGTAACCTGCACTTGGTTACTCAGAGAATCTGCGAATCTAACAACCTTTGCATTACATCCACTGCGGATGTGTCGATAGCCAAAATATAAATATCAGTTTGACATGGAATTTACTTCAACCTGGGAACCCCTGAAACCCTTTACAAAAATCAAAAATCAACCAGATACCAACTGCTCCTCACACTGGTTAAATAATTCATAACCAAAGTGACATTTCCTTCTTCCCCTTGTTTGTTATTACGGATGTGGTTGACGGTTTTTACCACTGTGCTAGTTTTAGTTTGTTAGATGCCCAGATTCTCAATAAGAATGCATATAAATTAACCTCCTGCTCATACACAATCAGTGGTCATATTGACTGACTGTTCTGCATATGTACCATCTTCCACAAAAACCAATCAATTAACAGGTGGATATGCTAAATGACAAGTAGCTATCCATATTGATTTAGAATTGTGACGGTACTAACCCACTCTTCCAGCTCATTCCTTTAGGTAGTTAAGTTCTTGATAGCTATAACAGACTCTTCACCACAAGCCTTTAGAACGGTAACCTACAAACAAAACAGAAATAATAGTAGTGGCTTCTTGTAGAGCGCTGAAATCAAAATTATTACCGCAGTCTTGGGGCCATTTACTTCATTCCCTAAACCATCTCAGCTCCCTGGGGAGTATACAGCCTATGCTGCCAAATATGCAGCTCACCAAGCTAAATCAATCACAAGAACCATCTCTGCCATCACAGGTACCCATTTACCCCTGGGTGAACAGAAGCAAGTAGAGTCAAGTGTCTTACTCAAGAACACAAGTGTCATGACCAAGATTCAAAGCTGCTGACAATATCTGAGCTAGGGTCCGATGAACTAGACCACTCGGCCACGACAAGCCACAAAGTTGAAATTGAAATCCTGAAATTTGAAGAAGCAATGCCTTCGTGCAGGGGTAGTGAACAACAATTTTTTACAATGTTATAAGCCACGACAGATTTAGATATATCAAGTATACTCGATAATGAATATTCTGATATCTAAACTAACTATTTTTTAAATCTGACAACGACAGAGCGTAACCAGCACTGACTTATTTCAACTGTGTTGCATTTGGAGCCTGCAAAAACACCCAATGGGTGTTAGAGTTATGTTACTTACATTAAATTGTTCGTCCTTATCAACCTTTGAGATTATTTCTTTTCCAACGTCACCCTCCGGAACTTTCAGATCATCACGGGTTTCTCCAGAGTCGGTCATAAGTGACAGGAATCCATCTTCTAAACCAATGCACTGAGACAACCAAATCAACCAAAAGTTTATTTTTCTAGAATTAAATTATTTTTTTCCTAAAACCTAAAAAGGGATCTAATTAACCATCTACATACCTACAAACATTGAAATGTCAGAAATAGGAACAGACGAGCGAGTGAGGAGAGCGTAAAAAGACAAGGGGTCTGCTAGACCACCCCCCCCCCTCCAAAATTCTGGAACAAAGAGGCAAAGTTTGCAAAATTGCCTGTTTGAACTAATGCATTGCCTAATTTTTTGCCCTGAATAACAGTATTTTCATTAACAAAACTATTTCCATGGATGTGTTATTTTAGGATCGGTTTTATCAGAATAAAACGACGATGTTTGTCCCTGATTGGGGAAATGATGAGATTTGCCTAGCATAACATCTCCAACTGGTCTGGCTGGCTAGTTTAGTGTTGAAAAGCATCCCTTTTTAATGTGAAATATGACAAGCTAACTGGTCCTGCTGGCTAGTCACTGAAAAAGTTTAAGCAAAGCCTAATTGGATCTTGAACACTCTGTCAACTTTATCATGATTGAAAACAAATGATGCCTTACCTGCAAATCTGTTCGCTTTACATGGGGTACATTCATATTATGGGTTGAAGGGCAGATATCCTCATACTTTTTGCCAGTGAAAATATCTATGCCGACCAAGTGAACCTGAAACAAGAAGACGGTAATTTGTGTTATCATGAAAAACTGCAGCGTTACAAGCACCAAAAGGCTCAACCTGAATGAGTCCGAATTCATAGAGCTGCTTAACAACCTCGACCCCCTAGGTTCACTTGCCCACTAACCCCTTGCACAACGCAGAACACACCTCTGCCAAATGCACGTCTAACAATTACTCCATTCTTGGAGTCATTTCCTTTGTGTACATTTTTACTCAAAAAAATTGCGCAAAAGATAGGTGGCTGCAATTTGCGTGTTACGGTTGTCTACATCTCGCTCTGACATCGACAGGTCTCCCGTAGGCAAAAATGAAACCTACAGTTTGGATCAGTACATATCACCAATACACATGTGTATGCGTTCATGCAATATAGCACAAGCCAAATAAGATTAGTTGCATCGCCTTTAGGTAATCCCTCTGCTGTCCTTCCCAGGTTGTTATTTTTAGTGTTATCCCTGGCTATAATGAGGCAGTTACAGGTTGAATGGCTTCTGACTGGTACCCCCGAACAAAGATATCGACAAAATGGGGAGACCGCCAACATCAGGGCTAGATAGCTCAGTTGATAGCTCCAGAGGTCACAGGTTCAAGTCCTGCTCTAGTCATTTTTCTTCGTTCAACCCAAAATTATTTAAATCTAACCAGGGTTGGATTTCACAAAACCCTTCCTAACTTAGGATCGATCCTAGGACTTAGGACGAGTCCCAGCCCTAAGATCGATCTTATCTAGGATCGATCCTAGGATCGATTTCACAAAACCCGTCTTAAGCATGACGAGTTGTAACTAATTTAAAAACAAAAACAAGTTTTCAGACGAGGCTAAATTCGCTAGTGCAACGGCTATTTGGTGCCTCTATCGCTTCGTTAATGAAACGGCCGTTTGAACCTTCAAATTGCACATCACAAGAAAAAACAAGACGTCAGCCATTTTGTTTTTGATTTGGCGACAAAATGTTGATAGTTTACGGTTTATTTTAGGCCTTTATGAGTGAACAATCATTGTGTGTGTTTATATTGAGCTTAGGTAAGCTGGTTTGTGTAAATTTGTTGATTAAAAGGAGGGAGAAAATGTAATTTGGGTGAAAAAAACTGTTAAGAAGGTGCCGTGAATGTGATGATTTCGTCCTCCGTCTACATGTAGTCTGCCGACCGATGTAACAACATCTACGGTGATGATCTCGTGACTTTTTACAATCTGATTTCTGATGTCTTCTAATAAATAAAAAAAGCTTAATAATAATACTTTGTTTAATTCGCTTGCCTGTTCGATTTTGTAATTCATTTTCAATAGGTTTGGCTTAATAACAAGAAAAAAAACAACGGAGTGATTGTCAATTTTCCACGATCGCGGAAAATCATTGGCCCTACAATACCCATCCGTGTTTCATGCTGTATTTGTCCACCAACCCTGTCTGGCAGTATCCCTTGCCTTGTAAATCTGTATCTACGGACGATTTCTTCCTCAAGTTCAGACTTTCTTACGTATTCCGTCTGCCACGGAAGAGGCGTTCTCTTCGTAGCGCCCGCCTCTCTTCGTGGTCAGCCAATAGTAGCAGTGCCATTATTGTATCAAGCAACATAGGCCTACATCGTTAACGTACAAATATATAACGCAAAATCATCAGCTAGGACGACCCTCGTACCAATCCTAAGTTAGGACGGGTTCGGGCCCGTTTCCAAGGTAATTAGGACACGTTAAACTCTTCCTATCTTTTACACGTTAAACTCTTCCTATCTTTTGTGAAATCGTTCCTAGGACGCGTCTCGCGTAAGGACGAGTTACTCGTCCTAACTCATATAAGACGAGTCCTAACTCTTTATGAAATCGACCCCAGGCCTGAACACCCAACTTTCTGACAGCCCTCCTGAGCTGCTCAGCTTCACATCTAACTTTCATAAACGTTTTTGACTATTTTCCTGGTATGAAAAGGCCATATGTAACATTGGCCCCAGCAGCACACCCAAACAAATTATTAGTTAAGCTCTCTGTTACAGGAAGATTTAGAAGGATCCAGGTCCTTATTGGAGCTTATAAAACTCCAATACTGAAGGATCTATAGGAGAATTGACATGTGTTTTTAAGGCAAGTGGGCCTTGGGAGCTAGGGTAAACATCCAGCTAAGGAAGTTCATAACCACCACTGCTTTTAATGCCAAGCTTCATACTAAAACTTGCCCAGAACACCCACCTTGGCGTGACCATGTTTTCCTGTCTTGGATGTGGACATTTCTACCACTTTGCACGGACGGTTTTTCAGCATCACATGACCATTTTTGCGAAGAGTTGAACACTGTGCAGGAAATGTTTCTGAGGCACCAGACTCCCCAGTTGTAAAATCATCATTATCTTCCATGGTTGATCAAAGCTTTTGACGATTTTGAATACTGGATGCTAAAACAAAATTATAAAAACAATAAGGTAAAATTATAGAATTGCAATGATAGCCAGTCCTTCATTTTTAAGGAGCAGGATAGCTAACACCCTCCTTCGCAATATTAAACCAAGTCCAAGGAGAAGAACAAATAGCACTCCTTCAAAATCAATGAATGGATTAACAACACTGGTCACCGTGGTCCAGTGGTTAGACTGCAGGACTTGCAATCACAAGGTTGTGGGTTCGAATCCTACCAAGCTAACCGCTGATTTCACAATGGACTAGAATAAGTATTGTCGTCTTGTTAAACTGAATCACAATTTCTTGATTTGTGCAATTCATAATCATAGACGTTAAACCAATGTTTGTATGAGAGATATTGGCTGTTGCCAGCTTGGCGTTTATATCCCCTTGAGGGAGTTTGCCGAGTTCCCTTGACAGGAAGACAGGAAGATCACTGACCGATCATCTACATGTAGTTACAAGTTTGCATACACATCGCACATCGCACATAATCAAACTGATGCACAAACACGCAGCAGTCACATTGCCAATAAATCACAGGCTGGTAGTCTTTGTAATCTTAGTAGGCCCATTCATGTACAGTCAGATGCTTCCATACCAAAACGGCTGCAGAGCATGCCGTGCAAAAACCACAGTCTGATTGCATCAGTCATTCAAATGGAGCCGTAGTCCTGACAGCAGAAATCTTGCTGGAGCAGCAGTTTCACGAGAGTGTAGTCGCCCAAGAGCCATTATGCTATCACCGCGAGAAACATTCAACGACTTGTCAACAAGTCTACTAAGCCTGTGATGGTTGTGCTGGTTATAGGGTTAACCGACCAATCGTCCGGTTACACGTTTATATTTTACAGTTCGGAAATTCACTCAAAGTGCTGCAGACCACCACATTGCGATCATGGTGTACAGGCTTGTAGTCTTCATTATCTTCTTACTTTGCGTGCTACAATAAAGGCAAGAAAAACTCATCGCTAGAGGGCATTTTCAGAATAAGGCGATAGCATAGACTTTTTCGCAAATACTCAGTACGCGCTAACTAGACCAGCATGCACCTCATTCCACGGCTAACGCATGCGCACAGAGTATTTGCGAAGTAGTCTATGAGGGCGATAGCATGAGAGCATACGCCCTCTGTTGGTAAAATATACCAGTGCATTATGCAATAGCATACAAAAACCACTTACAAACACCTTGATCGAAGACTAAACATGTCTTCCCATACTCGAGAAAATGGTGGTTCCCCTGAAACTGCAACAAGTATCACCGCTGGTGCGCGCGCGCTAAAGCAGTATACAGCACTGCTGTCGCTGGTGCGCACACAAACCCTCCACACAGCATACCAACAGAGCACATTTCTTCAGAAATTTGAGCTTGTTAACGAAAAACTATACAACATAAGTCGTATAGGCTTTATTTACTCAATGATACCATTTCGGACACCCTGGATGAACCAAAAGAGTAATTTACAGTATAATGTAAGATTTGTTTCTTGTTGAATTTTGTTTTGTTTCGTATGGTTTTTTTGCTGGTGATTGCGCAAAGAAGTGAAAATGCTGTGATGAAGATATCAGCGTCCAGATCCTGTTTCACTTTTTGTCTAAGATTGACATCGAAATATGTATTTTCACCTCAATTTATTTTTAAATGTCTGGCGTCCAAATAAAGGCAGGAAACTGAAAAAGCTTCAAAAAAATCTAGCATCTTTTGTAAAAGGGCTCCCTCAACATGTAGGCCCCCAACCCCTTAAAGTAAAAACTTGCGCAAATTAAAGACTTGCGCAAAAGTTAAACACTTGTACAGGCGAATGCACGTTATTTCCAAACTTGGGCAGCTGTTTTAAATTTGTGCTTGAATCCTACGCATAGTCCAAAATTGAGCACAGGGGTGTCTCCATGGAAACTTGTTGGTAGTCGGTAATTAAACACTAAAGGCCAAGTAACATAAGTAACAAGTTTCTCGTCTGGACTTTTTAAAAAAAGGAGGGGGCAGGGCTTAACTATTTTTTGTTATTTTTTTCCAAGATGGCTGCCATGCTAAATATGGCTGGCCAAGGTATATTTATTCACAGATATTGTGCTATATTTGAATATACTGATGCAATGAATGACAAAACAAATGATTTGTATCATTTTAGTCCACTTGTTTCAAAATTCAGAAACGGCTGTTATATTGCAATGGTGAAAAAAGAGTCTAGACAAATTTGTAGGCAAAAATAAACCGAGGAACTTGGGGGGGGTTCTCAAATTTTACCCTTTTTTTTCCTCTTTTTTTCTGAATAATATATAGTAAAAAAAAGAGGAGCCTACGGCCAAAAAGGAGGCAGGCGGGGATGAGAAACTCGTTACTTTTGTTACTTGGCCTAAGCTAAGGTAAAAGATCAAAATTTATCCATCTGCTGAGAAGTTATACATCGTTATTTCTGTAAAAGTAAAACATTTTAGTATTATCTTTGTATTCAGCTCCTTTACTGAATATAGAGTCAGACTTTAATTTGTTTTAATTATTTCCGATGACCACGGTAATATGACTCATGAGGATGAGCTCACCCCAGAATCACTCCAGGCACATGCACACTTTCAGGGACTTTCACACTTTCAGGGACTTTCAAACTTTTGGACAAATGAAATTAGACAAACTACATAAGACAAACTACATACTTTATAATGTTAAAGTGGAAAGTTACTTCAACCATAGCAGGTAGCTATGTTAGAGGTCGCGCGATATTGACATTTTCTATTCTGGCCGCACACAAAAAAGAGGTTTTTCAAATTAATGTTACTTCGACCTAACATGCTGTCTGAGCTTCAAATTACTCCTGTAGGTCAATAAAACTCTCTTCTTTCATAATCCTTTTGAAAAAAGGCACAAATTTACCTCACTTTTTCAAGCATCAAAAAGATTCAGAGCATGGTCACCGACGCGACTACCGCGAGCGCAGCCATTTTTGAACTTTTTTGAAAGAAAAATGTGGTCACCGTTTTTCAATAAATACCGCCCTCTCTTGACTTCTACCCCCAAAATAACGCCATCTATTGATAGAAAGAGGATTAGGAAGGTTACGGTGCTTTTTCCCCCGTCTCAATCGGTGAAGAAATAAGGTTTTTATGTATTTTTTTACCATTTTGGGCCAAATTTTGACTAAATTTCCCATTTTAAAGGAATGTATACATTCAGCGACGGTGGGGTATGCTGTCAAACCTATATCAGTTTAATCCTTGTCCATTTTTGAGTATGAAAAGTTGGATTTTGTTCCAGCGCGAGGTCGCGCATGCAATTTACGGAGGTTTTAATTAAACCAAGTACTCGGTAAAATCTCATTTTTGAACCTTTGAGTGCGCGTTAGGGATAGGGCTGGTAAGCTTTAGTAGTGTGGGTGGTCTTAATTTAACAATTTCTGTACCTCAGTCGGCGGCCAGAAGGGTGCCGCGTGTTTGTTGTCTTTTGGAAGGCATAACTCATTAACGAAAGCACCCATGACAGTGGGGTTTGCACCATTGAATTTCTCCTGAGGAGACCTTTAATTTGATGTAAAATTTTAATATATTTGATAAAAAGAAATTTTTACTATAACATAGCTATAGCAGGACACACTATAATAATGATCTTTTCATACCATGTCGCCAATACGGTATAGGTTGCTGAACTAGCCCTGGTAGGACGTCAGTCAGTGCCACTGCACTGACGTCCTGGGTATAAAGATCCTTTACAATGCGAACAAAATTTTGAGTAACATTTTAAAATATTTTGACCTAATTTGAAAAGCTGAAACTCCATTCACTTATTCTTGGTGCCTTTAATTATACTTTTGCTGAGTTCAAAACCTATCAAATACATCCATGAATGACATTATTTCCGAAAATAAGTCCAAGTTGTGCACTGGCGCTGTGACTCCGTCGTGTTGCCGCCCGGAAGAAAAAAGCGTTCAGTGTTGTGTTACGGGTTAGACAGCGCCCTCTTTTGTGGACTTGGTTCCATGTCAGTTGAGGTTGTTGCAACGAATGCGTCAATTTCCATTTTATTTTATTTTCACCATTATGTCATCCAAGGATAAAATTGGCAATTCTGAATAGAGCAGGCGTAAGGTTCAGGACACAAGGAACATGTGAGTCACGTTTCAGCTTCCTCAAAAAGGTAAAAATATGATAAAAAATGGTTATAAATTTTGTTTCAATGCCTGAGGTCCTTTATACCCTGGACTCCGTCGCGTTGTATGCAACGGAGGAGTCCAACCTGGGCTAGTTGCTGAACATGCTTTATTCTAATCGAAAATGTTTATTATACTAAACTCTTAACCCCTTAATGCATCTTCTTACTTGACATTATTTTTTTTAGGGGCCTAACTTTTCAAAGAACTTTTAATTTTATTCATTTAACAAGACAAGACAGTTCACCGTTTTCACCATCACATTTGGATGATTGATTGGTCAATCACAACAAAAATGGTCATATATGAATGATTAAAAATCAAATGCAACAAAAATGTAAACATGATAACAAACAGAAATTTAGTGTACTTGTGTCTTGCACAATCTCCTGTAAATCCCAATTTCCATTTTTCATGCCGACAAAGGCAGCAAGTCACACCATGCACCCACACGAGGGCCACAGAAATCGACATTCCCCACACACATGACTCAACGTTAACTAAACACGTTGCTTTCTATGTCCACGTACTGCGGGCGATGTACGTACAAACACACGAAAAATACATACTGTGTAAGTTGTAAATTGCACTTCAAGAAAAACAGACATACATATAGCAAATTACAACCTTTAAAAATAATTCGATACAAACACAGATTGAGTATAACAAGTATTGTAAAATGATACATAACAATATAACGTCCTTCGTCAATATTGGGGAATTTTATGATCAAAAGTTGATGTTTTACTCACATGTGGCGCCTGCGAACGGAAAAGAGGGTCGACGATGCATGTACAACGCATGCGCATTTCCTACCCAACTAAGGATTTCCCCGGGAGGGGCTACTCAAATTGGTTCAATTGTGATACCCCCTCAATTGGAATGATCCGAATGAAAGGGGTGTTATAATATAACGGTTAAACTATTTTGGGCACTATAATAGGCGTTGTCTCTGCATTTATGATAATGCGTTTATGATAAGAGACACTGACCACGGAGAAAAGCACTGACAGTGGACAAACCCGCAAGGACAAATTTGATGCTGCCATTTTAAAGAGAGAGAAAAAAGTGTAGAAAATGCAGAACATTGACAACGCTTAGAGGTTCAGAAACTATATCGTAGCACACACTCAATGTACATTATCTCTGTCTCATGCAAATGCATTTCTTTTATAGACCATTGCCTACAAGCTCTGCTTCTAAAACATGTAGTGCCATCTAGTTCTTGTCGGAGTAACACACCCCTGTGGTGATAGTGTTTTATTTCACTTTTGTTTTCCTCCTAGGCAGCCCATCTTTTGTTTTGTCTGTTGCTCCTTGGTTTGTTTGGCCTGTTGTGTGTTTCTGTCTTTGCCATGTTTATTTTTAAACGTCGCTGTATATTTCAATCCATGCTGAAAATCGGGATGGGGCAGTTTTTATATTTTTATAGTACCTCTATTCTTGATGTATATTTAGATGGGGTAGTTTTTCATATTTTATATTTTTATACGCTATGTCTTTTACTTCATGTGTTTTTTCTGTTTGTATTGTGACTTGCCTGAATAAAGTATTATTATTATTATTATTATTATTATTATTATTATAAAGCTGTAAAGTTGTATTCTTTGTACTGGTCTCTTTTGAGTGTCTTTTGTTTTGATATTGTGGAAAACAAATTAACCTTGAACCTTGATCCTTGAACCTTGAACCTGGAACCTTGAAAAAAAATGATATGAAATGAAAATTGAAAAGGACGTATAGTAAAAAACTACCAATAGTATTTGTTCCTCCTGTTTAGACCGCCATGGTTTAGCGGAGCGACTTCACTTCAATAAACCGAACACAACGCACAAATTTCGGGAAAGATTTCCCTGATTACAAAAATTAACAAAATATAACCTTCAAACGGAATCAATAACACACTGCACTCGATCTTGTAGACAACATTTTCTGCCCAGTAAATTGCCTTCCCTTACAAAACCTTACAAAAGACTCGTGCGGGTTATTTTAAAACTTTTCTTCCAAGGGGCACAATATTGTGCATGCTTTAATAACAAATGAAAAGAACAAGAAAAACCTGAACCATGAGTTATGGTTTGTACCTTCATGATGAAGTTTTAAGTATAACAAATGGGTTGGTTAAGACGCTTAAGTCTCTTGGAAATACAAAATACGGTTACTAGACAAAAGTCAGTTTATTGTCATCCCGCGTTTCGTTGAGCAATTAATCTCAGAACAACCCGTCGGTTTTGCAGTGTTAAAATTGTGCTCCACACTCAAAACGAAGACCAATTAGCGCCCTCTAACAATGTTTTTTAATCTGAGAAACAAACGATAAATGGAAGATTTTTTTTATATATTGTTTTATTATTTTAAAAGGATAATAGTGATTGTGAAACCAATCAGTTAGAGAACGAAATATTTGATTGAAAACAAATCGAGTTTAACTTTACTATTTTAGAACACCCCTGTGAAAGTTCTCCTTTAGCTCAGTCCAAAACGTCATCTTGATCCCACAATTCACAGCGCGTGTGCCGACATTTTGCCAGCACAAAGGAAGATCGTTGTGCGAAGGGGAGTAAGATCAGCGCCCGGTAAGAACATCTGCCTAAAAAGATGACTGAGGACTCTGAACAACAGCCCGAGGCTGACGTGCAATCGAAGGGGCTATTGCTGGGTAAGATGGTGTAAAAATAAAGGTTGGAGGTGCTGGCCTTGCTGAGAAAATGGTAAAAAATGACAACTATTTAATCTTGAAATTGCCTTCAAACATGCATGCATGGGCGATGGTACGGTGTAGAATAGCATACTGGTACCCGTCCATCAGTTTTGGTCATGCTGCTTGTTGGTTTACCCGTGGTTTACCAGCGTAAACTAATTGTAATGTGCGCACACTCCCATCTTTGGTTAATGATTGCACATAACGTGATGGAGTCCAGCAGCCGATTTCACGAAAGTAGTGCGTAACTTGCGCCATGTCGTAAAGTTACGCCATGTAAATGTTGCGCAGCTGCGCCACTTCCTTAAGTTGCATTTCACGAAACTTGACTTAGCTGCGCAACTTTTTATACTTTTTTTTCAACGACTGTTGCCTGAATCCGATGGGAAAAAATGCACAGAGCGGCCATTTTTTATCGCTTTTTTTTTACACGGCGACAACAACATGTTTTGTGCAGTGCTGTAGAGAAGTGTCAACGGAAGTGTTTGATATAAGATGGCTCAACTTGGACCACTATTATTATTTGGACAAGTTTAAGAGAATATAGAGAAATGAAATGACTAGTTAAACTAGTTAAAGAGTTCAATGATTAATAGTATCAAACACTATTTTTAACAGGAAAATGTTGAAAATTTACAAACAACAAAAAAAAAGGGAAATCTTGATCTTGACTGTGGGTGGGATCGGATGATGATGATACTGTGTACACACAGAGACTGGCATGTCGAAGACATGTATGTATCAAATTCTATCTCCATGTTTGTATCAAACTCAACAATTTTTGTATAATACTACTGTGCCTTCGTTGACTTTTTAGCGTGATTTTTGTGTTTGATATAACGCAATTTGTGTTTGTGTATAAGTGCAAAAACATACACATTTTGGGGATTATTAATAGGAGTAGAACTTTTACTATACAAGTACAAAACAAAATACCAATAGTTAAAACACATTACAACAAACACAACGTAAAGTAGTACTACACTACATGTACTACACTAGCTACGTGCTAGCCTAACTCTGCTAACTAGCTAGCAATATTCTCACTCACGTAGATGTCGTTGTCTTATTGCAAAATTTCAACCATGGTTGAGTTTTTTGTTTTGTCAATAAATAATTGAGTGTTGTGTTGTGTCACTTTGTTTGTGGCCAATTGTTTTCCCCCTTTTTTATGTTTCGATCACTTAATTAATTTAATTAATTAATTAATTATTATTTGTTGTGTTGAAATAATTGCTGAAAATTTGAAAATGCTTAATTATAATAAACATTTTTGTTTATCTTTTCATTTTATATTTAGATTAGCTATTACTTCAAAAACGCAAAGAGGGACCCATAGGAAACTGACTGAATGTCACCAACAAACAGTAAACAAACAAGAAGAGTATTCAAGATTGATTTGGAGGCCAGGAGTGTGTTCTTGTTTTGAAAGAGTTTTGACTTCCATCATATCAGAGGAGAGGAACATTATTTATTCATGAGGTGTGAAGAGGAAATATTTATTTTTATATCTCAATATATATATCATTGTTTATCTTCACACTAAATAAATAATTGCATTTTTTTAAAAAACCAACCAATAAGGTGATTAATAATTGTGGCAAAAAAAAACAAAACTTGTTGTACTCTTTCTGAAAAACTCAAACAATATATATAATCAACTCAACTACAATTAGTATTAAAAATAAAAAACAAAAAAAATGGTGCAACAAGAGATGACTAATGAGCTTGTTAGTTTTAAATAATTCAGTTATAACTATAAGTTAGAAAACCCACAAATCCAAAAATATGTTTACAAATATTACAAGTAAGTTTGACCATTTTTTCAGGCCTAACACCCTTTGACAAAATCTTACATTTCATCTTCTTTTTTCTTTTCTTTCTTTTTTTTTTTTTTTTTTTTTTTTTTTTTTTTTTTTTTTTTTTTTTTTCTTTTGGTTTCTGAACAACACATATTAAATAATATATCTATAAATATAAATAATAATAATTTTTTTTCTTTAATTTTTTTTGTTTTTGTTTTTTTTGTGTTGTTTTTTATTTTTTAAAATTATTTAAATAAATTAAAATAAAAAATGTTTAATTGGAAAAAAAAAAATTTTTTAAATTAAATATTTTTATATTTATTATTTTTATTTTTTTGTAGTTTAAATGAATGTGGTGAGAAAAAAAAAAAATGAAAAATTGAAAAAATGAAAAAATAGGATTGATTTATTTAATGAGGAATCGGGGAACCGATGATTAAACAATTAGCAAATGCATGAATTTGTAAAAATAAAATGAATAATGAATTTTTGTTTTGCAAAAATTACAACCATGTAATACAACCAACAAAACGAACGAACGTTTTTTTTATTAAATTATTAATAAAAGCGTTTCTTTTTTTTTTACGTTTATTTTAAAAAATAACGTTTTTTTGCTTTTGTTTTTTTTTTGCTGATTTGAAATTTTTTTGTTTTGTTTTGTTTTTAAAATACAGAATGCAATATATTTATATACACATATAATTACTGAATGCCAAAGGAAATAAGCCAGCGCCAGGGCGGTTTATTAATTTGCGTTGGCGCGCTGTAATTTACTTAAAAAAAAAACTCGAAAGTGCCATCAAGCGCGGTGCTCGCAAGTTTGTGCCATTTTCTCAGCGCAACTTTTCTACTTTCAGTTGAGGCGAATCTTGCTTTGTGGAACTTAAACTTTAACGCCGCTCGCAACTTACGCAGTTGCGCAAAGCTCCACCTACGCAGCGGCTGCTGTGAAAAATCACAGGGACTATCCCATGCCATTGCAACAAATTATTTTCACATTTGTACCTGTATTTTCACATTTATACCTGATGGAGGATGCCTCTTTCACATATTCCTTATGTCCAGTCCAGAATTCCATAAATGCTGGATTCTTGGGTGACATTTTAAATAAATTATACAAAAATACAATTAAAAAATACAATTAATTTAATTAATATTTAATTGTTCAATTATTTGTTGTAACTTTCTCAAGTATCTGTTCTCTACTTACCTGACTCCGTCCGTATGTACTTTCGGCCCACGATTTTCAACACCTTCACAAAGTCAAAGCATCCCAAATGTCCGTGTTTTCTATCAATACTATAATATACTACTAACACATACATGTACATGGCAAAATAAAGTATGAATGATATGACTCGTGATGCATGGATGTTCCACCATTCCCACCCGTCATGCCCGTACCACTCCACTTCCAGTCAAATGGCAAGCAAGGAGATCTTTGTGTGTGTGACTCTGCTGAGCTATACAATTAAAGGGTTTTTTTTTTAAATTGTAGTACCAAGGCCGAGTAAAAAAACAAAAATGTTTCATATCCGGGTTTTTCAAAAAAAGGAGGAAGCAGGGCTTTTTATTTTTTATTTTTCAAAATGGCCGTTGTTTGGTATTCATCGTCGATTGGCTTCCCTCCGTCAAACTCCCCTGCAGCAAATTCTGAGAAAACATCGCTTAGAGTTTTCTTCCTATCTATCACTGATGGTGCATACCACTGCTTAACTACATGTATCTTAGAATCTGTCCGTATGGATAAACAAACAAAAACCATGGTTGATTGATGATATTAAAAATCTGTCGTTCCACAAACCCCTTTTAATTTGATGTAAAACAGCTATTAATCGGTCGTGCTGAGTAAATCAGTATGGTACCCATTCAACTGTAGCAATTGATCGTATCAATATTGTGAAGTTGTTAAGGGAACCCGACAAAGCCTAATTTTCAAACCCAAACGTTGGTACTGGTGCTCAATCCTGTTATTATTTACAGTATGTAACGACTGCGATGAAATCGAGATTGCATAGCCTCTCGTGCCTGTCAGAATTAAGTTTCATTGTCAACGTTAAACAGGACTGTGACGAATGATTACGACTGAAACGACTATTTGAAACTACACAAACACGTGATGGAACAAAGCAAAATCAACGGCAGGTTATAGACTTTTGCAAATACACATTTTAGCGATGGTACGGTAGCGTTACGATTATGACGATGTAAAAGGGGACTGAGAGAGTCTATACACACATGATTTATTTTCCGACAGATTCGTTGACATTTTGAATATATTTGTTCTAATTTTTTGTGAATAAAAAATAAACAATAATTCAAGGGGGCCTCAAAAAAGTAAGCAGGCGAGGATGCTAAAACATATTTTGTTTTTAACTTCACCTAATAGTATTTATAAGTTCATAACAATTGTTACAACAGAAGCATGGATCTGCGTTTTATTTTCTGGAATAATGGCACCTCGAGTATGGTGGATATATTTGTTACTTGTTTTGTGGACCCATCAAATGAATGGACATGAAGAATATATCATAGAAATTTCAATTTCTTAAATAAATCAGGTACAAATATGAACAACCATAAGTTATATTTTATTCGCATTGTACAGGTAGAATAGGGAGGGCAGGGCGCCAGTAGCAGTGCAGCCTAGACTGGCATCCTACTAGGCATGCCAGGGCTAGTTCCGAATATGATTTTACAAATGCAGTAGCGAGTAGGGTAGTGGCAGTTGTACTTTTCGGTATCGCAAAGCTCTGATATTGCATGTTACCTGGTGATTCAGGTATTGTTGTTTCGCCTAGCATGCAGGCCTGGAATTTCATCTTCGAGAGGGCAAGGTCATTTTCATTTTGCAAAGGGCACTTCCATGATTGGACAATTTTAAGGTCTGTGAGACACTTTTGAAGGGGCACCAAGGCCAAGACCAGGGTCAACCGAGGCCATGGCCTCTGTGGCCTCAGTGCAATTCTAGACCTGAGTATGCCGAGTCAATTGGAACAGTAGTTAATTTTGTTCTTACTATCGCCACTCTGTCAGTGTCAGACTTGCAGTGAACGATTTCGCTTGTATTGCATTGTTTTTACGATGCAATTTGGCAATTTGCTTTGCAATTTTTAAAAGTGGAGCGCAAATTTGCAATCAAATATGCCACACATTTTTTGCAACATTTATTCTTGATACAAACAATTTGACAACATTTTTTCACGGCCTTTTGATTATATTTTTTTCCCCCGCCAGAAATCCAATGCTAAATTAATAAGCAATAAAAGGTTCACTGTGCGGTCATCGGCACTACTTCATGAAGGTGACTTTATGAAGGTGTAAGTTTCCTCCATGATTTTCAAGGAATACAACAGGGCAAAATTGGCCTATGAGAACATTTGTTACGTGTACGCGATATAGAAATTCAACAGCCAATAGAAACATTTGTTTCTTGGACTGTCGAGTCTGTGGGTCTGGTTCTCTCCTCTACATTGAGCACCCATGTACTGTGCAGTATGGGAGTATGGCTATGCAGACTAAACTGGTTTGCAACCAGACTGCATGCTTAATTGATTCAAATGTGTGGCTTGTTTGTTATAACTTGGCGACAGTGATCCAGGGTTTTACAACTAAACTGATGTCTCCCACTTGCAAAGTATTAAGAAACTGTTGTGTAGATATGTTAATAACAGCTGCTATTTTCTTTGTCCATTGGGTTCATTTCTGGGTTTTGTTTTATTAAACAGAAATCAAATTCTTTTCAATGTTTCTTTTACAGCCAGTGGCGTCACGGGCACAGTCAAGTGGTTTAATGTAAGAAGTGGCTACGGTTTCATCAACCGGTACGTATTATTATTTTGTTTTAAGTTAAAGTGGAGCAAAAAAATGCAACACAAAATGTCCTAACAAGGCTGATCAGCTGATTTCTTTGACCGACTCTCTTTTCATTTCATTTGCAGGGACGATACGCAGGAAGACATCTTCGTCCATCAGGTAAAATTAAAAGAAATTTCTGACGGGTTTTGAAAACTTTGGTGGCATGTTGCGGCCAACAGTCTTGAGCATCAAGCTCAAGTTCTGATGGCTGAGTCATCAGAGTGTGGGTTAAAATCCCGGTCAGGACACTTGTGTTCCTTAGCAAACCACTATAATTGCTTCTCATCACCCAGGGTACCTGCGAGGGTATAGATTGCTAATATGAATGATTAGCAACCTGTGTGTCCATTTGGCTGCTGGTGCTGCATACTCCAAATGAGTTGAGATGGTTTCAGGAATGCTTTAGGCCCAATGAACATAAAAGTAACAGCATAAGGCACTTTGAAAGAATGTGCACAAAAAAAGCCTACAAAGTGCCTACTACACTAGTAAAGCTAAGCCTTGTGCTTCTCTGTCTTCCTTCATAATGATTGTTGGTGAACCAGAAACCCTTAGATGGATTGTTTATTGTTAACCCTTACTAAGCTAGAAACAGCAAAGTTTTCCCTAAATTGTTGAAAGAAAAAAAGGAATAAAAACCATCTTTGAAGATTGAACAATGATTTGAGTAAATGTTTGTTCTTGTTTTCCCAGACGGCCATTACTAAGAACAATCCCAAGAAGTACCTGCGCAGTCTTGGGGATGGTGAGACTGTGGAATTTGATGTGCTCGCTGGAAGAAAGGTAAATCATTAATCGTAGTTGAGGCAAAGTACACCTTTGGTTTTTGGAACAGCTTGACTGTTTTAATCCTATGCAATCAAACTAATCTGTGAAATTTTCATTTCAAAAGGTGGTAGTGTTTTTGAGATATCGCCGAAAATCTTAAGCGGTTATGTCCACGCACGAAGAATAATCCGTAATTAGAATACACGATGACGTGGTGCTGATGGAACCATAGCCCTTGTCATAGTCGCTAATTCAAAATGGGGCGCACAAAATTTGTTGGAACAAAATTTTTGACTCTACAAAATCGCAGACCTTGTTAGTTCACAAAATAAAAGGAAAACCACACAAAGTACAAAACAAGGTATCCTGCTTACTTATTGCTTAGCAGAAATTGTTAAGAACTTCAGTCTGATTAAGTAGCCGTATGAAATTTGTCCCTTGTCTTGGCCTTTGTGCTCTTTCTAAATACTTCCATGCACTTAAATAATATCAAAGTGCAGATCACTTTGTAAAATGAAATTGCAGTGTTGTTACAGTATGAAGTGGTTTTTCAAAAGAATTAAACATTTGTAAGAAACTTGTAAGAAGCTTTGTTTAAAACTTTGCTTGCTTAAACGGCTCAATAAACATTCAATGTGAGGCCTTGAATTTTGTCTTTGAAAGGGCTAAGCCATTAGAAAACTTTTGAAGAGCACCAAGGCCAGGACCTTGGCAGCAGAAACCAAGACCCCCTGTGTAATTCCAGGACTGCAATTTGAAGAAAAGGATATTTGATATGATTTTAACAGGCAGGCAACTTTTCATCTTGTGAGCTGATTTCCTCATTCTTGGTTTCTCAGCTTTGCCATTGAAAATTGACAAACACAATACAAAATTTTGCTGTTCCTGCCACTTTTTAAATTTTGTTTTACAAACTGCAGTTGCATGCATGGTTTAACAGGTTGTTTTTGTAATAATAATGTATGTTTTAGGGCCAAGAAGCAAGTAATGTGACTGGCCCTGAAGGTTCAGCAGTGCAGGGAAGCAAGTACGCTCCAGACAGACGTCGATTCCGTACTCGCCGTAATTACTACCGTCGTCGTAAGAACGAAGACGACCCAGACGAGGAAGAAGAGGGCACGTCCGAGGGTGGGGACAACACAGAAGGGCGTCGCCCTCCGAGATCAGGAACAGGAGGAGGAAGAGGAAGAGGACGAGGCAGATATCGTAATCGAGGTTACCGTCATCCAGCAGGAGACTCTGATGAAGCTGGTGAAAAGGTAAGCTGTGTGTTAAAGGAGCATAAATAATTGATGCGGGTTAAGCAAAGATTTGTTAAGAAACAAGGCAGAAGAGGTGTGAACATTTGTTGTGAATATTTTGAAAGACCTGGACGCTTTATCATCATCAATGAATAATCATTCTTTAACTATTTTTGCATCATTGTCTTTTTTATGCACAGAAAGAGGATGGTGACAAGGAAGATGGACAGGATTCAGAGAAGCCCCGTCGTCGTTACCGCCCACGCTATCGTAACTATAGACGGCCACGTCGCCAAGAAGGAGACGAGGAAGGAGGTGGTGATGAGAATAAAGAGAATGAGGGGGAACAGCGCCCTCAACGAAGACGTTATCGCAGACGCAGACCTCCAGGTGCACGCAACGCAAAGACAGACTCTGCTGGAGAGGTAAGTTGTATTTTGTCAAACTAATTTAGATAAACCGAATAAGATCCTCTTCAAGTTGTCTGGTTGCGGAGGATTGAGAACTGTAGGCCCTCACAGTTTATCACAGGGCCAGGCAAACCAATCTTATCAAAGTCTAAACATTTTGGTGTGGAGTGACATAAGAGTTTAGGATAGTAGAGGGTTGAGTTGACCTGTGGGCGAGTGAACCTAGGGAGTAATGATTTCAAGCTGTAATTTCTCTATCTCAATGTCGAGCCTGGCATTGGAAAGGGCAAGGCCACTGTTTGTGGGGTGTAATTTTAGCATGACGTTGGCAACCCGATTGTCGATGTTTGTAACAGAAAATGAGTCTAAAATAAATTAGACCCAGAGGTTCAGCATCAAAAGCAAGACCCAAGATTTGTTTATGACGTCCATAAGTATGATTTGAAACTGCATGGTGGGAATACAATCTAGTAAGGTTTGCGGTAACAACATATTCACAAATCTGTCTCTGAATTGTGGTTGTTTTGTGAAGAAATGTGGTTTTCACCACCAGACATTTTGATTGGTATACTCTGATTGTCTTCAGTACTGTATGAATTCCATGTTTCTTTTCCTCTTTTAGGGAAGCCCATCTGGTCCTAAAGAGGAGAGCAACACTGCACCAGAAGCTACCGATGTGAAGGAGTGAATAACACCAAGTTAGGCCAGGCAGACAGACACCCACAAACAAGCCCACAAATACACCCAGGGGAAAGAAACATCATGTGGGATCAAACATCCTGCAAATAACAACCATCGGATATTATTTTCAGACATTTGGGATTTTGAAGGTAAATGATAAAAACACTCCCAGTCTGTGGAGATGATTGGTGAAATTAAGGTAGTTGGCATTCGTAATCCATAGTCAAGAAGTTGTGCACTTAAGGCCTGTTTACATCAGCTGTTTGTAGTCTTTGGAATGTATTTCAAACGGAAAATCAGCACAATCTTCTTAAACCAATTTCTAAAAGTAGTTTAAAGACTTCGAAGAAACTCTAACCTGTACAGGATTACAGAATCAGCCTGTTTAATTGCAAACTCTACCTCCAATGTAAACGTATACCATGACATAATTAGTTCTGGTAATACCTACCAATATTTTTGCAGATGTTTTAAACACTTGTCATAAGACACCTGGTGTAAACTGGCCGTCTGCGGCATGTTAAATAAACACAGTACTTTATGGCAGATAATTGACCACGAAGGATACAAAAACCTTTTGCAATATTTGGCAATTTGCAATGATTTTTATAAAGAAACCAAAGTCATAGAAATATAAGAACTACTTAATGAATTGAGGCCAAACAATTGGACAGAAGAAAACGTTTACAGACACTTCAAGCTCACATCGTCAGACCTTGATGCCATGGCAACATGTTGAATATTGAATACTTTTTGGGGAATATCTTTGTAAGATCGTAAGCCCTGGCACTACGTAGAGCAGACGTTAATGTATTTGTAGTTGAGGTAAATGTGTCATTTTGGATCGGACCGATTTGGCTGTGGTTTTGTAGTACAAAACCCAGGTATCTGCCAACAAGTTGTATTTCATTTTGTAGGACATTTTGTACCATTTGATGAATTTGACTAAAAAGTTAATTTTGATCAGTTTCATTTGTATCTGAAATCTGTCTTGGAAAAAAAGAGAAGACAAATTGCATTTGCTGCATTAAACGTTTTGTTTTGGGGATAGTATTTTTTGAATTTGGGGGATTGAAAAATCTATAAAAATGAAATTATTTAAAGATAAAAAATGAAAACTTAATAAGTTTGAAAGATTCAAATTTTGTTTTGGCAGGTGCCAGGCCAAAGGTCAATTTTCTTATTTAATTCCCTGCGGCTTTGAGGACTATTGTTCCTATTTTTGGCACTTTTGTTGTTATTCCTGCATAATTTCTTTCCATTTCATTTTCTACCATCTATAGCAGGAGATCTCATTTGTGATAATAATACTGCTTCGTAAGATCTTAGAAGCTACAACACAAATCCGAATGAGGCTCAAAAAATAAACACCATGTTTGAGCAAAGAAACTTCTTTCTGTGTATTTTTGTAATGTTCTTATCGTGTCCGATTATTTATTCCATAAGTATCAACTGACGATAATCACAAAATAATGTACAAATATATCTCAGTTAAAAAAACAGTCCACAGAATGCAATATCATTCTATGTTACACAGGTTTATTTGTAGAAGTATCAAGGGTTGCATTTTAAAGTAAACAATGCAGTCTTTCGCTTTGTACATTTTGTTTTAGTATAGGTTTGTGGAAACTAAAAGTATCTCAAAAATAAAACGATATTCCCTCTGATGTTATGGCGAAACCAAAATAATACGTTTTAGGCATGATACTCGCATGCAGCTACTGTCTGCCTTGTTTATCATTTTGGGAGTCAAATTGTAAAAAAATATTTTGCGAGTAAACACTGAGTGGCCTAAAATGCCACCCGTACCACACAGGGACACTTGCGCCCAAAATGGTGCAACCATGACATCAGGTGATTAAACATTTCAGGCTATTTAATAGCAATTTTACAGTAATACTGATTTATCCGAATTCAGAAAAAGAAAGAAAAAAATCCTGAAGATCATGTCTTGCACAAATTTGGTTTTGGGGCGACCTCAAAGGTCAGATTCGTTTGTTATTATTATGAAGTGACCTTTGAAGTCACTACTGAGTGAAATTATGCAAAACAAGAATTGACTGCACATCACCATCAGGCAGATTTCAATTGATGGTGGTCGAGATTTCAACAAAGGGCGTAGTCTATTTGGGGAAAACTCGGACTAAATAAGGAAATTCAGGACGTTGGGAGCATGATCACAATGTGCCACCATTGTTTGGTTTCCTGGCTATACCGGTACAATCATAGTACCTAATTTGTTATAAAGAATGGGGCCAGCCTATTTCCTTTTAGCCTCAGTATGGAGGAGTGTCATTTTGAGGAAACGTACATGGCACTGGCGGTCAAACATTGCCGCTAGCGTTTAACAGTGCCCTCTATAGTCCATCACTGACAATCCATCTTTTCCTTCCATGGCAATGTTACACCATTGAGTTTGTTTAATGTTCACATTTCTCCACACTGTGATATTACAACAGGTAGCTTGGGTTTGTTGTTTGGTCCTGTGGGTACACTCTGAAAAAAAAGATGTTTAGAGAACAATTTCTTAATTTCTTTCATAAAGCATGCAAGCATAAAAACTTCCTAAGCACTGAAATATATTGCTTAGCAGAAATAGGTTACCAGCCAAAATACTATACACTTTACATTGCTGCGACCGGTACCCCACTCAATTCTTGCTTAGCACAGATATTTGCTAACGGAATTATCTGCTTAACAGCTTTATGAAGTTGGGCCCTGGTAACAAAAGAAACACACAGTGATCCTTGGTAGAATAATTTGAGTAAATTCAGCCATCAAAATGCAAACAAATAAATATATAAAGTAAAACTCACCTCAATCTTTCTCAATACAAGAAGTCCATCTGTAACTTTCCCAAACACAACATGTTTTCCATCTAAGAAATCACACTTGGCACAGGTGATGAAGAACTGACATCCATTTGTGCTCGGTCCTGAGTTTGCCTGGATGTTCATACAATTTAAAGGGAAGGTATACGTTTGGTAATCACTCTTAAAATTAATGGCAATAAAACCCTGGTTTTCCTTCAAAATCATAAACATGTGTATAGAATTAAAATTATTAGGTATCGTTTTAGAAAATTTTACCATAGACAGAAGTCCTGGGGCGTCGTGTTTTAATTTAAAATTTTCATCTGGAAAACAGGAACCATTGTAGATGCAAGCTGATCCAGTACCATCTCCCTAAAAAAAACAAATAATTACAAAATTACAATTTTAGAGCAAATTAACTGGAAATTCAAAAGAATGTAAACAAAAACTTCAAAAGAGTGCAACAAGAATTATCAAAACATTTTTTAAAGGAATTGACAGAAAACAATTTTGGGGATTTTTCCCATGAGCTCTTAAATTTTGTGGATGAAAACTTTGTTTATTGTGGAATGGGGGACTTGTGGAAGCATGGTAGCAGCAGACCAAACCTGTAATTTCCCATTGTATGCGTCATTCTGAGCATGCAAATGCTTCCGCGAACAATGAATTTACCTTGTAAGTCTGCTGCCACCTAGTACCCTCAATAAGGCCTCAGAACACATCCCGATGTCCCCCAAAAACTGGGCAAATACGCAGAGTTTCAAGTAAAGCGCCTAGGAACCACAACAGCACCACAGACTCGATCCAAACAAGACAATGGAAAATGCATAGCAACAAAGATAAACACCCTTCACCCAGTCTGTGGTGTGATGTAGTAGTTTACACTGGTTAACTGAGGCACTGGCACTGTTGATTTCACATTGCGTTTTTACAGGTCTTTGCTGGGAACCATGCAGGGTGCTGCCAACACCGGAAAAACACAAGTTCACAAAATTGAAGGGGGGGGGGATAGTTTTTCCAATAAAATTTCAACACAATTACCAGGAGGAAATCTTCACACAAAATAAACAAGATATATAGTCAAAATAGTTTGAGTGATTTCATTCAAGTCGATCTTTAAAAATAATAGCCTGAGCTTAAGAAGAAAAAATCTAAGAGCAAGATTATTTTCACATCAGTGTGAATATTAAATGTTTATGCACCTTGATAAAATCACCTCCTTGGATCATGAAATCTTTAATGACACGATGGAACAGAGCTCCTTTATATCCTATGGGAGTTGACTTTTCATCTCTGTAAAACAACGATAAAAGTGATGGATAATATTATATTATAGTTGCCTCGTAACTCGTATAAATCGTAGCCATCAATTCTCCTGACGAACAAAACCGGAGGGTTACGAGAAAGAATGTGTTTTTATTTGTGTCTCTTTATGAATCCAGCCATTTCTGTCATCCTATTAACCCTAAAGAACCCAAGTCCTACAATATCCTCATTGCCAAAGTGCAGGATTTCGAAGGATTTGGGCTATTAGGGATCTGCAACACAGGAGGATTTTGAAGGGTTTGGGCTAAAATGAGTTTTTGTTAGGGTAGGATTTCGCAGGACTTGGGCTATCGGGCTGTTTTTACATAGGAGGATTTTGAAGGATTTAGGTATTATGCAGCTTAGCCAAAATAGGATTCTAAAGGTTTTGGGCTTTTAGGGGTGGAGATTGTAATAAAACCGAGCACCTAAAGTAAAGACTCCCTAACTTCTGTCTCAAAAGGATTTTGAAGGATTTGGGCTAGTATGTATACTTATAATAAGTTGAAGGATATCGAAGGATTTGGGCACTTTAGGGTCATGACAACTTTAATCTGAAGGATATCGAAGGATTTGGGCACTTTAGGGTCATGACAACTTTAATCTGAAGGATATCGAAGGATTTGGGCACTTTAGGGTCATGACAACTTTAATCTGAAGGATATCGAAGGATTTGGGCACTTTAGGGTCATGACAACTTTAATCTGAAGGATATCGAAGGATTTGGGCAGTATGTCTACCCAAGGGCCTAGTCTTTAATGATAAGAATTTTCTGATTTGTTTCCATTTTCAAAAATGAAAACGCATATCAGAACGGACACGCACGGATATGATCTCTATTGTGTCATGAATCGTCAGGGAGGATTGTGATCAACTAAATATGATAAATCATAGACTTTATTTTGTTGTAAAGTTGGACCAGCACGCAAAAATCTAACTTCAACCAGATTGGATTACCTGTACTCTCCGGTGCAAAACTGCCTAAAATTCTCAGCAGTTTTAGGAACAACATTTGCAAACAGTTCCATCTTCATCCTTCCAATGTCCTGTGGAAACAAATCACAAAAATAATAAAATTAATATTGAACCAACATCAATTGTAGTATTTGAAGAAAAATCAACTCACAGTTTTGTTTTTATTTTTATTTCTATATTACACACATAAATCTATCACCACTACAGGCACTAGCATAACAAAGTTATAGGAAACATTTCTGTATCTGACCATAGAGCAAGGACTGCCATGTTTTCACTTATTGTTACTAAAAAGCAATATCTCATTTGAGTAAATAAGAATCAAATCCTATTTTATTTCATAATAAGTGAAAAAGTGGCAGTCAGATACAGACATTTTACCAAGTTAACCCTGCACCTAGTTGCGATAACCAAACCCTCCATTATTCTGGTTAGAGACTGTAGGGTTACGACGAACCATCCCAGGGAGCCTTCCTCCATGGTTATCCCAAGTCCACTTGGCACTTAACTCCTCAGTGAGTGCAGTTAGTGGCCATGAATAACTGCACTGTCCCCTGACAGTCTGACACTACACTACACATGACACTGACAATGACACCAGAACTTCAGAAGAGCAGTAGACTAGACTCGGTCAGAGTCAGACCATTGGGAGGATCAAGGGTAACTAACTCTTATTCTGCTTTTAGACCTCACCCCCGTCATCTCGTAATTGTATTCATAGGATAAGGATGGGCCAGACATACTAAAAATACATTGCTCCATCAGGTCCAGTCAAAAGCTCAAAATAAAAAAAGGCGTAACAAAAAATAGTTTGTTTTTTTCACTTATTTACCCAGCTCAATAGGCCTATGTATCATAATATTTATATTTGAGTGTTATATATAAATAAATTGAAATCTACACTTGCCAGTTTTTACTCAAATTTAAGTTAGTTTTTATTTAATTAAAAGAACATTAAATTAACCGTCAAAACATGTCAAAAGAGGGCGTCCTAATGCTAACTTACTGCAGTGGTACGGGTAAGCATGCAAAGCACCCAGTACCGTGTATCCTCGTATCCCCATTATTCGCGCACGTAAGAATTGAAATTGAATTTTGACTTGATTAACAGAATCAAGAACAACTTTTAGCTTTAATTTTAATTGTCTGTCCCACAAGAGAGGAGAGAGAGAGAAATTGAAAGCCGCAGAACATCGCAAAGCACAACGAAACGTCTGCAATCTACGATTTGTCAAGTTTCGTTTTCCGTTTCATGAATTGATGCACACTTGGGCTGGCGCCGGGCTGGAGAGTCCTATTGTCCCGCCTTTCTTCTAAATGCTTTAGCCCGTGCGGCAGGGAAGCTGCTGGTTGAAATCTGGCATGATTGATTACGGGAAGGGGGGGGGGGTGGGGGTTGGCGAGGTGGGTGGTGACTCTGCCCCGCGCCAGTTTAATGCAAACAATTGGTAATTTTCTGAAAAAGGATTATAAGGCGCGTCACCACTTCAACCTTCTTATTTATTTTGTTTGTACGCTGTTGTTTGTGAAAAAATGAAATCACGTGTAATTTAATTTTTGAGTATGGCGATGGCAGGACGCACAGAACTTTCAGTTTTTTTTTTTTTTTTTAATCGACCATCTTATCTAGCTATGTTTTTGTATTTAGTCTAAAGGTAATTGTTATACTACATTTATTAGTTTATCTAAAATCTTACGGAAAAGCTTTGATTTTTCACATCTCGCAGGAAATTGTTTATCAGGCTTTATACTTTCATGAAATAAACAAATTGAGTATTGTAAACAAAAAAAAAAAAAAAATAAATGCGAAGGAACCTGCAGGAATATTTGAATATTTGTGATGCGTGTACACAGAACAAAATATCGAATTTGCGGTACAATTATCAATCAGTCAAATTTACCACACAAATGATTCGATCCCCTATATTATGATTTACATACAAAATGCGGTTGAAAGTAATTTCATACCTGTCCTCCAACAGAAACATCGAAGAAAACTACGGGATTTTCAGACGCCGTTGTGTTACCCGCCATCTTTGATATTAAAACTGGTACGCGAAACACAGCCTTATTTATTATTATATTTTCATGCACTCAGGCCGGATACCATTTAATTTCCTCGTACCCAGAACCATATTCGTAACTTCAACGAATGGAAGTTGTACCATCAGACAAAGATAGGTGGGTACGAAATTGAATCAAAATACCAAAACCATTTCTTGGAATATACCCGACGGGAAAAGTAAGTCAAATTTTCATGAATAAATGACCTTATATTTGTCGGCAATTGAATTTAATTGAATGTAGTTAAAGAAGACATTTGTATGAGGTAACTGACGTGTTTTTGCGTGGGCTGATTTTATGAATTCAGCTGTAGCAGTAATTTAGTGTCACGTCTCTGTCTGTGTAGTTTTGCAAACTGAATTGTCATACCAAAATACACGAATAAAAACCACTGACTAGAATGATCATTTAATGTGCACGCATGATTGGTTTTCGTAACGATGGACGCGTTGTGCAGACGGGGTAGTGATTCTAGGTGATAGGCCAGCTGATACTGTGATTATTAAAGGAATCAAAGGTCTGTGTTTGTCCCCATCTGGAAATAAAATAGTGACATTTTAGACTGAATGACATTCTGAATTTTCTTTCCTCTGTCAGTGCACTGTCAGGGGTCAGAATTATATAAGAATCAGATCTGTTCATTTTTAATTAAATTAAATTTATCTTTCCATTGGACCTATTTTTCGATTTAATTTTTAAAGTGACAGTTTTACTTTTGTTCCATATTTAAAAACATTGAAAAAACACATGGTATAGATATTTATTGTTGACAAATTTAAACGTTATTTGCAAAAAGTACCAATCCTGTGCACATGATTCATGAATTCCCAAATTAATCTTACACCTCCATTTCATTTTGTACCATAATTAATTTGTTCTCCAGTTCCCGCCTTAACAGGCCTCCCATTGTCATCAACTTTTTACTTTAAAAGTTATAACATTGATTGATGATATTAATATAGGCCTAATACAAGTTACATTAACAATTGTAGATAGACCTTTTTATATATCGCTGGTATTTGCAAATTTTGATGCTCATGGCTCATGAACAATATTCCCGGCAACTTGGCCGTTTATTTTATTCCTTATACGATCTGAGCTTCCTGGGGAGTATACAGCCTGTGTACTCCTAGAACTATGGAGGTTCATTCTTTCCTGCTATCGTCTCCATGAACCTCGTAGTTCTAGGAGTACAGCCTGCGCTGCCAAGTATGTAGCGCACCAAACTAAATCAATCACAAGAACCATCTCTGCACTCACAGGTACCAATTTATTCCTGGGCAAAGAGAAGCAATTAAGTATAGTTACAATGTAAGTGTCTCACTCTGACTCAAGGAAAGCAGTTAGAGCTGTTTTATATAGGCTTAATCTGCTACTGGCATTTCAAAATGTTCTCCTATTCTTTACAGAAAACGGAAGTAATTAAAACTTGTACAAGTTTGGACCTAACTGGAGTCAAGCGTATCAGGATGAGGTCTTCTTGAAATGAAGTGGTGATTAGAATTTGGTTGTAAAGAATATACATGTAGTCAAGAACATCAGGAAAAGTTCTTCACTATGGGATCAAAACGACAGACTGGAAGTTCCCTTGTTGGATTTGAAGATGATATTAATTCAATTGTTAAAGAGGTGAGTTTCTGAAATAAATTCTTTTTGAAGCACTGGGATGGTTAGTGAGGGACCTTCTGTAAAATTGTTGTTTTGCCTAAGTATGGGGTGCAATAAATAATATCTAGTATCAATGATGTTTTAAGGTTAAAACTCTGATGATCATAACATTCAAATGATTTCCCTTGCATTTTTTTCAAAATTTTCTTCTTTCTAATTCGTGATTTTTAGTATTAACGGTATGAGTGCCCTGTGTTCATTAATGCTATGTGTTTTTAAGCTGTAAATTTATGATTTGTATAAGTTGCAAAAATATACTTTTTTTGAAACAATGACTACAGTCAGTGCACAACTTGCCTGGGACATGCTACATTTACATCTAATTTGCATAATCAGATTTCAAAAATGAAAGCTTGGCATTTTAGTATTTTACAGAGAAAACACTGACAAGAAAAGCTTTCTTAATACTGAAATATCGTTTTCAATCTCGGACATATTCTGCAAAGATCAAACTTTGCAGTTATGTACCAGCATAAAGAATCCATCAGTCCTGGAGTTTCATCTTTGAGAGGGCAAGGGCATTTTCATTTGCAACGGGCACTTCCATTGGAAAATCTTAAAGTTTATGGGAAACTTTTAAAAGGGCACCAAGGCCATGATCAGAGGTTATCACGGCCTTCGTGGCCTCCATTTAATTCCAGACTTTATCCATGCTTAACCTGTTGATATTGGTTTTCTTTTGTAGTATTTGGAGTTTTGTTCCTTCAGAACAACATTGAAGTCTTTTGAGTTAGAGGCTAGAGAAAGAGGTAGAGCATTAAAACCGTTACCACAGCGACCATGGGACATGAAGAAGAAGGATCTTCAGGTATGAAATCTTGTTCATTTAAAATTTTAAAAGTATGTTTATATTATTTTAGTTTTAGAATACATGGATGTGTGTTAAGCCCGTATACTAAGTACCTTCTGTGTCCTGATAAGAAATCATCCACAGGGTACGTGGGTGGGTTTCGAACCCTTGACCCACACATTCTAGAGCAGGTGTCTAATAACAAGCATACCTGGTGATGGAGGGTCAGTTTGAGTTCTGCACTTAGCAGCGTGTACTGCAAACAATCTAATAGTGGTAATAATTGCATCATTCTGGGTAGACAATTTTACCTTTTGGTTTTACATTTAGGTAAAAAAAAAAACATGTTTAGCATCCCTGCCCGCTTCCTTTTTAGAGGCTGGGTTTTTTTTTCTTCTTTTTTTTACGAAAAAAACCCCAAACAATCTCACTATTTTGGTCTCATTTTCTGTTGCATCTTGACCATAAGAAGCCATTAATGTTGTTTCCTGAGTCCAAGTGGCGGCCATTTTGAAAAAAGCTGGCAACCATTGTGAAAAATAGCCCGGTTGCCTTCAAATATGTGTTGGGCGACCATTTTTGAGACAAAAAAATTAAAGTAAAAAAAAAGGGCCCTCCCCTTTTTTTTCAAAAAGGCAGGGCGCTAAAAATGTTTTATTTTTATTTTGCCCTACACATCAATCCAAATGTTGGAGATGGCAAATTGAATTGGTCTAGAGTTTGTTTCAGACAACTGCACTGAATAATGACTTCTTGCACCAATGCCATAGTGGCTACTGTCTGCCTTGCTTACTATTTTTGGGAGTTGATGGTAAGCATCTAAATGCTGCGTCGCTTAAAATGCGCACTTCGCTGTATAACACACAGAGACATTGACTCCCAATATCGGGTGTAGGGTAAAAGCAAAATATTATAATTGTTTCATTCATTTCACAGACTGATCTACTCTCCATGTTTAAAATCGGTTCTCGCAAGGAGTTTTTCCTTCTATGGGATGCAAACATTCCAGAGAGTGTCAAGAGCAACGATCCTGTTTGCAAGAAACTTGAATTTTATCTAAGCATCTACTTTGCCATCTACCCAATCAAGTATCAACTTATGACTGGGAAGAAGGTAAGTTCAACCCGATGATCAAAGGAGGTTTTATGATAATCTTGAACATCATTCTGAGATGTATCGACAATAGTCTGTGATGTACATTGTACAAGTTCACTAAGTTAGCAGTAGCACCATTAGAAGTATCTCATAGAAATCTCTTGAGGGTCCCTTGGTTTCATTACCAGAAAGTTTAAATAATAACAAAAGAAGAAAGCAGATTTCTGAAGACAATCAGAGCATACTGATCGAAACGTCGAGTGGTTTCACCACCTGTTCTCTTCAGAACCACCACAACTCATAAAAGAGATTTATGTACATGATGATACCATAAACCTTACTAGATAATACCAATAATAACATACCATTCTAGAAGGCCGCCTTAAATCTAGGAGTCTCATTCAAAGTGCTTAATTTTATGACAGGTATGCAGAGCTTTGTTTGAATTATGTAATTCTTGTATAGCTCCTTGTACGGATTTTCAAGATAGAGCCCCAAATCTGCAACCAACCCCACCAGAAATAACGTGGCAAAACTACAGATAAGATAGGTAGATTAGTAATCACCATGCCAACTTGATAGTCATTATGCCAAGTTGAAGGTTTATTTGTTAGTGTAACATTATAATATTTTCCTTGATTTAACAGAGTAAAATCAAAGTTGAAGAGTCCATGCTTTCCTTCAAGACATTCCTGGAATCCCGAGGAGCAGTCTTGAGTCAAACGACGGAGTTTCTACCCTTCTATGCACTTCCTTTTGTTCCAGACCCGACTAAACATCCATCCTATAAAGAACTCTTTCAAGACTCCTGGGTACCAGACCTTCAAATCAGATTGGAGAAGTTTCTGATGTTAACGTTACCTGCTCATCCACAGCCGAGACTTTTTGAAATATACGTATCCTTTTAATCACAAAAAATATACAAAAAAATGGCATCACAAACTGCTTTCCAACTAAATTGACTTGGGCTTTTTTAAAGAAATTTTGTAAGCCCCCGTATCTCTCTTAAAAACTGGACTGGACACCTTGTTGGGATTTACTTTTCCAAATATTATTTCTTGCCGTCAATATTTGTAAATGAAGTCTTGTCCACATGTACATTTTGGGATCAGGTTGGTTTAATGGAACCTTACTCTGACCCTGGTTCAAATCCTACCTCAGTCTGGAGCCCTTGCATGTGCATTTGGTGTTTCCTGTTTTTAGGGTTTTCCTCACACATCCAAAACTAACTATTTCTCCATCATCTTCTCTATACAGATATTTTTTTCCTCAGGCTGACAGGTTACAGTGCTAGGCACTTTGAGGATCTCTTTCTTTCATAATCAGAGAGATATAAACAACAATATTTATTCCTTAACTTTTTGTAAACAGCAAGACTTAAATGACAGTAAGTATCTTATATTATAAACCCTTTCCTAACTGCGAGCGTTTGAACATTGAGACCCGTTAAAGCGCGTGAATTTGAATCCTTCACGTGTTAAAACAGTGTATGTGGGACCAAAGTGGTCCCAAAATTTTTTGAATATGCACGAGACCTAAACGGTCTTTTGGAAAAATGTGTAATTAATTCATGACAAGCAAAGCATTCCGATTTGTGGATAATGATATCATTGGTTTTTTTTTACTTTTATAGAAAACATGGAACATATGAATCAGATACAGCAGAATGTAGTAGAAGCTGAGAGGCGTTGTATGACTTACATCAAACGTTATAACAAACTACAATCAGACTATCACAATCTAATCGGTATAACTGCTGAGCTTGTGGACTCCTTGGAAAGCTGTATCAACGGCAGTCCGGTAAGTTATCACCTTGATTTGTCTGCCCAATGTCAACTTTCTCAGTAGTTGACTCAACTAAACTCAACTAACCAGCTAGTGGATTTTGTTTGCTCAATGTTAACTAAGTTTCTCATTATTTGACTCAACTCAACTCAACTCAATTAACCAGCTAGTGGATGTTGTCTGCTCAATGTCAACTAGTTGACTTATCTCAACTCAACTCAACTGACAAACTAGTGGATGTTGTCTGCTGGGTGGCAACCACAAAATAAAACCAGGAAAAACCTGTTTTCCAGTAACCTGCCCAACATAACCAAGCCTGGTTTACATGGAGGCCTTGGTGGCCATGGCTTTGTTGCCCTGGTCTTGGCCTGGGTGCTGCTCCAAAAGTTTTCACTAGACCTAAAGATTTTCCAATTGAAGTACCCTTTTCAAAATGGAAATGGCCTTGCCCTCTCAAAGATGAAATTCAAGGCCTGCATATCAACTACTAGATAACTTTTATTCCCTAAGCTGGATGTGTAGTCGTCAGGTATTCTTTTTTACTTGACCTAATGTTTCGTTCTCCACAGGTAACACCAGAGTACTTACAAACTGTTTGCCAGAGGTTGTTTTCAAATCAACTCCGGGAGTCTGTGGATGTCAACAGGCCTTCAACTGTAAGTGGATTATTTGTTGACTTCTGGAGACATTAGTGGTTGTTGATATTTTAATGAGTGGATTCCGTGGAGTGTCGTGGCCAAGCGGTCTAGTGCACTTGACTGCATTTCTGAAGTTGTCAGAGTGTGGGCTTGGGTCCCGGTCATGGCACTTGTGTCCTGGTCATGGCACTTGTGTCCTGGTCATGGCACTTGTGTCCTGGTCATGGCACTTGTGTCCTGGTCATGGCACTTGTATCCCGGTCATGGCACTTGTGTTCTTGAGCAAGACACTTAACCATAATTGTTTCATCCTTCAGAAGGAACGTAAAGCTGTATGTCCTGTGTTTTGTGTAATGCATGTAAAAGAACCCAGTACACTTATATTTAAAAGAAGGGTTTTGCGGAAGTTTTTCCGGTGTGGTTGGCTGCTGATTGTACTGCACCGTCTTGTATTAAAACCCCTTACAAGGTGATTTATAAATGGGTCTCATAACTCAAATGCTTATACCAGTCATTGAACACACCTGTAGATCAAGCGCTATATAAGAACCAAGTATTATTATTACTATTATTTTGTTTGCTTTGTTTTCCTAAAGGCTGGTGAGATAATCAGAGCTTCATTTGCACACCCGAGGTAAGAAGATCTGGTTTTCAAACAGTTTTAGGTTTTAATGGTTTTAATTTGAAAAATATTTTCAGTTTTAATATCCGTTTTGTTTCTATTCCTGGTATGATAACTACAGTGTATGATATATCAAGTAAAAAACCAAGGGTAAATTTAAAATCAATTATGTGATGAACAAAGACAAATTTACTAGAGCAGGATTTCACCTTCAACCTCTAGGTTTATTTGCCAGTGCTCTATCATCTGAGCTATCGAGCTCTATGTTGGCGGTCTCCCTATTTTGTCGATGTCTTTTTTCTCAGTGCACCAGTCAGAAGTTGTACAACTGTGTACTGCACTATAGTCAGGGATCACACCCAGTTTGTGCTACAACATGGGAAGCGGCATTGTAAGGGGATCACCATAAGGGCATGTGACTTCTTTTAAATATCAAGTAATAAACCACAAGGGAAACTTGAACAGTTAAAAGATTATATTAAATATTAGTTATTGTTATTTTTTTGGAATGAAGACTTTTTATTGCAATTTCAAGAGTCATTCACTAGTTTGGAACTGTTTGTGATGCAAGCGTGTAACCACTGTATAATCCAGATCAATGGATCAGTGGGTGTATGATTTTGACTCGTCGTTAATTTCTGTTTTTTATGTTTATTTGCATGATGGTGATTGATGCATGATGCATATAAACCTAATTGTGTTTCCCTCACTCCTAGTCCAATTCCAGAAGAAAGGTTCAGGTAATTTGATGTTTACCCATTTTTTGTTTTGAGTCTCTTCTTCATCACCTCAGTTTAGCAGGCCTGGGGTCAATTTCACAAAACTCTTTCTAACTTGGGACTAGTCCTAGGCAATGCTAAGAGATAGGACTAGTCTTAAGTTAGGACCAGTACTTAAGACTAGTCCTATCTCTTAGCATTGCCTAGGACTAGTCCTAAGTTAGGAAGAGTTTTGTGAAATCGACCCCTGGAATTTCATCTTTGAAAGGGCAAGGCCATTTTCATTTTTTGCAAAGGGCATTTCCATTGGAAAATGTTAAAGTCTATGGGAAGTTTTTGAAGGGGCACCAAGGCCAAGACCAGGGGCAACAGAGGCCATGGCCTTCATGTAAATCCAGGCCTGCGAATCATCTGATAACATATTTGTTTATTGCCCTGACACCGATGTGTGTTTAAAGCACTATATACTCATGTTATCAGGGCCCAATTTCATAAAGCTGTTTAGCAGAAAATTCTGCTCAGCAAATTTCTTTGCTAAGCAAGAAACGAGTGTGGTACCAGTCACAGCAATGGTAACTGTATGATATTTTGGCTGGTAACCTATTTTTCTTAAGCAAGAGTTTTCTGTGCTTAGCAAGTTTTTGTGCTTACATGCTTTATGAAATTGGCCCTGCTGACATCACCCAAGATTAGCCATGTTTGCCCCATTTTTTTGAGTCGGATTCTCTGTGTGTTACTAAGCAGTGCGCTTGTAGGCGATGCATGGACTCTCAGGGCCTAATTTCATAGAGCTGCTTACTAAGAAAATATTTCTTAAACATTTTCTGCTTAGCAAAAATAAGCAGGATACCAGTCACAGATTGTGCATGTGACATGGTATTTTGGCTGGTAACCTTATACTGGTAAGCATAATTTTGTTGTGCTTAGCTACTTTTTGTGCTTAAGCAGCTCTATGAAATTGGGCCCAGATCACAAGGCCATATCCAAATTGGCTGCTATGGCTACAGCTACGACTATTGCTAAGGGTGTTACTAAGGACGCCTATACTTCCATCACATAATGATGCAGCGATCTAGCCATAGCCATAGTCGTAGCCGCCAATTCAGACATGCCCTAACTGTGGAAGGATTAAGAAATATAGATTCCCTCTGGTATCCTGTGTGAGTGAGTTCTGTTGACAAAATCTACTAGTGTCTTGGGTGGGATTCGAACCAACAACCTTCTTTTCTTCTTTTGATTCTACGTCACATTTATTTTATAAGCACTTTATGTTCATGTGCTTTCAAAATCCTGAGCATAAAATCCATAAACACCCCAAGAGGATTCGAACCAACAACCTTTCTTTTCCTCTGTTCATTCTAAATCTCATTTATTTTTACTCGTTTTTGGAGAAATCAAACTAATGTCAGATTAAATTGATTTGAATTACAGTAAGGATGAGGTTCCATTACTTCCATCTCTTGATTATGATCAAGTGAAGTTTGACATGATCAATGCTCCTAAAAGAAGACGAGAATTACTCCTACAAGCTCTAAGATGGGTAAGAGATTCATGACTGTGTAGAATAGGAGTTGAGAAACCAACTAATGCTGAACATCATTTATTCATGTGTCAGATTGAATTCTGAATATTTGATTCCAGTCGACTTAAAGAAATTGTATAAACTCTGTATCTTGCCTGCATCTGCTAATAGTCAATAAGAGGTTTTTTATTGTTTGTTTGTTGGTTATTTTGTTAAGCGTTTGACTCGCAGTGAACCTGGGGAACAGCGAGATACTGTACTATCAGCCTATATACAACATGACCTCCTAGGATGTGCAGAAGAGAATGACCACAGGGTGAGTTTGTCCCTTTGCCCACCTTCTACCCCTACAAGTGAACCATCAACCACCCAACCCTCACCCCTCTACCCTGCAAGTAATCAATCACCCACCTGTCCCCACCCCTCTAGCCTGCAAGTAGCCCATCAACCATCCAACCCTCACCCCTCTAGCCTACAAGTAACCTATCAACCACCCAGCCCTCACCCTCCAGCCTTCAAGTAGCCCATCAACCCCCAGCCCTCGCCCTTCTACCCCTACAAGTAACCCATCAACCACCCAACCCTCACCCCTCTACCCTGCAAGTAGCCCATCAACCATCCAACTCTAGCCTTCAAGTAACCCATCAACCACCCAGCCCTCGCCCCTTTAGCCTACAAGTAACCATCAACCACCCAGCCATCGCCCCTTTAGCCCACAAGTAACCCATCAACCACCCAACCCTCACCCCTCTACCCTGCAAGTAGCCCATCAACCATCCAACTCTTGCCCCTCTAGCCTTCAAGTAACCCATCAACCACCCAGCCCTCGCCCCTTTAGCCTTCAAGTAACCATCAATCAATCAATCAATCAATGTTTTTATTGTCTACTGATACAGAAAGCAGTGATGGATGCACTCGTAGCTGGAGATGACGTAACTCAACAGTACATGGCCAGGTTATTCAATGCGTTTGCATCTCTTGCTGCAGGTACAGTAATCCTTTTTAAAGAATTCATCCAAACTTTCCCAGATCATTAATTTAAAAGGAACACAGTATCAAAAGATGATAAACAATCAAAAAGCCAACAATTGAATAATGAATCCGTCTACATCGTCTTTGCTTTCAGGGAGGACATATCTTGGTAAGAATGAGAAGATAATTGAGGTACTTGAAGCTACTCTGCAATCCGAGGAGAAAGATCCCATCACAAGAGAAAATGTCCTTGGGGCATTACAGAAACTCAGCCTCAAGTAAGTCATCAAAAACTCCCCCCCCCCCCCTCCGGCCTCCAATCCCAAATCTCGCCCACAAAAGGTCTTGTTCTACGTGAAATTGATTCCAAAGTATAAAACATACCTTTTGAGTTTTCTGTACAAATCAAATATTTCGGGGAGGTTGATTTCTTAAGTGGCCTTTTCGATACCATGGATTTGGTTCTTGTTCTTGATTAGTCAGTTTGAAGTTGTAGCCTATGGCTTCCCAATGGCTGTAAAGGGCTTCGGCTGTGGCTGTTGATGGATCACTTTGGCAACCATTGTCTATCACTGAGCCAAAGACGCTTCATGGACACTCGGCCAAAATCTCTCCTTTTAAATATTTCTATGGCCCTTTTCGAAACCACAGCTTTGGCTTGAGCTCAAACATTGGCTCTGACTTTGGCTCTGTCAGTTATTTTGAGAATGTGTGAATGTCAAACAAGCGGCCGTGGAGCCTAAGCCGAGGCCTAAGCCCAAGCTGTGTATTTGAAAAGGGCCTCAATGTTTTCCAAAGACTACAACTTGATTCCAAAATGTCAGAACCAAGAGTGAGTATGTGCCATGTGATTAGTAAGAACACATTAAAAAGGTGTAACAAAGTATAATGCAGATATGTGTAAATATTGATTTATTTATCAACAGACGACATCTACAGACTTCTATGATAAACACAGGGATCATCAGCTGGCTTGTTGGTGTGCTAGAGGATAGTGACTCCCTCTCGGATTATACCTTGGAATACTCTGTTGCTTTGTTGATGAACCTGTGTCTTCGAACAGCAGGTACGAACAAAGAACATCCAACGTTTTAAAACATTCAATATCTTTTCACTGAGCTTATTTACATTACCTTGTCAGAGTAGAAATGTAGTGTGCCAGCCAAAACACTATGGCCATGTCTGGATTATGGCTTCATCAGTGGCCTTGTTTGTTTGTTTGTTTGTTTGTTTGTTTGTTTAGATAAACTTCCTGTAAAGGGAACCTGGCAAACTCACACAGGGGGGATATGCACGCCAAGCTGGCAACAGCCAATCTCTCTCATACAAACATTGGTTTAACCATGGTTTAACGTCTATGATTATGAATTGCACAAATCAATAAGTTGTGATTCAGTAACTAGACGGCAATACTTATTCTAGTCATTGTGAAATCAGCGATTACATAGTAGGATTCGAACCCACAACCTTCTGATTGCAAGTCTTGCATGCTAACCACTTGACCACAGTGACTTATGGCCAGATTGATGAAAGGTCTTATTCCTCAGCACTGTCTTTGTAACCAACAGCCAAACATGCTTCAGTCAAACATGGTCTATCTCATGTACATGATGATAAAGAAAACTGTTTTCCCCTGTATAAAAAAGGTGGACTATTCAGAAGTTAAGTAACTTGTGAAAACTTATGTGAATGCATGTAGAGCAAGATTTGATTCTTTTTTTATTTTTCGTTTTGACAGGGAAGACAAAATGTATCAAAGACAAAACTAAGATGCTGAAGGTGTTGAGCGATCTCCTGGGGCATGAAGACCAAGAGGTAATAATATATTAGGGGTTTCTTCCCAGGATTTTTCAAAACTGGTGGGCTTTCTGGACCCAAATTTTGGAAGTTTTGCCTCAGCACACTGGATTGAAACGAGGTCCTCTGAATGTTTTTATTTGGTGTTTGTCTTTGGTTTTAAAAGCCCTACTGTGCAATAAAATGGTTTTATCTTTATGTTTTAGTTTTGTGCTTGTGCATGGGGAGAACCCCGATACTGTTGCAATCTGTCAGAAGGAAAATAAGTCCTCCCCTCTTTAATATCCGCCAAACATATAATATGAAGGCAGGAACAGCGTTTGATATGCACCCTGATATAAATTCTCACAGGAGGCGAATGACAATGTTGTAAGTGGTCAACTTAAACTGCATGCATTTAAACACTAGCAAGATTAAAAAAAATTGATAGGGGACCAGTTGCCCTATGACTTAATGCCTGTTTTGCAGGTTACCATTCTAAACTGTGTGTGTAGAGTGGAATGACCACTACCTAATTAAACTGTGCCATATATTTGCACATTTTAACACATTTCCATAAATTTCCTTGATTTGGGGGAAAAAATTGCATGGCAAGATCATACGCCCATGGTAATGAGGTTGCACCAACCCCGCCTTCCATAAACTGCAAAATGGAAAAGTTTATACTAATATATTCATATATTCAATTTTTAGATCCGCCCATATGTAAATGGCACTTTGTATAGCGTCCTTTGTGTTCCAGAGATAAGAGAAGAAGCTAAAGCTATGGTAAGTCACACCCGAAATGACAAATCTTTGTTTTAAACTAAATTTGACGCCTCTATGTGAATTTCCTTTTTGAAGATTGTATTGCAACAGCATTTTTATATAAAATGAATTTTCATTTTGAATCGCAGGGAATGGAAGAGATTCTGAAATGTTTCATCAAAGATGACACCCCAGAAATGAATCGGCAAATTCATTTCATAATCAAACAACTTAATACAGGTATGTTGGGTGCTCCTGGGTTAAGGGTAAGGGTAGGAGGGTTAACCCAGCACTTGATCTTTAAGAGTATCTGGGTAAGGAATTACAACTTCATAAAGGTATGTTGGGTGCTCCTGGGTTAGGGGTAAGGGTAGGAGGGTTAACCCAGCACTTGATCTTTAAGAGTATCTGGGTAAGGCATTATTGCCTAATACAGGTATGTTGGGTGCTCCTGGGTTAAGGGTAAGGGTAGGAGGGTTAACCCAGCACTTGATCTTTAAGAGTATCTGGGTAAGGAATTACAACTTCATAAAGGTATGTTGGGTGCTCCTGGGTTAAGGGTAAGGGTAGGAGGGTTAACCGAGCACTTGATCTTTAGAGTATTTGGGTAAAGAATTACAACTGTATACAGGTATGTTGGGTGCTCCTGGGTTAAGGGTAAGGGTAGGAGGGTTAACCGCACACTTCAGTGATCTTTAAGAATATGAAGATAAAGAATTACATCTTGATCTGTAGGGACACCTGTCCAATTTGAAGTGGCAGATCATGAATGTTTATCATGAATCACTTATTTCTCGGCAACAAAACCAGAGCCCTACTTCAGAATATGCAGAGGACGGATCTTCAATAGATCTTTAATGAGTTTTTATACCTCTCAAGTCATTAAGGATTTAAGAAATGACATGAAACTAATTATCAAGATGGTGCATTTTGTGTCACTTGTTCAGATGTTGTGAACGATGATGTGGAATCTGATGATGAAGAAGATGAAGAACCAGAGGTAAGGAATTTTAGGTAATAAAAGAAAAGCAAGATACTTTACCATAATTGCTGTTTCTGTCGGATGGGTGAGCCAAAGGTCCCAGAGCCCAGAACACTTACCATGGAAGAGTAGGGGTTTACCTGGGTGTTTCTGGTTCATGGCAAGCACCCTAGTGTAGCTTGTGAGTTACAGTGATTAAGTTTGCAGTCGAGGCATCCTTGGGTTTTGTTACCAGAAATTAAAAAACAATGTTGCATTAATAGGTTTTTTTATAAAGAATTGTTAAATTGAAACTTCTGTATTTGTAGGAGGATCAAGACCAAGACGCCATGGAGGCTGACTTAGACAAAGCTGAAGCTGTTAAAGCTAAGCCAGGTGAACTAGCTGGAGAGAAGCTTCTCAGTACAGAGTACCTAGGGGTAAGGACACAAACAACCAATCCCCACCACCACATCCCATTCCCATCCCCCACTCCCACCAAGAGGACATAACCAACCAATCCCCACCTCCACATCCCATTCCCATCCCCCACTCCCACCAAGAGGACATAACCAACCAATCCCCACCTCCACATCCCATTCCCATCCTCCACTCCCACCAAGGGCATACTTGAGGTCTTCCCATATGAATCAACTTCTAAGATGCCCAAAACATCTTGGATCATCGTGAACCTGAGAGTGTGGCCCACCTGACTCAGACATGTAAATCTTGAGGGGATTATCTCATGTAATCTTTCTTAATCCAGTGGGATGTTCGATAAGATGATCTCCCCTGCTAGTTTCCTTCTCTACAAATGTTTGTCTGTTTAGTTTCATTAGTATTTTCTTCAAGAAATAATTGTGTGGTTTTGTTTTAGATTAAGATTTTTTACAAATAGACTTGATTTCCAGGTATTCTCCAAGATTAAGGAAGTTGTCAGAATTAATAAGTACCATTGTTCCGGTGGCATCCTGTTTTATCATTGATCAATTATTTGTTCCCAGATGCTGACAAACACACCATTCCCAAATCTTTCTGAAGATAAGGTAGCAATTACCATAAGTTATGAATTATTCATATCCTGCCTGCCAATCCCTGACACTGGTTCACTCAACCCCAATCACATCCACATTACTTTTATAAATGATTCATATGTTATGTACTGCTGTTAACCAATCAGCTGTTGAGGTTTAATTAACCACACCCACTTTCCCTGCTTAATATTAATTTATGCATTACTCACATCCTGTAACTCAAATGGCTGAAGAGGTTTGTTTAACCCCTCCCATCCCATCTTAATATGCATGTATTCATATATTACTAAGTTCCCATGCTCATTCCTGGCTTTAACAGGTATTTGCTACCAGTCAGTTTTCCTTCCCAAAATCTGTCATCCATAGTTTATTGATAATATCAGAAAATATACACACCTTTCAATTCTAATTTTGTATCGCATGAATAATTCATTTTAGTTTACCCAATCAGTTGTACCTTTGGATGTTAAGTTTGCATTAATGTCAACTCATTAGCATGAAATTTAAATGTTGTATTAAGCAAACCAAGCTGCTATAAAGTGATGCTTTTCCTGGTCCAACTCTCAGTCTTCCCCCGAGCGCCCCCCCCTTCAATCTTCCGTTTGATGGCTCTGTTCCTATTAATTAATCACCTGACATCATCACATGATAAATCTTGCTTGCGCCATTTTGGGAGTCAGATCCCCCTACATGTTAATTAATGTGCGGTGCGCATTTTAGGTGACACTTGTGCAGTTAGACTCACACCATATCTGTGCATGTAATTTGCCTCCCAAAATGGCCGACCATAGATAGACAGTAGCCGTATGGGACGTCAGTGCAAGGGGTCAACCTGTCAATACTACTTTTCAGTTTATTTCTGTGCCATTATTTCTTACAGCAAAGAAAAAATTATATTGGTTAGTAAATCCTTAATGATTGCACTTGACTGGTCAAAAACTGTTCCTGTTGAAGCCCATGTAGCATGTATTGCTGCATTTTAATAAACATTCATTATTTACTGCCTTGCAAATAAACATATCCCGACCAACTGTACACTGTTGGAAAAAGTACATAATTCTCTTTAGTTTGATATAACACTTTGCCACGTTTCTCATCTTATATCACTAGCAACGAGGGTAAAAAGGAAGATACTAAGTTGACTCAATTTACCTGACGTTATTACTGCTTTAGAATCAGTGTCCCCATGTGTTATACTATGAGTGCACATTTAAGGCGATGCGCTAGCGGTTGGAAACTCACCATATCTTTCATACAATTTGACTCCAAAAATGTCAGACCATTGGCAGACAGTAGCGACGTTAGTGTAGGGGGTCTATACAGGTTTCCTCTACAGTGTTTGTGCATGCTAGGGGGGAAACCCGTAGTTAGGCAGATATGGATTAAACAGCATGTAATGATTGGATTAGTGGCGTGTCGTGGCCGAGTGGTCTAGTTCACCGGACCCAAGCTCTGGTGTTGTCAGCAGCAGAGTGTGGGTTCGAATCCCGGTCGTGACACTTGTGCCCTTGAGCAAGGTACTTAACCATAATTGCTTCATAAAAGTTGGGAAGGTAGTGCATTCTGCTCTACCAGCCAGGCTCCTAGTGGATGATACCCATGCCTACATCCTTATGGACTGTAAAGGGGGCAACCCTGTTTCAGCCCCAGGAGTAGGTGGCAACGTGCCCCTGGTGACAGTAAAGTGTAGCCCTCACCTTGAAGTGGCCGTCCGGCCTTGTGAGTTGGGCGATATCTCATTAAAAAAAAAAAAATTGTCAGCCCAGTGTTCTTATTTGTTGTCAGGGATCAGCAATGAAGGAGAAGCCGTTCTCAAGACCTGATACTGGGAGCAGTGCCATGATGGACATCTCCCAAGAGTAAGGAATTCCATTGTGTTTTGTTTATTTGTTTTATTTTCCACTCAGGCCACTTAAAGGGTCTGTATACCTTTGGTAATGACTCTGAAAATTAATGGCAATGAAAACTTACTTGGTTAGAAGTACAGCAGCTTTGGATAGTATGATCCTTTTTTAGAAACTTTTTACTTTGAAGTACTGTGGTTATGGAAAAAGATATCAGTTTTATCCCCCCAAAATTTGAATCTGAGAAGCGTTACTGCAGTAATGTTTCTCAGATAGTGTATTCCGATTGCAGATTATTCTTCCTGCGTAGACGTAAACGCTCCAGATTTTCAGCAATATCTCAAAAGTGCTACCACCTTTTGAAATGAGATTTTCATAGGTTAGTTTTATGGTATATATCTACAACTATATAGGATTGAAACAAACAGTGGGTTCCAATTACCAAACGAATACAGCAGCTTTAAAGGCCTCACACAAAAATTACATTCTTAAGCCATCAACAGCAGAGAAATATGGCCTTGCTGCTTAATCTGCATGCAAACCACAAAAAAAACAAGCATCCAAACAGCTGGTTCATCACTCTGCAAGTTCAGCATGACAATCGATAACTTGTCAAACTTTTTCACACTGTAAAACCGGCCAAACTATAGGCAAACTATAGAGGGCGCACTGTATTGTGAATCAGCCATGTTGTGGACACTACAGTGTTTTGTTGAGTCTGTTGTACGTAGATCTTTACAAAGATAAATAATTTTATTCATACTTATTTTTTCCCTCCCCCTTCATGTCAGTGTATCGTTGGCAGGCAATGCACCACCAGTTAATGGGCAGGTAAGACCATTCTTATTCTTTAAAAAAAAAAAATTACTTGTGTTAGACTGATATTCAGTTTGAAAAGGTAAACACAAATGAATCAAACCCTTCGGATACAATTGTTGATATTTACAGGTTTATCGACCTCCTACAAGAAGTGGTAGTCGTAGTAGTCATCATTCTGAGGCAGCTGCTGCTGCAGGTGACTCATACGAGAAACCCCCAAGCGGTGAGTAACATCTTAGTTGAGTCTCATTTGGGAGTAAGTAGTTTGAGTTTAGGAGTTGAGTGTGGGATGGATGATATGAGAAATCCCTGAGTGGTGAGTAACATCTTCGTTGAGTCTCATTTGGGACTAGTTTGGGTTTGGGAGTTGAGTGTGGGATGGATGATATGAGAAATCCCTGAGTGGTGAGTAACATCATAAGCCCCTTTCACACTAGTCTATCACGGCCAGCCCTTTCATCACTTGGATCACTTTACCTCTGATCTACCCCCGCAATTGGGCATACCCCAGGGAATAGCTACCCCTGCTCCGGAATAGAGGTAAGCGGTAAAACCCCGGAGGTGTGTTTAATCCCCAGGGGAATAACTGCTAGTGGGAAACGAAAGCAGGTTTTGCTTACCCCTGTTTACGTGGCGGACAGCGAAAGGAACCCTGTGGAATAAGGACCAGGTAAAACCCGTGCGGGGATAGTGTGAAAGTGCGCTGGGGTAGCCATGGGGTAAAAAAACTCCCGGGGCCTTGTGGCTGTATTCCATGGGGATAAGAGATGCAGTGTGAAAAGGGCTTTAGTTGAGTGTGATTTGGGAGTAGTTTGAGTTTTGGAGTTGAGTGTGGGAAGGATATCAGAAACCCCGAGCAATGAGTAACGTCTTAGGTGAGTCTTATTTGGGACTAATTTGAGTTTTGGAGTTGAGTGTGGACGGATGATAGCGTGTCTTTTACGTCACAGTAGACTTGCATCAGTCATTCAGAGATTTCCATTCATTCATCAAACTTTGACGTCAGAACACCTTTATCATCGTGCAGCCATCTTGATCTTTCTCCAATCCAAACCAAACTGAAGCTGGGAAAAAAAAGTAGTCTGGTTTCTTTTTTGTGCAATGAATATTAACATTTATCACTGTTATTGGATACATTGAACATGACCAAGATGGTAGGAGCATTATAAAGGTCTATATGAAAAGATCATAAACAGTTTTGTTGCTGATAACATTCATTCCTTGTTCTTCTTTGATAGAATTTGACCTTGAAAGAAGCAAGACATTTTCTCGATCTGCTGGGGTGAGTTTTACCTTTTAGTTTTTTCAAAAAGAAGAAATGTGTTCAATGTTTTGGGGGTTTCTTTCAGTTTGTAACTCACAGTAATTATTCCCTGCAAGATGAAACTAATCTTGTAAGTGATAGCTCTTAATATTATTGTTTTCATTTTGTATTAATTTTTCTTTGAACCGACAGGAGCCCAAGGCAGAAGTGAAGTCAGCATCCAAACCTACAAATGAAGCCAAAAATCCTTTCACACAGTAAGTATCGAATCCATAGAATATATTTATTTTGTTGATTCAATCCAGGGGAAAAGAAAAGTTTCTTCCTATATTATTAACTCTGTTTGAAAACACCAAAACAAACTTGCAGACAGTCTATTAGATAAATATAGATGTTTTAAACCCTCAATTTTTGTAAATGTTAATTATTGTCTTTATATGAAAACATCGCTCAACACAAGGCCAGAGGGCCACACAAGGTGAGGGCTTCAAGGAAAATAAAGAGAACTTAAAGGGAGGGAAGATCGCTGTTCACATTTCTCTTGAAGTGGAATAGATTCTAAGATGGTGGAAAACAAGATATAGGTAGGGAGTTACAAAGTGCAACAGTATGGGGGAAGAAGCTGGAATAATATCTCACAGTACTGGCTTTTGGAATGGATACAGTGAAGGGAGGATAGATGCAGCAAAAGGGTGTGCTGCGAGTGAACGCGCGTACAGAAGGGAAAAGTGACAGACCTTTTGCGCATATACCATGAAATGTTTGACAATATCTTTCCGTCATGTTTTGATTGCAGTAATGTGGACTATGACAAAGCATTCAGCAGCCGACCTCGACTCACTCGGACACCTGACTCCACCAAAGGACGACCTTTGACCCGGGGTATGACCCCACCACCTGCTCCTAAGATCTCTGGGTCACCTCCTCGGACCAGGCCAAGTACAGGAGGCAGTAGACAAAGTAAGAAAGCTTTTATTATTGTTTTACTTTTTTTCAGCAGATTCTCTGATGATGATTTTGTTCTGCAGATGTGAATCAGTTTAAAGATGGCTGTAATACTAGACCCCCCCCCCTCCCTCAGGAAGGGCAGACTTTTCTAAATTTGAAATTCAAAAACTGCATTCAACTATCATATCAATTGGACACTTTGTGACACTAGGTGGCAGCAGACACCAGGTAAATTCCTACTAATGGTGTGCACAACATTGGTAAGATTGAAAATATTAATGTTCACAGATCTGCACGTTAGCGGATTAGTGGTGTAAAGATGGTCGTGGTGGGAAACTTCCCTTAAAATATTTTTGCCTGAAATGCTATAATTTTTTGGAAATGAGTGAGCAATAAGTTTTGATCTCACGAGTCCCCGCCGGATGTTTGAAAACAGTGAAAACATATTACAAAGTTTTTCACTCTTTTCTCATGTCTCCCATGACTGATTGAGCTTAAACTTTCACAGGTTTGTGTTGGATCACACTAAGTGCAGATACTGGTCTTGGGCATTATGCAATGTTGGCCACATGCTTTAACATAGTTCTGAGTATGGATTGATTGATTGGTTATGAGTCTGCTGCCACCAAGTGTCCTGAAAGTCTTTCATTCTGTTCATTTTTTCTTCATATTATTCATCAATTAACACTTTGTCACATTATATTGTCGTCAGAAATATTCAGTTTCAGAATGGACTTTTGGTGCTGCTCAAACCAAGATATGGCTGTCTAGTTGATTTGGAAGATTGATCTTGTTTAAACATTATGGATGTGCTTAATGAGACTTTGCACACCATGGCTGCATCAGAATTAGTGGATACAGCTACGGCTATGGCTGTTGCTAAGGGTGTTAGCCATAGCCCCCAATCTCTGTAATGAATCTCCATCACTCTCAGCTAATAGTCTGGTGCTTTGCTCCTTCCATTATATCTCTCTTACCCGTATATTTTATTATCCTCTTACTAAAGTGAAACAGGTTACCAGAGTAGGTGCATCAAACGGCACCCTTCCACCAGTAGAGAATGTAGAACTAGATGATCGGGTCATAGGTCGACCTGGTAGCTCCTCTAGTAAGTGTTTTGATTTGTTGATAGGGATGTGGCAATCTAACGAACTCCAGACCCAAAGTTACTCATTTGAGACATTTGCGTTGGTTAATCAGTTTGTTCTTGTTAACTAAATTCTTCGGGGAAACACGCGTGCTGCAGCTGAAGTAGATAAATCAATAACTAGTGCATAACTCACCCCCCCTCATTTTTGCATCCTTCCGTTGGTTTTAGTTGGGATGACTAATGCTATTGTTGATGAATGATGACCTCATTAATTAAATCATAACTTATTTTTAGCGCAAGGTTGTGGGCAAGCAAGGCATATTTTGTGTGTGAAATAATGCCACTAACCCAAACACTGTTATACATGTATTTATATGGAACTTCGCATTCAATCGTAAATCTTTTGGTTTTTGGTTTTTTAATTTATGGTTGAAATTCAAATTGTGACATTTCATGCCAAACCATGCGCTGAAAATTCCAAAATTTAGTTTATTTGCCCATCAATTAGATAATAAAAGGAGTTTCAAATAACACCTGTTTGAGACCTGTTTGATTGTTTAAGACATCACATCACATTGATATCATGGCTGATGTTTTAGTTTGTTTCACTTTTTCCAAGAAGTGCATGATTTTGTTGAGGAGCGTCACAATCGTGCAACTACAAACATAGCAAATTTAACAATGAATGAAGTATTTTGTCAACCAAGACTTTTATGATTAGCTCGACGAAGACAAGTTTCACCAGGTTAGGTTCAGATTGGGATTACACTGGTTCCCTGTCCATTTCATGTCAAGTATACAGACTAGATTTATGTGTACCAGTCAGTAGGTTATTTCTCAAAAGAAATAGTTAATATCCACTCCAGAATACTAACCATATCATAATCCAGACATTAATTTCCAACAGGCAAAGTATCCGCTATGAGTTCTGTCTCACTTCCATTTGCCAGCGATTCTTATGATCATCCATCCAGGGAGCATAGTGGATTGAAATCGGTTAAAAGTAGGCTGTGTTCTCAACTCAACACCCCCTGCCCTGCCCCTCGGTCCCCTCACTCCCCCTTCACCTTCCCAACCCTTCCCAACCTGTCAGCTCCCCTAATCTTCCCTCCTAACCCTGTAAAATTAGGCTGTGTTCTCAACTCAACATCCCCCTGCCCTGCCCTCGATCCCCTAACTCCCCCTTCACCTTCCCCACCCTTCCCAACCTGTCAGCTCCCCTAATCTTCCCTCCTAACCCTGTAAAATTAGGCTGTGTTCTCAACTCAACATCCCCCTGCCCTGCCCCTTAGTCCCCTCACTCCCCCTTCACCTTCCCAACCCTTCCCCACCTGTCAGCTCCCCTAATCTTCCCTCCTAACCCCGGCACCTCTTCCACCCTTCATCTCCCAACCCTTACCTCTAACCCTCCTCCTTCTTGATCCTTCACTTCTCCCACTCCTCCCGCTCCCCACTCTCCACAACCAACCTTCACCTCACTTCTTCAAGTATTTACCCTTTAACACCTCCCCCACCCTTCACCCTCTACTTTTACCTTACTTGTTCACCTCCTCAATACTAACCCTTGACCTTCTAAGCTCCTTCACCTCTCCCACCCCTTCATCTTTCCACCTCTTTACCTCCCCTAACCTTCTCAACCATTCACCTCTCCCACCCCTGTACCTCCCCCAACCTTCTCACCCCTTTACCTCTCCCATCCCTGTACCTCCCCCAACCTTCTCACCCCTTTACCTCTCGCACCCCTGTACCTCCCCCAACCTTCTCACCCCTTCCACCCCTGTACCTCCCCCAACCTTCTCACCCCTTTACCTCTCCCACCCCTGTACCTCCCCCAACCTTCTCACCCCTTTACCTCTCCCATCCCCTGTACCTCCCCCAACCTTCTCACCCCTTTACCTCTCCCACCCCTGTACCTCCCCCAACCTTCTCACCCCTTTACCTCTCGCACCCCTGTACCTCCCCCAACCTTCTCACCCCTTCCACCCCTGTACCTCCCCAACCTTCTCACCCCTTTACCTCTCCCACCCCTGTACCTCCCCAACCTTCTCAGCCCTTTACCTCTCGCACCCCTGTACCTCCCCCAACCTTCTCACCCCTTCCACCCCTGTACCTCCCCCAACCTTCTCACCCCTTTACCTCTCCCACCCCTGTACCTCCCCCAACCTTCTCACCCCTTTACCTCTCCCACCCCTGTACCTCCCCCAACCTTCTCACCCCTTTACCTCTCCCACCCCTGTACCTCCCCAACCTTCTCACCCCTTTACCTCTCGCACCCCTGTACCTCCCCCAACCTTCTCACCCCTTCCACCCCTGTACCTCCCCCAACCTTCTCACCCCTTTACCTCTCCCACCCCTGTACCTCCCCCAACCTTCTCACCCCTTTACCTCTCGTACCCCTGTACCTCCCCCAACCTTCTCACCCCTTCCACCCCTGTACCTCCCCCAACCTTCTCACCCCTTTACCTCTCCCACCCCTGTACCTCCCCAACCTTCTCACCCCTTTACCTCTCCCACCCCTGTACCTCCCCCAACCTTCTCACCCCTTTACCTCTCCCACCCCTGTACCTCCCCCAACCTTCTCACCCCTTTACCTCTCGTACCCCTGTACCTCCCCCAACCTTCTCACCCCTTCCACCCCTGTACCTCCCCCAACCTTCTCACCCCTTTACCTCTCCCACCCCTGTACCTCCTCAACCCTTCTCAACCCTTCACCTCTCCTACGGCACCCCCACAAGTTGTGTTTTTGTGTGCAATTAATTCACAGACTGTAATCTTGATGAAATGGCGATTCATTCTTAAATGGCTTTTTGTTTGTATCTCCCACTATTAATTTAAAGTAAGGGATGGAGGCCCCATTTAACATGAAAACAGAATACAGAAATTTCAGGACAAAATGTTGACTCCTTTTAAGGATGTCAAATGTTGGTACTTGATTTATCAACAAAAGAATCTGTTTAGTTGTCATTTATTTCCTTGTTGCAGTGTCTAGCAATTCATCATTTACGCACAATTTGTCACACTATGATCTGCAGTAACAGGAAATGACCTGGTAGACTACTTGAAAAAACAAGGACTTCTGAAAAAAATGTGTTGCTTTCATTTTGATTGTGGGTGTAGCACAGGAAACACATTGCAGGATGCTGGTATCGGTTTGCACAATTCGCAATAAGGAAAAAACACACTGGATTGAAATATTCTAAATAGGTTAACCACAAATACTGATTTGGTTGTTGAATTTTGAAACCAGTTGGGGAGAGTGTTAATACTCGGTAGACCTTAGGCCACTTAAAATACAAATTGTTAATCGTCCCTGCCGACCCTACGAAACCCCCGACCCCATTTTTTATTTTTATTTTTGTTCTTCTTCATAAAAAACGGTCTTTTCAATGATCTTTTCAGTCAAATTTGGCTCCCAGATTTGTCAACTGATATTTTTTCACAATTTATGGGTTGGAAAAGATGTCTAAAGAAAGGTTATTCATGTTGGGAAAAACAAGAACAATTCTTCAAATATTTACTTAGGCTACACTGCGTTTTAGTTTTTTGAAAATGTTGACAGAAAATGTCATCTAGGGGTTAAATGGGTTCAACAAAACAATTAAAAACATCAAAATCACACAAACCCTCTGTTTTATAGTGATTGTGATGATTTCCGAGTAGTTTATTTCATATTTTGCCATGTCAACAAAACTCAAGTAAAACAAAAAAATAAAATGAAAAACGCCCTCCCAGCCCCAACCCTAAAAAAAAGGACGATCAAAATGTTTTTTTGGTGACCTCACTGGAAAAGGGTGCCCTCTTGGATGGTGTGTCGTGGCCAAACAGTCTAGTGCACCAGACTCAAGTTCTAGTGGCTAAGTCATTGCGTGTGGGTTCGAATCCTAGTCATGACACTTGTGTCCTTGAACAAGACACTAAAAGATAATTTCTTCTCTTCACACAGGAGTAAATGGACACCTGTGAGGGCAGAGATTGTTCTTGTGGTTTGAGTTAGCTTGGTGCGCTACATATTTGGCAGCACAAGCTTTTTTCCCCTTAGGGAGCTGAGATAGTTTAAGGAATGAACAAAAATGGCCCTGTGACCGGGGTAACACTGAGCCATGAGCATTAACATTTGCAGATGCCTGCTCGATATAAAAGTTGTTATTATATTGCTCATTGGCCCATCCTATGCTTCTGAATTTTGATTTGTTTCATCATTGTTTTACCTCCAAGATGGCGGTGGGATGAGGTCATTGCATAAGGTCTATTCCTGGAAATTCCATTTTCCTGAATTTGTTAATCAAGTTATATATTTTGTGCTGAATCTAGCTACTTTACACATTCATGAATAATTACCCCTTGGTTTAATTTATCTTAGGTGATCGATCTGTGATCAGCGCTGGTTCTGTTGAAGCTAACTTAAAGTAGTAATCATCGCAATGTAAACATCAAACCTTTCATGACCTTATCTTGACTACAAACCTTGCACTGATTGAAGTGAAACGCCTTTGTATTAATTTGTGTGTGTTATATAAAAACTGTCATCACGATTTTGTTATATTGTTGTATCTGGCATGAGAGAGGCTCCTTGAAAAAGGTTATTATCTCAGCGCCTATGGTTTTATGTGTACTTCGGGGGTTAGTTGTAGTGAGATACAAGAATTGTGCAGTTTCTTACCTACATGTACATGTACATGTACAATCTAATTTTGGAGGTACAGCAGGGTTTTTTACTGATCCAATATACAGAGATAAGACGCTTTTATCTTATTTGTATGTGAATTCAGACTGTTTTTTGTTTTTAATGTCTGATTCGTGAAACAAAATGCAGCAATTTTCTATGTATAAGTCTTTGATCTACATGTACTTCTCTACTGCTGAGGATACTGTTCACAGAAGCTCTTTGAAATCTATAACTCCAGGGGTTACCAAAAGATGGAAATGCCATGTTTTCATTGCTTTGGTGTATAAGGCATTCAGATACCTCTGTGCCTAAGAATGCTGTATATTTGCTTGGATTGTTGTTATTAATATCACTTCAAAGATCTGGATCCAAGTTTCAGACCTTTTGTCAGCAATGACTGTCACCCCCACTCTAATATTTCTCCTTATCAAATACAGAGTAAATGAGGCGTTAAGTGTCCTGGCCAAGCGGTCCTGAGCATCGGACTCAAGTTCTGATGACTGAGTCATCAGAATGTTGGTTCGAATCCTGGTTGGGACACTTGTTGTTTCGGGCACGACACTCAACTAAAATTGCATCTCATCACCCAGGAGTGAATGGGTACCTGCTAGGGTAGAGATTGATGATGTGAATGCTTAGCAACCTGTGCACCAATCAGGCTGCTTGTCCGGTGCTGCATACTATAAAGGAGTTGAGGATATTTCAGGAACGCTTAATGCCCAATAAACAGGAGTAGTACTGGTGTAAAGATGCTTTGATACAATGTTTAGAAGCTCCAGACATTGCCTATTGTTTTTAAATAGGAGTAGTACTGTGTAAAGGTGCTTTGATACAATGTTTAAAAGCACCCGACAACGCCTAATTGGCGTTTTGACATGTTTACTGGAATCATGGTGCCATCATCCATTCACTGCATTCCACAGCAGTCATTAATACTATTTATGTGTTGTAGCTCAATTTTGTTTTCCTGTATTTTGACTCTCACTTTGTAACCATGATACTTTATTAACAGTGTTCAAGTGATTCACTGTTTTTTGAATTGCACTTCAGAATTGACTTGGTGTGTCTCACCTTTAACATATTTAACATTTTAGTGAGTATTTCCTGCAGGAATTCGTCACTCTTGGAATGACTGCACAAATGATGTCAAATGAGTTAATTTACAGAGAAATAGACTTGCTATTAAGGCGAACTTTAATGGACTTTAATGTTTTGTGTTGTTTCAGGTGTGTCTTCGTGGAAACAATCGGGATCTGGTCACAACTGAGTCAGGTCAACAGGATACCAGAAGAAATGAAACGAAGATGATGTGATGACGACACCAAACATTTTGTTTAAAGGCCCTGTACACTATTGGTAAGATCGAAAAACACAAATGTTCACAGATTCACACACAACTTACATGATTTAAAGTAAGTAATGGTAGAAAGGGTTCCTCAAAATATTTCTGCCTAAAATGCTATTGTTTCTGAGAAATGAGTAAAACAATAGTTTTTATCACGCGCGATATTTTGAAAAAACAGAAAACACATGAGGTCTCTTTTCACTATTTTCTCGTGATCTCAATGAGCTCAAATTTTCACAGGTTTGTTTGTTCATGCATATGTTGAATCACACAAAATGTGGATACTGATTTTGAGCTGTTACCAAAAGTGTACAATACCTTTAAACTGTCATTTTAGTTCCTGGAAGAAATTCACCTCAGAAGCTACACATGTAGCTGGAATTTTCCTGCATTGTAAAAATCTTAGCTTTAGAATTGTTGCATGAAACGTCATACACACTTGAAAAAGGTTTTTGTATTCTGGAATAAGTTATTTGTTTTTCTGAGGTTGCTGACTACAAAAAACAAACTTCAATCATAATCAAAATTCAATTTGCAAATATTATGGAATAATGTAGCGTTTATCAAAGTGTATGTATTATGTAAATGATATTTATATTGAAGAAAAATGTGCTTCTTTCACTTATAATTCTTGTATAGGTGTGTAAAAAGATTTAATTTGCTTTGAACAAAATTGTAAATTTATAAAACAGAAATGTGACTTTCCATACCAAAACCAGGCACTACCTGCCAATACTCATAACTGGGTTTATTTGCTCATCAAATAGATGAAAAGAAGAGTTTTCAAATATCACCTATTTAAGTATTTCTCAACATGTTGAATGTTTAAGACTTCACATCAAATTGGTATCGTGCCTGATATTTCAGTTGTCTTCACTTTAAATTGCATTTTACTTATTCAGAGACTAGTGCCTGGTTTTGGTGTGTGACCTCACAAATAGTTTGTACATTATTGTTTTAACCTTGATCAAATAATGGCCTTAATTTTAAGACGGCCATTTTGGTATTCAATGTTTATAGTAACTCAAAGTGAGGCTTGGTCCTTAGAAATAACTGACTTTCACAAACTGTAACAAATCGCTATGTTGTATTCACTCCAGCACCTTATAGTTAAAGTTTTGTCTCATCTAGCTTCACCTGAAGACATTAACGCATCAAAGTCTAACCTTTGACCTATACATGTGTGTAAAGAAATGAAGCAAGAAGCTGGCCAAGTATGCATAGTATTTCTTTATTTATCTTTTCCAGAGCTATGCAGATAGTTTGTTGGTCGTAAGGAAGAATTTGACACCTTGAACTACTCGGTTAAAGCCTTATGAGATAGAACTTTAAATTACTCACGTCTTTCTACAGTAGCCACAGTACTATTTAAGTGTGAATTTAAAAATAAGATATATATTGATATAGAGTCACTCAGTCACAGTTATTGTGGCTATTGATCTTCATAATGGATTGCAAGCCGAGGCCTAATTTCCTAGAGCTGCTTATGCATAAAACATAGCTTAACAATATTCTACTGAGCAGAATACCAGTTACAATTGGTACATGCGACTTGGTATTTTGGCTGGTAACCTTAATCTGGTAAGCAGAATTTGTTTGTGCTGAGCTAATTTTTGTGGTTAAGCAGCTGTATGAAATTGGGCCATGCTGTTATCATGGTGGCCTAAAAAAGACTTGGAGAGTTTATTTTACGAAAGCCTGCAGAGGCCAAGAAGAATCTATCTTCAGGGGCCTTGAAGTAGTCTTTAGTACTCCCTACAAAATGCACAGTTTCAAAACAAGGAACTGCTGTTCAATAAACCTGTTATTGCAGACTGTCATTGTATGTTGTCACTTGCTGATAATTTTGAAGGAAACTGCATTGAAAATCACTTTGATTTTGTTACCCTTTGTATTTTTAGGCACAGTTTCCTCATTGGAAACCGCATGGTAACATGTTAAATCCCTGTCTGTCAACTCCAAGTTTCCTGTGGTCATTTACCTTTCACTTTATTCTTCCCACTGCAATGTTCTCTTTTTATTTGTTTGTTTTGTGTACTTTGTCAGTCACTATCCTTCTGTTTGTTGGTTTCAGAATCTCTTGGTAGCGCTTGTCAGTTTCTAAAACTTCCCAAAGGTTATCATTTTCTAACGTGGCCACATTTCATAGAACTTCTATGACATCTTCTGTAAAGATTAAATTTGCAGTTTTGTACATTGTACCAACATATAAGAATCCACCAGTCCTGAAATTATATTTGAAAGGGCAAGGCCATTTTCATTTTGTAAAGGTCACTTCTATTGGAAAATTTTAAAGTCTATGGGAACTTTTTAAAAGGGCATCCAGGCCATGACCAGGGCCCAATTCCATAGAGCCGCTTAAGAAGAAAATATTTCTTAACAAATTACTGCTTAGCAGAAATGAGCAGGATACCAGTCACAGATTGTACATATGACATGTTAGTTTGGCTGGTAACCTTATTCTAGTAAGCATAATGTTGTTGTGCTTTGCAACTTTTTGTGCTTAAGTAGCTTCATGGAGCTGCTTAAGCACAAAAAGTAGCTAACCAAATGTCAATTATGCTTAACGGTACCAGCTAAAATACAATACCACATGTACAATCTGCGACTGGTATCCTGCTCATTTTTGCTTAGCAGAAAATTGTGATGCAAGATTTTGTGCCTCAGGGTCCATTTCATGGCTTTACTTACCGCAGAATTCTGCGCTGCGTTTACGTCCCATAGAATTATTTGCTTTACAGGGCTCGGTAAGCGCAGAATTCCACGGTAAGCAGAGCCGTTAAATTGGACCCAGCTCTATGATATTGGGCCCTGTAAATTGTACTCTAAAGAACATTCAATAAAGGTTTTTTTAATTACAGCAAAGCTTATTTTATTAAAATTTCCAAAGCATGTTTACAAAATACAAGTTTTTAACAACAAATAATGACTATTATGTCATGTTACGGATTATTTAAATTAATGCAACTTCACAATCAGTGCTAATTCCATTGAGCTGTTTAAGCAGAAAAATTTGCTTAGCAGATTTCATTGTCTAATAATGAGCAAGGAACCAGCGGAGACAACTTGAATCATTTGATGATTTTGCTGGTGCTGCTTCCGCTTAAAACACTGTGCTAAGCACAGTACATTTGCTTGCTCCTCAGCTCTGAAATTGGCATAGTTTGTATCACACTCACTTTTTAAAATCTTAAGAACATTAATGAAATCATTAATTTGTCAAATTGAAAATTACATGATTTGAAATAGTTTAATAAAAACCTTGAGTTTCCCTTTAAAGATTTACAAAAAGAAACTTGATCACATTGCAAGATCATTTCCCTCCGTCCGGTTTCCAGGATCCAGTCCATAATTGTTTTGCTTTTTTTTTCTTCATAAAATAACACCTGGGCTTTTTTCCTTCTTCGGTTAACAATATTAAATAGGAAAGGAGAAGATAGTTGCAACATGATTTAAGGTTAAATCTTTTTCTTTAAAGGCACTATACACGTTTGGTAATTACTAAAAATATATATTAGCATAAAAACTGACTTGGTAACGAGCAACAGAGAGCTGTTGATATAGTATAAAACATTGTGAGAAACGACTCCCTCTGAATTCACGTAGTTTTTGAGAAAGAGGTAATTTCTCATTAAAATAATAAAAGACTTTTTGCAAGAAGCCTTTTATTCCTATCTGAAAGCACACAAATTTGTACAACAAGGGTGCTTTTTCTTTCATCATTTTCTTGCAACTTCGATGACCAATTGAGCCCAAATTTTCACAGGCTTGTTATTTTATGCATATGTTGGGATACACCAACTGAGAACACTGGTCTTTGATAATTTCCAAACGTGTTCAGTGCCTTTAAAAGACCTTTTCCAAATCTTATCTTGGGTTCCGTCATCAGTTCTGGAGCAGTGACGTGCATTTTGCACGGTGCTGCAACACCCACCGGAGCCAGAGCCTTAAAGCCAAAGTTTGGGAAAAGGTACACTGAATGCCTTATCCAAACCCAGGCTTAGGATCTATCTGGCTCCGGCTTGCGATCCGTCATCATTTTCGAAGTAGTGTCTCAAGTTTGAACGGTTTTTCAACTTCAAACGGAGCTCGGAGTTGGAGCCTTAACCGAAGGTCCCTAGTTCTGCCTGCTTTTGTAATCTTAAAATAATGAAATATTGTATCAGCAAAGTGCAACTGAGAACTTCGGCTCAACACTAAAAGTTCCTACAGTTATTACAATTGTATAAATTTCATGTTTAGCATAATTTGAAGCACAATAAAATGAGTTTATCGGTAAATCTTCACCCAAACCTTTGTTTGGTATAGATAAACATATACCTTTTTTTATGAAAGCATTTATTTGGGGTTTGATTATTTTCTCTGATCTATATATTTGTCTTAAATTTAAGGCCCCTTTTTGATTATTACAAATAATGTAACTTAAAGAACATGACGGCTGTTTGATGAGAAAGTGGAGGGAATGCTACTTTAGGAGCATTTACAAAACATTCGCTGTCAAACATTAAAGCCCCCCCCCCCGCCCGCCCCGCCCCGCCCATTCCATCACACCCATTAAAACTATTCTTTCTGACTGGTTTTGATTGATACATAAACTACAAACCAGGGGCGGATCCAGGATTTTCCAAACGGGGGGGGGGCGTGAAAATATACCAAGCAGCAAAATGATAAATGAAGTTTGTTGCCCCACTTCTCCCTCCCCTTCTCCCTCTCTCCCTCTTTTTTTCTTTTCTCCCTTTTTTTTTTTTGAAAAAGGGGCGTGCTGCCCACGCCCCCTGGATCCGCGCCTGCAAACTATTGACATACATGCAGACAATAGATGCATCTCTTGACTAAATTAATGCTTGCAAACAGATTTAAATATTCAGCAGATAAAACTACAAACTTCATTTGAGATCATATAAAATTAACAAAAATCTGCCGATGATTGCTACTATGGCTAGTTAGTTTCAAAAATAAAGAAGCAAATTAAATTCATAATTTCGATCATTTAAAATTCAATTTGTTTTCCTCACAATGCAATGTTTCAATTTTGTAAAATCTTTTTTAATTTCAGTATTTCAGACAATAATCGCGCGATGCAACTTTACAAAAATAAAACTAATCCATATGCAATATTATATAGTGAGTCACACAATTAATTTACCTTGCTGGCGAATCACAGCACTTTGTTTTTGACTAATTTAAAGGCACTGAACACGTTTGGTAATTGTCAAAGGCCAGTATTCTCACTTGGTGTATCCCAACATAATAAAAATGCATAAAAATAATAACAAGCCTGTGAAAATTTGGGCTCAATTGGTCATCGAAGTTGCAAGAAAATGATGAAAGAAAACTCACCCTTGTTGTACAAATTTGTGTGCTTTCAGATAGGAATAAAAGGCTTTTGGCCTGAAGTCTTCTAATATTTTAGTGAGAAATTACCTCTTTCTCAAAAACCACGTTACTTCAGAGGGAGTCGTTTCTCACAATGTTTTATACTATCAACAGCTCTCCGTTGCTCGTTACCAAGTAAGTTTTTATGCCAATAATATTTTGAGTAATTACCAAACGTGTACAGTGCCTTTAAGTAAACAATATTAAAAGGCCTATTTATCATTTCGGGAAAATAAAAATTGAAGAGTAAAGCAGGCCTACTGTAGGCCTACAGCGAACACTTGAACAGGGCATTGTTCTTTTACAGCCGTTATCTTTAGTTATAAAATAAAACAATACAAATATTTTTTAAACAGCGGTTATACAAGGCCTTCAAAATAATGTACAAGGGGAAAAACACACATATTCAATTTGTATACTTTTGCTGCCGTTATTTTGATAAAGATTTGTGCAGACTGCAAAAAAAGTTCTCCCTTTATTATCCCCTTTCTTATTTTGTGTCATTAGGCTAATTTTTAATTAATGTTTTTAAAAAAAAAAGAAAAAAAAAGGAAAAAAAAGAATAAGCATAGTAGCATTAATGCTCTATTATTGTTCCCCAAGCGGAGCAGACATTACACTAACAATTCATTTAAATCTGTATGATTTTACTAATCTTAATATTTTTAATAATCTGACTAATCATGCTCATAAGTACATTGTTTATACAAATATATCCTCCCGTGTCCGGTTTTCGATGTACTATGCCTTTTTCTTTGAATTGAAAAAAAATAATGATGCCATATATCAACTGATGCCCTAATTACCTTCCTTTGTTTATAAGAAGTATGTAAAAATATATTAAAACTTGATAGACATTGAAACTTTCACACCACGCACCGATCTTCGATGACTTCAATAGCGTCCCCGTGTTTTGAGTTTGACCTGTTTTCGAGGCAAACAAGAAAGTATGGTGTCCTGGTGAAGCCATACGCAGAAGAAACATCTGCAGTGACTTCAAGTGTTCTGTGAGACGTTGTGTATGACTCTATAGCCAGCAGTTGTCTTCATTTTATTCAAAATATTTTTTATTTAATTTTAAAAATTACGATGGGAATTTGCAAAAACTTTATTTAAATTTTTTTTTTAAAAGTGTCAATAAGTCTTGGCTTTCAAATCTGATTTTTCTAAAAAGTTTTGAATCTTTTTATGTTTCTTAACATTTATAATAAAGCATATCAGTAAACAGTGATATTTGAATCACCATGCCAATGTTTAAATTTTAATGTTATTAATAATAAATGATATGAGGGTTTAAAAAAAAATTCTCCAGACTGTTAGAAAATGATATAAGGCACATGGCTTCTTTAAGCCTCTGTATTTTTTCCCCAGAATGCTCAGCAGAATTTTAAGTCACACGATTTTATCATCGTGAATTGTGAATTGAAAAATTGTTCGATGAAACTTTTTCGGCGGGCAAATTTTTTTATCCGACAGTATGACATATTTTTGTACCTTGTAGAAATGCCTAAAATACCACAAATTTTTGTAATACAAGTGCAACTTGCCAGTGGAGCCTCACATAATTCTAAGTTTTGGTCAAAGGAGAGGAGACTCTTTGCTTGGCAAGTCAAACCACAAAAATTGTATCTAGGGGCTGTTTACATCGCGCGCAGAGAGGTAAAAGATTTGCATCGATTTCAGGGACGCCCTGAAAACAGGACCTCCTACGATATCATTATAAAAACAAACTCACAATTATTCAACTGTCTCAATGCGATAAAATGTATCTTAAAATCAAAATTGTTCCGCATGGCAAGGAAGTAAAACTTAATATTTACATATGAAACTGCAATCACAACAGATTGTATACAAATGTTGCTATCCTCAGTGTTTTAGTACTTTACACTTTATGTACTTTCGATCAACATTTGGAAACTGTTTTGCAAAACTAGTGAGGGCGCTTTACTTTTGTTGTTCAATAAAATCAATTCAATTTTTTGTACAGACTAAAATAATACCTTTAAACTTTTTATTATATATGAAATAAAATCAGCTTTGAAAAAATATTCAAATGCAAAATTTGAGATTAAATATTTACTGATGTAATGCTAAACTGTTTTTATAGATTAAAAACGCTTATTAAAAAACAAACATACTGGTTGAGCCTATAAAATGTTATGGCCGCATTTGTGGGAAGTTTTGAAAAATTGTCGTCTGCCAAGCAGTGACTAAATTTGCTGATGTTGAGACATTTCGTGGTTGATATTTCTACTTCAAGCTCTTTTTCTCATTGGGATTATCTACAGAATTACCGTGGATGGAAATGAATGACAGGGAACGTCGACATTCTTTGGAGTTTTGGTGAGTAACAATGTTTGCCTTTATTCAGTATAGTTGGCATAACGTAACTGGTGTATTGCTCACTGGTGCCATGGGGGTGCAGTAGTACGTAGTGAGTGGTGGTGACCAGTGTGGTGGTGGTACATTGGTGGTATGGACTCATGCCTAGCATCATGACCTTAATGAGCTGTGTCGACCGGTGGACATTAACGTTCAATATTCCTGGAATACGTGCACGATATGTGGTTATTTTCATATATTTTTTTAAGTGAACATTTCACGTTTTTTTAGCACAACTGAACTCTGCTGCCGTGGCCGAGTTTCTTTCTGCCTGCTCCTCACTACTTACTTACTTAGTCACTTATACAGTGCATAGTGTTAGCCAGAGGCCGAGGGGTGTCTGGGTGTCTTTTGAACACCCTGTTTTAAATTTGGACACTCTGTTTTATCTGTCATTTACATGTAAATGTATTGCAAGTGAACAATTTAGACACCCAGTCTTACAATTTACAGCGAATTTGGACACACTTTTACCAAATCCTGGCTTAAACCTTGACTTAGCATGCTTAGTGTAGTATTAAACTGCACAGTGTGGATTGTGTGTGTGTTTAATTAATAATTATTACTATTATTAATTATTATTTATTATTAGTATTATTTTTTAAAACAATTGTATTTTTTGTATTTTTTTTTGTATTTATTTGAATTTTTTGTGTTTTTTGTATTTTTTTGTATTTGTTTGTATTTTTTTGTATTTTTTTTTTAGGGGCACATTTTTTGCTGCAAATTGTGTTTAATTGTCACTTTGAAAATAAGAAGAGGCCCCGGTTCCGCTTGACATTGAAATAAATATTTTGATCTTGCGCTGATAAATATATTTGTAGTTAATTCCTTTAAGCTAAAATTATGTTGTGAACATCTTCCTTGAGTTGCCAAGTAAGCTGCAGACACAACATGGTGTGTGCCAAAGTCTAATCAGTGAGTAGCTAAAACTATATATAATATTTCCTTATATTCCCTATAGTACTAGGCTTATTATTTTAACATGATAGTCCAGCTATATATAACCGTGCATAAACTACAGTTGGTATGATTATAGAGTGTAAAATCAGCAGAACAATTTAAAAGTCATGCAAAATTACAGAAGCGACAGTACAGTTTACATTACAATGTGAAAGAACTGAAGTGTGAGGAATAGCTTCATATAAATACATCATGATAAAAACTTTTGAGTGTCTTAATCCAGTGCATGTCAACTTAAATTTGACATCGAAAGAAACAGAAGCAAGCTTGAAACTATAGGCCTACTCACTAATAATAATTCAGGCATGGAATTTCATCTTTGAGAGGGCAAGGCCATTTTCATTTTGCAAAGGACACTTCCATTGGAAAATCTCATAGTCTATTGGACATTTTTGAAGGGGCACCAAGGCCAATACCAGGGGCAACAGAGGCCATCGCCTCCGTGGCCTCCGTGTAATTCCAGGCCTGATAATTGTTACTAAATATTGTTAGTAACGTGGAAATTAATTTGAAAATATTTTAAAGTGACTTTCCTCACATAAATTTAGAAGATTTTTGTCTACAATTTGTGTACATGTTTACAGAGACAAACCTTATATTAAATGCCCAGCCACAAAAGTGCCAAAAATACAAGAAGACAATGTCTTGCCTGTTTAATTGCCTGAAACGTTTAAATAATTTCCGATGCATCAGAATAATAATTTTTGATTTGTTTAATATTAGTTTTTGTACTACTGTTTCACCCCAAACTTTACTCCCGAAATGACACAACAATGTATTTTAGGAGAGTCTCTAAAGATGGCTAATTTGAGCGTAAAACGTTTGGTCTTGGGGCAAAGGCACCGTGTCCGATGTACACGGTGGTAGATCGAGGTCAGCGTACGTAGTGTACACAGACGAGACTTGAGGTACACGCTGCTGGCTTGATACCTCAGAATATACAATCTCACCTGTCGTAGGTGTTGACTTGTGAGGCTCCTCTTGACCTTCTTTAGAGTCACCTGTATCTGGAGTGAGCTCAGGCTGAGGTGTGAACGTCTTGATGTTCTTCTTATCAACATCTGTTGGAGATGGATCGGTGCCATTTTTGAAGCTTGTAGATCGTGTGTCCTCAGGCTCAGGATTTGGAGAATGTGATACCAACATGACTTCAGGCTGCGAATTTCGATCGGCACCAAATTCCTCCGATGTATCATCCTTCTCAGTCATGTCAACTTTGTCCAGATTTGTGGACTCTTGATGAATGGCATGGTTACTTCCTTGAGGCTCGAAAACCAAATCCGTAGTCGGTTGAAACAGTGGTAGGTTGATCTGTGGCTGTCTGGATTTCGGCTTCTTCTTGAAGCAGCAATATACTACAAGTATGAGTAGTATCAGTAAGAAGACACATATCGAGACTCCTACGATCACTGCTATGAGTACAATCGGGAGACCAACTACTGGTAGGTTTGGAGTTTCCTGACTAGGGGTTGATGGTTTTGAAGTTTCTTGACTGGGGGTTGATATGTTTGAAGTTTCCTGACTAGGAGTTGTTAGGTTTACAGTTTCTTGACGAGGGGTTGTTAGGTTTACAGTTTCTGAACGAAGGTTTGTCGAGTCTGGAGTTCTCTGACTACTGCCACTCGTAGTTTCCGTCCACGTTGGATAACTTGTGTCCAAACCCTCGCCTGTTCCATCGATTTGAGGGGTGGGGCTATTTTCCACGGTTGTTGGTAGCTGAGTTTCTCGATTATCTCGCATTATCACAGTAATTGGTCCGAATGTGCAATATCTTTGGAAGGGAAGAGAGATGATTTCACATTCAACAGATGTACCAGTGTCATTTTCAGCAAATGTGAAGGTGTGTAATCTCGTAAAGGTTGTATAATTTCCAACCAATGACTCAAAGGGAATATCTGCACCGTTCTTCCGTATGAGCATGCTTACTGCTGGGCTCCCTACCCCAGTTACACAAGTAAATTGTTGAGGTGTTCCTTCTTGTACAGTAAAATAACCATCAGGAGAGCACAAGGGGTACTCAGCTGCTGGTAAATAACGCACCGTTAAATAGATACTTGATGTTTCTACTACGGTCCCTTCGGAATGCTTCACCGTGCAGGAGTAAGTTCCCGCGTCATCCCTTCTCACTACAATAATTTTGAACCTCTCAACCACAAAATGTTCTAATTCTGAAGAAGACTCTGTATATATAGTGTACTTGTTGTCACTACTAGGACGTATTATGACTTTATTATTCATGTATAGCCTTGACCACTCCAAGTAGTCACCGGGTTCCAGGTTGGTGGCATTACAACGCAGGTCCAAGGTGCCACCCTCCTCGGGATCATCTATTGGTTGTACTTTTGAGATGGTCACATTCTGTGCATTGACGCCTTGGAACTTTGTATCAATACACCACACACAAAGCAGCAGTAAATGCACAAACACACGCCCTTGAGCCATCATGACAGGAAAAATGTGGACGGACAACTTTCAAAATCAGACAGGAACAGGGAACTAAAAGACTGTGACAATTTACTGCGATTTTAATCAGTCTTTCTAGTTCCGTTTATACTGCTGACAGCTTCGTGCTCATGCGCGTTTTACTCTTCGTCAGGAAATTTGAATAAGCATAATAATAACAAGGTTAAAAACAATAAATCACAATTTTCTCAGAAACGTTGTTTTGTTTATTAAACACGAGACAATTTTAAACGGACCTTAAAGCCATGGTGTGTCAATCCATAAAACACACTGTAACGTGATACTTATGGAACTTTAATAATGAACATGTCACTCCTTTCGTCTGATTGATGATTCCTCATACCTTTTACTACTAAACATTCTGTGAGAAATTCTGTCGCTGCAGGTTAATACAATAATATCAACCATGTTGAAATGGATGATTATAGTCGCAGATTGTGTATAATGACATTGTGAACTGGTTATTGGCAGGTACAAACATGTCTCATTCTAATCCATATTAATATTCGAACATTGAAAAGTGACGTGAAGTTTGCACGAATAATTTAGTTTACTGGATCTGACATCCTGACCCAAGATCGAATCTCCCACTATGACATTGCGCCAATAATCGAGTCTCTAGAATCCAGGGGGCAAATACATAAAACCACGGAAAGATTTTTCCCTCCTCACTAGTGTCAAAATATACCCTTTTTTCACAAAATGACAATAATCTGTTGCCGACAGACTAAAAAGGACGCTCGTGCTGTTTACTTGTAATTGTTTATGCTGAAATGTTGTTTAAAATGAAGGAAGATCGGTGTTTGTGGACCGAAGAGTATTGCTTACGGCTCGAAATACTTTCCAACCAAATTAATAAAGTATCCTTTTTGGAAATAAATCTGAGCCGAACGATCTTTAAGCAATCATGTTGTTTTTTTCTTTTCTTTTTTTCTCAATGATGATAAGATTATAGTTCATGTTCCATTACATGAATTGGATGCGATTTTTATCGGTCTCTCTAGTTCCGTTTATACTGCTGACAGCTTCGTGCTCATGCGCGTTTTACTCTTCGTCAGGAAATTTGAATAAGCATAATAACAACAACGTTAAAAACAATGAATCACTATTTTCTCAAAAACTTTGTTTTTTATATAAACGGATCCAAAATCCATTATGGTGTTTCAATCCATAAAAAAACGTGATACTGAAGGAACTTTAATAATGAACATGTCACTCCTTTTGTCTGATTGATGATTCCTCATACCTTTTATTGCTGAACATTCTGTGAAAAATTCTATCGCTGCTTAATACAACAAAATATCAACCAACATTGAAATGGATGATTTTAGTCTCAGATTGTGTTGAATCAGATTGTGAACTGATAATTGGCTGGTAAAAACATGTCTCATTAAAAGTGACGTGAAGTTTGCACGAATAATTTAGTTTACTGGATCTGACATCCTGACCCAAGATCGAATCTCCCACTATGACATTGCGCTAATAATCGAGTCTCTAGAATGCGGGGGGCAAAATCACAAAACAACGGAGAGATTTTTCCCTCCTCACTATAGTCAAAATATACTATTTTTTTCACAAAATGATAATAATCTGTTATCGACAGACTAAAGCACGCTTGTGCTGTTTATTATTGTTTATGCTGAAATTATGTTTAAATTAAAGGAAGATCGGTGTTTTTGACATTTTGTTTATATACAACTGATGACTTTGAATAAGAACATTTTTGCTTACAATAACGTTTCTGCTTATACACGTTTGATTGTAATAAAATTGTAAATGATGTGTTAATAAAGCTGTTATTTATTCAGAGCGTTTCAAACGCGCACATGAAATTCTTTTGGACAGCAGTGGCGTAACCAGACATTTTTATTTTGGGGAAAACGGGGGCGAATACATCATTTGGGGCTATTTTATGCACCGAACCATTCATGGTGCATTTTAAAAAATCTCATAGGGGCAAGAGAGGGGCACGAGGGTTCTGAGTGTGGAGGGGACCGCCCCTTCCTACTGGCTACCGCCCCTGCCCCCCCCCCAATCTGGTTACGACAATGGTGAACAGCTTTTTGTCCATTTTATTGCATGACTAACAGCAACTAGTTATTTCAGGGGAATACCCTAAAAAAACTTAAGCCTTTTAAAATGTAATCGTGTAGAACTATTGAAATATAACCAAAGGATTGCTATGGATACGGCCTCGGTTGCTGAACTTTGCCTTTATAGCCAACACAATGACGTTCAATATCAACGTTTTATGGAAATCAAGTTACAAGCTTCCCATGAATAGAAAAAAGTTTAGGCCAATGTTGGCTGTGACGACTAGAACGTTGTTAAATTCTGACAACAGTTTCTGGATTGTGTGTAATAGCGAATATCAGGAAATTTATCATGCAAACAGTTGTGATTCTTAAAGACAAAGTATGATTATACAGTCATGTGAGCAGTTTTCACATCACAAAAGACTTTACCACCTGGTCCTACTTGTTAAAACTTTGCTTAGTTATGTGTCTAACCGAACAGGAGACATTTTCAATTGACGTCATCACGCCGCCATCTTAGAGGTAAAACGATGATGAAACAATGGAAAACGCGCATGTACGCGCAGCTCACAGGATGGCCCAATTGGCAGCCCTCTTTTGACCTCTAGACGAGGGCGCCCTACTCAAATGACGTCATATACATAATGTCTGTCTTCTCTACAAGCCAGTGATGTAATTCCTTAACAGGTTTAACCGAACATTCTTCGTTTACAATACATCGTTACTGCTATCATGATGGATACAAACAAAACTCTTTTGTCTGATTGGACGACTCATCCAACAAAAATCTTTCGTCTGATTGGACGACTCATCCAACAAAACTCTTTTGTCTGGTTGAACATAATCAAACGAAACTCTTTCGTCTGATTGAACGAATCATCCAACAAAAATCTTTCATCTGATTCGACGACTCATCCAACAAAACTCTTTTGTCTGATTTGACGATTCATCCAACAAAACTCTTTTGTCTGATTGGACGATTCATCCAACAAATCTTTCATCTGATTGGACGACTCATCAAACAAAAATTCGTTCGTCTGATTGGATGGTTCATCCAACAAAACTCTTTCGTCTGATGGAACGACTCATCCAACAAATCTCTTTCGTCTGATTTGACGATTCATCCAACAAATCTCTTTCGTCTGATTGGACGATTCAAAACACAAAAAATCTTTCATCTGATTGGACGACTCATCAAACAAAACTCTTTCGTCTGATTGGATGGTTCATCACACTTTTTACAGCGAAACATAATCTGTGAGAAATTCTTTAATTCCGTCTGAGATGTTATCCAAAAAGTTGTTGTCAATTACGAAATTGAAACAGCGTTGATTGGATTTCAACCAACAAATAATTACTGATAAGCTTTTGATTACCTCTGAAACCATGTTTCTTGAGCCCTAAAGAACATTCTTCGTTTACAATACATCGTTACTGGTTACATTGTTTGATTGTAAATAATATTTATACTCTCCACTCTTAAAACTCCCGGGTCAGTTTGATCCGGATCCAAGGTCCCAGAGGGGCCTGACACTTTTCTGGGTCAGGTTGACCCAAAAACTGTTTTGGGGGTGTTTTTTTTAACAGGATTTTTTTTAAATATTTTTTTTATAGCTCGGATTCTGCATCAGTTTGACCCATTTCTGGGTCATTTTGACACAGATTCCGGGCACACTGACCCTGAAATGAGTCAGGCCCCTAACTTCTAGGTCACTTATGACTGGGGAACTTTTAGCGTGTAGATGTTGTACATGAAACTGAATATTAAATCAGGGCAATTCGAACCCGCACGTACAATCTTTGTGAACAGCAGTTTTGCCGATTGTATGCATGACTAAGAACGAGACTTTTCAGGGAAATACCCTTAATATAATAAACCATTCAAAACCCAGACATGTATAGAAAACTAGCGAATTGTAACTCGAGGAATTGCGTGGGGGATTCGGCATTTGGTTGGCTGTATGATACACAATGACGAGCGGTAGGACTGTTTCCCACGGTTGTTGGTCGCATTAGTTTCTAGGTCATCTTGCAAAAAAAAGGCGGTTTTGGGTTGGTTTTTTTTTTACTTAAGCTACAAGCTGTGGATGAGTATAAAACTGCTTATGCCTAGAGATGATTATTACTTGTTATATTCTGGCAGTAGTTTATAATAAGTAGGCCTACTTAAAGGGGCTGTGTCGTCATGATCAAAGCAGGCCTGTGGCTGTACATGGAATTATGAGCGTTCACCAAATTACTGCACGCCCCTCCCCACCACCCCCCCCCGTATCAAATCTATGGAGAGTTCATAATTTCATGCATCGCCACAGGCCTGCTTTGATCATGACGACACAGCCCCTTAAAGAAAAATCCCAGGATTCTTGTTATTTGAAAAATATTTTAAAAAGTTATCTTCAACTTTCAAAATAAAAGATCCCACATTATAAAGTTTTTTCAAGTTTCAATTCTCGATTGAGAAAGTATAATATCCGAATTACTGTCAATTTGGGGGGGGGGGGCATTTGAAGACCACCAAATCACAATAGCTCATTTTGATTGTAGCAATCGAAGTATGCACGATTAGGCACAAATCCCTGGTGTTTTTCGTTGTTTCCACAGACGCGTAACCACTGAATTTAACGAACATTTACAGAATATAGGTTGCATGTTTTTTGTTAAAAGGTATCGTACACGTTTGGTAATGACTCAAAACAAATATTAGCATAAAAACTTACTTGGTAACAAGCAACGGAGAGCTATTGATAGTATAAAACATTGTAGGAAACGACTCCCTCTGAAGTAACGTAGTTTTTGAGAAAAAAGTAATTTCTCACTAAAATAATTAAAGCTTCTTGCAAGAAGTTTTATTCCTTTCTGAAAGCACACAAATTTGTACAACAAGGGTGTTTTTTCTTTCATCATTTTCTTGCAACTTCGATGACCAATTGAGCCCAAATTTTCACAGGCTTGTTATTTTATGCATATGTTGGGATACACCAAGTGAGAACACTGGTCTTTGACAATTATACCAAACGTGCCTTTAATGAAGTAGGGTTGGATCAAGTTACTCCTCACAAAGAACAACGATGTTATTGTCGCTTTAGTAACAGTTCAGTAGACGTATTCATTTCAATGACCATTTCTGTGAAGCCCACAGTACATTGAATCCATACTTCCTCTTAGTCTTGACAAATGAAATCACCCGCAAATTAATAATTATATAAGCAAAAAGCATGAGCTAGTGGTGAGCCATTCCGAATAGTCAGTTTTATCTTATACGTCCATTGTGTTTGTCGAAGTTAAAGTCTACAGTTTACATTTATTATATAAAAAATTGTTTGTTATTGTTTTTTAGGCTTTCATGATACAATGTACAGCAGGCAAAGAAAATAAAAAAATATATATACTATTGTTCATTCACAATCTCATGTAATATTACACGTTAATTTTGAAGGAAATATAATTAACAAAACAAAAATAGGTGTTTTATCAAAATGTAATATGGGAATTGGTTGACATGAAGGGTCAGCTTATTTACATCGAATGACCTTCTCAGCCATCACTCTAAAAAGTCTCAGATCAGAATGTGACGGAGTCTGGGTCCCCAGGGGCCTGATCCATTTCCGGGTCAAGCTGACACGAAAAGTGGTTAAATGGGATTTTAACCTCGGATTCTGCGTTACTTTGACCCATTTCTGGGTCATTTTGACACAGATTCCGGGTCATACTGACCCAGAAATGAGTCAGGCCCTACAGGACCTGGATCCGGGTCAATTCCGACCAGAAGATTTTAGAGTGTATGAAAGTTCTATTATAAGTATTTCACTTTACTTATATTTTATTTTACCACCACCACAACCCCGACACAGGTGGATCACTGAAAACATCATTTAGTCAATTTGCAAAAAAGATTAGTCAAACGCGAATAAAAAGTTAGTCCTTCAGGGAATGACTAATTTGTATATCAAAAATGCTAATAAAAGACGTTTTGACTAATTTGAAAAACTTGCAGACTAACTTCTTTTTTTGCAAGACTAATTAAATAAGTTGTATTACTAATTGTGTGCTTTGACTAATTGTTAAACTGCTGATTTACCAATGCAGGTAGTCATTTCATTTTGAATTTACTAACTGAAATGCACATCACTAATTGGATGACTAATGTATTCGTGAAAGACTAATTCCAATCTTTAATTAGTCAACAGCCTGTAGTTTTTGTGGTTGAAAAGTTCCCGCTCTTTTTCAGTCTGATCTTTCTGTGTTAACGTGTAAACTAGGGTGGTGGCTTGTGCAGCTCACATAAATATGTAAAAAATTCATTGACTTGTATGTTCCAGTCAATGGATTGAATGGTACCACATGTATAGATAGTGGGGAACCTTCCAACTGTTTAGGACCAAGCATGGCACCGGGTAAGTACGAGAAATATCATATTAAAATTATTTCGTGACTTGTGAGTATGGAGAATCATGCATGTAACATACATGATGTCTCGATGTCAAAGTCGACTCGTCGAAGCAATGGTGGTCGAGTTGTCTCTAAGGTTTCCCGTGGTCTCAAGGTTCAGCATGTGACAGGGGTGTACCCTTTAATATGGGATATTTTGATGCTTTTACGCGGCCTACTTAGGTTATAGGGAAACTTGATGAAGACCTGTCTCAAATTGATATCTCTTATGTTGCGAATGTGCTCACTATTGTTGTAGTTTCACCAACCTTGCAACAAATGTTTGTACATTGCTTCACCTTGTGAGTGACCAATAAAGAAAAAAGCAAGACTAATTTATGCTAAGTGCGACCAACTAAAATAGTCGAATGACTACTTAAATGAATGAAAATGACAAATTAGTTGCCTTGCAATACTAATTAATTTTTGTGCATTACTAATTAATTTGTATGCATTACTAATTAATTTTCGTGCATTACTAATCCAGGTGACAGATTAGTAAAATAAGACATTTTTCCACGACTAATTATAATTAGTCAAAATTACTCATGAATGACAATCTTTTAATCAGTCAAATAAGACTGTCTGCATGACTATTTTTTTTTAGTCAATTGACTTAATACAGTTTTCAGTGATGAGTTAGTTATTAAATTCGTACATTTTACAATTCGGCCACTTTGTACATTCACAAGTCAACCTGTTTACATCAACTGTTCTTTTTTTCTTAGCTAGTATACAGGTTATATTTCAAGTATAATTCACTTCACTTATTTCATTTTATCGTCACCATAACCCCGACAGGTGGATGTGTTAATTATTTGATTTATACATTTAACAAGTAGGCCACTTTACACACTGCAATCGACAGGTCAACCTATTTACATCAACTTTTCTTTTATTCTTAGCAAGAACACAAGTTATATTTTAAGTGTTTCACTTCACTTATTTCATTTTATCGTCACCTAAACCACGACAGGATAATGTGTTAATTATTTGATTTATACATTTAACAAGTCGGCCACTTTATACATACCTACTTCATGGCAATGCTAGCGTACAGTGTCTGATCTTCCTGCGGCTGAGGCAGCGCATCTGATGTCGTTGGGCTTAAATCCAGCTCAGCGTACGAATGTCATGATGATCATCTGGTGTTACAGCCTCAAGAGGTTTCACGTGATTGCGTGATACCTCAGCATACCTGGCCTCCTCATTGTGATCATCTTGAGGTGTGTTTCCCTGTTGCTCAATAGGAGGCGACCAGTCATCAGGCGATTGTGGTGGCTCTGCTGAGGAAGGTGGCATCGATGCGATGAGTGATCCGGCTGGATTGGAATCCCCTCTTGGTGGCTGGCTCTCGGACCGATTCTTGGGTTTAAACTTCTTGATATTTGGCTGATTCCCAACACTGGGGGAAGCTCTAACACTGCTGTAGGGTGAGGATTGAAGATCGTCTTCAGGTTTAGAGACGGTTGGGTGAACGACTGGCTTGACCACAGCTGTTGGTTTTAAACCCGGATCAATGTCAGTCATGCGTGGTATCTCCGTGTAATTGTCTTCAACGAGTACTGGGTCATAGCCTGGTGGGTCGGTGCTTGGCCATAGTTCAGTATTATCATCTTCAGACATCTTCTCCTCTTTGTTGACGTGTGGTTTGGTTTTGGTTTTCTGTACCTTACCGTACACAGGTGAACTCCCATCACCTGTTTCATCTGCCTCTGCATCCTCGGCATCAACACCTGTTGCGTCAATTCCTTGAGGACGAGAAATGTCATCATCGTTATTCTTTTCTTTGAAAGTCGACTTCTTCCGTGGTTGGGCATACAATACATCTCCTCCCGCAGTGGTCTCCATCTTCGTTTCTAGTGCATCCTCCGTCTCAGGTACTTGATCGAAACCTGGAGTAAGGTTTGTTTCTCTCATTTCTTCCACGTCTTGATCGATGAAACCTGAGTGTTTTTCCCATGGCTCGTGGTTATCATTTGACTCAGTAAGTGGTAAATTAGTTGGCCATAATGAAGGATCTTGTTTGTCTTTCTTGAAGCATCCACATTTACATATGTAGAGTATCAATAAGATGATAATTAAGACGATTAAGAGGCTACCTCCTCCAGCAGCTCCTGCTATGATGGCAATAGGGAAAGAAGTTGTCGTTGGACTGACGGTGGTCGTCGCATCTTCAGGCCGGGCTGTTTTTTCATCTGGGTCGGGTAGAGTAGAGTGTATGCTTGACGTACCTGGTGACGCAGTTGTTGGACTCTTTGATGTGTCTGTTGCATTCGGCGTATTGGGTTTGTAAGTATCATCGGTTGTCATGGGACCAACAGTTATTGGTCCTATCGTACATGACCTTTCCATTCCTGTAAATGGTGTTGAGTTTGAGTGTGGGGTGAATTTACATTCATAAGAACCACCGTCATTAGCTGCAGTAACACTCAGCTGTAATGATCTCATTTGTTCTTTACTATCTCTATCGTAAACCCATTCATAGACGACACTACTCGTAATAATCTGTATCTGTACTGAAGGGTTTCCTATCTCAGTAGTGCAGCTCATGTTTACTGTCGTTCCTTCTTGTACAGTAAAAGGACCATCAGGGAAGCAGATGGGGTACATGGCAGATGGGAAGTAATACACTGTGAAAGAGACAGTTTGTGCTACCGACACTATAGTGCTACTCAGTTCAACAGAGTCCCTCACTTGGCAACCGTAACTCACTCCTGTGTCCTCCTTGGTAGCATTGAAAGTAAGTGTCTCAATCTTGTTTTGAGCCCCAGACGCCGCTGATGTATCAAGTGTGTATCTCGAATCCAAACTCATTCCATTCCGGGCTATTGATACCTCTTGAGCCCCCACGATAACTAACCTCGTCCACTCAATGATATAACCTGTCATCAAGCCGTAAGCTTGACATCGTAGTTCCACTACGTTACCCTCTACTACAGGATTACCTATTGTTGGTATTGCCATAATGATTGTCACACCCTGTGCATTGACACCTATTAAGTGTAAGTTCCAGAGAGCACCACACAACAAGTAGATGCAACAACCAACACCCTCGAGACATAGTCATAATTGTAACAGCTGGAAATCACTCAGATCAGATTCGTATCAAGCATGGAAATAAATGTCCACTGCTAGCAAATATTTCCTCAATTTATTTCCAACCATTGCGTGTATCCTTTTATAAGAAGGTTTTGATGCTGTTCTGATTTCCGTGTTTATTCGCCTGTCATGCAGTGTGATTTGCATCGACAGGAATCATACACAACTTGGAGTCGTAGTCTCGCAGTCTCTGTGAACTCGGCAGGTCAGGTCGCTGCAGGTCAACAGTTCGGTCTCGCTAGTTCTATTTGACTCAATGACTCAATAATCTCCCAAAAGTTTCGTGTTTAATCGTGTGGATTTATTGTTACAGTTTTCTCTCTGTGTTGTGTTGAAATATCGGTGCTGTAATATTAATTCAAGACTTTTAACATTATATATCACTAGTTTTTTATGGATGATTTTCTCGGGATTCTCTTGCTTTTAGTTTTATCGACTTTTCTTTTCGAATACTTTGAATACTTGACATAGTGATTAATACTGATTTGTAATTAAGACTACTAAAATCCAATTATTGTGTATTTGTTTACTTTTCTTTTCTTTTTTCTGTGTAAAAAAAAACTATGTGTGTATGTATAATGTGTGGGCATGTCTACGGATTCAAATCTAGTTTCCGTGTCTATTTTGTGTTTATAGTGAACAAATATTGAATACATTTCCTTCGTGCATTGTCGCAGAATATAATCACTCGGTGAAATCTGGCTTTTCCATTTCGGAGGATGTAATGTTCCATCTCATTGAGGAATTTACCTGCAAGTCTTACCTGTAAGTCTTTATTAAAGTTTCTAAGTCTTTTCTTGTTATGACCATATTTTGGGGGCTATGTTTGATCCTGTCCCTATTATTTATGATTTATGTAAGTTGTAAGGCCCTTTTATTGTACTATTATTTTGTGCAACCTGCATTTCATGTATAGACTTATAAGGTTTTGTTTGTTTATTTATTTTGTAGAACCACGGGTCATGGGTTGAGCTTACTCGGACACGAATACAGAACACCAGAATAAACATCATTTATTAACTGTATACGTTTGGTAATGACTCTGAATGGCAATACAAACTTACTTGGTAAGAAGTACAGCAGCTTTTGATAAACTTTTCACTTCGAAGTACTGCGGTTATGGAAAAAGATACCACTTTTTATCCCCCAAAATTGAATTTGAGGAGCGTTACTGCAGTAACGTTTCTCAGTTTGTGTATTCCAATTGCATATTATTCTTCCTGCCTGGACAACCGCTCCAGATTTTCGGCAATAACTCAAAAACACTACCATCTTTTGAAATGAAATTTCCACAGGTTAGTTTTATGGTATATATCTACAACTATGATTGAAACAAACTTTGGGTTCCAATTATTAAACGTGTACACTCACTACCTTTAAACCATCACAGGTCTGGCTGTACATTTTCCAGACAAATACAACCAATGCTTGTCTTTATGAACTTACCAAACCGCAAGATATCTTTCACTTTTCTGTTGCCTGCGGTTTGGGGCTGGAAATCATCTGCTTAATATATAGAACTTGAGATACATCGTGTGAGATGAATCTTTATCAAGAAGGAGCCAATCTGAATCTTTATCAAGAAGGAACCGATTTGAAGAAACTTAAAACTATTCAAGATAATTGCATCACTGTCAAAAGGTACCCATCATCACACTTTACACTTGTTCAAAATATATCGTTTAAGCCTCCGCAATGAAGCTCCCAAAAGATATCTCGCTCATCCCACCAGCCTCATTGGAAGGCAGTTTTAATTATAGGGTAATTAAGTCTGTTTGGGGGTGTTGGGGGTGGGGGAATGGCTGTTGGAGTGGGTCGTTTAATATGCTATAGCTTCGGTCGGCCATGTTAAATTAACATTTTAGTACACACAATTCAGCGTACACGCAGTCAGTTAAAATGTTAAACTCCTCCATTCAAATCTCATTTTATTAAAATTACTCTTAAATAAAAAATATTAGCTCAAGAACAAAAAAGGGTTTTCACAAAGATCATTATAAAATAAAGTTAAACTAAAATACCACAGTGCCTATTGATATTCGCTGTTGAAGTAAACTGATTGCTATTGTTCCAAATTGATGAGTGAACGATTACAAAAATAATTGTAATAAAGAATTTATAAATAAACATTAATTAAAGGTGATAAAATTAATTCCGTAATTGATAGGTCTTTGTCATCTTCAGTTTGGTAGACAAAAACATAAAATTCGTTCAGCATTTAATTTAAACATTCAAATCCGAAACATTGCAATGATATACCGTTTTGAGATAGATTCTCGAACAGACCTCTGTATTTCATGACATGTTCACTTGTTGAGTGTAACAACTACAATGCAAAAAATAATAACACTTTTCGGTGTTACTAGAGGACTACACCAATTTGGTGTCATTTTAACACTTTTGGTGTTTCTCAATACACCCATGGGTGTGTCAGTACACCATGGGTGTAAATAATAACGCCAAATGTGTTAAAATAACACCCACAATTTTATCACCCGCGAAAATTCTTGGTGTTGTCCTCTAGTAACACCGGGGGTGTTAAATTTAACACCCCAGTTTTTGCTGTGTACCAGGAATTGAGGTGATCTTGCTCCGGATTGTTCTAAATCAACAAATGAACTTCCAATCGGAAACTTTCCCCCGGGAGTTGTTCCTTCATAATACCAGGGTTGTTTTTGACAGCTTGAGCTGGGTTTAGGGTCTGCTATCAACGCCAAATCGATTGGTCACCAACTCGAACGGTTTACGCTATATACGACATCCAAAATGCACATTTTCAAGAGTAAATTTATTTAATTTACTTTCACATAACCACCAGTGTTTTACCCCTCTAAATGTATTAATAAAGGAAAGTGCAATTTTTATATATGATGTTGTTATTTTCTAAATGTGAAAACATCGCCCTCTGCCGATAAGCAGTAATTAACTTCGTTCTGTCTTACACACGGGGCTTTCCTTTTCCCCACAATAAACGATGAATTGTAGCTGACTGTAAGAATTCACAATATCCAAGCTTAATACATAATAGATAATAAACAATATAACAAAATCGTTATTTAAAAACAAATTCATTTTAATTGTTTCCATTTTTCAATGTAACTAAGTTATACATAAATTCACTGGTTTTGCAGTCTCTTTCCTTGTCGTATAAACAGTACAGTAAGACAAACTTAACTCAACGCTTGCATTGCAAATTAGTTTTGATCATTAAACTTTACAATGGTATTATCATTTCAGTTCGGATATAATTATTTATCAAAAGCAAAAGTCTAAATTTCAACAATGATAGGTGTCTATTGTGGCATATCTTTGTAATAATCTAATAGGGACTTGAAGGACTTCCTGACGTATGTTTCCATCATTTTATCAATTTATGATGAAATTGCGCAAATATAAGTCGTTGTATCCGATATTAAAACGACAGGTGCAGTTCTCATTCGTTAGGCGTAGTTTTCATTCTACGTTAGACGCAGTTCTGATATTTTTTAGAAATGCAGTTCTCGTATTCATCCAAATCAAAAGTGTGAATTTCAAGCTTTGTTTGTTGGTTTTTTTTTTTTTTTTTTTTTCAACGCGACTTGAACACCTGGAATTTTAAGGTAAAAATGTGTTTGTATTATTGAGAACTCGAGTATACAAATTAATATACTTGAAAAAAAAAACAATGATGTAATTTAAGAAGCATTTTAGGCTGAATGTATAGGATTGAAAACTACACCTAGCCGTCTTTTCCTTTGATTATTTGTAACATTCTGATTTAGTCTCTCTGCTGAACTCTTTGGCTTTCTTGCCTCTTCACTAGTGGTGGTGCTACCCTCTGGCCGAGTGTAGACAAACTCTGGGCTTACAACTACACCTACACGCCTTTTCTTATCATTATTAGTACTATTATTATTATTACTATTATTATTATTGTTATTATTGTTGTTAATATTCTGATAATATGGTCTCTCAGCTGAACTCTGTGGCTTTCTTGCCTCTTCACTAATGGTGGTGCTACCCTCTGGCCGAGCGTAGATAAACTCTGGGCTTACAACTACACCTAAACGCCTTTTCTTATCATTATTATTATTATTATTATTATTATTGTTAATATTCTGATATGGTCTCTCAGCTGAACTCTGTGGCTGTCTGACCGCTTCATAGTCGGTGTTGGTGCTGCCCTCTGGCCGGGCGTAGTCACCCTCTTGGCTGTCAGTCTCTATTTTACCTGATTGGTAGTAGGTATGTTGAATGTCAGTTGTTCCTAAGCTTGGTGTTGGGTTAACGTGCACACTGACTTGGTGATTCATTCTTTGCTCCTTGGGATCATCTTGCCGAGCGTAGTCATACTCTGGGCTGTCAGTCTCCACTTCAACTGGTTGGTAGTAGGTATCTTGTGTGGTAGTTGTAGCCGTAGTAGGTTCCATGTAGACTTTGTTCTTGTCCTCCGTTGGTTGCAGCTCCATGTAGGGATCAGCTTTGGCTACATTGGTTTCCTTCTCCTTGGTGATCTTAAGATGTCGATGTTTGATGAGGAGGAAGATGTTGATGATGAGAGAGACAATGAAGAGGATGAGAATGATGCTGAAGGCTGCCAGCAATGGAATGATGTTCATTGAGGAGTCTTTAGAAGAAGGTATCCCTGTCGACTGTACACTGATGATGGATTCCATGGGTGCAGTCGTTTTTTCCTGATCGTCACTGGTTTGGGGGACGATTGGAATTGTACCTGTTGTGTCATTCCTACTCGCAGTAAATGTCAGTGTCTCTTCCGTTAATACTAATAGAAAGTCAACAATCTCTTCAATCTCTTCATTAGACTGGTTTTCAGGAGAAACATATTTCGACCACTCAATGATGTCATTTCTCAGGTGACGGACTATACATTGAAGTACCACCTTATCGCCCTCTGCGTGATCCTGCTCCCCCGTTGGTTCAACTCTAGAGATACTCACATCAGTCTCTTCTTTAACCAAGATGCCCTGACTCGTATCCAGATGGCACCCAACACAGAGCAGGAGAACATACACCAACCTATACCTTCGATCCATGGTTACACTTTGACTATGATGTGAAATCACATCAACACATCAATTTAAAGCATAACAGCAGGAAATTGTTTCAATTTAAATAACAAACGATCCGAATGACATCACTTGTTAAAACGGTTGGACAACTGTTCCGTTTCCTGCATACATGTGAACACATTGGATTTTCTTTGCAACAACTCTCTGACTCATTGTTTGGAATGTAATCACTCCCCAAGCTGTTGAACTTATTGTTGCATGGCCCGATTTTCGCCGAAGGAAATGATGTTCAACAATGTTTTCTGTGAACGACTTTTGACAGATGATTTGCTGTTTTAAAACGAATAGCTCAAAACAAACTTTCGCATTTATTTATGCCACAGACAATGCAAGATGCGAAATTGTTTGTACATGGCTGATGGCCGTGAGATAATAATTTATTCTTAGTTTGTAATTAACTGTCACTTATCATTGGCGGGTTTTTCGTACAATACCTTTAAATGAAAGCTTGTAACTTTCCCAAATCTATATATAGACCCCTTGCATTGGCCACCCACCATCGCTGAGGTCAAAGAATGGAAGCGTGTACTTGCCGCAAGCAATTCTCAGCCAATGATAGGTCTTTATTGACCTCAGTGAGGGCGTTGTTTGGGCTGTGACGTCTTATGAAAGGGGTCTATTAACAAATCTATTTAAAATTTAAAAATAAATTTGTGGGTTGGATTGGCTGAAAGTAGGACCTATTGGATCTCTCACCCCATAGCCAACTATTACATGATTGTTAATTATTTGACTATATCAGTGCTTGGATAGACCATCATTTATTCTTAGTCTAGGGCATGGTATGATGCCTTCTGAAATCACAGGGTCTAATTTAACATTTATTGTTCGTCTCAGCTACGACCAATAACATAGACATTCATTACAAACTTTATGTTGATGAGCTTTGAATGATGTTTTGTGTGTGGCATACTATCTGTAACATTCCTCGTAGTCTTAGCCCTTGCTGGTTTTTCGCCTGTCAATTTGTTTTACATTACAATAATGTAAGTGTGTCGGGCAAATAGCTTTTTATTACTGATTATCAGGGTTTGCATTCCAAAAGGATTATGATCAAAGAACATTTCCAAAAGATTGTAGTTTGTAGTAACTTATAAATACATCGGGATAAAAAAACAACTTGTTTGCTTTACACCATAATACGGAGTACTTTCTGAGTTCTGCAAACAAAAAAACATAGGTTCCACCCAAATATAGATTTTGATCCAAATCATATCTATTTTAAAGCGCTTGAAGTTATCATTTTGTACGAAAATGCGTCATTACTGAGAGTAAAAAGCAATATTGCATCACATCCTGTTTCACTTTAAAATTAATTTACCAAGATTTATTGTCATTTAGGTTTTTCTGATAATCTTTCCTAAAGAAAGATTGTCAGAAAAACCACAATGAAAATCTGGCAACAACAACAAGGAAGTGCACCGGTATGTAGGCCTATGACGTAGTTTATATTTTGGTTTTCAATTGTAAGGTTTCTGAAATGTGTTTACCATGCATGAGCTGCAGGCCTGTAATAACACGGAGGCCACGGAGTGTTGCCCCTGGTCTTGGCCTTGGTGCCCCTTCAAAAGGTTTCCCGATGAAAGTGCTCTTTGAAAAATGTCCTTGCCCTCTATAAAAGATGAAACTCCAGGCCTGCGCTGTATAAGAAAGTTACGAGGAAAACATTAAGTCGTGCATTTAGAGCTTTTTTTGAAGTTCAGCCTCTGTATAAACTTTTCTAAACTGAACCCTGAACTTCCTTGTAGATGACAAATGCCGTTTGTGGTGTATTATGCTTATTTTTTACAAATGTGTTCAATCTTCTGCTACTTAACGTGAGACAAAACTGTGACAAAAAATTCATGGAAGTCTGAAACTATTTGCCTTCTCCTCTCCCTTTCTCTTGAAACGTGCCGTTACTCACTAGTGGCGCCCGCCCAGATTTCCCCTCCTCGATCGGAGATCGAGTGCCCGTATACGTGGTCCGAGTCACCGCGTCTTGATCGGGCCTCTCAGACTACCGTGGGGCAGGTCACGCTCTCTCGTTCAGCAAGGCCGGCATGAGAGCCGGGGGGGGGGCGGAGGGGAGTCCCGAGTATTAAAAAGCGAGAAAATTATTATTATTATCTTAACACAGCGGTTTAGTTTTCATCATGATTGTTTTTCTCTGCAGCCTTGAAAGTTATGTGGAAAATCAAAAAGGTTAAGCTGTGATTCCAAAAGTTCCGAAAGTTTTCGTCGAAAATTACAGGTAGAACCTACGGAAATAATATTTCCAGTGTTGTGATCTAAAGTTTAAAATGTATCAACATTACCAGCACGATGAATTTTCGTGCTAATACAGGATTCTGGTTATGATTCGTAAATGATTCGTAAATTTTAAAAGTTCACTGTAATTTTTTCAAAACTTGACATTACAATTCCAATCACTGAAAAGTAAACCGACTGAAAATAATACAGAGTTTGTCACAGAGTGTCCTTAGAAGCGCAGTTCTTGATTTAGGGAAATCAAATTATCATAAATTGTATACACAGTCATGCACTAAACCCTTCAAAAACATAAAATAATATTTACATATTTACATTTTATCACAATTTAGTTGTTTTGAATTAGTTTGTCAAAAATCACTAACACCACATCTTTAATTCCTGCCACAATTTTCATTGTTAATCTGAATGGCCTTGACGTCACAGTCCCTTGTTGCTTTCCTACAATTATTCACACATGAAACCAGACAACCTTTTGAAATTATTTGGAATGTTGTAAAAAGGAGAATGTTGGCTTAGCCGTAGCTTTACAAATCTGTATCAATGCAAGAACTTTGAGTAAACACGGAAGTTTGAAATACGCAGCATTTATTGGGTTTATACCAGTCAAATGAAAAATACATGAGAAATATTCATCATTCAGTCAAACTGCAGAAGGGAAATTAGCTAATGTGTTTTACCAAATATATAATAACTTATCAGCAATATATAACGTTCAACATAGTATCTCGTGAAAACCAATTTTTAAACTTCAAATCTCACTGATTTAAGAGTACTATTTTGTGGGAAACTAACACGAAAATCCGTTTCAATGATCATTTATTAACCAATCTTTAGGTTTACCAACGATCCACAGCTGTTTCGAAGCAAAACTAAATTACTTACAACTTGCTAAGCAAGATGTGGTTGTAACAGTCAATGTAAAGCAATGATTCTGGCTTTTTCCTCTAAGCAAGAGTTTCTTGAACGATTATTACTTCACATTTTTCACTCTTTTATCGTAACAACGCAATATGAAAAGTTTCAGTTTATGTGATGTGAACCTACTACAAAACCTGCAAATTTTTCAGAACATTAGCATTTTCAGACCTAGGCCCAATTTCATTGAGCTGCTTAAGCACAAAAAGAAGCTAAGCACAACGAAATTATACTTACCAGAGTAAGGTTACCAGCCAAAATAGCATGTCACATGCAGGTACAGTCTGTGACTGGTATCCTGCTTACCTTTACATAGCAGAACATTTTTAAGCACTATTTTCTGCTCAAGCAGCTCTATGAAATTGGGCCCAGGGTCCAATTTCATAAAGCTGCTTAAGTATAAACAGTACACAAGCACAAATTATTTCTGCTTACTGGAATAAAACCAGCCAAAATGACATTCCGCATTTACCGTCTGTGACTGGTTTCCTGCTAAGTTTTGCTTAGCAGAAAAAAGCAAAATGTTGTGCCCCGTACCTTATTACATGAAGCTTTTGAGCAGAACATTTTGCAAAGAACCAGTCATAAGGAAAGTACACATGTAACTTACATACTTTGGCTGGTAACCAATCTTTGAATAGTTTTATAAAGTATTGCCATGGTCCCAATTTTATAAGAACAAAAATGGTTATCCGAAAAGGTTACCAGCCAAAATACCACTATCTTGTATTGCTTGTGTCCCTCTGCTTAGTCCTTATTAGTAAGCGATAGTTTTTGACTTTTAAATTGGGCACGGTTTTAACCCATGACAACAATTTGATCGTATGCAAGCTACCAATGAATAATTATTATTCTGGTTGAATTACAAGAAGAAATATAAAACAAATCTTAAGAATACCTCAAAAAAATGTTGTATTAAAAAACAGAATCTTGACTGGCTGTTAGTTCTTCCTCCCTTGTCCACACAGGTGTTTTTTTAGTTAAACTTTATAATTGTGAATGATATTTTAATGACTATCTACGTTTTCTCAGCTTTATTTCGTTGTTTAAAAATTAATGGTGCATTTCACTTTAATTTTTTGGTATATTTGCCAATTATTATTGATGTAACAATAAACGTCCAACCACCATGAATATAAAAGCAAAATGATTGTACAACTTGAATAATTTCACATAAAAAACATATCATTTAAATACATTGAAGTAGATCTTTTTGAGTTTCCATCATTCCATTGAAGACGGATTTTCTGCAAGACAGGAACGCCTCACTTCAACCCTTTTAAGCCTGATACTTCGTTTTTGTAAGAGTAAGGAATTTTTTCCTTTAAAAAGGGCGCTTCTTTGAGGAAAATTCAAATTTCAAAAGGCACTAAGGCAATAACCAGGGGCATGGAGGGTATTGCCCCCGTTGCCTCAGTTTCAGTTTCTTCAGATACAAAATGATATCACAAAACCTTAACACAATAACAAAGCAAAATATTTACAGTGTATGTCAAAAAGAAAAAGATAATAACAACCATGAACAAATGCACAAAAACTCAAAGAAACCAGTAATCCCTCTCTGGAAAAAAACACCTCCAACCCCTTCAACATTGCCGTTTTCACACTAAATGCAATCTTCTTGAGTTAATGACGGCCCCTCTTTGAGCCCCCTCCCCCTCCCTGTTAGTTCGCCAGTATTAATATTCTTCCTTTACATTCATCAAACAATAATTAAAAACCTTTTTGTATTAGATTAGAGCATCATCTCTATAGAACGGATTACACCAATAATTTCAAGAAATCGTTTCCTCTTTCAACAATAGGAAATTATTTCAATTATTTAAAAAACAAAAACTGTCAACTCTATCAATTTTATATTTACATATTTTTTTGTCCACAAATGTGTTTTTGATTAGCCTGTAAAAGTGAATAATATTTGTATGCCTATCTACGTTTTCTTATCTTTATTTTGTTGTTTATAAATTAATGGTGCATTTCACTTTAACTTTTTGGTATATTTGCCAATTATTATTGATATCTTTTGTAATGTAACAATAAACGTCCAACCACCAATACAAAAACAAAATGATTGCGCAAATTGAATAATTTCACATAACAAACATATCATTTAAATACATTGAAGTAATAATTCCTTAAAGATCGTTTTGAGTTTCCATCATTCCTTTGAAGACGGATTTTCTGCAAGCCAGGAACACCTTACCTCGAGGAAAATTCAAATTTCAAAAGGCACCAAGGCAATGACCAGGGGCAAGGAGGTAAATGCCCCCGTTGCCTCAGTTTCATTTTTTTTCAGATAAAACAATATATAAAAAAACCATTACAAATTAGCAAAGCAAAATATTGTACAGTGTATGTCAAAAAGAAAAAGAGAATAACAACCATGAAAAAGTGCACAAAAACTCAAAGAAACCAGTAATCCCTCTCTGGAAAAACCCCTCTAACCCCTTCCACATTGCCGTATTCACAATGCAATCTTCTTGAGTGAATAACGGGCCTTCCTCTGCCCCCCTGTTAGTTTGCCAGTATTAATATTTCTTTACATTCATCAAACAATCATTAGAAACCTGTTTGTATTAAATTAGAGCATCATCTCTATAGTACGGATTACACCAATATTTTCATGAATTCGTTTCCTCTTTCAACAATAGGAAATTATGTCGAACTTACATTGAGATGGAAATCTTAGTGGGATGACGGTCGTGCAATTATGCTACTATTGCCTTTTGATTATATTCCTGTCAACTCTATCAATTTTTATATTTACTATTATTGTTTTATTTCAGTTGTTATTGCCGCTGTCTTCTAAATGAAACAGTAAGTACATTATGTTTTTAATTTCTACTTCAACTAGACGCTGTATTATTTTACACAAGCAACATAAAGAGTACATTAAATTAAACATTATTCGCTGGTGAGCCTCTTTCTTTTTCTAACTCTAAATCAAGGTTACATTGGAAAATGTACATGGGCTCTTCTATAAACAATAATCAATGCTATATGTGACCCGCTCTGCAAAAAAGGCCCGTAAGTCGCGCGATGCCGTTTCACGTAACAGGCTCGTCAATGTTGAAAGGGTGAAAAAAAAATGTTGGTGTTGTATTTTTTTTATTCCGTTTTTGACATCGTTCATATCCACACTTTCATAATTTGTAAGATTGGATGTTTATTTTGATCAATAAAGCTGGAAAAAATTGTGTTTTGTGTACATTTATTTCATGGTTTGTACGACCGGTGTCCGTGGATTCCGTTGAAAGTTGCGTTTTTTTACACATCTGTTAGGACATTAATTGGAACCCCCCTGTTACAAATTTGGTATCATCTTAAAGCTGAGGACGTTGGCTTTCTATTTGTAGACATAGAAAAGGCTAGAGGTCAAATGCAAAAGCAAGGACGGTAATTTTCTGACATGAAGACAAACAGCGCTTGTTACTAGGGGCGTGAATCTTTTCTGTGACGTGTACGCAGTGTAGTGCACCGATTGGTCAATGCACGCATCGTCGAGCTTGCGCTTGCGCTGTGAATGGGATTCGTTGTTTATTCACTGTCATGTGACCGTCATGTGACTGTTTATACACGCAAAAACACAGCTTGCGCATGCGCTCTGAATGGGATTCGCTGTTTATTCACAGGTGACTGGCATGTGACGGTATAATGTTGTGCCACGCAAAAACGAAGCGCAATACCTGTCAACTGTTAACCATCCATTCATTATACCAAACAAAGTTGATAAAACATAACCAACAAATGTTCCATCTGCGAGATGTTCTTTTTCTGTCTACGTTTTTACGACATCTGCCTACATGTGTTTGTTTATTTATTTACAGCTGTTAAGGCAATCTTGTATCATTACTTTGTGTAAATCAATTCTGAAGCTCGTAGATATCAATTAACTTTTACTCTTTCAAAATCTGATTAAATGTTGGCATATTTTTTACTTCTCTTGAAATGTTAAAGATTTATTGTAAAAGTGGAAAGCAAGCTTGTACAAAGACAAAACAGTCTACTAGCAATCGGATATGGGTCCGCCTTTGGTAAATTAATTTGTTATTTTTAAGGATAGGAAATATGAAATCAGCAAAAGATTTTCTCTGTGCGTTTTCTCATTAACACAAAAAACTAAAGTGCCATACCCACAATGCTTCTACTTACTCATGATACTAGCATATAATGTCTGTTCCTCTTGGGGTTGAGGCATCGCGTCAGATGTAGCAGATTGCAAATCAAGCTCAGCGTACATTACGTCATGATCGTCCGCTTCATGAGCCTCATGAGGTACCTGGGTGTCCGATGGTACCTCATCGCCTCCTTCCTCACCGTATCCCTCCACTGAGGCAGTCTCCTCATGATCAATGAGAGGTGGCAGTGGTGGAGGATGTGATGGGGGTACACTCGGTGCATGAGCATCATGAGGTACCTGGGTGTCCGGTGGTACCTCATCGCCTCCTTCCTCACCGTATCCCTCCACTGAGGCATTCTCCTCATGATCAGTGAGAGGTGGCGGTGGAGGATGTGATGGGGGTACACTCAGTGCTACTGGGGTAGGCAGGGGCGTCTCATCTCTATTTCCAAACTTATCTGCTGATGGATTTCTCTCCTTGGGTTTGAACGTCTTGATGGGTTTTTTGGCAACACTTGGTGGAGCTTGATTAGTGTTGGTTCGGCGTGATGATTGATGATCTGTTACAGGTTTAGTGGGAATAGGTGGTTTGGGGGTGTGGGACACAGGTTTAACCGTAGCTGTTGGTTTCCCGCTGTGGCCTGGATCATCAGAGAGGGCAGGCATCTCTGCATATTCATTCTCGCTGGATGCTGGATTTATATTCTCATGATGATTGAGTGAAGCATTTGCCCAAGGATCTAGTCCATCTGACGTAATCTCCGGCTGTTTCTTCTTACTTCCCTGTGAGACTCGATTCGATTTCTTCACCACTCCATACGTAGGAGCATCTCCTTCATCGGGCTCTACTGTTCCAAGATGCTCCCCATTTTCCTTGTCAGTGATGCGATCATCTGACCTGGTCAATTTAAAGCTTGACGTCCCTGGAGATCTAGGACTGTCTTGGTCATTGTTATGAGAGTGAGTTGAGAACCTTCTGTGAGAATTGAAGTCTGCTGCCTCATCGTCATTATTGAGCATCTCCTGTGTGTCAAGGTGGGATGATTCTGGTTCAGATTGTTGTGGCATTCTTGGATCAGGTTTGTTTTCTGTCATGAGGTCAGTCACATTCTGGTACGCGCTCGTAGACATCTTGGGTTCACTACGATCAATGTCATGGTCGGTGTTTGGGTCTTTAATTAGTGGTAAGTCATTCAGCCATAATGATGATCTGCGTGACTTATCATTGAAGCAGCAGCATCTACAAACGTAGAGTACAATCAGTGTTATCACTACCACCACCACCACCAGCGGCTCCTGCTATGATGGCAATAGGGAGATCAGTGTTGGAACTATCTGGCTGGAGTGTGGAAGGATCTGTACTTGTGTATGTGATTGGATTCGAGTTTATCGTCACTGATGTTGTCTCGGTTGGTGTACTGTTTGTTTTTTCTGTGGCTGCTGATGTACTCTCGATGTTTGTAGTTATATGGGTCGGATCATCACTTGTCATAGAGTTAACTGTTGGACCCATTGTACATGATCGTTCCATACCTGAGAATCTTGTCGAAGTGATTTTACATTTAAATGAAAAACCTTGATTAGTTGCATTTACACTCAGATTTGAAGACCTCATTTGTTCGTTACCAACCGTGCTATAAGTCCATACATAGCTAGTACTATTCGTAAGAATCTCTATCTGTACTGGAGGGTTTCCTAACTCAGTAGTGCAGCTCATGTTTACTATCGTTCCTTCTTGTACAGTAAAAGGACCATCAGGGAAGCAGATGGGGTACATGGCAGATGGGAAGTAAAGCACTGGAAGATAAATGCTTCGTGTTATCACTGCATTGTTTTCAGAATCCTTCACTATACAGTGGTAAGTTGACGCATCCTCCTTCAGCACATCACTGATAATAAGAATCTCGGTCCAAGATTGTGGTGAAGAATGAGTTACAGTCAGAGTAAATCTCGAGTCTACGCTGGTCCCATTAGTAGCGATTGTCACATGTGATGACATGACCACTCTCGCCCATTCAATGAAGTGCGTGGATTGCAGGTCAGTGGCATCACATCTTAGATGTACTGTATTACCCTGCACTGCATCACCCATTGGTGAAGCTTTAGTGATTGTCAGGTTTTGTGCATCAGCCGTAATGACTGTATCCATAGAGCACCAAACACACAGTAGGATCAGACGCATCAACCAGCACCTTACAGCCATGGTTGATAACTGAAGAACAAGTACACAGAATGAGAAAAGGAAAATATGAGAAAATTGACGAATTCGGGCTGCATCGAGTCGAGTCTAGTCCAAACTGAAATTATACTTGATGCTACAGAGTGAACACCCAGTGGTGAACACCTTTCCTTCCGTGTTCCTTGTTGACATCCACGCTCCAATGATTTGTTTTCGCATGTAAATTATTATGATAACCTTACACTTGGGTAGAAAAAAATGTCCTGATGTGAACTTGTCGATACATGTATCGATGCTTGGTCAATAGCCGACTTGAAGCCATGTTAATGAAACTATACATTAACTGTATTGAGTCGCTCGCAGTGTTGTTAGTTCTTGACCTGCATTTTCTCCATCTCCACACCAGCATATCTTCCCTCTTGGTCTCCCGCATCCATTTGTCTGCAATTTCATTTTGGGTCTCGATCTATATTGACTTCACGGTTTTATTTTATTTTATTTTATTTTAAATCTTTGGGCATAACTCTGTGTTGGCAGGGGCCGTCCAGGGTAAGGCAAAAGTTTTAAAAACTGTCATCAAAGCGATGTGCCCTCCCAGACCCCGCCAACAAATAGCATACATGTATATAACAAATGTTTTCATTCGATTTCAACACTGCTTTACAAAGACGATATCCATGCAAATCGTTTACCAGATTTATTTTAAGGTTTTTCAAGATAATTTCTCAAGATTGAATTTCATTTTTCGATTATCTTATGATTATGATAATGCCTCATCTAAGTTGAAATAAAGCAGGGATACGAATCATTAACTTTGTGTTAAAGATGCTGGGTCAAATTTTTAACCTATTTGACCTACACATTTTGATTAATATTGTAAATAGTTATATTTTTATAGATTCGAGAAAGTAAGCTTTCATTTGAGGTATTGCACGCAAGTAATCCTTAGTGTTAAGTGGTAATTAAAAATTAAGAATGAATTATTTTCGGGATCCCGACATTATCTCACGTCCATCAGCCAATGTGCAAACGTTTTTGCAGGTTGCATGTAGTTTCTGCATTGTCCGTGGCATATTGCGCAGATGTTTGTATGTTTTTCGTGTTGAAACAACATCATCTGTCAAAATTCGTTCAGAGGAAAAATCCCTTCTTTCGGCATAAATCGTGCCATGCAACTTTAAACGTTCTGCTGGAGTGTAAACTCATGATGCTACATCTGTTTATTTAAACACAAAATTATATCTGTTAAAATCTGTTTAAAATTATGTAACAAATGTTTTCAATCGATTTCAACACTGTTTTACAAAGACGATATCCATGCAAATCGTTTACCAGATTTATTTTAAGGTTTTTCAATTAAATTTTTCAAGATTGAATTTCATTTTTCGATTATCTTATTATTATAAAAATGCCTCATCTAAAGTTGAAATATAGGGGGATACGAATCATTACCTTTGTGTTGAAGATGCTAGTTCAAATTTTTGGTCTATTTGACCTAGGTGCCCCGCCCCAACTGTTCCCTCTTGGTGTCCCCAACTGTTCCTTCTAGGTGCCCCGCACCCAACTGTTCCCTCTAGGTGCCCCGCACCCAACTGTGCCCTCTTGTTGCCCTGCCCCCAACTGTTCCCTCTTGGTGCCCCGCACCCCTTTTACTGCAATCTCATTTTTTGATCTAGTCTTGGTTTTGACTATAACTTTTCAATGAACTTAAACACTGTGAACAGTTACAAAAACGCCTGCTGTATTTCTCATGATTGAATTATATTTTTGAGGGATTATCATTCAATGCTAATGCTTCATCTAATCTGACTTAAAGGAACGATACAGTCCCTTAATGTTTCTCTGCAGCATAAACTTCCTCGTGTTCAGTGCTCCTCGCAGCCTGTTTTAAATGCTTAAAAAAACGGGATTGAATTACTTCGTTTCCATATAATGACCGTAGAAATATTAAAAAGTTTGACTGCGCTTTTGAATCTTGTAAAATGAAAACTGATTGGTAGAAAACAGCACAAATACTATACCCTTTTATCAGATGCCATTGAAGTTTCATTTTAAGTATTTAAAAGTGTACATAATGGATATATCAATGCCAAATAGGCCTATAGGAAACGCAAAAAATATGGTCACTAAGAATTCTTTCTTGCTTTTAGTGGAAAGGGTTTTAATAACAAACAAAAACTAAATAAAACTCAAATTCCTCAAAGTTTTGACGAAAGATCAGTTAAGTTGACGTGTGTGTTTATTGCAAACGGCTCAACCTTTTTCAAACATCCCAGCGTAAGTTTAATTCCTGCCACAGTTTCCATTGTTATACTGAAAAGCCGTTCCTTCACAGTCCCTTGTTATTTTTCTACACATTTTATGTCATGACACCAGACAACCTTTTGAATTCATTTGAAATGTTTGTAGGAACGAAACAGTTTGGATCAATGCAAGAACTTTGAGTAAACACGGAAGTTAGAAATACGCAGCATTTATTGTGTATATACACAGTCAAAGCTGGAAATACATCTAAAATATTTCTAATTTAGCCAATTTGCAATAAAAATTTTAGCTAAAAGGGCTTTAAAACTAAACTAAAATATTGTATAATCGCAATGTATAACTTCCAACACTGTTAAATAGGGAGTGAAAGCCAAATCTCTAAACTTAAAATATCAATGAATTGGCCAAATTTAACTACAAGCAAAAAAAAAAAAAAATGGTTATCAGAAAACAATACCTGACATCAAAAAAAACATGTCATTGGGAATGGCCCTCTGCTTATTGTCATTGGATATTGATATGCAATATGTTTGTTGCTTATTCAAATGAGCCAAGATTTTTAACTTTCGACAAGACTTTCAAGAGTCCTTTAAATCGTATAAAAACTACCAATGAATATTCTGCTGATTAAGTTTACAAGAAGAGTTAAACCATTATTAAGAAATGAGCCTTAAAATGGGTATAGTTTTTAAATACATGCAACCTTTGTTTTCAATAACCCATTGAGTGGCTGTAAGTCCTACTTTCACGTTCCACGTTTGTTTTTGTTTTTTTCAAGAACATTTATCATTGTCAATAATTGATTATGTCTATCTACGTTTCACATCTTTTTGTACAGATAATTTGGGTATTTTCTTAGAATAAATGCACATTACAATATTACTTGTTGGTATAATTATCAATATTTTGAGCTTTTTCTATGATATAATAACAACATCCAATCAATTAATTAATCTTTTTTAAGGCACTGTAAATGCAAAATGATTGCGCAACTTGAATATGTTTATATAAAAACATACAATTAGAATTTACGTTTCAATTAATAATTACCCAAGCAAACGTTTCAAATTCTCAACAGTCCAGGGAAAGAAAATTTGCATTTCAAGAAGCCCTCTCCCCTCCCGTCCCCTTCTTACATTCACAGGTTATCATTGACCTTAAAAATGCACAAGATCATTAGTTAAAAACAATCAAACTTACTGTTTTGTAAATAAAATGAAAGCATCCTATCTATTTCAACAGTCATTGGCCCATGGTCGGGTAAATACTAATAATTTCATGAGTTCGTATCCTCCTTCAACAATTAGATATAGTACAACAAATTAACAGTTTAGGGAATAATCAGTTGTGTGGTGCTGTAGTATAGTGTTTTTGCAAGTTTTCCCCCTGTAGAATTTATCAATGTATTCTATTATAATATATATTTTTTAATTCATATTTACAACCGTTGTCTTCTAACACAGTAAGTGAATTTTAATCTACTTAAAGGCACTGTACACGTTTGGTATAATTACTCAAAATATATATTAGCACAGAAACTTACTTGGTAACGAGCAACGGAGAGCTGTTGATAATATAAAACATTGTGAGAAACGACTCCCTCTGAAGTAACGTAGTTTTTGAGAAAGAGGTAATTTCTCACTAAAATATTTGAATCTGAGAAAGACTTCCTTTCTCAGGCATCTGAAAGCACATAAATTTGTGCAACAAGCGTGTTTTTCTTTCATTATTTTTTTGCAACTTCGATGACCAATTGAGCCCAAATTTTCACAGGTTTGTTATTTTATGCATATGTTGGGATACACCAAGTGAGAACACTGGTCTTTGACAATTACCAAACGTGTCCAGTGCCTTTAAACCATCGCTAAATCATTTTACCAGTGTTGTAATCAAGTACTTTTCAATCGAGTATCAAGTACTGCCGAGTACTATAGGATGGCCCAGTAGTACTCAAGTACAAGAACTTGAACCATCGGGTACGAGTACAAGTGTCTGAGTACCGAATATTCTGATATCCGAGTACCGAGTCCTACAGCCGAGTACCAAGGATCTACGAGTACAAGTACATTATAAAACAAACTGCGAACAGTTACTGTTTTTTGACTGACTTCTAGACGACAGTGTGTGCTTGTTATCTTTTAAACATGAACGCATCAGAGCTTTATTCCTCTATTCTTTGCATTAACGTACGAAAAGGAATAACGAGTACCTAAAATCGGGGTCCGAGTTCATGATTTTAAGTATGATTATTTTTCAGTCGAGTATCGAGTATGGACTTTGAGGGCGAGTATTTTGCTAGTCGGGTACGAGTTCGAGTACGAGTACCATCAAAACGGTGTTCGAGTATTACTCGACTACCAGTATACAACATTGGATTTGATACAAGCAACGTCAAGTGTGTGATATCACTAAAATGTACATTCAATTTAAACCTGTTTGGTGGTAGGCCCTATTAATACGGGTATGTCTTAATCAAGGTTAAATGAATGGGACAGTACAATGGATCTTCTATAATAATCATACCTCATTTGTATTCAACCTAACTGTATGGAGTGAAATGCTCATCTGCAAAACGTCCTTTTCTGTCTACGTTTTAACAACCTACTAAGGTGCATATTTAATTACAGCTCTTAAAACAATATGGTATTATAATATTCATTTATGTACATCAAATCTTAAGATTGTTTGTAATCGGATATGGGTCCGCCTTTGGTAAATTAATTTGTTATTTTTAAGGATAGGAAATATGAAAGCAGCAAAAGATTGTCTCTGATTTTTCTATTTTTTTAACACAAACAATAAAGTGCCACACCCACAATGCTTCTACTTACTCATGATACTAGCATATAATGTCTGTTCCTCTTGTGGTTGAGGCATCGCGTCAGATGTTGCAGATTTCAAATCAAGCTCAGCGTACATTACGTCATGATCAACCGCTGCATGAGCCTCATGAGGTACCTGGGTGTCCGGTGGTACCTCATCGCCTCCTTCCTCACCGTATCCCTCCACTGAGGCAGTCTCCTCATGATCAGTGAGAGGTGGCGGTGGAGGATGTGATGGGGGTACACTCAGTGCTACTGGAGTAGGCAGAGGCATCTCATCTTGATTCCCAAACTTATCTGCTGATGGATTTCTCTCCTTGGGTTTGAACTTCTTGATGGGCTTTTTGGCAACACTTGGTGGGGCTTGATTAGTGTTGGTTCGGCGTGATGATTGATGATCTGTTACAGGTTTAGTGGGAATAGGTGGTTTGGGGGTGTGGGACACAGGTTTAACCGTAGCTGTTGGTTTCCCGCTGTGGCCTGGATCATCAGAGAGGGCAGGCATCTCTGCATATTCATTCTCGATGGATGCTGGATTTATATTCTCATGCTGATTGAGTGAAGCATTGGCCCAAGGATCTAGTCCCTCTAACGTAATCTCCGGCTGTTTCTTCTTACTTCCCTGTGAGACTCGATTCGATTTTTTCACCACTCCATACATAGGAGCATCTCCTTCATCGGGCTCTACTGTTCCAAGATGCTCCCCATCTTCCTTGTCAGTGATGCGATCATCTGACCTGGTCAATTTAAAGCTTGACGTCCCTGGAGATCTAGGACTGTCTTGTTCATTGTTATGAGAGTGAGTTGAGAACTTTCTTTGAGAATTGAAGTCTGCTGCCTCATCGTCATTATTGAGCATCTCTTGTGTGTCAAGATGGGATGATTCTGGTTCAGATTGTTGTGGCATTCTTGGATCAGGTTTGTTTTCTGTCATGAGGTCAGTCGCTTCGATGTCATGGTCGGTGTTTGGGTCTTTAACTAGTGGTAAGTCATTCAGCCATAATGATGATCTGCGTGATTTATTATTGAAGCAGCAACATCTACAAACGTAGAGTACAATCAGTGTTATCACTATGAGGAGCAAGAAACCACCACCACCACCAGCGGCTCCTGCTATGATAGCAATAGGAAGGCTGGATGGATTGATAGTTTTCTTCATATCATTCGAGGTGAACGTTTCTGTTTGGAGACTGCTCCCAACATTATCAGTTGTAAGAAGGTCATTTGTTTCCAGTTTTGATGTTGACTCAGTTTTCTCCGGGTTTTCAGTTGTCATATTGGTCACTGTGATTGGTCCGATGATACAGGATCTATTTCTTCCTGGGAAATATTTACTGGTGATTATACATTGGAATTGATGACCATTATGAGTTTCATTCAACGTGAGATTGGTAAATCCTTTGGCTTCGTTGTTGCTATCCGAAAACAGCCACGCAAAAATAGCAGTTGACGGATTTGGCAAAAGGTCCACACTTACTGTTGGGTTCCCTTTCTCGGATGTGCAGCTCACATTTTGCTGCGTTCCTTCTTGTACAGTGAAATCACCATCAGGGAAGCAGATGGGATACATTGGTGATGGAAAGTAATGAACATACAAATTAATGTTACTTGATAACGGAGCACTGCTGTTCATTATTTCGCTTCCATAGTCATTAATACGACAGGTGAATGATGTATCTGTTTTACTGATGTTTTTGATGATAAGAACTTCTCGAATTGTTATCCCAGACGTAGGCATTGTTCTATTTGTTTGAAGTACATATCTCTGGTCTAGGCTTGTCCCATTCTTTGCTATTATCACTCCTGCGTCCATGTAGATTCTAACCCATTCTATGACATGACTTGCTGCAAGTCGACTGACGTTACATTGTAGCCTCACTTCGTCACCTTCAATGATAACACCCCCTGGTGAAAGACTCATCAAGTTTAAACTTTGTGAATCGACCCCAAAGAGTTGAGTTGTATCCAGAGAACACATAATGAAAACCACGAGGAGCGAACGATTGAACCAAGACGTTAAATCCATGTTGGAGAGTATTCTAAAAGTCAGAATGAGATTACATTGATTGTAAATTACTGTGCGAACTGCTCACATTGAAGGAAATACTTCAATATTTATACATACCTGGAATTCAATATGTGTGTTAAATATACATCACGCTTCATCAGTTTTGAGCTCACATGTTGAACTTTGACACCGTTTGGAGAAAACCCAGATAATGTGAATACTTTCCTCTCACATTATTTCGCGATTACGTTAACGGCCGGTGGCCGGCGCCAGACTCTACAATTTGATTGGATAAAGGTATCGCCTGCCCGATATGGGGCAGAGGGTGGTCCCCCCTCAATAATCACATACTATAACACACTATTTTCCTCTTGTATAGAACTCCCACCCCCCCCCCCTAAAATCCTTAAAAGAATTCCTGAGATTCCAAGCACACAATGAAGGCACAATAGGGGGGTACACCATGCCCCATATCGAGCACCAATTGGATGAAGGGGAGGAACGAGGGGAAAGATAATCGGTTGGGGGGGGGGTTCCAAATGTATCGAAGCGTTTACCGCAAGACTGGTTTATGACAAAGATCAATGGCAGCGTGGAAAGTGTTTGTCTGACAATTTTGGTAACAGATGCAAGTAGATATTGCTGTATTATGGGCCAACTGTGAACACAGAACAAACTGCACTCTACTTACACCATGGACGGAGTAACGTGTGTGTATAGGAGGACTGGTGAGGGGCGATGGAAACTTATTTGGGGGATTCTTGCTTTAACCCCTTATAGCGCCACCACTATATTTAATGGGATTATTCAATAATAAGGTTTTGGTGAAGTGAGTTAGGCTTTAGATTTAAAAGACACAGTTATAGAATATTAAATAGGTTTTCTCTTCATGTGAAACTTAATTATTCAAGACCTACTCGGGCAGAATGCCAAGCCATATCACATAGAAACGAATGTGAGACAGTGTATGTCAGAACAAGAGTCTTTCACTTAAATTCCCTCTGATGAACAGTTGCTATATTATAGTTATACACGATTGAACATGAATAATTAATGTCCACACCATAAACCCCGAAAATAAGGCATGGTATTTCAGAGATATTTCAACCCCATCCCCACCAGAAAAATGTATATTTATAATGTACTAAAACGTAAATCTAATCGATTGATTATACTTGCCAATAATTAATTGTTATGTCTTCCAATACATACGATTATAGGAGCTGTTATCAACATTTGTGTCTAAAAAAAATTATAAGGATCCGTTGCTCGAACTAGATTCATGTTTTTATTGATGATTGTCTAAAAACTGTTGATTCTGAGCAATCGGACAGAGAAAGTTATTGACGAGTGTTCATTGTTATTTTCGAACCCCATGTCCGGAGTCAAAATCAGCATGACAGTTCTTTCGTCTTTTTTTTTTAAAGATGTTCGTATTTTTCACATATTTTCCCAAATTTAATTGTTAAGATGTCGATGTTTGATGAGGAGGAAGATGTTGATGATGAGAGAGGGGATGAAGAGGATGAGAATGATGATGAAGGCTACGAGCCACGGGGTAGGAGATGTATTGATGGATTCTTCAGTGGATTTGCATAATTGGACATGAATAAGTAATGTCCATACCATTAACTGTGAAAATAGGGCATGGTATTTCAGAGTAATTTTATCCCTACCCCCTCCAGAATCTTTTTTAATTATGATGTACAAAAACGTAAATCTAAACGATTGATTATACTTTGTATACTTGCTAATGATTAAGTGTTGTCTTCCATACATATTACGATATAGGAGCTGTTATCAACATTTTTATATACACAAATTTAAAGGGATTGTATACGTTTGGTAATTGGAACCCACTGTTTGTTTCAGTCCTAGATTTAGATAATATACCATAAAACTAACCTGTGAAAATTTCATTTCAAAAGGTGGTAGCGTTTTTGAGATATTGCCGAAAATCTGGAGCGGTTATGTCCACGCAGGAAGAACAGTCTGCAATTGGAATACACAATCTGAGAAACGTTACTGCAGTAACGTTTCTCAGATCATTTTTTTTTTTTGATAAAAAGTTATACCTTTTTCCATAACCGCAGTACTTCGAAGTGAAAAATGTCTCAAAATGCATTATACTATCCAAAGCTGCGGTACTTCTTACCAAGTATTTTTTTATTGCCATTAATTTTCAGAGTCATTACCAAACGTACAGACCCTTTAATAAGGATCCGTTGCTGGAACTAGATTCATGTTTTTTTGATGATGTCTAAAAACTGTTGATTCCGAGCAATCCGACCGAGAAAGTTATTAACGAGTGTTCATTGTTTTTTACGAACCCCAAAAATTAATGTCCGGAGTCAGAATCAGCTTGACAGTTCTTTCGTCATTTTTTAAGATGTTCGTATTTTTCACATGTTTTCCCAAATTTAATTGTTAATATTCTGATATGGTCGCTCAGCTGAACTCTGTGGCTTTCTAACCGCTTCATAGTCGGTGTTGGTGCTGCCCTCTGGCCGAGCGTAGTCATCTGGGCTGTCAGTCTCTACTTCAACTGGTTGGTAGTAGGTATCTTGTGTGGTAGTTGTAGCCGTAGTAGGTTCCATGTAGACTTTGTTCTTGTCCTCCGTTGGTTGCAGCTCCATGTAGGGATCAGCTTTGGCTACATTGGTTTCCTTCTCCTTGGTGATCTTAAGATGTCGATGTTTGATGAGAAAGAAGATGTTGATGATGAGAGAGACAATGAAGAGGATGAGAATGATGATGAAGGCTGCCAGCAATGGAATGATGTTCATTGAGGAGTCTTTAGATGAAGGTATCCCTGTCGACTGTACACTGATGATGGATTCCATGGGTGCTGTCGTTTTTTCCTGATTGTGGCGTGTCGTGTCGTGGCCGAGCGGATAAGAACACCGAACTCAAGCTCTGGTGTTTCTGATCAGCAGAGTGTGGGTTCGAATCCCGGTCGTGACACTTGTGTCCTTAAGCAAGACACTTAACCACATGCTTCGTCCTTCGGATGGGACGTTAAGCCGTAGGTCCCGTGTGTTGTGTAATGCACGTAAAAGAACCCAGTGCACTTATCGCAAAGAGAAGGGGTTCGCCCCGGTGTTCCTGGTTTGATTGGCTGCATATTGCGCCACAGCACCTTGTAAACCATTACATGGTGGTATGTAAAGGAATAGGGCTCATACTTCAACACGTAACTCCACTTACCTTGTAGGAAAAATACTGAGCGCTTTGAGACACACATCGGGAGTATAAAGCGCTATATAAGAACTGCATTATTATTATTATTATTATTATTATTATTATTGTCACTGGTTTGGGGGACAAATGGAATAGTACTTGAGATTGCTGGAGATTCTGGGATTCGAACTACCGTTGTTTCACTGTGTAGAGTTGTTGGCTGAATTGTGAATGATTGTGTTGCCGTGGTGATTGGTCCTATTGTGCATGATAGTTCCATACCTGGGAATCTTGTCGAGGTGATTTTACATTTATATGTAAAACCTTGATTAGCTGTAGTAACAGTCCGGTTTAAGGACGCAGTCCGTTCGTTACCAATTGTCATGTAAGTCCATTCATAGATAGTGCTATTTGTTATAATCTCTATACGCTGTTCTAGACTATCCATTTCAGTAGTGCATCTCATGTTTACAGTCGTTCCTTCTTGTACAGTGAAAGGACCATCAGGGATGCAGATGGGGTACATGGCAGATGGGAAGTAAAGCACTGATAGATAAATGCTTCGTGTCATCACTGCATTATTGTTTTCAGAATCCATCACTATACAGGTGTAAGTTGACGTATCCTCCTTCAGCACATCACTGATAGTAAGAAACTCAATCCTAGATTGTGGTGAATAATGAATTATATCCAGGGTAAATCTCGGGTCTACGCTGGTCCCATTAGTAGCGAGTGTCACATGTAAAAACATGACCACTCTCGTCCATTCAATGAAGTGCCCGGATTGCAGGTCAGTTGCATCACATCTTAGTTGTACTGTATCACCCTGCACGACATCACCCATTGGTAAAGCTTTTGTGATTACCAGAGTTTGTGCATCAGCCGTAATGACTGTATGTGTATCCACAGAGAACCAAACACACAGCAGGATCAGACGCATCAACCAACACCTTAAAGCCATGGTTGATAACTGAAGAACAAGTACACAGAATGAGCAACGGAAACTATGCGAAAATTGACGAATTCGGCCTTTTTTCACGTTGAATCCAAACTTCACTGTCTGTACAATGGATTTGATGTTTACAGTGAACGCACAGTGGTTTACTTCCTTTCCTTCCGTGTTCACTGTTGACATCATCGCTTCAATGATTTGATTTGCATGTTTACAAAAGTTATAGAAACCTCTACACGTGACGTGGGTAGAAAAAATTAGGATTTGAAGATGCCGATATATAAATCGATGCGAGGACCATGACCTTGAAGCCATTGTAGGGATAAAAACTACATGAACTTTTTAATTGCAGTTATGTAGAGTTCTCGACAAGCTTGTTTTCTTTCTCCACCCCAACTGTTCCCTCTAGAGGCCCGGGCCCAACTATTCCCTCTTGGTGCCCTGCACCCAACTGTTCCCTGTAGGTGCCCCGCACCCAACTGTTCCCTCTAGATGCCCCGCCCCCAACTGTTCCCTCTTGGTGCCCCGCCCCCAACTGTTTTCTCTTGGTGCCCCGCCCCCAACTGTTCCCTCTAGATGCCCCGCCCCAACTGTTCCCTCTTGGTGCTCCGCACCCAACTGTTCCCTGTGGGTGCCCCGCACCCAACTGTTCCCTCTAAAATGGCCCGGCCCCAACTGTTCCCTCTTGGTGCCCCGCCCCAAACTGTTCCCTCTTGGTGCCCCGCACCCAACTGTTCCCTCTAGATGCCCCGGCCCCAACTGTTCCCTCTAGATGCCCCGCCCCTAACTGTTCCCTCTTGGTGCCCTGCCCCCAACTGTTTTCTCTTGGTGCCCCGCCCCCAACTGTTCCCTCTTGGTGCTCCGCCCCCAACTGTTCCCTCTAGATGCCCCACCCCCAACTATTCCCTCTTGGTGCCCCGCACCCAACTGTTCCCTCTTGGTGCCCCGCCCCCAACTGTTCCCTCTAGATGCCCCGCCCCCAACTGTTCTCTCTTGGTGCCCCGCACCCAACTGTTCCCTGTAGGTGCCCCGGACCCAACTGTTCCCTCTAGATGCCCCGCCCCCAACTGTTCCCTCTTGGTGCCCCGCCCCCAACTGTTTTCTCTTGGTGCCCCGCCCCCAACTGTTCCCTCTAGATGCCCCGCCCCCAACTGTTCCCTCTTGGTGCTCCGCCCCCAACTGTTCCCTCTAGATGCCCCGCCCCCAACTGTTCCCTCTTGGTGCCCCGCCCCCAACTGTTTTCTCTTGGTGCCCCGCCCCCAACTGTTCCCTCTAGATGCCCCGCCCCCAACTGTTCCCTCTTGGTGCTCCGCACCCAACTGTTCCCTCTTGGTGCCCCGCACCCAACTGTTCCCTGTAGGTGCCCCGCCCCCAACTGTTCCCCCTAAATGCCCCGCCCCCAACTGTTCCCTCATACTTCAAACGTAGCTCCACATACCTTGCAGGAAAAATGTGTAGTCAGACAATGTGCGCTTAGAAACATCCGTATTAAGCGCCTAATAAATGTTGTGTATTATTATTATTATTATTGGTGCCACGCCCCCAACTGTTCTCTCTAGATGCCCCGCCCCCAACTGTTCCCCCATGGTGCCCCGCCCCCAACTGTTCCCTCTTGGTGCCCCGCCCCCAACTGTTCCCTCTTGGTGCCCCGCACCCCTTTTACTGCAATCTCATTTTTGGATCCAGTCTTGGTTTTGACTATAACTTTTCAATAAACTTAAACACTGTGAACAATTACAAAAACGCCTGCTGTATTTCTCATGATTGAATTATATTTTTGAGGGATTATCATTCAATGTTAATGCTTCATCTAATTTGACTTGAAGGAACGATACAGTCCCTTAATGTTTCTCTGCAGCATAAACTTCCTCGTGTTCAGTGCTCCTCGCAGCCTGTTTTAAATGCTTAAAAAACGGGATTGAATTACTTCGTTTCCATATAATGACCGTAGAAATATTAAAAAGTTTGACTGCGCTTTTGAATCTTGTAAAATGAAAACTGATTGGTAGAAAACAGCACAAATACTATACCCTTTTATCAGATGCCATTGAAGTTTCATTTTAAGTATTTAAAAGTGTACATAATGGATATATCAATGCCAAATAGGCCTATAGGAAACGCAAAAAATATGGTCACTAAGAATTCTTTCTTGCTTTTAGTGGAAAGGGTTTTAATAACAAACAAAAACTAAATAAAACTCAAATTCGTCAAAGTTTTGACGAAAGATCAGAGTTATGTTGACGTGTGTGTTTATTGCAAACGACTCAACCTTTTTCAAACATCCCAGCCTAAGTTTAATTCCTGCCACAGTTTCCATTGTTATACTGAAAAGCCTTTCCTTCACAGTCCCTTGTTATTTTTCTACACATTCCATGTCATGACACCAGACAACCTTTAGAATTCATTTGAAATGTTTGTAGGAACGAAACAGTTTGGATCAATGCAAGAACTTTGAGTATACACGGAAGTTTGAAATACGCAGCATTTATTGGGTATATACACAGTCAAAGCTGGAAATACATCTAAAATATTTCTAATTTAGCCAATTTGCAATAAAATGTTTAGCTAAATGGGCTTTAAAACTAAACTAAAATATTGTATAATCGCAATGTATAACTTCGAACACTGTTAAATAGGGAGTGAAAGCCAAATCTCTAAACTTAAAATATCAATGAATTGGCCAAATTTAACTACAAGCAAAAAAAAACAAAAAACAAAATGGTTATCAGAAAACAATACCTGACATCAAAAAAAACCATGTCATTGGGAATGGCCCTCTGCTTATTGTCCTTGGTTATTGATATGCAATATGTTTGTTGCTTATTCAAATGAGCCAAGATTTTTAACTTTCGACAAGACTTTCAAGAGTCCTTTAAATCGTATACAAACTACCAATGAATATTCTGCTGATTAAGTTTACAAGAAGAGTTAAACCATTATTAAGAAATGAGCCTTAAAACGGGTATAGTTTTTAAATACAACCTTTGTTTTTCAATAACCCATTAAGTGGCTGTAAGTCCTTCTTTCACGTTCCACATTTGTTTTTGTTTTTTCAAGAACATTTATCATTGTCAATAATTGATTATGTCTATCTACGTTTCACATCTTTTTGTACAGATAATTTTGGTATTTTCTTAGAATAAATGCACATTACAATATTACTTGTTGGTATAATTATCAATATTTTGAGCTTTTTCTATGATATAATAACAACATCCAATCAATTAATTAATCTTTTTTAAGGCACTGTAAATGCAAAATGATTGCGCAACTTGAATATGTTTATATAAAAACATACAATTAGAATTCACGTCTCAATTAATAATTACCCAAGCAAACGTTTCAAATTCTCAACAGTCCAGGGAAAGAAAATTTGCATTTCAAGAAGCCCTCTCCCCTCCCGTCCCCTATTTATATTCACAGGTTATCATTGACCTTAAAAATGCACAAGATCATTAGTTAAAAACAATCATTTACAAACTGTTTTGTAAATAAAATGAAAGCATCCTATCTATTTCAACAGTCATTGGCCCATGGTACGGGTAAATACTAATAATTTCATGAGTTCGTATCCTCCTTCAACAATTAGATATAGTACAACAAATTAACAGTTTAGGGAATAATCAGTTGTGTGGTGCTGTAGTATAGTGTTTTTGCAAATTTTCCCCCTGTAGAATTTATCAATGTATTCTATTATAATATTTTTTTTTTTAATTTCATATTTACTACCGTTGTCTTCTAACACAGTAAGTGAATTTGATCTACTTAAAGGCACTGGACACGTTTGGTATAATTACTCAAAATATATATTAGCACAGAAACTTACTTGGTAACGAGCAACGGAGAGCTGTTAATAATATAAAACATTGTGAGAAACGACTCCCTCTGAAGTAACGTAGTTTTTGAGAAAGATGTAATTTGAATCTGAGAAAGACTTCAGGCCTGAGGCCTTTCACAGGAATCTGAAAGCACACAAATTTGTGCAACAAGGGTGTTTTTCTTTCATTATTTTTTTGCAACTTCGATGACCAATTGAGCCGAAATTTTCACAGGTTTGTTATTTTATGCATATGTTGGGATACACCAAGTGAGAATACTGGTCTTTGACAATTACCAAACGTGTCCAGTGCCTTTAAACCATCGCTGAATCATTTTACCAGTGTTGTAATCAAGTACTTTTCAATCGAGTATCAAGTACTGCCGAGTACTATAAGATGGCCCAGTCGTACTCAAGTACAAGAACTTGGACCATCGGGTACGAGTACAAGTTTCTGAGTACCGAGTATTCTGATATCCGAGTACCGAGTCCTACAGCCGAGTACCAAGGATCTACGAGTACAAGTACATTATAAAACAAACTGCGAAATGAGGTGTAAAAACAGTTACTGTTTTTTGACTGATTTCTAGACGACAGTGTGTGCTTGTTATCTTTTAAACATGAACGCATCAGAGCTTTATTCCTCTATTCTTTGCATTAACGTACGTAAAGGAATAACGAGTACCTAAAATCGGGGTCCGAGTTCATGATTTTAAGTATGATTATTTTTCAGTCGAGTATCGAGTATGGACTTTGAGGGCGAGTATTTTGCTAGTCGGGTACGAGTTCGAGTACGAGTACCATCAAAACGGTGTTCGAGTACTACTCGACTACCAGTATACAACATTGGATTTGATACAAGCAACGTCAAGTGTGTGATATCACTAAAATGTACATTCAATTTAAACCTGTTTGGTGGTAGGCCCTATTAATACGGGTATGTCTTAATCAAGGTTAAATGAATGGGACAGTTTAATGGATCTTCTATAATAATCATACCTCATTTGTATTCAACCTAACTGTTAAACTATGGAGTGAAATGCTCATCTGCAAAACGTCCTTTTCTGTCTACGTTTTAACAACCTACTAAGGTGCATATTTAATTACAGCTCTTAAAACAATATGGTATTATAATATTCATTTATGTACATCAAATCTTAAGATTGTTTGTAATCGGATATGGGTCCGCCTTTGGTAAATTAATTTGTTATTTTTAAGGATAGGAAATATGAAAGCAGCAAAAGATTGTCTCTGATTTTTCTATTTTTTTAACACAAACAATAAAGTGCCACACCCACAATGCTTCTACTTACTCATGATACTAGCATATAATGTCTGTTCCTCTTGTGGTTGAGGCATCGCGTCAGATGTTGCAGATTTCAAATCAAGCTCAGCGTACATTACGTCATGATCAACCGCTGCATGAGCCTCATGAGGTACCTGGGTGTCCGGTGGTACCTCATCGCCTCCTTCCTCACCGTATCCCTCCACTGAGGCAGTCTCCTCATGATCAGTGAGAGGTGGCGGTGGAGGATGTGATGGGGGTACACTCAGTGCTACTGGAGTAGGCAGAGGCATCTCATCTTGATTCCCAAACTTATCTGCTGATGGATTTCTCTCCTTGGGTTTGAACTTCTTGATGGGCTTTTTGGCAACACTTGGTGGGGCTTGATTAGTGTTGGTTCGGCGTAATGATTGATGATCTGTTACAGGTTTAGTGGGAATAGGTGGTTTGGGGGTGTGGGACACAGGTTTAACCGTAGCTGTTGGTTTCCCGCTGTGGCCTGGATCATCAGAGAGGGAAGGCATCTCTGCATATTCAATCTCGCTGGATGCTGGATTTATATTCTCATGCTGATTGGGTGAAGCATTTGCCCAAGGATCTAGTCCATCTGACGTAATCTCCGACTGTTTCTTCTTACTTCCCTGTGAGACTCGATTCGATTTCTTCACCACTCCATACATAGGAGCATCTCCTTCATCGGGCTCTACTGTTCCAAGATGCTCCCCGTCTTCCTTGTCAGTGATGCGATCATCTGACCTGGTCAATTTAAAGCTTGACGTCCCTGGAGATCTAGGACTGTCTTGTTCATTGTTATGAGAGTTAGTTGAGAACTTTCTTTGAGAATTGAAGTCTGCTGCCTCATCGTCATTATTGAGCATCTCCTGTGTGTCAAGGTGGGATGATTCTGGTTCAGACTGTTGTGGCATTCTTGGATCAGGTTTGTTTTCTGTCATGAGGTCAGTCACATTCTGGTACGCGCTCGTAGACATATTGGGTTCACTACGATCAATGTCATGGTCGGTGTTTGGGTCTTTAACTAGTGGTAAGTCATTCAGCCATAATGATGATCTACGTGATTTATCATTGAAGCAGCAGCATCTACAAACGTAGAGTACAATCAGTGTTATCACTATGAGGAGTAAGAAACCACCACCACCACCAGCGGCTCCTGCTATGATGGCAATAGGAAGGCTGGATGGTTTGATAGTTTTCTTCATATCATTCGAGGTGTGCGTTTCTGTTTGGAAATCAGTATTGGAACTATCTGTCTGGCGTGTGGAAGAATCTGTACTTGTGTCTGTGATTGGATTCGAGTTTATCGTCACTGATGTTGTCTCGGTTGGTGTACTGTTTGTTTTTTCTGTGGCTGCTGATGTACTCTCGATGATTGTAGTTATATGGGTTGGATCATCACTTGTCATAAAGTTAATTGTTATTGGACCCATTGTGCATGATCGTTCCATACCTGAAATTCTTGTCGGAGTGATTTTACATTCATATGAAAACCCTTGATTAGTTGCATTTACACTCAGATTGAAAGACCTTATTTGTTCGTTACCAACTGTGCTATAAGTCCACTCATAGCTAGTACTATTCGTAAGTATCTGTATCTGCACTGGTGGGTTTCCGGTCTCAGTGGTGCAGCTCATGTTTACTGTCGTTCCTTCTTGTACAGTGAACGGACCATCGGGGATGCAGATGGGGTACATGGCAGATGGGAAGTAAAGCACTGTAAGATAAATGCTTGTTGTTATCACTGCATTCATATTGTCATAATCCTTCACTAGACAGCTGTAAGTTGACGTATCCTCCTTCAGCACATCACTGACAGTAAGAAACTCAATCCTAGATGGTGGTGAATAATGAGTTATAGTCAGAGTAAATCTCGGGTCTACGCTGGTCCCATTAGTAGCGAGTGTCACGTGTGATGACATGACCACTCTATTCCACTCAATGAAATGCCCGGATTGCAGGTCAGTGACATTACATCTTAGTTGTACTGTATCACCCTGCACTACATCACCCATTGGTGAAGCTTTAGGGTCATTCCGTGTCAATTCAACACGCTTTTGGACCTGACCGTCACGGATTGAAATGAAATTTAGTGTGATGATTGGACAAGTTGAGAAACCCCCAGAACCGAAATTTTATGTCATTCGGTTAATTATTTTTTGAGATATGGGTTAACGAACTTTTGACTAATTAGCATGACCTGCTATGTTTGTACATTCATATCTCCAAAAGTAAAGCACCTACAGAGATAAAATTTACATAATTTTAAAGCTCTTGAGTGGCCCTTATTTGATAACACAAAATCTAAATTATACCATATACCACAAAAAAATTACGCAAAAATATGACCTTTGACCTCGATTTGCGAAAATGCGTATTTTTCAAAATGCGTAATTTTTTTATTATCGTTAGCTTAAGATTTAAGCAACATTTTCAGAAAGATTTGGGATGGGCACTCTTACAGTTTTTTAGTTTTGATTATTTGAACATTGGCTAGCAAGGACAAAAACTTAAAAGGTATGCATTGTACATGTACATATGTATAGTGTAATGTATACTATTGTGTACATGTACATAGTACACTATGTGCTTGATGTACAGTATACATGTGATTGCATTACTTGGTCCATTAACAGTGGCCATCCCCCAAACCGGTCATTACCAGGCAGTGAAGAACGGGTCCTTACACTGTTATTCCCTAATGAAAGTTATGAATTATCCCTCAGTCTACGTGTTTTATTAAGGTGACTGTAAAAGGCATGGGATAAATAATTCCCAGAAAAGTTTGGGAGGACAGTCCAGAAAAGTTTGCAAAGGTTTGCATGAGGCAAAATGAGCATGTACATGTATTGTATTTGGTGCAAGGTTGGCAAGCCCCCCCCCCCCACCCAGAGTGACCCATAGAAAAATCATTCTTGGGGCTTGCCACTCTTGCACCAATACAATACATTGTCTTGTATTTGTGCAAGAGTGGCAAGCCCCCCCCCCTCTAGGGTGACCCATAGAAAATCATGCTAATATTAATTTTTCCAAAATCTTCTTCTTTGGGGCTTGCCAACCTTGCACCAATACAATACATGCTCATTTTGCCTCATGCAACCCTTTCTGGACTGTCCTCCCAAACTTTTCTAGGATAAATTTATCCCATGCCTTTTACAGTCACCTTAATAAAACACGTAGACTGAGGGATAATTCATAACTTTCATTAGGGAATAACAGTGTGAGGACCCGGTCTTCACTGCCTGGTAATGACCGGTTTGGGGGATGGCCACTGTTAATGGACCAAGTAATGCAATCACATGTACACTGTACATCAAGCACATAGTGTACTATGTACATGTACACAATAGTATACATTACACTATACATATGTACATGTACAATGCATACATTTTAAGTTTTTGTCCTTGCTAGCCAATGTTCAAATAATCAAAACTAAAAAACTGTAAGAGTGCCCATCCCAAATCTTTCTGAAAATGTTGCTTAAATCTTAAGCTAACGATAATAAAAAAATTACGCATTTTGAAAATATGCATTTTCGCAAATCGAGGTCAAAGGTCATATTCTTGCGTAATTTTTTTGTGGTATATGGTATAATTTAGATTTTGTGTTATCAAATAAGGGCCACTCAAGAGCTTTAAAATTATGTAAATTTTATCTCTGTAGGTGCTTTACTTTTGGAGATATGAATGTACAAACATAGCAGGTCATGCTAATTAGTCAAAAGTTCGTTAACCCATATCTCAAAAAATAATTAACCGAATGACATAAAATTTCGGTTCTGGGGGTTTCTCAACTTGTCCAATCATCACACTAAATTTCATTTCAATCCGTGACGGTCAGGTCCAAAAGCGTGTTGAATTGACATGGAATGACCCTTTAGTGAGTACCAGAGTTTGTGCATCAGCCGTAATGACTGTATATATATCCATAGAGAACCAAACACACAGCAGGATCAGACGCATCAACCAACACTCTACAGCCATGGTTGATAACTGAAGAACAAGTACACAGAATGAGACAAGGAAAATATGAGAAAATTGACAAATTCGGGCTGCATCGAGTCGAGTCCAAACTGAACTTTATGCTTGAGTCTGAAGAGTGAATACTCAGTGGTTAATACCTTTCCTTCCGTGTTCATTGTTGACATCCACGCTCCAATGATTTGTTTTCGCATGTAAATTATTATGATAACCTTACACTTGGGTAGAAAATAATGTCCTGATCTGAACTTGTCGATACATGAATCGATGCTTGGTCAATAGCCGACTTGAAGCCATGTAAATGAAACTATATTACATCGCTCGCAGTGTTGTTAGTTCTTGACCTGCGTTTTCTCCATCTCCACACCAGCGCATCTTCCCTCTTGGTCCCCCGCATCCCTTTGTCTGCAATCTCATTTTGGGTCTCGATGTATTATTATTGACTTCACGGTTTTCAATCGACTTCAGCACTGTTGTACAAAGACAATATCCAGGCAAATCTTTTAGCAGATTTATTTTTTTATTTTTCAAGTTAATTTCTCAAGATTGAATTTCATTTTTCGATTATTCTTTTTATTATTATGATAATGCTTAGTTGAAATCTAAGTTGAAATAAAGCAGGGATACGATAAAGATGCTAGGTCCAATTTTGGGCCTATTTGACCAACAAATTTTGATTACAATTTTATCTATTTTTTCAGATTCGAGAAAGTTGTAAGCTTTTGTTTAAGGTATTGCACGCATATAATCCTCGGTGTAAAGTGTTAATTAAAAACTAAGGATGAATTATTTTCGGGATCCCGACATTATCGTCCATCAGCCATGTGCAAACATTTTTAAAGGTTGCATGTATTTTGTGCATTGTCCGTGGCATAATGCGAAACTGTTTTTCGTGTAGAAACAACATCATCTGTCAAAATCCCTTACAAATCTTCTTTCGGCATAAATCGTGCCATGAAACTTTAAACGTTTCGCTGGAGTGTAAACTCATGATACTACATCTGTTTATTTATACACAAATTATATCTGTTAAAATTGAAAATTTGTAAGAAGATGGTGTGGTCATGAACAAAAACAGTTTAAATGGAAAGTATACCTTTGGTTTTTTGAACCGTTCGATTGTTTTAATCCTGTATATAAATGTAGATATAAAGTAAAACTAACCTGTGAAAATTTCATTTCAAAAGGTGGTCGCGTTTTTGAGATATCGCCGAAAATCCGGAGCGGTTATGTCCAGGCGGGAAGAATAATCCGTAATACGCAATCTGAGAAACGTATCTTACAGTAACGTTCCTCAGATTCAAATTTTGGGGGATAAAAACTGATATCTTTTTCCATAACCACATTACTTCGAAGTGAAATGATTCTCAAAATGCTTTATACTATCGAAAGGTGCTGTATTTCTAACGAAGTAGGTTTTTATTGCCATTAATTTTAAGAGTGATTACCAAACGTATACCTTCCCTTTAACTACCCTCTCCCCAGAAACCCATGTTTTTATAAGTATGAGCTCCCCTACACCCCTTATTGTGTTATCAACGACAAGTTCATCTTTGTTAGTATACAAACAAGAGTACTCATCTCTTGTCAGAAGCCACTAAAGTGTCTATTTGTCAACTTAAAACACTTACAAAATGGTCAACCGGGAAAACAAGAGACGCACAATAACATAACAAGTAAATATTCTTTCTTGTTCTTGATGGAAACGGTTTTATTAACAACAAAGTAACCCAACTCACCAGTGGCTCAGAGACTTGCCGAAACCAAACCAAGACAACTGACGTTTAAAGACCCCGCTGAGCTCCAGATTAAGTTGTCTGGGTTTGATTTCACCAAAGAGATTTCACAAAGCACAAGAATCATCTTAAGATGAGTTGTCAATATCACCATAGTGATTTGTATTGTTACATCACATTCTGCTTACCAATTAAGCTTGATCACATCTTAAGATCAACCTTGGCTGTTTGCGAAACCGTATACATTGGATACTGTTATTATTATTCAAAATATTCCTGCGCAATAGGCAAAGTAAAGCAGTTTTATATCAATGACACATGATACCGTTTATGTTTAATACGTGGGGTGGTTTTTTTCATTGAGCTCTGAGAGCAAATCTGCTACTTTGACGGTTCGATGGAAGGTTTCTATTGCCTTATTCACGGATAGAATGAACCTCCAAACACCATGATTGTGGTAAATGTGATATTACAAATATTATCTATTACTATCAAACTTGATTATAAGGTAGATTAGCAAATAGCAAATATTCTAAGGTAGAAGCAAAGTGCATAACTTTTGTCGTCCCATTTCTATGGCTAACCTTAATTAGATTTTACAAATTTTAAACCAAAATGTTCGTTGGTTTCGTCAGTTTATAATATCATAAAAGAGTCACACGAAGATGATGATCACGATGACATGCACACACCGTGAGGTTGACTACACTGGTCCATATTTACTGAATAGAGGCCTATATTACTGTAATACGGAGATCCAATGTTACCACCGGGGCTATTTACCATTCTCAATCTACAGGAACACAAACTTGATAAAGGAACACCAAAATTAACTTTTGGACAGTTCGTTATACCCGGAGTATTATCACAGTCTCGCGAAAATTAAACTCTGTTTATTGATAAAACCACCGCACTTGATTTTAATAAGGTGTACAGTCAGGAGACCCCTAATTTTGTATATGAATCGGTAAGATGTTACTGTCATTATGGGAAGATTGAAACCACGCCGACTTGAATAATAATAAGAATAATAATGATAATAATAATAATAAAAAATTGAATTTATATTGCGCTCTCTCCAGGACCAGCCTGTTCGAGGGCGCATAACAATAACAATACCAGTGAGAAAATTACACAAGAAAAGGTATAAGCAAAAACACACCTGAAAAAATAAGCAAAATTGAAATCAAGATTAAAAAACCACCACAATACTGTCTAAAAAGATACAAGCATACATACAATAGCATTTACAAAGTAAACTACAAATATTAACCATGCTAAAACCGAAAGATTAAAAACTCCCTGCACATCACCAAATGCTTTCCTACAAAGAAACGTTTTAAGATGGGATTTAATGCACAGTATGCTGGCGTACTAAAGAACCTGTTCAGTCAAAATTTATTATTTATATTCTGATATGGTCTCTCAGCTGAACTCTGTGGCTGTCTGACCACTTCATAGCTGGTGTTGGTGCTGCCCTCTGGCCGAGCGTAGTCATACTCTGGGCTGTCAGTCTCTACTTCAACTGGTTGGTAGCTATCTTGTGTGGTAGTTGTAGCCGTAGTAGGTTCCATGTAGACTGTGTTCTTGTCCTCCGTTGGTTGCAGCTCCATGTAGGGATCAGCTTTGGCTACATTGGTTTCCTTCTCCTTGGTGATCTGAAGATGTCGATGTTTGATGAGGAGGAAGATGTTGATGATGAGAGAGATAATGAAGAGGATGAGAATGATGATGAAGGCTGCCAGCAATGGAATGATGTTCATTGAGGAGTCTTTAGATGAAGGTATCCCTGTCGACTGTACACTGATGATGGATTCCATGGGTGCTGTCGTTTTTTCCTGATTGTCACTGGTTTGGGGGACAATTGGAATTGTACTTGAGATTGCTGAAGATTCTGGGATCCGAACTACTGTTGTTTCACTGTGTAGAGTTGTTGGCTGACTTGTGAATGATGATGAAGTGGTGATTGGACCCATTGTGCATGATCGTTCCATACCTGGGAATCTTGTCGAGGTGATTTTACATTGAAATGAACCACCTTGATTAGTTGCATTTACACTCAGATTTAAAGACCTCATTTGTTCGTTACCAACCGTGCTATAAGTCCATACATAGCTAGTACTATTCGTAAGAATATCTATCTGTACTGGAGGGTTACCTATCTCAGTAGTGCAGCTCATGTTTACTGTCGCTCCTTCTTGTACCATGAAAGGACCATCAGGGAAGCAGATGGGGTACATGGCAGATGGGAAGTAAAGCACTGGTATATAAATGCTTTTTGTTATCCCTGTATTATTCATGTTTTCATAATTCTTCACTATACAGCTGTAAGTTGACATATCCTCCTTCTGCACATCACTGAAAACAAGCATCTCAATCCTAGATGGTGGTGAAGAATGAGTTATAGTCAGAGTAAATCTCGGGTCTACGCTGGTCCCATTAGTAGCGAGTGTCACATGTGATAACATGACCACTCTATTCCACTCAATGAAGTGCCCGGATTGCAGGTCAGTGGCAACACATCTTAGTTGTACTGTATCACCCTGCACTACATCACCCATTGGTGAAGCTTTAGTGAGTACCAGAGTTTGTGCATCAGCCGTAATGACTGTATATATATCCATAGAGAACCAAACACACAGCAGGATCAGACGCATCAACCAGCACCTTACAGCCATGGTTGATCACTGAAGATCAAGTACACAGAATGAGAAAATGAAAATATTAGAAAATTGACGAATTCGGGCTGCATCGAGTTGAGTCCAAACTGAAAATTATACTTGAATCTGAAGAGTGAACACTCGGTGGTTAATACCTTTCCTTCCGTGTTCATTGTTGACATCCACGCTCCAATGATTTGTTTTCGCATGTTAATTATTATGATAACCTTACACTTGGGTAGAAAATAATGTCCTGATGTGAACTTGTCGATACATGAATCGATGCTTGGTCAATAGCCGACTTGAAGCCATGTTAATGAAACTATACATGAACTATATTGAATCGCTAGAAGTGTTGTTAGTTCTTGACCTGCGTCTTCTCTATCTCCACACCAGCGTATCTTCCCTCTTGGTCCCCCGCATCCCTTTGTCTGCAATCTCATTTTGGGTCTCGATCTATTGACTTCACGGTTTTATTTTATTTTATTTTGTTTTAAATCTTCGGACATAATTCTGTGTTGGCAGGGGCCGTCCAGGGTAAGCCAAAAGATTTAAAAACTGTCATCAAAGCGATGTGCCCTCCCAGACCCCGCCAACAAATAGCATACATTGTATATAACAAATGTTTTCAATCGATTTCAACACTGTTTTACAGAGCCGATATCCATGCAAATCGTTTACCAGATTTATTTTAAGGTTTTTCAAAATAATTTCTCAAGATTGAATTTCATTTTTCGATTATCTTATATATGATTATTGATAATGCCTCATCTAAGTTGAAATAAAGCAGGGATACGAATCATTAACTTTGTGTTAAAGATGCTATAGGTCAAATTTTTGGCCTGTTTGACCTATACACATTTTGATTAATATTGTAAATAGCTATATATTTTTTTAGATTCGAGAAAGTTATAAGCTTTCATTTGAGGTATTGCACGCAAATAATCCTCAGTGTAAAGTGTTAATTAAAAGCTAAAAATGAATTATTTTCGGGATCCCGACATTATCTCACGTCCATCAGCCATGTGCAAACGTTGTTGCAGGTTGCATGTATTTTTGTGCATTGTCCGTGGCACAATGCGAAATTTGTTGTATGTTTTTAGTGTAGAAACAACATCATCTGTCAAAATTCGTTCAGAGAAAAATTCCCTTACAAATTTTCTTTCGGCATAAATCGTGCCATGCAACTTTAAACGTTTCGCTTGAGTGTAAACTCATCATGCTACATCTGTTTAATTATCCACAAATTATATCTGTTAAAATTGAAAATTTGTAAGAAGATGGTGTGGTCATGAACAAAAACAGTTTAAAGGGAAAGTATACCTTTGTTTTTGGAACCGTTCGATTGTTTTAATCATTATATGAAATGTGGACATACAGTAAAACTAACCTGTGAAAATTTCATTTAAAAAGGTGGTCGCATTTTTTAGATATCGCCGAAAATCCGGAGCGGTTATGTCCAGGCGGGAAGAATAATCCGTAATTGGAATGAACAATCTGAGAAACGTATCCGACATGTAACGTTTCTCAGATTCAAATTGTTGGGGATAAAAACTGATATCTTTTTCCATAACCACATTACTTCCAAGTGAAAGCTGCTGTACTTCTAACCAAGTAGGTTCTTATTGCCATTAATTTTAAGAGTGATTACCAAACGTATACCTTCCCTTTAACTATACCCTGTCCCCAGAAACCCATGTTTTTAAAAGTATGAGCTCCCCTACACCCCTTAGCGTTGTCAACTAAGTTCATCTTTAATAGCATAACCTTTTAATATACAAACAAGAGTACTCATCTTTTGTCAGAAGCCACTAAAGCGTCTATACTTGTCAACTTAAAAACACGTATAAATTGTCAACCGGGAAAACAAGAGACGCACAATTACATGGCAAGTAAAGATTCTTTCTTGTTCTTGATGGAAACGGTTTTATTAACAACAAAGTAACCCAACTCACCAGTGGCTCAGAGACTTACCGAAACCAAACCAAGACAACTGACGGTTAAAGACCCCGCTCCGGATTAAGTTGTCTGGGTTTGATTTCACCAAAGAGATTTCACAAAGCACAAGAATCATCTTAAGATGAGTTGTCAATATCACCATAGTGATTTGTATTGTGACATCACATTCTGCTTACCAATTAAGCTTGATCACATCTGAAGATCAACCCTGTTTGCCAAACCGTATACATTGGATACTGTTATTATTATTCAAAATATTCCTGCGCAATAGGCAAAGTAAAGTAGTTTTATATACAATGACACATGACCGTTTATGTACATGTGTTAGGTTTTTTCTTGAGCTCTGAGAGCAAAATCTGCTACTTTGACGGTTCGATGGAAGGTTTCTATTGCCTTATTCACGGATAGAATGAACCTGTTACTCTCCCAGCACCATTATTGTATTAAATGTATATTACAAATATTATCTATAACTATATAACTTGATTATAAGGTAGATTAGCAAAACGCAAAAAGTATAAGGCAGAAGCAAAGTGCATAACTGTTGTCGTCTAATTTATATGGCTATAGGTCTACCTTTTAATTAAATTTTACAAATTTAAAACCAAAATGTTGGTTGGTTTTCTCAGTTTATAATATCATAAAAGAGTCGCACGAAGATAATGATCACGATGACATGCACACACCGTGAGGTTGACTACACTGGTCCATATTTACTGAATAGAGGCCATTACTGTAATACGGAAATCCAATGTTACCACCGGGGCTATTTACCATTCTCAATCTACAGGAACACAAACTTGATAAAGGAACACCAAAATTAACTTTTGGACAGTTCGTACCGGAGTATTACTTCACAGTCTCGTGAAAATTAATCTCTGTTTATTGATAAAACCACCGCACTTGATTTTAATACCAACGTGTGCAGTCGGGATACCCCTAATTTTGTATATGAATCGGTAAGATGCTACCGTCATTATGGGAAGATTGAAACCACGCCGACTTGAATAATAATGATAACAATAATAATAATAAGTTTATATTGTGCTCTCTCACGGACCACCAGCCTGTTCGAGGGCGCATAACAATAAAAAATACCAGTAAGAAAATTACACAAGAAAAAGCATAAGCAAAAACACACCTGTAAAAATAAGCAAAGTATTGAAATCAAGATAAAAGACCACCACAATACTGTCTAAAAAGATACAAGCATACATACAATAGCATTTAAAAAGTAAACTACAAATATTAACCATGCTAAAACCGAAAGATTAAAAACTCACTGCACATCACCAAATGCTTTCCTAAAAAGGAACGTTTTAAGATGGGATTTAATGCACAGTATGCTGGCGTACTGAAGAACCTGTTCAGTCAAAATTTATTATTTATATTCTGATATGGTCTCTCAGCTGAACTCTGTGGCTGTCTGACCACTTCATAGCTGGTGTTGGTGCTGCCCTCTGGCCGAGCGTAGTCATACTCTGGGCTGTCAGTCTCTACTTCAACTGGTTGGTAGCTATCTTGTGTGGTAGTTGTAGCCGTAGTAGGTTCCATGTAGACTCTGTTCTTGTCCTCCGTTGGTTGCAGCTCCATGTAGGGATCAGCTTTGGCTACATTGGTTTCCTTCTCCTTGGTGATCTGAAGATGTCGATGTTTGATGAGGAGGAAGATGTTGATGATGAGAGAGACAATGAAGAGGATGAGAATGATGATGAAGGCTGCCAGCAATGGAATGATGTTCATTGAGGAGTCTTTAGATGAAGGTATCCTTGTCGACTGTCCACTGATGATGGATTCCATGGGTGCTGTCGTTTTTTCCTGATTGTCACTGGTTTGGGGGACGATTGGAATTGTACTTGAGATTGCTGAAGATTCTGGGATCCGAACTACTGTTGTTTCACTGTGTAGAGTTGTTGGCTGACTTGTGAATGATGATGAAATGGTGATTGGACCCATTGTGCATGATCGTTCCATACCTGGGAATCTTGTCGAGGTGATTTTACATTGAAATGAACCACCTTGATTAGTTGCATTTACACTCATACTTAAAGACCTCATTTGTTCGTTACCAACTGTGCTGTAAAACCATACATTGCTAGTTCTATTCGTACGTATCTGTATCTGTACTATTGGGTTTCCTATCTCAGTAGTGCAGCTCATGTTTACTGTCGTTCCTTCTTGTGCAGTGAAAGGACCATCAGGGAAGCAGATGGGATACGTGGCAGATGGGAAGTAAAGCACTGTAAGATAAAAGCTTTGTGTTATCACATTATTCATGTTTTGAGAATCCTTCACTGTACAGCTGTAAGTTGTCGCATCCTCCTTCAGCACATCACTGATAGTAAGAAACTCAATCCTAGATTGTGGTGAATAATGAATTATATCCAGGGTAAATCTCGGGTCTACGCTGGTCCCATTAGTAGCGAGTGTCACATGTAAAAACATGACCACTCTCGTCCATTCAATGAAGTGCCCGGATTGCAGGTCAGTGGCATCACATCTTAGTTGTACTGAATCACCCTGCACTACATCACCCATTGGTGAAGCTTGAGTGAGTACAAGAGTTTGTGCATCAGCCGTAACGACTGTATGTGTATCCACAGAGAACCAAACACACAGCAGGATCAGACGCATCAACCAACACCTTAAAGCCATGGTTGATAACTGAAGAACAAGTACACAGAATGAGCAACGGAAACTATGCGAAAATTGACGAATTCGGTCACGTTGAATCCAAACTTCACTGTCTGTACAATGGATTTGATGTTTACAGTGAACGCACAGTGGTTTACTTCCTTTCCTTCCGTGTTCACTGTTGACATCATCGCTTCAATGATTTGATTTGCATGTTTACAAAAGTTATAGAAACCTCTACACGTGACGTGGGTAGAAAAAATTAGGATTTGAAGATGTCGATATATAAATCGGTGCGAGGACCATGACCTTGAAGCCATTGTAGGGATCAAAACTTACATGAACTTTTTAATTGCAGTTATGTATAGAGTTCTCGACAAGCTTGTTCTCTTTTTCTTGTTCCCTCTGCATGCCCCGCCCCCAACTGTTCCCTCTGGGTGCCTCGTCCCCAACTGTTCCCTCTAGGTGTCCCGACCCCAACTGTTCCCTCTAGGTGCCCCGTCCCCAACTGTTCCCTCTAGGTGTCCCGACCCCAATTGTTCCCTCTAGGTGTCCCGCACCCAACTGTTCCCTCTATAGATGCCCCGCCCCCAAGTGTTCCTCTTTGTACCTCGCCCCAACTGTTCCCTCTTGGTGCCCCCAACTGTTCCCTCTAGGTACCCCGCACCAAATTGTTCCCTCTTGGTGCCCCACCCCCAACTGTTCCTCTTTGTACCTCGCCCCAACTGTTCCCTCTTGGTGGCCCCCAACTGTTCCCTCTTGGTGCCCCGCACCAAATTGTTCCCTCTTGGTGCCCCACCCTAACTGTTCCCTTAGGTGCCCCGCACCCAACTGTTCCCTCTAGGTGCCCTGCACCCAACTGTTCCCTTTAGGTGCCCCGCACCAAATTGTTCCCTCTTGGTGCCCCGCCCAAAACTGTTTCCTCTTGGTGCCCCCAACTGTTCCCTCTTGGTGCCCCCAACTGTTCCCTCTGGGTGCCCTTTCCCAACTGTTCCCTCTTGGTGCCCCGCACCCAACTGTTCCCTCTTGGTGCCCCGCACCCAACTGTTCCCTCTAGGTGCCCCGCCCCCAACTGTTCTCTCTTGGTGCCCCGCACCCTCTAGGTGCCTCGCCCCCAAATGTTCTCTCTTGGTGCCCCGCACCCAACTGTTCCCTCTAGGTGCCCCGCACCCAACTGTTCCCTCTAGGTGCCCCGCCCCCAACTGTTCCCTCTTGGTGCCCGGCACCAAACTGTTCCCTCTAGGTGCCCCGCCCCCAACTGTTCTCTCTTGGTGCCCCGCACCCTCTAGGTGCACCGCACCCAACTGTTCCCTCTAGGTGCCCCGCACTCAACTGTTCCCTCTAGGTGCCCCGCCCCAAACTGTTCCCTCTGGGTGCCTCGTCCCCAACTGTTCCCTCTAAGTACCCGCACCCAACTGTTCCCTCTATAGATGCCCCGCCCCAAGTGTTCCTCTTTGTAACTCGCCCCAACTGTTTCCTCTTGGTGCCCCCAACTGTTCCCTCTAGGTGCCCCCACCAAATTGTTCCCTCTTGGTGCCCCACCCCTAACTGTTCCCTTAGGTGCCCCGTCCCCAACTGTTCCCTCTTGGTGCCCCCAACTGTTCCCTCTTGGTGCCTCGTCCCCAACTGTTCCCTCTACGTGCCCCGCCCCCAAATCGCCCCAACTGTTCCCTCTTGGTGCCCCCAACTGTTCCCTCTGGGTGCCCCGCCCCCAACTGTTCCCTCTTGGTGCCCCGCACCCAACTGTTTCCTCTAGATGCCCCGCCCTCAATTGTTCTGTCTTGGTGCGCACCAAAATGTTCCCTCTGGGTGCCCCGCCCCCAACTGTTCCCTCTAGGTGCCCCGCCCCCAACTGTTCCCTCTAGGTGCCCCGCCCCCAACTGTTCCCTCTAGGTGCCCCGCACCCAACTGTTCCCTCTAGGTGCCCCGCCCCAACTGTTCCCTCTTGGTGAACCATTACAAAAACGCCTGCTGTATTTCTCATGATTGAATGTATTTTTGAGGGATTATCATTCAATGCTAATGCTTCATCTAATTTGACCTGAAGGAACTATACAGTCCCTTAATGTTTCTCTGCAGCACGAACTTCCTCGTGCTCAGTGCTCCTCGCAGCCTGTTTTAAATGCTTAAAGAAACGGGATTAAATTATTTAGTTTCCATGTAATGACCGTAGCAATATTAAATAGTTTGACTGCGCTTTTGAATCTTGTAAAATGAAAACTGATTGGTAGAAAACAGCACGAATACTATACCCTTTTATCAGATGCCATTGAAGTTGCATTTTAAGTATTTAAAAGTGTACATAATGGATATATCAATGCCAAATTTAGGAAACGCAAAAAATATGGTCACTAAGAATTCTTTCTTGCTTTTAATGGAAAGGGTTTTAATAACAAAAAACCCTAAATAAAACTCAAATTCCTGCCACAGTTTCTATTGATATACTGAAAAGCCTTTCCTTCACAGTCCCTTGTTGTTTTTCTGCACATTCCTCATGACACCAGACAACCTTTAGAATTCATTTGAAATGTTTGTAGGAACGAAACAGTTTGGATCAATGCAAGAACTTTGAGTAAACACGGAAGTTTGAAATACGCAGCATTTATTGGGTTTATACACAATCAAATGGAAAATACATGTGAAATATTCATCATTCAGTCAAACTGCAAACAAGAAATTAGCTAATGTGTTTTACCAAATATATTATAACTTATAAGCAATATATAACGTTCAACATTAGTATCTCGTGAAAACCAATTTTTTTTAACTTCAAATCTCACTGATTTAAGAATACTATTTTTTGGAACCTAAAACGATAATCAGTTTCAATGATCATTTATTAATAACCAATCTTTAGGTTTACCAACGATCCACAGCTGTTTCGAAGCATAACCAAATTACTTACAACTTGCTAAGCAAGATGTGGTAGTTACAGTCAATGTAAAGCACTGTATTTTGGCTTGTTCCTCTAAGCAAAAGTTTTTTGTCTCGAACGATTATTACATAACATTTTTCACTCTTTTTTCGTAACAAATCGATACGAAAAGTTTCAGTTGGTGTGATGTGAACCTACGACAAAAGCTGCACATTTTTCAGAACATTAGCATTTTCAGATCTGGGCCCAATTTCATACAGAGCTGCTTAAGCCCCAAAAGAAGCTAAGCACAACATAATTATGCTTACCAGAGTAAGGTTACCAGCCAAAATAGCATGTCACATGTACAATTTGTGTCTGGTATCCTGCTTACTTTTGCTTAGCAGAACATTTTTTAGCACTATTTTCTGCCTAAGCAGTTCTATGAAATTGGGCCCAGTGTCCAATTTCATAGAGCTGCTTTAGTATAAAAAGTACATAATAAGCACAAGTTATTTCTGCGTACTGGAATAAAAACAGCCAAAATGACATTCCTTATTTACCGTCTGTGACTGGTTTCCTGCTAATTTTGCTTAGCAGAAAATTTTAAAGCAAGATTGTGTGCTTAAGCAGCTCTATAAGATTATTGGGCCCTATGCCTTACAAGAAGCTGTTAAGCAGAAAACTTTGCAACAACCAGTCATAAGTAATCCACATGTAAGTTACACAGTATACTTTGGCTGGTAACCAATCTCCGTTAATGATATTTTAACTGTGGTTAGCTCATTTTTGTGCTGAATAGTTTTTAAAAGTATTGCCATGGTCCCAATTTAATAAGAACAAAAATGGTTATCCGAAGAGGTTACCAGCCGAAATACCACTATCGTGTAATGCTTGTGTCCCGCTGCTTAGTCCTATAGTAAGCGATAGTTTTTGAACTAAATTGGGACAACAATTTGATCGTATATGCAAGCTACCAATAAATATTCTTCTGATTAACTTACAAGAAGAAATTTTTTTTAATCTTAAGAATTTAATCTTAGCATGGATATAGTTCTATATACCTCAAACAATGTTTGTATTAAAAAACAAAATCTTGACAGGTGTTTTTGATTAACCTTTGTCAGTGTGAATAATATTTACGCCTATCTACGTTTTCTCAGCTTTATTTCCGTTTGTAAATTAAGGGTGCATTTCACTTTAATTTATTTGTATATTTGCCAATTAGCCTAATATTGATACCTTTTGTAATGTAACAATAAACGTCCAACCACCATGAATATAAAAGCAAAATTATTGTGCAACTTGAATAATTTCACATAACAAACATATCATTTAAATACATTGAAGTAACAATTCCCTAAAGATCGTTTTGAGTTTCCATCATTCCATTGAAGACGGATTTTCTGCAAGACAGGAACGCCTCACTTCAACCCTTTTAAGCCTGATACTTCGTTTTTGTAAGAGTAAGGAATTTTTTTCCTTTAAAAAGGGCGCTTCTTTGAGGAAAATTCAAATTTCAAAAAGGCACTAAGGCAATAACCAGGGGCATGGAGGGTAATGCCCCGTTGCCTCAGTTTCAGTTTCTTCAGATACAAAATGATATCACAACTCCATAACACAATAACAAAGCAAAATATTTACAGTTTATGTCAAAAAGAAAAAGAGAATAACAACCATGAACAAATGCACAAAAACTCAAAAAAAAAAGTAATCCCTCTCTGGAAAAACACCCTCCAACCCCTTAACATTGCCGTTTTCACACTTAATGCAATCTTCTTGAGTTAATAACGGCCCCTCTTTGAGCCCCCTCCCCCTCCCTGTTAGTTCGCCAGTATTAATATTCTTCCTTTACATTCATCAAACAATAATTAGAAACCTTTTTGTATTAGATTAGAGCATCATCTCTATAGAACGGATTACACCAATAATTTCATAAAATCGTTTCCTCTTTCAACAATAGGAAATTATGTCAATTATTAAAAAAAATTATTCCTGTCAACTCTATCAATTTTATATTTGCATATTTTTTAGTCCACAAATGTGTCTTTTGATTAGCCTGTAAAAGTGAATAATATTTGTATGCCTATCTACGTTTTCTTAGCTTTATTTTGTTGTTTATAAATTAATGGTGCATTTCACGTTAACTTTTTGGTATATTATTTGCCAATTATTATTGATATCTTTTGTAATGTAACAATAAACGTCCAACCACCAATACAAAAGCAAAATGATTGCGCAAATTGAATAATTTCACACAACAAACATATCATTTAAATACATTGAAGTAATAATTCCTTAAAGATCGTTTTGAGTTTCCATCATTCCTTTGAAGACGGATTTTCTGCAAGCCAGGAACACCTTACCTCGAGGAAAATTCAAGTTTCAAAGGGCACCAAGGCAATGACCAGGGGCATGGAGGTAAATGCCCCCGTTGCCTCAGTTTCATTTTTTTCAGATAAAACAATATATAAAAAAACCATTACAAATTAGCAAAGCAAAATATTTTACAGTGTATGTCAAAAAGAAAAAGAGAATAACAACCATGAAAAAGTGCACAAAAACTCAAAGAAACCAGTAATCCCTCTCTGGAAAAACCCCTCTAACCCCTTCCACATTGCCGTATTCACAATGCAATCTTCTTGAGTGAATAACGGGCCTTCCTCTGCCCCCTGTTAGTTTGCCATTATTAATGTTTCTTTACATTCATCAAACAATCATTAGAAACCTGTTTGTATTAGATTAGAGCATCATCTCTATAGTACGGATTACACCAATATTTTCATGAATTAGTTTCCTCTTTCAACAATAGGAAATTATGTCAAACTTACATTGAGATGGAAATCTTAGTGGGATGACGGTGGTGCAATCATGCTACTATTGCCTTTTGATTTTATTCCTGTCAACTCTATCAATTTTATATTTACTTTTTTTTCAGTCGTTACTGCCGCTGTCTTCTAAATGAAACAGTAAGTACATTATTTTTTTCTTTCTACTTTAACTAGACGCTGAATTATTTTACACAGGCAACATAACGTGTACATTAAATTAGACATTATTCGCTGGTGAGCCTTCTTTCTTTTTCCACAGGTACGGTGTCTAAATCAAGGTTACATGGGAAAATGTGCATGGGCTCTTCTATAAACAATAATCAATGTCATATAATCATCCATTCATTCATACGAAACAAAGTTGATAAAACATAACCAACAAATGTTCCATCTGCGAGATGTTCTATTTCTGTCTACGTTTTTACGACATCTGCCTTTGTGTTTATTTGTTTATTTACAGCTGTTAAGGCAATCTTGTATCATTACTTTGTGTAAATCAATTCTTAAGCTCGTAAATATCATTTAACTTTTACTCTTTCAAAATCTGATTAAATGTTGGCATATTTTTTACTTCTCTTGAAATGTTTAAGATTTATTGTAAAAGTGGAAAGCAAGCTTGTACAAAGACTAAACAGTCTAGCAATCGGATATGGGTCCGCCTTTGGTAAATTAATTTGTTCTTTTTAAGGATAGGAAATATGAAATCAGCAAAATATTTTCTCTGTGCTTTTTCTCATTAACACAAACAATAAAGTGCCACACCCACAATGCTTCTACTTACTCATGATACTAGCATACAATGTCTGTTCCTCTTGGGGTTGAGGCATCGCGTCAGATGATGCAGATTTCAAATCAAGCTCAGCGTACATTACGTCATGATCAACCGCTGCATGAGCCTCATGAGGTACCTGGGTGTCCGGTGGTACCTCATCGCCTCCTTCCTCACCGTATCCCTCCACTGAGGCAGTCTCCTCATGATCAGTGAGAGGTGGCGGTGGAGGATGTGATGGGGGTACACTCAGTGCTACTGGGGTAGGCAGAGGCATCTCATCTTGATTCCCAAACTTATCTGCTGATGGATTTCTCTCCTTGGGTTTGAACTTCTTGATGGGCTTTTTGGCAACACTTGGTGGGGCTTGATTAGTGTTGGTTCGGCGTAATGATTGATGATCTGTTACAGGTTTAGTGGGAATAGGTGGTTTGGGGGTGTGGGACACAGGTTTAACCGTAGCTGTTGGTTTCCCGCTGTGGCCTGGATCATCAGAGAGGGCAGGCATCTCTGCATATTCATTCTCGATGGATGCTGGATTTATATTCTCATGCTGATTGAGTGAAGCATTGGCCCAAGGATCTAGTCCCTCTAACGTAATCTCCGGCTGTTTCTTCTTACTTCCCTGTGAGACTCGATTCGATTTTTTCACCACTCCATACATAGGAGCATCTCCTTCATCGGGCTCTACTGTTCCAAGATGCTCCCCATCTTCCTTGTCAGTGATGCGATCATCTGACCTGGTCAATTTAAAGCTTGACGTCCCTGGAGATCTAGGACTGTCTTGTTCATTGTTATGAGAGTGAGTTGAGAACTTTCTTTGAGAATTGAAGTCTGCTGCCTCATCGTCATTATTGAGCATCTCTTGTGTGTCAAGATGGGATGATTCTGGTTCAGATTGTTGTGGCATTCTTGGATCAGGTTTGTTTTCTGTCATGAGGTCAGTCGCTTCGATGTCATGGTCGGTGTTTGGGTCTTTAACTAGTGGTAAGTCATTCAGCCATAATGATGATCTGCGTGATTTATCATTGAAGCAGCAACATCTACAAACGTAGAGTACAATCAGTGTTATCACTATGAGGAGCAAGAAACCACCACCACCACCAGCGGCTCCTGCTATGATAGCAATAGGAAGGCTGGATGGATTGATAGTTTTCTTCATATCATTCGAGGTGAACGTTTCTGTTTGGAGACTGCTCCCAACATTATCAGTTGTAAGAAGGTCATTTGTTTCCAGTTTTGATGTTGACTCAGTTTTCTCCGGGTTTTCAGTTGTCATATTGGTCACTGTGATTGGTCCGATGATACAGGATCTATTTCTTCCTGGGAAATGTTCACTGGTGATTATACATTGGAATTGATGACCATTATGAGTTTCATTAAACGTGAGATTGATAAATCCTTTGGCTTCGTTGTTGCTATCCAAAAACAGCCACATCAAAATAGCAGTTGACGGATTTGGCAAAAGGTCCACACTTACTGTTGGGTACCCTTTCTCGGATGTGCAGCTTATATTTTGCTGCGTTCCTTCTTGTACAGTGAAATCACCATCAGGAAAGCAGATGGGGTACATTGGTGATGGGAAGTAATGAACATATAAGTTAATGTTACTTGATATCGGAGGACTGCTGCTCATCATTTCGCTTCCAGAGTCATTAACACGACAAGTGAATGATGTATCTGTTTTACTGATGTTTTTGATGATAAGAACTTCTTGAATTGATATCCCATCAGGCGTAGACATTGATCTTAATGTTTCAAGTTCATATCTCTGGTCTAGACTTGTCCCATTCTTTGCTATTATCACTCCTGCGTTCATGTAGATTCTATCCCATTCTATGACATGACTTGCTGCAAGTCGACTGACATTACATTGTAGCCTCACTTCGTCACCTTCAACGATTATATCACCCACTGGTGAAAGTCTTATTAAGTTTAAACTTTGTGAATCGACCTCAAACAGTTGAGTTGTATCCAGAGAACACATTAAGAAAACCACGAGGAGCGAACGATTGAACCAAGACATTAAACCCATGTTGAAGAGTATTCTAGAAGTCAGGTTGAGATATCATTGGTTGTAAATTACTACTGTGCGAACTGCTGACATTAAGGAAATACTTAAATATTTATACATACCTGGAATTCAATACTGTGTGTTAAATATACATCACGCTTCATCAGTTTTGAGCTCACAGGTTGAACTTTGACACTGTTTGGAGAAAACCCAGATAGTGTGAATACTTTCCTCCCACCGCATTTACGATTACGTTAACGGCCGGTGGCGGCGCCAGACTCTACAATTTGATTGGATAAAGGTATCGCCTGCCCGATATGGGGCAGAGGGTGGTGGTCCCCCCCCCCCAATGTTCCCATACTATAACACACTATTTTCCTCTTGTATAGAACTCCCCCCCCCCCCTAAAATCCTTAAAAGAATTCCTGAGATTCCAAGCCCACAATGAAGACACAATAGGGGGGGGGTACATCACGCCCCATATCGAGCACCAATTGGATGAAGGGGAGGAATGAGGGGAAAGATAATCGGTTGGGGGGGGGGGGGTTCCAAATGTATCGAAGCGTTTACCGCAAGACTGGTTTAAGACAAAGATCAATGGCAGCGTGGAAAGTGTTTGTCTGACAATTTTTGTAACAGATGCAAGTAGATATTGCTGTATTGTGGGCCAACTGTGGACACAGAAACAAACTGCACTCTACTTACATTATGGACGGAGTAACGTGTGTGTATAGGAGGACATGGTGAGGGCGATGGAACATATTTGGGGAATCCTGCCTTGCCCCCGTCCCCACCCCTTATAGCGCCACCACTGTATTTTAAGGGAATTATTCAATAATAAGGTTTTGGTCAAGTGAGTTAGTCTTTAGATTTAAAAGAGACATTGTTAGAATATTAAATAGGTTTTCTCTTTATGTGGAACTTAATTATTCAAGACCTACTCGGCAGAATGACAAGCCATATCACATAGAAACGAATGTGAGACAGTGTATGTCAGAACTAGAGTCTTTCACTTTAATTCCGTCTGATGAATGTTGCTATATATAGTTATACAAAATAGGACATGAATAATTAATGTCCATAAACCCCGAAAATAGGGCATGGTATTTTAGAGATACTTCAACCCAATCCCCACCAGAAAAATGTATAATTATGATGTACTAAAACGTAAATCTAAACGATTGATTATACTTTGTACTTGCCATTAATTAATTGTTATGTCTTCCATGCATACGATTATATGAGCTGTAATATCAACATTTTTATCTACAAAAACTTAATAAGGATCCGTTGCTGGAACTAGATTCATGGTTTTTTTTATGATGTCTAAAAAATGTTGACTCTGAGCAATCCGACCTAGAAAGTTATTGACGAGTGTTCATTGTTTTTTGCGAACCCCAAAAATAAATGTCCGGAGTCAGAATCAGCATGACAGTTCTTTCTTCTTTTTTCTAAGATGTTGGTATTTTTCACATGTTTCCCCACATTTATTTGTTAATATTCTGATATGGTCGCTCAGCTGAACTATGTGGCTGTCTGACCGCTTCATAGTCGGTGTTGGTGCTGCCCTCTGGCCGAGCGTAGTCATACTCTGGGCTGTCAGTCTCTACTTCAACTGGTTGGTAGTAGGTATCTTGTGTGGTAGTTGTAGCCGTAGTAGGTTCCATGTAGACTTTGTTCTTGTCCTCCGTTGGTTGCAGCTCCATGTAGGGATCAGCTTTGGCTACATTGGTTTCCTTCTCCTTGGTGATCTTAAGATGTCGATGTTTGGTGAGGAGGAAGATGTTGATGATGAGAGAGGGGATGAAGAGGATGAGAATGATGATGAAGGCTACGAGCCACGGGGTAGGAGATGTATTGATGGATTCTTCAGTGGATTTGCATAATTGACAGCAATGACAGTTAGGGATATCAGTAGATGGTATGAGTGAGATATGATCAGTCATCATGTCATCAGGGTTATCTGTTCTGGATACCATCTCTGTAGTAGTTATAGTTTTATCGTCTTCGGTAGATTCAGTCGTCATATTGGTCACTGTGATTGGTCCGATGATACAGGATCTACTTCTTCCTGGGAAATAATGACTGGTGATTATACATTGGAATTGATAACCATTATGAGTTTCATTAAACGTGAGATTGGTAAATCCTTTGGCTTCGTTGTTGCTATCCAAAAACAGCCACGCAAAAATAGCAGTTGACGGATTTGGCAAAAGGTCCACACTTACTGTTGGGTACCCTTTCTCGGATGTGCAGCTCATATTTTGCTGCGTTCCTTCTTGTACAGTGAAATCACCATCAGGAAAGCAGATGGGGTACATTGGTGATGGGAAGTAATGAACATATAAGTTAATGTTACTTGATATCGGAGGACTGCTGCTCATCATTTCGCTCCCAGAGTCATTAACACGACAAGTGAATGATGTATCTGTTTTACTGATGTTTTTGATGATAAGAACTTCTTGAATTGATATCCCATCAGACGCAGACATTGATCTAAATGTTTCAAGTTCATATCCCTGGTGTAGACTTGTCCCATTCTTTGCCATTATCACTCCTGCGTTCATGTAGTTTCTATCCCATTCTATGACATGACTTGCTGCAAGTCGACTGACGTTACATTGTAGCCTCACTTCGTCACCTTCAACGATATCACCCTCTGGTGAAAGTCTCTTTAAGTTTAAACTTTGTGAATCGACCCCAAAGAGTTGAGTTGTATCCAGAGAACACATAATGAAAACCACGAGGAGCGAACGATTGAACCAAGACATTAAACCCATGTTGAAGAGTATTCTAGAAGTCAGGATGAGATTTGGTTGTAAATTACTGTGCGAACTGTTCACATTAAGGAAATACTTCAATATTTATACATACCTGGAATTCAATACTGTGTGTTAAATATACATCACGCTTCATCAGTTTTGAGCTCACAGGTTGAACTTTGACACTGTTGGGAGAAAACCCAGATAATGTGAATACTTTCCTCTCACATTGTTTTGCGATTACGTTAACGGCCGGTGGCGGCGCCAGACTCTACAATTTGATTGGATAAAGGTATAGCCTGCCCGATATGGGGCAGAGGGTGGTGGTCCCCCCCCCCCAATGTTCCCATACTATAACACACTATTTTCCTCTTGTATAGAACTCCCCCCCCCTAAAATCCTTAAAAGAATTCCTGAGATTCCAAGCACACAATGAAGACACAATAGGGGGCGGGGGTACACCATGCCCCATATCGAGCACCAATTGGATGAAGGGGAGGAATAAGGGGAAAGATAATCGGTTGGGGGGGGGGGTTCCAAATGTATCGAAGCGTTTACCGCAAGACTGGTTTATGACAGAGATCAATTGCAGCGTGGAAAGTGTTTGTCTGACAATTTTTGTTACAGATGCAAGTATATTGCTGTATTATGGGCCAACTGTGGACACAGAACAAACTGCACTCTACTTACACTATGGACGGAGTAACGTGTGTGTATTGGGGGAACTGGTGAAGGCGATGGAAACATATTTTTTGTGGAATTACCGCTTTTACCCCCCCCCCCCATGACCTGTCTATTGAGAGAGTTGCGACATATAGAAATCAGTTTTCTTCGGTCACGTGTTTGCTGGATGCCATTTTCGGTCGAAATGCAGCACAACCCAATGTGCAGTCTATAGTCTGGCACCCAGAGTGCGCACATGCGGGTTTTTTACCGAAAATTGCTTCTAATCGTAAGATGTTGCAACTCTCTCAATATACAGCTCTGCTCCTCCCCCGTATAGCGCCATCAATGTGTGAAGGGATTGTTCAATATGAGGTTTCGATCAAGTGATTTATTCTTTAGATTTAAAAGACACAGTGTTAGAATATTAAATAGGTTTTCTCTTTATGTTAAACTTAATTATTCAAGACCTTTTCAGGCAGAATGACAAGCCATATCACATAGAAACGAATGTGAGACAGTATATGTCTGAGCTAGAGTCTTTCACTTTAATTCTCTCTGGTGAACATTTGCTATATTTTAGTTATACACAGTTGAACATGAATAAGTAATGTCCACACCATTAACTGTGAAAATAGGGCATGGTATTTCAGAGAAATTTTAACCCCACCCCCTCCAGAATCTTTTTTAATTATGATATACAAAAACGTAAATCTAAACGATTGTTTATACTTTGTATGCTTGCTAATGGATAAGTGTTATGTCTTCCATGCATACGATATAAGAGCTGTTATCAACATTTTTATATACACAAATTTAAACGGATGGTATACGTTTGGTAATTGGAACCAACTGTTTGTCTCATAGATTTAGATAATATACCATAAAACTAACCTGTGAAAATTTCATTTCAAAAGGTGGTAGCGTTTTTGAGATATTGCCGAAAATCTGGAGCGGTTATGTACACGCAGGAAGAATAATCTGCAATTGGAATACCTATCTGAGAAACGTGACTGCAGTAACGTTTCTTAGATCAATTTTTGTTTTGATAAAAAGTGATACCTTTTTCCATAACCGCAGTGCTTCGAAGTGAAAAATGTCTCAAAATGCATTATACTATCCAAAGCTGCTGTACTTCTTACCAAGTAAGTTTTTATTGTCATTAATTTTCAGAGTCATTACCAAACGTATACAGACCCTTCAGTTTAATAAGGTTCCGTTGCTCGAACTAGATTCATGTTTTTGTGATGATGTCTTAAAACTGTTAATTCCGAGCAATCCGACCGAGAAAGTTTTTGACGAGTGTTCATTGTTTTTTACGAACCCCAAAAATTAATGTCCGGAGTCAAAATCAGCATGACAGTTCTTTCGTCATTTTTTAAGGATGTTGGTATTTTTCACATGTTTTCCCAAATTTAATTGTTAATATTCTGATATGGTCTCTCAGCTGAACTCTGTGGCTGTCTGACCACTTCATAGTCGGTGTTGGTGCTGCCCTCTGGCCGAGCGTAGTCATACTCTGGGCTGTCAGTCTCTACTTCAACTGGTTGGTAGTAGGTATCTTGTGTGGTAGTTGTAGCCGTAGTAGGTTCCATGTAGACTTTGTTCTTGTCCTCCGTTGGTTGCAGCTCCATGTAGGGATCAGCTTTGGCTACATTGGTTTCCTTCTCCTTGGTGATCTTAAGATGTCGATGTTTGATGAGGAAGAAGATGTTGATGATGAGAGAGACAATGAAGAGGATGAGAATGATGATGAAGGCTACGAGCCACGGTGTAGGAGATGTATTGATGGATTCTTCAGTGGATTTGCATAATTGGACATGAATAAGTAATGTCCATACCATTAACTGTGAAAATAGGGCATGGTATTTCAGAGTAATTTTATCCCTACCCCCTCCAGAATCTTTTGTAATTATGATGTACAAAAACGTAAATCTAAACGATTGATTATACTTTGTATACTTGCTAATGATTAAGTGTTATGTCTTCCATACATACGATATAGGAGCTGTTATCAACATTTTTATGTACACAAATTTAAAGGGATTGTATACGTTTGGTAATTGGAACCCACTGTTTGTTTCAGTCCTAGATTTAGATAATATACCATAAAACTAACCTGTGAAAATTTCATTTCAAAAGGTGGTAGCGTTTTTGAGATATTGCCGAAAATCTGGAGCGGTTATGTCCACGCAGGAAGAACAGTCTGCAATTGGAATACACAATCTGAGAAACGTTTCTCAGATCATTTTTTTTTTGATAAAAAGTGATACCTTTTTCCATAACCGCAGTACTTCGAAGTGAAAAATGTCTCAAAATTCATTATACTATCCAAAGCTGCGGTACTTCTTACCAAGTAATTTTTTATTGCCATTAATTTTCAGAGTCATTACCAAACGTACAGACCCTTTAATAAGGATCCGTTGCTGGAACTAGATTCATGTTTTTTTGATGATGTCTAAAAACTGTTGATTCCGAGCAATCCGACCGAGAAAGTTATTAACGAGTGTTCATTGTTTTTTACGAACCCCAAAAATTAATGTCCGGAGTCAGAATCAGCATGCCAGTTCTTTCGTCATTTTTTAAGATGTTCGTATTTTTCACATGTTTTCCCAAATTTAATTGTTAATATTCTGATATGGTCGCTCAGCTGAACTCTGTGGCTTTCTGACCGCTTCATAGTCGGTGTTGGTGCTGCCCTCTGGCCGAGCGTAGTCATACTCTGGGCTGTCAGTCTCTACTTCAACTGGTTGGTAGTAGGTATCTTGTGTGGTAGTTGTAGCCGTAGTAGGTTCCATGTAGACTTTGTTCTTGTCCTCCGTTGGTTGCAGCTCCATGTAGGGATCAGCTTTGGCTACATTGGTTTCCTTCTCCTTGGTGATCTTAAGATGTCGATGTTTGATGAGGAGGAAGATGTTGATGATGAGAGAGACAATGAAGAGGATGAGAATGATGATGAAGGCTGCCAGCAATGGAATGATGTTCATTGAGGAGTCTTTAGATGAAGGTATCCCTGTCGACTGTCCACTGATGATGGATTCCATGGGTGCTGTCGTTTTTTCCTGATTGTCACTGGTTTGGGGGACGATTGGAATTGTACTTGAGATTGCTGAAGATTCTGGGATTCGAACTACTGTTGTTTCACTGTGTAGAGTTGTTGGCTGACTTGTGAATGATGATGAAGTGGTGATTGGTCCTATTGTGCATGATCTTTCCATACCTGGGAATCTTGTCGAAGTGATTTTACATTTATATGAACCACCTTGATTAGCTGTAGTAACACTCAGACTTAATGACACCGTTTGTTCGTAACCCTCAGTTTTATAAGTCCATGCATAGCTAGTACTATTCGTAAGTATCTGCATCTGTACTGGAGGGTTTCCTAACTCAGTAGTGCAGCTCATGTTTACTGTCGTTCCTTCTTGTACAGTGAAAGGACCACCAGGGAAGCAGATGGGATACATGGAAGATGGGATGTAAAGCACTGTAAGATATATGCTTCGTGTTATCACTACATTATAAATGTTTTCAGAATCCTTCACTACACAGCTGTAAGTTGACGTATCCTCCTTCCGCACATCACTGATAGTAAGAATCTCAATCCTAGATCGTGGTGAAGAATGAGTTATAGTCAGAGTAAATCTCGGGTCTACGCTGGTCCTCCCATTAGTAGCGAGTGTCACATATGATGAAATGACCACTCTATTCCACTCAATGAAGTGCGTGGATTGCAGGTCAGTGGCATCACATCTTAGTTGTACTGTATCACCCTCCTCTACATATACATCACCCATTGGTGAAGCTTCAGTGATTACCAGAGTTTGTGCTTGAGCCGTAATGACTGTATATGTATCCATGGAGATCCAAACACACATCAGGATCAGACGCATCGACCAACACCTTAAAGCCATGGTTGATTGTTAATAACTGAAGAACAAGTACACAGAATGAGCAACGGAAACTATGCGAAAATTGACGAATTCGGCCTTTTTTCACGTTGAATCAAAACTTCACTGTCTGTATTATGGATTCGATGTTTAACAGTGAACGCACCCAACTGTTCCCTCTTGGTGCCCCGCCCCCAACTGTTCCCTCTAGGTGCCCCGCCCCCAACTGTTCCCTCTAGGTGCCCCGCACCCAACTGTTCCCTTTAGGTGCCCCGCCCCCAACTGTTCCCTCTAGGTGCCCCGCCCCCAACTGTTCCCTCTAGGTGCCCCGCACCCAACTGTTCCCTCTTGGTGCCCAGCCCCCAACTGTTCCCTCTAGGTGCCCCGCACCCAACTGTTCCCTCTAGGTGCCCCGCACCCGACTGTTCCCTCTTGGTGCCCCGCACCCGACTGTTCCCTCTAGGTGCCCCGCCCCCAACTGTTCCCTCTAGGTGCCCCGCACCCAACTGTTCCCTCTAGGTGCCCCGCACCCGACTGTTCCCTCTTGGTGCTCCGCACCCAACTGTTGCCTCTAGGTGCCCCGCCCCCAACTGTTCCCTCTAGGTGCCCCGCCCCCAACTGTTCCCTCTTGGTGCACCGCACCCAACTGTTGCCTCTAGGTGCCCCGTCCCCAACTGTTCCCTCTTGGTGCCCCGCACCCAACTGTTCCCTCTAGGTGCCCCGCACCCAACTGTTCCCTCTAGGTGCCCCGCACCCAACTGTTCCCTCTAGGTGCCCCGCACCCGACTGTTCCCTCTTGGTGCTCCGCACCCAACTGTTGCCTCTAGGTGCCCCGTCCCCAACTGTTCCCTCTTGGTGCCCCGCACCCAACTGTTCCCTCTTGGTGCCCCGCCCCCAACTGTTCCCTCTTGGTGCCCCGCACCCAACTGTTCCCTCTAGGTGCCCCGTCCCCAACTGTTCACTCTTGGTGCCCCGCACCCAACTGTTGCCTCTAGGTGCCCCGCCCCCAACTGTTCCCTCTAGGTGCCCCGCACCCAACTGTTCCCTCTAGGTGCCCCGCACCCGACTGTTCCCTCTTGGTGCCCCGCACCCCTTTTAGTGCAATCTCATTTTTGGATCCAGTCTTGGTTTTGACTATAACTTTTCAATGAACTTAAACACTGTGAACCATTTCAAAAACGCCTGCTGTATTTCTCATGATTGAATTGTATTTTTGAGGGATTATCATTCAATGCTAATGCTTCATCTAATTTGACTTGAAGGAACGATACAGTCCCTTAATGTTTCTCTGCAGCATAAACTTTTTCGTGTTCAGTGCTCCTCGCAGCCTGTTTTAAATGCTTAAAAAACGGGATTGAATTACTTCGTTTCCATATAATGACCGTAGAAATATTAAAAAGTTTGACTGCGCTTTTGAATCTTGTAAAATGAAAACTGATTGGTAGAAAACAGCACAAATACTATACCCTTTTATCAGATGCCATTGAAGTTTCATTTTAAGTATTTAAAAGTGTACATAATGGATATATCAATGCCAAATAGGCCTATAGGAAACGCAAAAAATATGGTCACTAAGAATTCTTTCTTGCTTTTAGTGGAAAGGGTTTTAATAACAAACAAAAACTAAATAAAACTCAAATTCGTCAAAGTTTTGACGAAAGATCAGAGTTATGTTGACGTGTGTGTTTATTGCAAACGACTCAACCTTTTTCAAACATCCCAGCCTAAGTTTAATTCCTGCCACAGTTTCCATTGTTATACTGAAAAGCCTTTCCTTCACAGTCCCTTGTTATTTTTCTACACATTCCATGTCATGACACCAGACAACCTTTAGAATTCATTTGAAATGTTTGTAGGAACGAAACAGTTTGGATCAATGCAAGAACTTTGAGTATACACGGAAGTTTGAAATACGCAGCATTTATTGGGTATATACACAGTCAAAGCTGGAAATACATCTAAAATATTTCTAATTTAGCCAATTTGCAATAAAATGTTTAGCTAAATGGGCTTTAAAACTAAACTAAAATATTGTATAATCGCAATGTATAACTTCGAACACTGTTAAATAGGGAGTGAAAGCCAAATCTCTCAACTTAAAATATCAATGAATTGGCCAAATTTAACTACAAGCAAAAAAAAACAAAAAACAAAATGGTTATCAGAAAACAATACCTGACATCAAAAAAAACCATGTCATTGGGAATGGCCCTCTGCTTATTGTCCTTGGTTATTGATATGCAATATGTTTGTTGCTTATTCAAATGAGCCAAGATTTTAACTTTCGACAAGACTTTCAAGAGTCCTTTAAATCGTATACAAACTACCAATGAATATTCTGCTGATTAAGTTTACAAGAAGAGTTAAACCATTATTAAGAAATGAGCCTTAAAACGGGTATAGTTTTTAAATACAACCTTTGTTTTTCAATAACCCATTAAGTGGCTGTAAGTCCTTCTTTCACGTTCCACATTTGTTTTTGTTTTTTCAAGAACATTTATCATTGTCAATAATTGATTATGTCTATCTACGTTTCACATCTTTTTGTACAGATAATTTTGGTATTTTCTTAGAATAAATGCACATTACAATATTACTTGTTGGTATAATTATCAATATTTTGAGCTTTTTCTATGATATAATAACAACATCCAATCAATTAATTAATCTTTTTTAAGGCACTGTAAATGCAAAATGATTGCGCAACTTGAATATGTTTATATAAAAACATACAATTAGAATTCACGTCTCAATTAATAATTACCCAAGCAAACGTTTCAAATTCTCAACAGTCCAGGGAAAGAAAATATTTGCATTTCAAGAAGCCCTCTCCCCATCCCGTCCCCTTCTTACATTCACAGGTTATCATTGCACAAGATCATTAGTTAAAAACAATCATTTACAAACTGTTTTGTAAATAAAATGAAAGCATCCTATCTGTTTCAACAATCATTGGCCCATGGTACGGGTAAATACTAATAATTTCATGAGTTCGTATCCTCCTTCAACAGTTAGATATAGTACAACAAATTAACAGTTTAGGTAATAATCAGTTGTGTGGTGCTATAGTATAGTGTTTTTGCAAATTTTCCCCCTGTAGAATAAATCAATGTATTCTATTATAATATATATTTTTTAATTTCATATTTACTACCGTTGTCTTAACACAGTAAGTGAATTTTAATCTATTTAAAGGCACTGGACACGTTTGGTATAATTACTCAAAATATATATTAGCACAGAAACTTACTTGGTAACGAGCAACGGAGAGCTGTTGATAATATAAAACATTGTGAGAAACGACTCCCTCTGAAGTAACGTAGTTTTTGAGAAAGAGGTAATTTCTCACTAAAATATTTGAATCTGAGAAAGACTTCCTTTCTCAGGCATCTGAAAGCACATAAATTTGTGCAACAAGCGTGTTTTTCTTTCATTATTTTTTTGCAACTTCGATGACCAATTGAGCCCAAATTTTCACAGGTTTGTTATTTTATGCATATGTTGGGATACACCAAGTGAGAACACTGGTCTTTGACAATTACCAAACGTGTCCAGTGCCTTTAAACCATCGCTAAATCATTTTACCAGTGTTGTAATCAAGTACTTTTCAATCGAGTATCAAGTACTGCCGAGTACTATAGGATGGCCCAGTAGTACTCAAGTACAAGAACTTGAACCATCGGGTACGAGTACAAGTGTCTGAGTACCGAATATTCTGATATCCGAGTACCGAGTCCTACAGCCGAGTACCAAGGATCTACGAGTACAAGTACATTATAAAACAAACTGCGAACAGTTACTGTTTTTTGACTGACTTCTAGACGACAGTGTGTGCTTGTTATCTTTTAAACATGAACGCATCAGAGCTTTATTCCTCTATTCCTTGCATTAACGTACGTAAAGGAATAACGAGTACCTAAAATCGGGGTCCGAGTTCATGATTTTAAGTATGATTATTTTTCAGTCGAGTATCGAGTATGGACTTTGAGGGCGAGTATTTTGCTAGTCGGGTACGAGTTCGAGTACGAGTACCATCAAAACGGTGTTCGAGTACTACTCGACTACCAGTATACAACATTGGATTTGATACAAGCAACGTCAAGTGTGTGATATCACTAAAATGTACATTCAATTTAAACCTGTTTGGTGGTAGGCCCTATTAATACGGGTATGTCTTAATCAAGGTTAAATGAATGGGACAGTACAATGGATCTTCTATAATAATCATACCTCATTTGTATTCAACCTAACTGTTAAACTATGGAGTGAAATGCTCATCTGCAAAACGTCCTTTTCTGTCTACGTTTTAACAACCTACTAAGGTGCATATTTAATTACAGCTCTTAAAACAATATGGTATTATAATATTCATTTATGTACATCAAATCTTAAGATTGTTTGTAATCGGATATGGGTCCGCCTTTGGTAAATTAATTTGTTATTTTTAAGGATAGGAAATATGAAAGCAGCAAAAGATTGTCTCTGATTTTTCTATTTTTTTAACACAAACAATAAAGTGCCACACCCACAATGCTTCTACTTACTCATGATACTAGCATATAATGTCTGTTCCTCTTGTGGTTGAGGCATCGCGTCAGATGTTGCAGATTTCAAATCAAGCTCAGCGTACATTACGTCATGATCAACCGCTGCATGAGCCTCATGAGGTACCTGGGTGTCCGGTGGTACCTCATCGCCTCCTTCCTCACCGTATTCCTCCACTGAGGCAGTCTCCTCATGATCAGTGAGAGGTGGCGGTGGAGGATGTGATGGGGGTACACTCAGTGCTACTGGGGTAGGCAGAGGCATCTCATCTTGATTCCCAAACTTATCTGCTGATGGATTTCTCTCCTTGGATTTGAACTTCTTGATGGGCTTTTTGGCAACACTTGGTGGGGCTTGATTAGTGTTGGTTCGGCGTAATGATTTATGATCTGTTACAGGTTTAGTGGGAATAGGTGGTTTGGGGGTGTGGGACACAGGTTTAACCGTAGCTGTTGGTTTCCCGCTGTGGCCTGGATCATCAGAGAGGGAAGGCATCTCTGCATTTTCATTCTCGATGGATGCTGGATTTATATTCTCATGCTGATTGGGTGAAGCATTTGCCCAAGGATCTAGTCCCTCTGACGTAATCTCCGGCTGTTTCTTCTTACTTCCCTGTGAGACTCGATTCGACTTCTTCACCACTCCATACGTAGGAGCATCTCCTTCATCGGGCTCTACTGTTCCAAGATGCTCCCCGTCTTCATTGTCAGTGATGCGATCATCTGGCCTAGTCAATTTAAAGCTTGACGTCCCTAAAGATCTAGGACTGTCTTGTTCATTGTTATGAGAGTGACTTGAGAACTTTCTTTGAGAATTGAAGTCTGCTGCCTCATCGTCATTATTGAGCATCTCTTGTGTGTCAAGATGGGATGATTCTGGTTCAGATTGTTGTGGCATTCTTGGATCAGGTTTGTTTTCTGTCATGAGGTCAGTCGCTTCGATGTCATGGTCGGTGTTTGGGTCTTTAACTAGTGGTAAGTCATTCAGCCATAATGATGATCTGCGTGATTTATCATTGAAGCAGCAACATCTACAAACGTAGAGTACAATCAGTGTTATCACTATGAGGAGCAAGAAACCACCACCACCACCAGCGGCTCCTGCTATGATAGCAATAGGAAGGCTGGATGGATTGATAGTTTTCTTCATATCATTCGAGGTGAACGTTTCTGTTTGGAGACTGCTCCCAACATTATCAGTTGTAAGAAGGTCATTTGTTTCCAGTTTTGATGTTGACTCAGTTTTCTCCGGGTTTTCAGTTGTCATATTGGTCACTGTGATTGGTCCGATGATACAGGATCTATTTCTTCCTGGGAAATATTTACTGGTGATTATACATTGGAATTGATAACCATTATGAGTTTCATTAAACGTGAGATTGATAAATCCTTTGGCTTCGTTGTTGCTATCCAAAAACAGCCACATCAAAATAGCAGTTGACGGATTTGGCAAAAGGTCCACACTTACTGTTGGGTACCCTTTCTCGGATGTGCAGCTTATATTTTGCTGCGTTCCTTCTTGTACAGTGAAATCACCATCAGGAAAGCAGATGGGGTACATTGGTGATGGGAAGTAATGAACATATAAGTTAATGTTACTTGATATCGGAGGACTGCTGCTCATCATTTCGCTTCCAGAGTCATTAACACGACAAGTGAATGATGTATCTGTTTTACTGATGTTTTTGATGATAAGAACTTCTTGAATTGATATCCCATCAGACGCAGACATTGATCTAAATGTTTCAAGTTCATATCCCTGGTGTAGACTTGTCCCATTCTTTGCCATTATCACTCCTGCGTTCATGTAGTTTCTATCCCATTCTATGACATGACTTGCTGCAAGTCGACTGACATTACATTGTAGCCTCACTTCGTCACCTTCAACGATTATATCACCCACTGGTGAAAGTCTTATTAAGTTTAAACTTTGTGAATCGACCTCAAACAGTTGAGTTGTATCCAGAGAACACATTAAGAAAACCACGAGGAGCGAACGATTGAACCAAGACATTAAACCCATGTTGAAGAGTATTCTAGAAGTCAGGTTGAGATATCATTGGTTGTAAATTACTACTGTGCGAACTGCTGACATTAAGGAAATACTTAAATATTTATACATACCTGGAATTCAATACTGTGTGTTAAATATACATCACGCTTCATCAGTTTTGAGCTCACAGGTTGAACTTTGACACTGTTTGGAGAAAACCCAGATAGTGTGAATACTTTCCTCCCACCGCATTTACGATTACGTTAACGGCCGGTGGCGGCGCCAGACTCTACAATTTGATTGGATAAAGGTATCGCCTGCCCGATATGGGGCAGAGGGTGGTGGTCCCCCCCCCAATGTTCCCATACTATAACACACTATTTTCCTCTTGTATAGAACTCCCCCCCCCCTAAAATCCTTAAAAGAATTCCTGAGATTCCAAGCCCACAATGAAGACACAATAGGGGGGGGGGGGTACATCACGCCCCATATCGAGCACCAATTGGATGAAGGGGAGGAATGAGGGGAAAGATAATCGGTTGGGGGGGGGGGTTCCAAATGTATCGAAGCGTTTACCGCAAGACTGGTTTAAGACAAAGATCAATGGCAGCGTGGAAAGTGTTTGTCTGACAATTTTTGTAACAGATGCAAGTAGATATTGCTGTATTGTGGGCCAACTGTGGACACAGAAACAAACTGCACTCTACTTACATTATGGACGGAGTAACGTGTGTGTATAGGAGGACATGGTGAGGGGCGATGGAACATATTTGGGGGAATCCTGCCTTGCCCCCGTCCCCACCCCTTATAGCGCCACCACTGTATTTTAAGGGAATTATTCAATAATAAGGTTTTGGTCAAGTGAGTTAGTCTTTAGATTTAAAAGAGACATTGTTAGAATATTAAATAGGTTTTCTCTTTATGTGGAACTTAATTATTCAAGACCTACTCGGCAGAATGACAAGCCATATCACATAGAAACGAATGTGAGACAGTGTATGTCAGAACTAGAGTCTTTCACTTTAATTCCGTCTGATGAATGTTGCTATATATAGTTATACAAAATAGGACATGAATAATTAATGTCCATAAACCCCGAAAATAGGGCATGGTATTTTAGAGATACTTCAACCCAATCCCCACCAGAAAAATGTATAATTATGATGTACTAAAACGTAAATCTAAACGATTGATTATACTTTGTACTTGCCATTAATTAATTGTTATGTCTTCCATGCATACGATTATATGAGCTGTAATGTCAACATTTTTATCTACAAAAACTTAATAAGGATCCGTTGCTGGAACTAGATTCATGGTTTTTTTTATGATGTCTAAAAAATGTTGACTCTGAGCAATCCGACCTAGAAAGTTATTGACGAGTGTTCATTGTTTTTTGCGAACCCCAAAAATAAATGTCCGGAGTCAGAATCAGCATGACAGTTCTTTCTTCTTTTTTCTAAGATGTTGGTATTTTTCACATGTTTCCCCACATTTATTTGTTAATATTCTGATATGGTCGCTCAGCTGAACTATGTGGCTGTCTGACCGCTTCATAGTCGGTGTTGGTGCTGCCCTCTGGCCGAGCGTAGTCATACTCTGGGCTGTCAGTCTCTACTTCAACTGGTTGGTAGTAGGTATCTTGTGTGGTAGTTGTAGCCGTAGTAGGTTCCATGTAGACTTTGTTCTTGTCCTCCGTTGGTTGCAGCTCCATGTAGGGATCAGCTTTGGCTACATTGGTTTCCTTCTCCTTGGTGATCTTAAGATGTCGATGTTTGGTGAGGAGGAAGATGTTGATGATGAGAGAGGGGATGAAGAGGATGAGAATGATGATGAAGGCTACGAGCCACGGGGTAGGAGATGTATTGATGGATTCTTCAGTGGATTTGCATAATTGACAGCAATGACAGTTAGGGATATCAGTAGATGGTATGAGTGAGATATGATCAGTCATCATGTCATCAGGGTTATCTGTTCTGGATACCATCTCTGTAGTAGTTATAGTTTTATCGTCTTCGGTAGATTCAGTCGTCATATTGGTCACTGTGATTGGTCCGATGATACAGGATCTATTTCTTCCTGGGAAATATTTACTGGTGATTATACATTGGAATTGATGACCATTATGAGTTTCATTAAACGTGAGATTGATAAATCCTTTGGCTTCGTTGTTGCTATCCAAAAACAGCCACATCAAAATAGCAGTTGACGGATTTGGCAAAAGGTCCACACTTACTGTTGGGTACCCTTTCTCGGATGTGCAGCTTATATTTTGCTGCGTTCCTTCTTGTACAGTGAAATCACCATCAGGAAAGCAGATGGGGTACATTGGTGATGGGAAGTAATGAACATATAAGTTAATGTTACTTGATATCGGAGGACTGCTGCTCATCATTTCGCTCCCAGAGTCATTAACACGACAAGTGAATGATGTATCTGTTTTACTGATGTTTTTGATGATAAGAACTTCTTGAATTGATATCCTATCAGACGCAGACATTGATCTAAATGTTTCAAGTTCATATCCCTGGTGTAGACTTGTCCCATTCTTTGCCATTATCACTCCTGCGTTCATGTAGTTTCTATCCCATTCTATGACATGACTTGCTGCAAGTCGACTGACGTTACATTGTAGCTTCACTTCGTCACCTTCAACGATATCACCCTCTGGTGAAAGTCTCATTAAGTTTAAACTTTGTGATTCGACCCCAAAGAGTTGAGTTGTATCCAGAGAACACATAATGAAAACCACGATGAGCCAACGATTGAACCAAGACGTTAAATCCATGTTGGAGAGTATTTTAAAAGTCAGGATGAGATTACATTGGTTGTAAATTCCTACTGTGCGAACTTCTCACATTGAAGGAGTTGAAGGGCAGGCTTCAATATTAATACCCGGGTTTCAATGTTTGTTATACATCACGCTACATCAGTTTTGAGGTCATAGATTGAACTTTGACTATTTGGGTATTTTCAACTGAACACCAGTAATGAAAACCCTTATATAAAGGAGCATATATATAAGGAGCATATATATTATATTATTTTGCGTCGATGATGATGATCTCGTAATGCTAACTCAATCTCTTAATAAAGCCTGTAAGCAAGTTGACGGTCAGGCCATAATTTTGCGATAACAGCATAGCAGTTGCGGCCCAAACTCTTCAAACTTTTCTAGCAAAGTTTGTTTCAATGGTATTTGGTGAATACTCCGTGCATATGAAGCAAACTAAACAATTCATATTTAAACTTTCATATTCATACTGTATATAAAGGGAGCTAACGGGGGGGGGGCAAAGGCTAATATATTAAAGGGACATCCCCACTCCTTAAAGGGATGGTGTGAATCAAGTAACTCTCTTTCCGTTTTTATAAACAGAATAATGTCAGTCAATACATGCAGGTAGAATGAACCTCAAGCCATGGCACATCGAAAACAATACAAACAAACAGCACGTCAGAATATCGGTTTCTGCTACTTTATTTCCCTCAGTCAAATGTTTTAATATCATATAGACTCCCCAGACTTAACATAAATCATGAATGTCTATATTTTAAAACATAATACAGAAGAAAAAAAACCACAGAAAATTCACTAATCAAATGTTTTGATGGTGATAGTGAAACATAAACTGCAAAGTTTGCATATAGACCTTGTGACCTTTGTTTACAATAAGTGTGACCTTGTACATTCTTGGGCCTGTCTGGCAGACAAGATACTGCACTGGTCATATGAGAAAGTTTGCATTTTGTGTCATAATTTCCACATCAATCCAAGAGTTATAAAAGTAACAGCTGAACAAGTTTTGAGATGTGCCCCCTTTCATCATATCAAAAGTTGATAAAAATTAGACAGTGCAATCTTCATAAAATTAAAGTTTTTACGGTTTCTTCCCATTGAGCTGTGTACAATTGGTGCCTGCAGGAAGTCCAGGCTTGGTGGCTCTTTTGTAAACATGTGATGTCACAGGTCACATCGTCTATAGTTTCACTTTATGAATGATGAAATAGTTATGTCTTGCATATACGATCTTGGACGGTATTACACAGATTTTATTTACAAAGATCGGTGTGTTCGTTCGTGGCAGGAAGTGTGAGTACAAAATGCGCCTCATCGTTACGTCCACCAACATTCGCAAACACCGACGTACAATGTGTACTTTGATTGAGCATCCCACAAGACTCATGATTATAGTATAATTCAATGTAATAGATGTTCATTTTGCATAGAGGATAAAGAATATAATTTGTTTTTTACCCTTACACCGATGTGTATTAAGCACTGTATACTCAGTACTTTCCCGAGTTATGTGCTCGTGTTACTTTTGAATTTGACCAGGGCCCAATTTCATATAGAACTGCTGAAGCATAAAATATTGCTTAACAATTTTCTGCTGAGCAGAATTGAGGAGAATACCAGTCACAACTTACACGTGTGACATGGTAGTTAGGTTGGTACCTTATTCTTGTAAGCATAATTTTGTTGTTCTGAGGTACTTGTTGTAAGCAGCTCTGTGAAATTATGCCCCTTTTTAGAACCACCACAACTCATAGAGTTTGTTCCCCAGTGAGGGAAGCTATAGTTGCACGACCATAGACTACTTCACAAATACTCCGTGCGCATGCGTTAGCCGTGGAATGAGGTGCATGCTGGTCTAGTTAGCGATCAAAATGTGTCGCTAACTAGACCAGCATGCACCTCATTCCACGGCAAATGAGTACGCCCTGAGTATTTGCGAAAAAGTCTATGACAAAATTTACCTGGTATGTCTGCTGTCACCTATCGTTTAAAAATCGTCCATTAGGCTATGACTTATTGCATTATTTCTTTCTGGTAAAAGGTTTCTTCGTTCTTAAAATTTGCAAATTATAATACCTAGTATGATTTTTGTGAAGTCTTGAAACATGATAAAGTAATCAAACAACTTTAATTCTGAATTAAACTGATTTTTTTTTAAAATTATCAGTAATTTAATTAACACACCAAACACCAGAATATAATATTTCAATACTACTGTAAATGATATCATGCGTTTAACAATTACAATCACACGAAAGCAATTTTATATATGGGAAATATGTATAATATATCAATATAGATTGATCATTTATAAATTGTATAAAAATACCAGCAACAAACATTTTTCTTTGATATAAAACGTTGCCGTAGCCGCCAATTCGGATACGGCCTAAATCTGTCATTGATTTGTATTTTTGATACCCAATAGAGGGCGCTTCAGTTGAAAGACATGGTTTCTAATATTATACATTTACAATTGCACATGAGACTGCAGCTTGCATGGTAAAGTCGGTAAATGATGAAAACTTACCCTAAATGCAATGTGTCTCCATTTGTCCAACAAAAAATATATATACATACAATCAAACTGAAAAATATATACATAACATTAAAGCCCATGTGTTTGTATGTTTTAAAACCTTCCCATAGGCGACTTGAGTCGACTGCATAGGCTTCTTTAGTTGATCAACTAGATCACACTTAACAACAAAGAAAGCAGTAGAACCACAACGGATGACCAAAGATGGTGGCCTACATGAAGGTCTTCACGCACACATATATCAATAATGGTTGGTACAGATTATTCTGTCACACTTGTATTATCATTATTATTTATTCGACTACAATCCCCCCAAAAAATGCAAATTAAAACGAAGAACTATAAAACCAAAACAAAAATAACAGAGCAAGAAACTTAGGCCTAGAAAACAGAATAGCAACTTTTTAAAAAAAAATGAAGACAGGGAGGGCAGCTAGGAGCATGGAGAACAGCAGAATTATTATCATGCGGAGTAAAGGGAATTAAAACAGTTTTCACTGTTCACGTCGGATAATTTTTCAAATCCAGGTGGTAAAAAAGCACGAATTGCGTCCAGACGACCATGCAATCGGGATCTTTTCCTTCACCGTCCGTCTGATAGATTGTGAAAATATAGGGGGAGATGATTCCTCTAGATCACACTCAGGTGATCAGTATACTGCAAAAACTTGTGTGTTAAAATTTACACCATACGGTGTTAAAACGACACTAATTTCTGCCAACACAATTGCATTGGTGTTATTTTAACACCCTGAGATGTTAATCTTGATTCCTCTTGGGTATCTATATGTGACAACACCCATGGTGTCAATTTTAACACCCCAGTTTTGGCAGTGCATGTATCCCCGGTGTCCGATTAACTACATCAAAAAGACGTTTCTTGTTTGTCATCATCTACAATAGGGATAAAATAATATGTGGGATGCTTTTAAATGGCACTTCAATACGTCATCACTTACCAACAGGATACAGTCAATATGACGTTTATTCCATACTCTTTTTGGAAAATAATTTAATATAAGAACATCAGTACATAGAAAGGTAACAAAATCAAAAGCGCATATAAGTATACAAAATTAATATAGTGTTCAAGCAAATAATAAATAAATAATAAATAATACAGTGTATTATTACATCAACACTTTTTACGGCGGTTCGCCCACGGAATAAGAACATGGCTTGGTAAGGTTCGTTTAATGAGGTTCTCTTCAAGAGTAAGGTTGAAGGCTTCTCATTGGGAGGTCATAGAGGCAAGGTGTGCTTTTCTCAATACTACATACTCATCACCTTATGGATGTGGGCAATTCCACACCAATGGGCACAAAAGTGTGATATGGGAGGGGAACAATTGGCTAATACCAAAATGAAGTATACCGGTACGTTGTCGCGTATTGTTGTGTATCCATTCAAAGGCACATGAGGATTGAAGTTGAAAAAAGGTAAAGACCGAGTGTTTAAGAAACAGGAGGAGATCAATCTTCAAGATTTATACATGTGTAACGAGGACAGACATTTCTCTTATCATTTGGTACAAGTTTGACTAAATAAAGTGATTGGCCCAATGTTGTCCAGATACTAATTCTACAGACACTTAGGGTTAGTTACCAGCCAAAAATAAGAAAACCCCTTCCCTGCTGTTAACGAAACTAGAAGTTTAAGAAACAAATTTATACGTCCAATTTTCTTACATGACTAATTATTTCCCATTGTTAATTCCTACCCATCACAGCAATATCTCAGTTTTACTGTTTACAATCTTTAAGGATTAGGAATGTTACTGGCACAATATTTTGCAAATTTTTATTAATTTATATTTTTTTCCCTGGCCATTATGTCTGTCTTTGTTGCATACCAACATTTGTTCATATGACTTTAAGTCACGAATTAATTTCGTGTTTTTGCTATGAACAAACATGAACAGCTTTAGAATGTACAGAAAAAGACTTAGTTACTTTTGTCTCACTCTCCCATCCTCTCTTATAAAATTATCTTTTGGCCTATTATGTGTGAATTGCCCATATCACTTTACCACTCCCATTCAGTTGTAATAATCAGTGATGAGATTTGAACTCAATGAGTTTGCACTCATATGAGGTTTGAATTCAGTATTAGGTTTGAGCTAAATGTAGAATGATGAGTTTTGAACTCAATGATAAAGTTTGAACTCAATGTAAAGGTTTAAATTCAATGAGATTTGGCTAAATGAGGAGGTTTAAACTCAACTTGATAAGTTTTTAACTCAATGGTGAAGTTTGCACTGATGGGTGAGGTGTTTGACTCACCTTGCTGACTTTGAGCTTCGCTACGTTCATTGCTCCCTACTGTCAATAATAAAAGAAAACTTTAATTTCAATATATTTTAAACATTTATGTTCATAACACATGCACAAAAAGCAAAACAATCAAGAGCGATGAATAAGAAGTCATGTACATAATTTGATTGAGGTGTTGCTAAATATGCGAACATGTAAGACTTTTTCATGGGATCTTAAGGCTCCCTGTTCAAACTGAAATCAAATCAAACACATTGGTTAGTTACGTGGGCGGTACATATTGTGCAGTTCGACATAACCCCTGCATAATAAATAATCAAACTAAAGACTTGAGCAATCGTTTCAACAATTTTTAAAACGTATACGTCCATAACACACAAAAAGCGAAATTGAGTGAGGTGGTGCTCAAAAAAGGAAAATCTACAAGCGAGTGATTTCTCAGGAATTTTCCTGATTTCAGGATTTTTTGGAAAATCTCCTTGAGCCTTCTCTTGAAAGAAGTAAAGCAGTCACCAAATGGAGAAAGAAATAGCCCATAGTGCGACCAAACCTGTGTGTAATTGTGGTCTTACACAGAGTCTGCAAACCTCCTAAATTGTATTATCTTGGAGCGTCCACACTTACTTTGATGCCAGCATCATTCTGAAGTACGTGAGGAGAAACATTTATACACAATGTTTTGCAAAGATCGACCATGCATACACTTAATGTAGATGAAGTAGTGAGGTTCGTTTCGTACACTTCTTTAATTAAAGTACTAATTGTTGAGGTTAGAGCTAGTGATGGGGGTTGGTGAGGTTTATTTTCACGGAAGTTTCTCTACAAGCAGGAGGTTTATCCACAATGGAGCTATGCATTCAGTAATAGGTTTGTACTCATTGGTGAGGTGTATATTCATTGCTAAGGTTTGTACTCATTGGTGAGGTGCGTATTCAGTGGTAAGCTTTGTACTCATTGATGAGGTGTGTATTTAGTGGTAAGGTTTGTACTCATTGGTGTGGTGCGTATTCAGTGGTAAGCTTTGTACTCATTGATGAGTTGTCTATTCAGTGGTAAGATTTGTACTCATCGGTGAGGTGTGTATTTAGTGGTAAGGTTTGTACTCATTGGTAAGGTGCGTATTCAGTGGTAAGCTTTGTACTCATTGATGAGGTGTGTATAAAGTGGTAAGGTTTGTACTCATTGGTGTGGTGCGTATTCAGTGGTAAGCTTTGTACTCATTGATGAGTTGTCTATTCAGTGGTAAGATTTGTACTCATCGGTGAGGTGTGTATTTAGTGGTAAGGTTTGTACTCATTGGTGAGGTATGTATTTAGTGGTAAGGTTTGTACTCATTCGTGAGGATTCAGAGGTAAACTTTGTACTCACTAATGAGTTGTCTATTCATTGGTAAGATTTGTACTCATTGGTGAGGTGTGTATTTAGTGGTAAGGTTTGTACTCATTGGTGAGGTATGTATTTAGTGGTAAGGTTTGTACTGATTGATGAGGTGTCTATTCAGTGGTAAGGTTTGTACTTATTGGTGAGGTGTGTATTTAGTGTTAAGGTTTTTACTCACTGGTGAGGTGTGTTTTTAGTGGTAAGGTTTGTACTCATTGGTGAGGTGTGTATTTAGTGGTAAGGTTTGTACTGATTGGTGAGGTGTGTATTCATTGGTAAGGTTTGTACTCATTGATGAGTTGTCTATTCAGTGGTAAGATTTGTACTCATTGGTGAGGTGTGTATTTAGTGGTAAGGTTTGTACTCATTGGTGAGGTATGTATTCAGTGGTAAGCTTTGTACTCATTGATGAGTTGTCTATTCAGTGGTAAGATTTGTAGTGATTGATGAGTTGTCTATTCAGTGGTAAGATTTGTACTCATTGGTGAGGTGTGTATTTAGTGGTAAGGTTTGTACTCATTGGTGAGGTATGTATTCAGTGGTAAGCTTTGTACTCATTGATGAGTTGTCTATTCAGTGGTAAGATTTGTACTCATTGGTGAGGTGTGTATTTAGTGGTAAGGTTTGTACTCATTGGTGAGGTGTGTATTTAGTGTTAAGGTTTGTACTCATTGGTGAGGTATGCATTCAGTGGTAAGGTTTGTACTCGTTGGTGAGGTATGTATTCAGTGGTAAGGTTTGTACTCGTTGGTGAGGTATGCATTCAGTGGTAAGATTTGTACTCATTGGTGAGGTGTGTATTTAGTGTTAAGGTTTTTACTCACTGGTGAGGTTTGTTTTTAGTGGTAAGGTTTGTACTAATTGGTGAGGTGTGTATTTAGTGTTAAGGTTTGTACTCATTGGTGAGGTGTGTATTCAGTGGTAAGCTTTGTACTCATTGATGAGTTGTCTATTCAGTGGTAAGGATTGTACTTATTGGTGAGGTGTGTATTCATTGGTAAGGTTTGTACTCATTGGTGATATATGTATTCAGTGGTAAGGTTTGTATTCATTGGTGAGGTTTGTATTTAGTGGTAAGGTCTGCACTCAATATCTGGTGTATACTCACGATGAATCAAGGGTATAGCGACCTCATCAGCTGTAACAATCAAAAAATAAGTTTACATTCTAACAATATTGTATTAAACGGTTTACATCTATACTGATTATTAATAAGCGTCTTGGAAAGTTTATGCATTCCGGTTGGTTGAAGACCGGTCACGTGAGTTTGTGTACGTAGTGACAGGTGATAAGATTGGCTCTGTAAACACTAGGAAGTAAACAAACATCGCCCAGGAATCAGCATTTGCGTAAGCGTTCTGTATGCAGTCTGACGTGTTTGAGCCCGAAGTGCAGTGTAAACGAATGTTAAGGTTCTCTTCAAGAATAAGGTTTTGTCCGCAGTGGCGAGGTATTCGTTGAAGGCTTCTCATTGGGAGGTCATAGAGGCAAGGTGTGGTTTTCTCAATAATACATACTCATCACCTTATGGATGTGGGCAATTCCACAATAATGGGCACAAAAGTATGACATGGGAGGGGGAAAGGGTAAGTAATACCAAAAGGAAGTACCGGAATGTTGTCGTGTACTTGTGTGTATCCCATTCAAAGGCACATCAGGATTGTGGTTGAAAAAAGGTAATGACCGAGTGTTTAAGAAACAGGAGGAGATCAATCTTCAAGATTTATACATGTGTAACGAGGACAGACATTTCTGTTATCATTTGGTACAAGTTTGACTAAATAAAGTGATTGGCCCAATGTTGTCGAGATACTAATTCTACAGACACTTAGGGATAGTTACCAGCCAAAAATAAGAAAGCCCCTTCCTTGCTGTTAACGAAACTAGAAGTTTAAGAAACAAATGTACACGTACAAACTTGGACAGAATTTTTGTTCACAAAAGCGTCTGTCCAATTTTCTTACATGACTAATTATTTCCCATTGTCACAGCAATATCTCAGTTTTACTGTTTACAATCTTTAAGGATTAGGAATGTTACTGGCACAATATTTTGGCAATTTTTGTTATATAAATTTTTTCCTGGCCATATGTCTGTCTTTGTTGCATACGTAACACTTTTCCAAATGACTTCAAGTCACGAAATAATTTAGTGTTCTTTGCTATATGAACAAACATGAACAGCTTATAGAATGTACAGAAAAACACTAAGTTACTTTTGTCTTACTCTCCCATCCTCTCTTTTAAAGTTATCGTTTGGCCTATCATGTGGAATTGCCCATATCACTTTACCATTCCCATTCAGTTGTAATAATCAGTGATGCGATTTGAACTCAATGAGTTTGCACTCATATGAGGTTTGAATTCAGTATTAGGTTTGAGCTAAATGTAGAATGATGAGATTTGACTCAATGATAAAGTTTGAACTCAATATGTAAAAGTTTGCATTCAATGATGAGATTTGACTCAATGACGAGGTTTCAACTCAACTTGATAAGTTTTTAACTCAATGATTAAGTTTGCACTGATGTGTGAGGTGTTTGACTCACCTTGTGGACTTTGATTTCCGTTGCGTTCATTGCTCCCTACTGTAAATAATAAAAGAAAACTTTCATTTCAACATATTTTTAAAACATTTATGCTCATAACACTTGCACAAAAAGCAAATAAATCAAGAGCGATGAATAAGAAGTCATGTACATTGCTAAATATGCGAACAGGGACTTTTTTCATGGGATCTTAAGACTGCCTGTTCAAACTGTATTCAAATCAAACACATTAGTTAGTTGTAGGTGGGCAATGACGGGGTTGATAAGGTTTGACTCACCTTGCTGACTTTGATCTCCGTTACGTTCAATGCTCCCTTCTGTAAATAATAAAAGAAAACTTTCATTTCAACATATTTTGAAAACATTATGTTCATAACACGTGCACAAAAAGCAAATCAATCAAGAGCGATGAATAAGAAGTCATGTACATAATTTGATTGAGGTTTTGCTAAATATGCGAACACGTAGGACTTTTTCATGGGATCTTAAGACTGCCTGTTCAAACTGAACTCAAATCAAACACATTGGTTAGTTATAATGTGGGCAATGACAGGGTTGATAAGGTTTGTACTAATTGTACTAGTTGCGAGGGCCGGCTATAGCACATTTTCGATCTCAGGTAGTTCGATCTTATACCCTGTAATCAAACTAATAACTTGATCAACGTTTCAACAAGTTTAAAAGGTATTATTATGTCCATAACACATACCCAAAAAGCAATACTAAATCAAAAAGCGATATTGAGTGAAATGGTGCTCAAAAAAGGAAAATCTACAGGCGAGTGATTTCTCAGGAATTTTCCTGATTTCAGGATTTTCTGAAAATCTCCTTGAACCTTCTCTTGAAAGAAGTGAAGCAGTCACCAAAGGGAGAAAGAAATAGCACATATTGTAACCGAACTTGTAGTTTTGATTTTCTGGTTTTGCCTAGAGTCTGTAAACCTCCTAAATAACATCTCGGAGGTTCTGGGTCTAGAATAAGGGGAAACCTAGGCTCGGAAGCCAGTGTCAAAAATGCTCATAATAATGTCAAATCTCATCCCTGAATCAAGAACGACTTAATGGATCTAAACACTGCCTGTCCAAACTGAACTAAAACCAAGCACAGATCACTACATTATAACCATTTGATCTGTGATATTTGAAATGGTGATCAAAAATTATTATAAGAACAAAATTTGCCATAACAATTTGTCATGAACAAAACTTATTTACATATTTTAAAAACATTTTATAATGTTCATAACACATTACGTGCACACACAAAACAGTGTTAAATCAAAAGCGATTAAAAACTGATTTAAATTTGAGTGATGTGATGCTAAACAAACAATCTAGCCTCGAACGAATTGTCATGGATCTAAAAACTGCTCTATTTTCCAAACTAAACTAACAAACACAAGTATAGCACATTACGTGGATTTGTGTTGTTTTTCACTTGGTGAACAATATTTGTAAATAATTATGTCTCACCGTGTATTTCCTTCCGGAGTTTGTCAATTGTTGCGTTTTGTCTGTGTAAAAAATAATAAAAGTACCATAAACGGATGCATGTTCTGTTGTGTTGAACTTCACTTTAATCAAAATTAAATCGATAAAACATTTCCGATCTTAAACAGTTGTCACTGCTGTTTTTGCTTCATTAATGCAGCTGATAGTGTTACTGTTGTTGAGGCTGCAGCTGTTTGCATTGCTATGCTGCCGATGCTTTTGCCAGAAACTGTTTTGGTACAAAACGGAAGAGGCGGGAACATACGAAAAGAAAAAACTCGATGCACTGTCCTGGGTCTGCGATAACTAATGCTAAAGACTGCTGAAGGTACCAAAGAAATGTAGGTTCAAGTTTATGTTGATGGCGCTACACAAATTCAAGTAACCAACTGCACCCAAAGAATACTTCGTAAAATAGGACATTAGGCCTATGCGTAATTATAACACGTTATAACCGCAAGGGGAGCAACAAACAAAAGGTTACTAGACTATGAGTGGAATGGTGTTGAATGTAAATATTATTTGAAATATGGAAAAATCGTTGTCTCGCATTACAAATGTTTTTTGGTTGTATAAATATAAGCTCACCTGCGAGTGTAGAGTTTACTACAGCTGAGTGCTATTGCTAACACTACAGAAATCACAGACAACCCGATTATAACGCAGCGATAATGATCTGAATATGGATGTAAAGGAAATAATATAATGTTAATTGCAATTTGGTATAGATAGTGTGCCACAATCAATATTTAATGGTAGGGTCATAGATTGATTTTTGTCAACTTAATGCTGTTCACCATGGCAGGATAAACAATAAATAAATAAATAAATGAATAAATTAATTTGTAGGCAAATTATCAAGAAAGATACAAAAAAAGTCACCTGTGACAGTTTCAGCTGAATATAGTGTCTATAGGATTTGAGGCATTGCATGGTGAGGTATCAATATATTTATTTGGTTTGCGGTAACACCATGTGTGTATCTACTTGCCAGGTAGAGTTTGTTCTTAGAGAACTGTCTTGCTTAATTCTACTACCGCGGAGTAGATTGTTCGGGTGTTCGGGAGACTTCTCAGTTCTGAAAAGAACTGTCCTGTTTATTAACTATTACCTGGGCGGAAGGTATAGAATTAGGCTGGGACTACTACTTTAGCTTATAGGATCGTAATTAACTGTACTACCGCGGAGTCAGTTCTTGGATTGGTCTCAAGCTAAAGTAGTAGTCCCAGCCTAATTCTATACCTTCCGCCCAGGTAATAGTTAATAAACAGGACAGTTCTTTTCAGAACTGAGAAGTCTCCCGAACACCCGAACAATCTACTCCGCGGTAGTAGAATTAAGAGAGACAGTTCTCTAAGAACAAACTCTACCTGGCAAGTAGATACACACATGGTGTTACCGCAAACCAAATAAATATATAGTGTCTACTTGTTGAGAAAACAGCAAACAAACTGTCACGGTTTTCATCAAGAACGATGAATCCATCCACGTTTAGCGAGGTGACAGCGGGTACCAAAAGCATTCATTCACAAACGGACACCACGGAAATGTGTATCTCCAAAACTTGCCGTCAGTTTTGGAGATTCAAATTTGTCGACATATTTTCATTGATTTCTAACCAGCAGGACATTTCAGACGAAATAATTTCGCAGGGTGCTTACTACCATTACCATCTTTCGGATATAAATTACACAGTTTGTTCGGGGTCATTAACAAAGTATGATGCTATCTTTAATGTATACTCAAATTCTGAAAGGAATTTCAATCATGTTACCTATTTTAACAACTAGTTTATCGGTCGGATTCGGTGTTACCGTAAGTTCAACGCGACTTGTTGATGATGTCGATTCAGTCTCTTCTGTTGTTCCGAGCTCGCCTGTGTGAAAGAGGTAATTAACAGTAATGTTATCTTCTCTTTCAAAGAAGAAAACACATTGTGAAGATGGTACGTAGTGCTGGATCGATTGGCAATTAATAAATAATTTTCAATGTGGAAACATTTATAACCAATATGTTAATATCGATCTATCTATGGCTTATGATCAATAGGCTAATAGTAATATATTTTTGATTTTAAATTTGGTTCTTCTTGTATTTTATCAAAACGTTTAACGGTACCTGTTTTCCCTCCGTTGTCATCAGTTGCAATCGGAGCCGTCGAAGGTCCGGATGGGCTCAGACACTTCAGTTTGTCGTCCACTAAACAAATTATGCTCTGTACACACCATGAGTAAACAAACGTATACAATTCATACATAAACTATAATCATACACGGAGCTCTGGAAGTACCATCTGACTTGTTTGAATCCTGGGAGAGTTATCTTGGGATGATGAAGTCATATATACCGGCATCCATTACTCAAGATAATTTGTCTTTGGATGACAACATCTTGAACCTGAGATGTCGACTTCCCGCAAAATGTATTAATGGAAGTCAACATTTTAAAGGTAGGATGTCTACTTCCTGTGGTATTTATACTCTTGACCCTGAGAGTCGTGTTAGTTGGTGTCGGGGCATTTTAACTTCAGAATTTGTAGTTGGAATATTTTACCTTCGTTTCGTTTGTTTTAACCTCGTCTTCCTCACGACATGGAAAGCAAAAGGGACAGAAGTTTCTTCTACCAATGTGTTTCCCATCTGGACAAGGGGTGCAACCTTTTGGTTCCCTACGGAAACAATTTATCATTAATAAGCGAATACAGCACAAACTGGCAAAGACTCAGAGTGACTTTGAAAAACGATAGAAATATGATAAAATTAATACTTCGAGTATTATGGAGTGTCACTCATGGCCGCGCTGTCTAGTGCACGAGTTCAAGTTGTGGCGCTGTCAGACTATGGAGTGTGGATTCGAGTCTTGGAGGAAGGAACTAAATTGCTTTCGTCCTTCGGATGGGACGTTAATGTACGTATAAGAACCATGCACAATTATGAGAGAAGGGGTTTGCCCAGTGTCTCTGGCATTGCTGACTGCAGATTATACCGCATCACCTTGTAAACACTCACGGATGTGAAATAGGTCTTATTATTGTTGTCATACAAATAATGAGCGCTTCACAATAATAAAGAGCTATAATAATAACTTTTATGATCAGAAGAACTACCCAGCACTCAACAGGGAAGTTGGCGTGGTGTGGGCACAACTCAGAAGGGTGTAAATTAGGAAATAATGCAGGTATTCTTAGTCACGCTCACTTACCCTGGCATCTCAGGATCAATTCCGTAATCAAAGAATTGTGAATCTATGCACAAGTCAAACTCTTTGTCCTCAGACCCGGCGTAATAGCTAAACTTTGTTCTTCCTACTGTTAGACTTAAAATACAATAATATTTTTCCTGCAAGAATAACAAACACAAATTATTTGAAGAAAACACAAACAAGCCTCAGTTTAAAAGCTTTGTGAGGCTCGATTTCACAAAAGAACTAACATTCATGCTAAGATGAGTTGTCAATATTGCCATAGTGATTTGTATTGTGACATCACACTTTGCTTAGCAATTAAGATTGATACACAGTTAAGATCAATCTTAACTCTTAAGTGGTTGTTGTTTATAAATCCTGTGTGGAATTTTAACATGCTCAATTGAAACTACTTTATTAAAAGTCGTATTTCCCTCGTTAAATTTAACAATCGTGATATACAAGTGCGCATAATTAAGACAACCGGCGAGAACGGTATACCGTACGTCACACAGTTTTAGCATAGTGTGTGAATTGCAACAGTTATGTATAGCTACTTCCTGTTTGGTAGAATCATGTCCCATTATTGATCTAAATTATAAATCCGTTAAAATTGAAGATAAATAAACTAACAATATGAAACAAAATACTTACAATAACATCTTCGTTTATACAGTAGGCTAAAACATTAACCTTTGTGCAGATTCCTAGAGTAACTACAGATAATATTAGCGCAGGATTGTTCATGGTGACAGCAAAGTGGGATTGGTACAATGGCGGCTCCGGGACTGCAGGCGTCGTACTGAATGCACCACGGTGTCCAATGTACCCACAGGTACGGGTGAACCTTGTCAAATAGAGATCAATGGGGTGAACGTCATAATAGTTGACACCCACAATCAAACTTATCCCAGTAAAGTTCAATGGCCATGTTTAGGTATGTTGCACACAAAAACGTTGTTACCGATTATCAATTAACCATTAATCCACTTCAGAAAATTCTCAAAGTTCATGTTTGCCAAAAATAATAATAATAATAAATAAATAACTAATACACCATATGAATAAATTGCGAGCAATTACTGTAATAACAGTATGTAGGCCTACACTTACAGTTTTGAGAACACGCATTATTGGCCTACAATATCTCGTGGGATAAAAAAATGGAAATACAAAATTAACAAGGGAATCATAAACAAATGTCTCCAACATGCATGTCCGCATTGAAGAAGGATCTTAATGTTCGTCAGGGTGGCTAACATAAAAACAAACTTAAAGGCACTGTCACGTTTGGTAATTACTCAATTAGCATAAAAACTTACTTGGTGGTAACGAGCAACGGAGAGCTGCTGTGAGAAACAACTCCCTCTGAAGTAACGTAGTTTTTGAGAAAGAGGTAATTTCTCACTAAAATAATATAAAAAACTTCAGGCCTGAGACCTTTTATTCCTATCTGAAAGCACACAAATAAGGGTGTTTTTTTCTTTCATCATTTTCTTGCAACTTCGATGACCAATTGAGCCCAGATTTTCACAGGCTTGTTATTTTAATTTTATGCATATGTTGGGAAACACCAAGTGAGAATACTGGTCTTTGAGAATTACCAAATGTGTCCAATGCCTTTGAACCCAAAGGAAGTATAATTTATCAGTCCCTTTAGACTATGACATCACTTTCTGTAGAGTGTCGTGGCCGAACGGACTAGTGGACTTTATTAAACTGCTGTCATTCACAGAGTATGGGTTCGAATCCCGGCCTGGCTGGTCACGGTGCTTGAATGTGTCCATGAGCAAGAATCTTGCCCATAGTTGCTTTGTCTTTCAGATGGGACGTGAAGCCGTAGGTCCTGTGTACTAGGGTAGGCAGTACACCGCGGTAAAAAGAACCAAAAACATTTACGGTGGAGCTGAGTAGGGGTTCTATACTTACAATAGTTTGTTATGAATGAAAACATGCTTGTTCTGTGTTAGACATCGGTTTTTATGTTTTATATTTGTTGTTATTACTTTGTTCTCTACAAAGCACAACAGAAAAACACGGTAAAAGTAATAATACAAAAGTTTAATGAATAGGACATGGAATGTAATATCTGTACTAATATTACCAGTAATAATTAAGGTCACGTTTTCGATTGAGATAAGTATGGCCATTCAAATTGCTCAAACTTGTTCAATTTAATCATTTGTGGTTTATACCTACAAAAAATTGAAACTGTAGACAGATGAGTGATATTCCATTACACAAACAGTTTATTTACAATTCATAGAATTCATAAAAGGTTGAACAAATTTTCAAAACTAAATCGTGTTACATGTATATTTTCATATACATTGATTGTAAACACTAAGATATAATATCCATTTACCAATGATAACCTGTGGTCTTATTCTCAAATCCATCCAAACCCAAGGATTTGCATCAATTTGACAGGCTGGTTACTCTAACTAACTGAAGAACAAGGAATTAAAAAAATAATGTCAGAGGTTTTTGTTTGTCTTTTAATTGTTGTTGTTTTTTTTTTCATTTTGAAATGTTCAGTTCACTTAATTGTGTAAATCTTCATTTTATTTATTGATTTTATTTTTTATTGTGAGCTTTAAATCACACCTTGACACCAGGGAATGGGGAACATTCAATAGGAAGTAACATAAACATGTACCCCTATAAAAAAAAAACAATTCTTACAGTGTACACAGTTTTCTTAGATCCATTCTGGACACTCCTCCCAATGAATTTCTTCAGGATTTTTCTTCAGGATTTTAGGTTAGTTGTGTTTCTTTATTGTAATTATTGGCCCAGGTTGCACTATGGTTAGTACACACTCAACCATAAAAAATTAAACTATTACAACTCTCAGATCCAAGCTGTCAAAATATTGAATCAAAGAAAAAGAATGTAAAAATACTTGTCAAATAACATAATGTTAACACCAAATTAATAAGCCAATTTGTGTAATCAGTTACTATGGAGTGTCATGGTTGAACAGTTCCAGACTTGATCATCCAAGCATAGATCTGAACCCGCACCATGCCAAAGGTGGCATCCTGGTACTTATGTAACAATAAGCCATTGCGAGTTAGATTTGAATAATGTCTGGTACAATGACTTGCTCAGTCACAAGTTACCGCTTAAATTTGAAATCCTCAGACTATAGAGACAGTTGCTTAATTTGGGGCAAGCTTTTGTACAGCAACCTACATTAGGGTAAACCCTGGTACCATTGTGCCATACACATTCACTCGAAATTGTGTATGGGTGTTCCTAGTCTCTTACATAACTACGGACAAGCTTGCCGTAAACCAGGAAACTTATGATTTAGCAAATCATTGTACCAGACATAATGCAAAATTTACTTGCAAATGGCTTATTCAGAAGTGGTTCACTTCCCATTCATATTGGATTATAAAAATCATGATAATATTATAAACCACTTTGACAATCACTGCAGATTCCAGATGCTACTACTTACATTTCGTAAATCACAGTCATTTTGCCCCATAGTAGTTGTTTAAAAAAAAATTCCCCACTGGATCATTTACAGAACAAACATAGGTCCTAAAAAAAATCAGTTTACAGGCCTGATACTTTGTGGAGGCAACAGGGGGAATTGCCATACCCCTGGCCATCGCCTTGGTGCCCCTTGAAATGTTCCAGCAGTAATTTAAAATTTGCCCCATAGAGGTGCCCTTTTACTAAGAAAGAACTTTCTTACCCTGATAAGAACAAAGTATCAAGCCAAATTTTATTTCCATAAACTATTTTGACAGTACATAAATACCCAAGGTGGACAAAAACCAGCCAGATAAATAGCATCTTCCTCATTTTCATTTTCTCTCGTCTGTTTCATTGTTTCCTTTGATATACAGCAGCCCATTGAAGTTTGGTTCAGGATTTTGCGTCAAGCTAGCCTGAGACGTTAAGACTTTATCAATTAATGCAATTTCTTGTCCCCGTCTCTCCATATCCTTCTCAGGAGTCCAAGACATATCATATTCAAGACGATAACATCCAAGATACTCATGAGGGCAACTCTTACCCCAATCCTGAAGGAAAAGATGAACAAAATCATTTTAGTTCGATCAAGAGTTTGAAAGGCAACACAGTGTATCAGGTAAGAACTATTAAAATACCCAGTATTGACTCAATTCACCTGATATCATCATCACAATAATCTTGGTTGTGTCATTTTGGGAAACAAGGTCCCCCACATGCATTTTAGGAGACCTTCAGAGGGCGTGTCCTTAAAATAATAAACTAGATCACTGTGGTGTACCTATTAGTTGTATTCTACTGCCAAATGGTTTACCATAGTGACAGAACTAAAGCTAAGGTTAACGTGCTGGAATACTCATCAAATTCATCACTGTAAGGCTAAGTGGTGCTGCTGGCTGCTAGATGTAAACTGAGAGAGTGATAACAGATTCAGCCAGCCTTTATATAGTATAGGCCCTGGTCATGGTTGATCACACCTGGTGATGCACCAAAGAAATAGCTCGCTGATTTAAATATCAAAGAAACTTGGGGCTACTACAGACTCAGCGTTTAAACCTGTACCATAATTTATACGTGCAATTTGACTTCCAAAATGGAGTGAAGCCATGTGTGACGTTGGTGCAAGGAGTCGATACTTTAGACTAGTTAAATAATAAAAAATAAATAACAAGTTCTTATATAGCGCATTTTACAATAAACGTATCAATGCGCTTTACATTAGTGCCCTGGTCATTGGGCCAATAACATTCCTTTAGTCTTTCTCAGCTCCCTGGGGAGCATACAGTTACTTATAACATCATATGTTTTGATAGAGCCACAGAGCCTGGACTTCGTTTAGGCACAATGTGTACACAGCTCAATGGAAGAAAACCTAGTGTATCCTTTATGGAAATTGCAGCTTTCAATTTTGATCAACTTTTGACAAGAAAGAATGGGGGCATCTCAAATCTTCTTTCAGTTTTGATCATGTTCAGATTACTATAAAAATTGTCAATTTCTGATATCAACTGTTTGTTATCTTCCCTGTCAAGAAATGCTCTGGCATGCACAGTCACTTGTTTTTGGTAATCAAGGTGATATAATCTAAACAAGTTGTTGTAGACCCCTCAACTTATCAGCATCCTGGAGAGGTGAAAGGCCTCATGGCAATGCAGTATTAATGTAATTTGAAAGGAACAGGTCCTACATAAAGGCATTAGGCAAACATCCAAGCAAAGAGTTAAAATCTTGAGCCATGACGCCACAGACTCTGTGAAACAGTTGCCTGTGTACTTACAATCCACAATAGTTCTCACCACACATGGCCTGTAGACATGACTACCGCCACCACACACACAATATTGAAAGCCAGTTTATAGGACTGCCGCTGTGTGTTACATAAAAGTTGTGCGCGTTATTGTGTCCTCCAAAACGAACTACTTAACAGGCTTTCTAGTTCATCAGCCCGCATCAACAGCCCTAACTATTTATTCTGAATCACTGGATGGGCCTAGAGATACTGACCTGAGGAGAAAGGATTGAGAAGTATTTCTGTCCAGATTGTCTTTCGTAGAGGTAGTATATTTGCCCTGGTCGTTTCTTGATGTTACACGCTGCATGGTGTAACGTGTTATCTCTTTTAGCATCTTCTAAGACTTTCCGAGCTTGTTGTTGGAGGTAGCGGATCTGTTCAGCAATCGTCAAGAGTTTGTTCCCTGCATTCGCTCGTGTGAATTCATCAGCCTAGAATGAGTTAATTACAAGTACATCTTGTTTGAGGATCTTTATTGAAATGAGTAGGCAACCTGCCTCGTTTACAGGCAATGACTTTGAAATGAATATCTGCGGACTCTATCAGAAATTTCCTTGGTCATTTTGATTGACATTTTGTTTCACCCAAAGGAATGCTTAAGATAGTGTTGCAACCCAAGTGACTTGAGACTCAGACTCTGACTCAACCCAAGTGACTTGAGACTCAGACTCTTACTCAACCCAAGTGACTTGAGACTCAACCCAAGTGACTTGAGACTCAACCCAAGTGACTTGAAACTCAGACTCTTACTCAACCCAAGTGACTTGAGACTCAACCCAAATGACTTGAGACTCAACCCAAGTGACTTGAGACTCAGACTCTTACTCAACCCAAGTGACTCGAGACTCAACCCAAGTGACTTGAGACTCAACCCAAGTGACTTGAGAATCAACCCAAGTGACTTGAGACTCAGACTCTGACTCAACCCAAGTGACTCTGACTCGAGACTCAGACCTACACTCAACCTACACTGTAGTGTAAGTGACTCGACTTAAACTGTCATGACTCTGACTCGACATTATTCCTACTTATCAGATAAACAGATACTTTAATTTGATGAATTTTGTCCCAATCTCAGCCAGCAGATTAGAACCTACATCAGCAACAAATGAGCCTTTTTGAGGTATGGTGGACACAAAATAGGAGTACACTGTTTGGTTTGGGTGTATACAGACAGATTTACCCAAGCCTAATAGTGTTATAGTGATGTGTCTCAAAAAAGCTTATTGTTTTGTTTTGTTTACCTTCTGTACAACCCTGGCTAACTCAACCAGGTCAGTAGGGTCAGCAGCAACATTAGTTCTGTCAGTGTGGACCAACTGGACACCACAGGGTCGATCTTCCTTCTCCACTAAAGCAACTAAAACACATCAAAGAGAAGGTGTTAGTTATTTTATATTATTAAGTTATTAAGGGGGAAGTTATTATTATCACATTCACAACTTGAAGGTCATTGCACTGTTGATAACGAACGCCTGACCTACCTAGCCCACTCTCTAGACTATCCTCATGACATCATAGTTTTGGTGTCCATAGTTTTAGGGCTGGAACTTAGAATCAGAGCTTAGAACAGAAGTGCATAACTGTTGTCCCTAGCCCTCGGGTTGGACTTGCATACAATGACAAATGAAGACGGGGAGTCCAACCTAATAAGTAGTATACTTCTATTCCGGCCCAACTTTAGAATCGTCCCAACTGTAGTTGGGACCGCTCCTAACTTGAGTGTTACAGTTGGGACATTGTATAAGAACTGCTGGTTCCTTGCTTGGTGACAGCTCTCTGGACTGGATCGTAGCCCAGGTTGGACTCCTACCACTACCAGTCCACTATACCACTACACTAGGGTCATCTGGATCCCAGCTATGTCATGATTGATAGTTGGGCCGTCCCAATTGTATGTAGGCCCTAAACACTCCAGTTGGGACCAGTCCCAACTAGAACTACAGTTGGGACGATTCTAAACTTGGGACGGAACACTTCTACTTGGACTGGGCATGGAGGGAGGTAGCTGGACTGGGCTTGGTATATATCCATGGAGGTAGAATTACCTCCATCGTGGTATATCGGCTCATGAGAGATGAAGTGGGGAGAGATTCATTTAATTTTAATCATTGAATTGTCAAAAACTTACCAGTTGTTACGTCTCTTGCCAAATTCATACCTTTCGTCTGTGACTGTGGTAATTACTTAATGGTAATATAAGTTTAATTTGCAGCGAAACAATGAACGATTCACGTGGTGGGGGCTTGATAGATTAGAAATTTGTGTAATCACTAATCACGAAACTTGCGTAAGGCCTTAGGATGTATATCACTGTACATGTACCTTACGTAATGTGCTTTGGCGATAACTTAAACAGCGCCCTCAATTGGCAGAAAGGTGGACATTTAACGTCGCTTATTTATTTCATTTTTTGTAATCACGATTTATTTTAATAATAACTGCAAGCTTGAACCGATGACGAATCTCCGCAGAATTACTTTTTGATTCGCTGGTTTCTGAAATTGAACCAAACTAAATAATCTCATTATGATATATATTGTTTTCTTCCTCCCCATCTCACAACTTTGTCAGACTTCAGTCACTATAAAATAAAAGAAACATGTGACCCCCAAAAAAGTGCTTGGCCCCAAGGAAAATAGCTAGTCTCGCCACTGATGAACATAAAATCTTCATTTGTGTACTATTAGCCGATTTTACCTGCAAATTGAAATTAAACCAATATATCTGGTCTTGGCGTGCAATATTGTTGCATGGTAGCTCTGCCTGCCTATCTCCAGTCAATATTAATTCCAAACACTTCCAAAAAAGGAGAATAGTTTGGGCTTTAAAAACTGAATAGCGCCCTCTTTTGACTAAAATATTGAAAGTGACTGGTAACCGTAATGGGAACCAGTGGTATTATAAATGTGTTGATAAGTGGTGCGCGCGCAATGCAATGTCAGTGAGCAAAATGGACATCAGAAACGATGGAGCAAGGAACTAGTCAAGGTAAAAACATTTTTACGATATTTTAATTTTCCAATAGAAACTAAACAATTAAGCATAGTTTGATATTATGAATTGGAAGCACTGGTACATAGATATATTTGTTGGGAAAGAATATGATTTTGGAATTCAGGAAAATATGTAATTGAATGATTTTGTCAGGACTCTTTGCCAATGTCTTTGACGGACATGACGGAAACTCAACCATTGTAATGTAAACGGTGTTGAGCGAGCGCGTTGCTGACGTCTGCTGCTGCTGGCCACAAACAGACGACAGTCAGTTCACTTTACATTACTGTGGCAGCAGACCTGATGGTGATGTTGAAGGCAAGGCAGATTTTGTTTAGTAAAGGGAACCCATATATTATTAATCAATGATACGAATACAACAGTCTGTACGAGGCCAAATGTAAATTTCTTCTGGAACAAGATTCAAAAACTGTAGAGAAGTAGAAGAAGGTGGGGGGCCGGGCTCGGAATCGGATGATGGCACCACCAAAAGTTCAACTTCAATTAGGCCTATTTGATAATTAAATTTATATCCAATATGTCTTGACATAAAAACCACTTTTGTGATAATGACAATGCAATTTGTATACATTTAAAGTATTGAAACAAAATCTTTTGAAAAGAATTGCCAAAAGCTTACCAGAGTGGGATCGTCCTAACTGCTAACCCTCTGGTCTAGGGATGGAGGGTTACAGTCAGATCGCAACTTAGGCAAGACCAACCAAGGGGGCAAGGGCATGGCCATTGGCATTGGAACAATGCGTCCTTGACCCTGACTGATGCAGTGATGGTGACTGGCAGTATCACCCGTAGATGCAGTATGTCATATCAGTATTTATGAGGGCCTGCAAATGCATAGCTTCCAGCTACTAGGCCTAGGCTAGCTAGGCCATTGTTAAAAATATTATGTTATCTTTTCTCGTCAATAACATAATGCACCACATGGTCATTGGTAAGAAAGGTTGTTGTATTGTGTTGAATGGTGCACTGTGCTTCATTTGGCATAACAAGTTGTGTAACTGCAACTTCGCCATCGGGTAAGCAGGTTTCAGGGGCAGGACATGCAAGTCCCTACGATAAATTTTATTTGCACAAGGGTACAACATTTAGTTGGGTAACTGCCCTACACAAAGCAAGCATTTTTCATATTGTTCAAGTCTCTTCATGTGAGCACATCCACTTTTTACCTCACTAGCCACACAGCAGCAGTCCCACGAACTGCATAGATGTACTGCGGGGTGGATGCAGTTGCAACCTGGTATAACGATGCTTTCATAGCCTGGACTCCTCGTACAAAGGTGTCTTTGTAGATATGGGTCCATACCGTCATGTTATTTTATAGGCTAGACATGCAGTACTGTCACAGCAAATTAGAAAATTGGTACTGGCACTTGTGGCAGGGATCTGTGGTCATTGAGGCTCTACATAACCCTTTCTCTCTGATATAATGCAGGCAAAATTAATGCGAACACCTGATGCTTGGGGGGTTGGGGATAAAATATGCTATTTAATTAATATAGTCAGTTTTTTTGGTGGAGGCTAGATTGTGAATGTTTCGACTTTAATAGATTTGTTGTGTCAGTCACCAGAGCTTGAAAGCAGAACCAAAATAACAAACAACAATGTACCTCAGCTTTCATGATTCACAGCGTTCTCCCTTAACAGTGGTCCGCTGGCCAAATGCCAGTTAAAACACCTGAGGTCCAGTCAGAATTCTCTCCAAGTGGTCCGGCTGGCTAGTTCAGTGTTGGAAAGCATCTCTATTTCATATGAATAATGCCTAGTGTAAAAGCTGACGGACCAGTGAAAAGACAAGCTAACTGGTCCTGCTGGCTAGTCACTGAAAAAGTTAAGGGCAAACCCATTCCATACTCAAAAAATCATCCTGTCTTCACTAGGCTGGAACTTCTCAGAAAATCAGAAATTTCTCAGAAAAAAATGAAATTGTAAACGTCTTTTTTGGGGAGTGGAGGGGAGTGAATGCATGGAGGAAAGGAACAGTTAGTTTCCTGCTTGCTGAAAGTAAACAAGTGATTTGTCTTTACAAAGCTTTCCATCATCACTCACTTACATTGTTTAGAGTACAACACAAGCCTGGGCTTTTGACCTTATGTTAGCTCAAAGACTTAATTTATTTGAGGTTTTCTGGTGCTTTCATGAAGTAACACTTGACTGTTAACTGACCAGCAGATGCTAATATTGCATTCAGCATTGTACAATGTACAATGTAAACCATGCTGAATGGAGGCCTGATACTTCATTCTTATAATGATAGAGAGACAAAAGATATAGCCCTGTTAGTTTGATAGATAAAACAAGAAAGGTAGTGGTAGCACTTAAAGACTAACTAATTACGAGGGGTCTTTCGTAGCAACAACACTTCATCTGATGAAGTAGCTGTTGCTATGAAAGCTCATAGTAGATATACACATGGTGTTACCGCAAGCATACAAAGCTCATGCAGTTTTTTTCTATAATTAGTTAGTCTTAAGTGCTACAACTATCTTCTTTGTTTCTTTCTTATAATTGGGCAAGTCAGATTTTCCTTTGTAGTAAACATGGTAAAGGCTCTTCAATTGAGGAAAATATACACTTGTACTGGAATCTTTCTTGGGCATTTTAGGGGCACCACCAAGGCAATGACCAGGGGCACAGAGGCAATCGCCATTGTTTCCTCCATGAAATACGTCTGTCCAAATATGAAAGAACAAACACAACAAAGTAATGAAAATGTCCAGTTTTCACAAAGATGTTTGCTGAGAAGCATAATGTTACTATGTAATTGTAATGAAAATGCCTTGCGTTAAGTGGAGATTAATTGTGACTTGCCTACATTGTGTAGCTTTTTCAATGGATTTTCAGCTTCACTAGTTTTTTCACTCGTTTCACTCATTGTTTCACTATGTCATGTAGTTCAAACTGCAATACCGTGCCTTTTGCTGAGCCGACATGTATGTACTTTGATTGAGAAAAGAACACACAATGCACTATTGTGTATAGGGCAGTTTGGCTTACAAACCAATGACATGAGTGTTACCATGGTTACCACTACAGTGCCTGGCACCATTCAGAGTAGTTTGGCTAAATGCGTGATAACAATCTGTCAAAATCAGCAAAAACATGGCATGGTTTTTAGGTTCAGGGTTTTAACTTTAAGTGACTTAAAATGTTTATAATCTTGTGAGGTAAGCGTGTAAATATCATGTTTGATAAATGATTGGAGTATGAAACCAAACAGAGTACTTTGTACCTTATATCCTGCTATACTTGGCATCAATTTAAAACCGTTGCGGAACCTGCTGCTGAAGTATATGATTCAAACTTCCTCTTGCTACCGTGGAACTTGGTGGTCTACTGTTCTAGCATAGCAAAGGCTCGCGGGTTTGAATCCAACTCAAGATATGCCTGTGGATTAAATACAGGACTCGGGATAGTACTGAATAAAACAGTAGTTGACACACATCAATGTACAGTAAAACACAAATAATAAACTTGTACAGGTCCTACATTTTTGCTAAAATATAGGGGGGGGATTGTAATTGAAGTTACCAGATTTGTTTGTTTTTCAAATGCAGGCCTAGAAATAAATTATACACAGAGGGCATGGTCTTGTTGGGCGCAATCTTTGAAGATGGCCTTTTTTAAAATTCGCGCAAGCCAATTTTAAAATTTGCGCGCACGCGATTTTTGAACTGAAGTTTGCCCACACAAATAAAAATTGCGCGGCTGGGACACGAAATTGACACGAACTACACGGTTTGCATAAACAATTTCCTTCAGGACAAGCGCCCTGACGCAGTTTTTCATCACATCACGTCCGTCGTCAGCTGTCAGACACACAAGTACCCCGGCGTCGTCAGACAAGCAAATAATTATGGAGGAAGTCTTTGATGAGTTTTGCAAGGGAATTTACCGATCAGATTCGGCAACAAGTTTGACCATAAGACAACAAAAAGGGGAGAGGATTATTAAATGGGGAGAAAACAGAGCGTCGGACCATGGAGGAAGAAAATATTTTCTTCCTCCATGGTCGGACTCATTAATATTTTGTAGGCCCTCAAAACATTCTATAATAAAAAAATAAGACAGGAGCCCAATTAAAAGGGGGAAAGTGTAAAACAATTTCCAAATTGTGACCTGGGGTTGTTGACTTCCAACTTGAGGTATTTTGGATGGCAACTGAAATAAAGGATATTTAGCATTTTGCACTGTATGCTGTAGGGCCGGGAGTTTATTTAGTGAGGTGCGGGTGCAGCATGCACGTACACTCCGAAGGAATTATGAACTTACAGTTCGTGGGCAACCCTGTTTTTTCAACATTCTCCATATTTTTGAACAAAAAAAATCACTTCAGCCATAAGTAAAGATCCAGCATAATGCTACTATGAACCTACCCTTTTAAACTATGGAGGTACATTTTCTTCATACAGCTTATAATTTCACGACAAGTGGTGACGATACTGTTGAATGACAAAGATCGCGCGGTGTTCAAAATTTGCGCCAGAGCTACCCTGCGCAAATTTTAAAATCATGCAAGGAAACAAAGTTCGCGCAGTAAAAAAATGGCACACCGCGCGAATTTTAAAAAAGGCCATCTTCAAAGATTGCGCCCAACAGTCTCAAAGTGTACACAACCATGCATGATCAGTAAATGGTTTTGGATGGGGAAACAGAGGGCTCCACAAACTACCAGACTGAGATTGTAGGAGGGTTTTAAACACAGATAAAGTCACAAACACCCGAAGAATTTAATAAGATAAATTTAACTGAAATTTGAAAGAATACAAATTGAAATGTGCGATTGCCAAAATCCTGAAACATTCTAATCCAACTGAGAATCAGCTTTGAAGGTCACGCTTCATTGTCATTGCATGTTCCTCGTCCCCGTAACTCCAGCCAGTTTTCTTAGGTAGCCTTTACTCCAGCCAGTTTTCTTAAGGTAGCCTTTCCCTAGACTCTCCTCTCAGGTGGCATCTAACGCCGAAGCTGATGAGATTTACACATTACTTGCCAAGGATATTTTAATGTCATCTGGCGACGGTGGTTGGAAAGTAACAAACATAGGAACGTGTTAAAGTGATTTAATGCTTTTCTCTTTGCTTTGACTTTCAAGAATATCTGCCTTGTAGCTCAGAAATAGTTAAATTTACAAGACTCTTAAATATCTGTAGATTTTGGGACTTGAAAGCTAAAAGATTACACTTAATCTTCAAAACTTGTGTCTAAAACAGGGTTCTCCCCATGCACAAGTTAGCGAATCGGGCTGATACGCCAAATTGCGTGCCGATACGCGCAAGTTTCGGCTGATACGCAAACAAAAAAATTATTATTATTATTATTTTATTTTAATTTTTTTATATAATAGTTGCACAAAAAACAGAAAAAGAAAACCACATTGAATGCTCCAATTTGCACAGTAGGCGCTAGGGCTTTGAAAACCAAGAAAAACACCAAGTAGAAAACATTCTGAAGACCTTGTTTCAGTTCAGTGCGCTTCGGCCAACATCCCAAAAGTTTGGCCCAGAATGCCCCACAGTTTTGAAAAAACCTGGAGAGAACCCTGTAAAAGATAACACTTAATCTTAAAAACTTAAAAAATACTAGATTGCTGAACTTGTTTTTGGGGTGACTCCTTCAACCAACTGTCTGTCACGCTCGCCATTTTGGGAGTCAAATTGCATGTAAAATGTATGGTATTAGCGTGTATTTTTTATACCGCAGCACAAACACTTATTTCATAAAATACACGGTGACCAGAATGCTTGAGCAGAATCTGTAATCAAAATGAGCTAAAAGCAAATAAACATACAGAGATCATTGGGGCTTTCAAGAAGAGAATTATTGTAAAAGCTTTTGCCTGAGTTTAATAAATAATTAAACTAATTCAAACTTGTCAACTTGTTTATGACGTACGTGTACTCTCCCCAACCATTGTCACTATTTTTAATTGTATAACCATTTGCATTTCTTCTTTCATACAAGTTTAATGCCCCACAGACAAGCACACTTTAAATTCCATTGAAGACATTTTGAGCTTTTTTTTTAATCACGCTGCCCTTTTATTCAGAATAGATAATGTCTCTCCTGCTCAGATGAGAATAAAGCTGATGGCTTTACGCTGTTCAATTTGATGTCAATATTATCCTGGACTATTGTGATGGCTAGGGCCAAATAAAAACAAAAACATGTTTAGCGTCCTGCCTTTTTTTTTTAAAGGAAGGAGGAAGGCCTCTTTTTTTTTCTTTCTTTCAAAAATGGCCGCCTGACACATTTTTTGAGACAACCAGCCAGGCTATTTTTCAACATGTTTGCCAGCTTTTTTCTGTGTGATCATGCCTAAAATACGACCTTTTTTTTTTTTAATCAATTTTTTTCGTCAGGGATCGTTTAAAATGTATAAAAAAATTTGAAAAAAAGAAGAAGAGAAAAACAAGCAGGCTGCCTCTAAAAAGGAAGCAGGCGTGGACACTAAACATGAATTTTATTTTGCCTAATGGTTGAGTAATACCGAGTTATAATGGGTTGTCAGTAGAGTCTTTTGTCGTCAGGGTCTAGGAGGAATGGCTCGGTCATTTCCCCTACTCATCACATATTGATCTCTAGTCTCATATGAAATATTCAAGTGTCTTGCTGAACATTCATACATCATCAATGATATGAGTGGAAAATACATGCTTAGGGAAAAGGGAAGGCAATTTCCCATCAGTAATGACTAGATATCATCTCCAAGGCTTGGTAGGCCAAGGTAATGGTTTCATCTGGGGGTAAATGCATAATCTTAAGTAGTTAATGGAGAAGGAAGACGACTTTTCATTGTTGATGACCTGGCAGACCTGGACTGGATCTCACAAAGCTCTGCGATTCATATTTTAAGACGAGTTGTCTATACAATGATACGTCATCACGTATCTTAGAGGTAAAACAATGATGAAACCATCTTTGTATGCGCGTCGCACAAGATGTGCCAATGGGCAACCTTCTTTTGACCTCTAGTTGAGGGCGACCTACTCAAATGACATCATGTGCATATTGCCATAGTGATTTGTGTTTTGCTTCATAGCAATAACGATTGTTTCATTAGCTTACTCATCTAAAAGATAAATCGTGGGTCTTCCTGAAATGTTGTAATTTTGTAAAGGCCCTTGCCTCCCATTGTCTTAGAGCCACTTATCCCCATACCCAGTGGCCTTTCTGATTTACAAACTAAACACGCTTACATAGAGGGAGGGGCCAGTCAGATATTTCTAATGGGGTTAGACATCAAGTAATTAGTACTCTCTAAATCTTGGATTGAAAAAACTGAATAAAACATGCAGTAAATGATACCTGATTTGAGTAATCTAAGAGCACAGTTAGTAATGAGCATGTATACTGTATTACCAAGTCTATTAATACCTTCTACATAGGTCCCCTGCCTAGTTACCCCCTACTGTACTGCTTGATCTTTATTCTTGTGTGAAGAAAGACTACATGTATGCTGATGACATTTCAAAAGAATTGAAAATGTCACTGTAGGCTTCTTACAAGTTACAGTTTGGCATAAGATTAGTCCTTGGTAGGGTTGCAATATGCACAAAAAGTGCACGACTTAACTGCTTACAGACGTACAGCAATAATTTTCAATCCACAAGTTTACATAAAAATTAATGCTTGTATTTTATGTAATAAGGTCAAAAGTAGCGGTCACCAGCTAACCAAATGCGAGTGAAAACAGTGCCAGGCAAGGCAAAATGCTTCCATATTATTTAGTAGTTCATGAGCCAGTCAAAATTTGGTTACATACTTGTAGGTACAATGTTGTACGTGTCGGCAAGATAAATGTCTGGAACTGATGTTGACTAACTTACAAAAGCTTCTTAATCAGGAACTACAAGTTCAAAATGATGGACATGTACAACTTTGAAAATGATTACCCTAAGTTTACAAAAACAGATTTAATTGCAACCAGCCTGATTGCAACATTGATGCTTTGCATTGATATTTGTTCATCAATGATGTACCATGCATTGCCACATCGTTTCACACTCTGATGTGAGGTTCATTTCTCCCACCAGGGAGTGGTAAACAAAATTGAGAAAAAAAACCTGGTTTACACAAATTTTAAAGAATATGCAAGCCTCGCGTGTATTTGAACATTGGGACCCGTTAAATTGTGCGAGTTTGTTTCCTTCACATGTTAAAGCAATGTACGTGGGACTAAAGTAGCCCCAAACATGTTCGAATACCCGCGAGACTTGTCTGGTCTATTGTCATTATCCCCCCTCACATTAGACGAACTTCCTTCAAGGAAATTCCTTAGAACATTTGGTTGACCTTTTCACATTTGGTTGACCTTTTCACATTTGAATTGCTAACCCCTGGGAAAGTCCCAGATATAGCCGTTTCCTTGGAAAGAGCACCCTCTGCTTGGGAGTAGGGTGAAGGGAGATGACCCTGCAATGTTGGCATACTGAGTGGTAACTCCCCAGGAAAATTGCATCAAGTATGAATTGAAAATGGGGGTGGCGGAAGGGTCTACATGCCCCCAGGTTTCATTTCCTGGAAATTCACTGGGTAGTCTGAAAAGGGTTTATAAATACTGCACAATATCAAACATGTGTTTGACTTTGATGCAAAGCTGTAAATTTAACCATCATACAGTGTACGTGTACAGTACAACTGTACAAAGACAAACAACAGCATGGGTACATTTTCTGAACGACTATTGATTTTTATTTGTTTGTGGAATTAAAACAATGTTCTTGTTATTTGAAATCTTTGTGTACTTTATGATAAAGATCTCCTAAATGTTGAGTGTCCATCAGCAGTTCTTCTCATCAATCAATAAATTAAAGATGTCGATCGTCTATCAGCCCCAATTACCAATCAAAAAACCCCTGATTTGACCTCCTCTACTACCCAAATTGACAGATGAAAACCCGCAATACCGTCTGCACTGAAGGATTGATCGAATCATAGAGCAAGGAACAGATCGAATGGTCTCTCATGCCATCCATGCCTAATTGCCTGTCTACTTACTGGTTTGAGAGGTTTCGGTTTAATTTACAACGTATGTCATTACAACAGGCCTGGAATTTTGTCTTTGAGGGGGGCGAGGCCATCATTTTGCAAAAGGGCACAGCCATGGGGAAATCTTAAAAGTCTAAGAGAATATTTTGAAGGGGCACTTACAGTAGGCCAAGACCATGGCAATAGAGGTCATGACCTCCATGTACGTACAAGTCCAGGTCCCAATTTCATAGAGCTGCTTAAGCAGAAAAAAATTGCTTAACAAGTGTCTGCTAAGCAGAAATGAGCAGGATACCAGTCACAATTTGTACATGTGACATGGTAGTTTGGCTGGTAACCTTATTCTGGTAAGCAAAATTTTGTTGTGCTTACACAATGTAGCTACTTTTTGTGCTTAAGCAGCTCTATGAAATTGGGTCCAGGTCTGACCAAACTTGAAATGCCATTTACAGGATGTGAATATTATCAGAAATGATACTTAACAGAGGCAATTGCCTCCATGCGCCCCCTGCATGCCCTGGCCATTGTCTTGATGCCCCTTGAAATGTTTAGTGGAAATTTAAGTTATCCTTACATAGGTGCCCTACTGCCCTTACACGTGTACAAGAACAAAGTAATGGGCCTGGATTAAACTCAGGCTGAAACTTGCAGATCTCTCCCTACAGGCAGATTGTAATGCAATTCAAACCTGTAAGTAGAACGGTTTAAGACATCATAAGTTGGCCAAAATTCTCTGCAAAACAATAATCTAGATTTTCACAGCCGTATACCATGCTGCAGTTTAGTGTCCCTTGCCTGGCCTGTTAACCCAATTACATCCTACAAGTCTTAGTCTAGCATCATATGAAGTCAATATCACGTGTAGCTGGATAGATGAGTGATAGATGAAAGTTATGCCTTAAGCCCAACTGGCCTCCTTCCGTGGCCGAGATTTACTCCAAATTGTTTGGCTTCTCATTTTAAAGGGAACCGATATTGCCCCCAACCCTTTGAAAATCCAGATGTTTTGTTTGGTTCTGTTGGACTAAGGTAGAGCTGCCAACTCTCCCTGATTCTTCAGAAAGTTCCCTGAAAATAAATCAATCTTTCAATGTTCTGATGAACAAAATTTGAAAATCTTCCTGATTATGGAAACTTTGTCCCTATTATGTTGACTGTAATTCTAAATATCTCCCTGATTGTTGTACAAAATCTCCCTGAATGCCTGCAATTTGTTGGCAGCTCTAGGCTAAGGACTGCATTTAAGGGGACACGTTGCCTTGGATCAGACAAGTTGGTAAAAGAAAAAGCATTTGTAATCGTTTGTTATAAAATGCATCTGGTTAGAAAGATGTTTTAAAAGTAGAATACAATGATCCACACAAATACAATGTATGTCTTGAAATTGCGTGGTTTTCCTTTTACTTTGTGAACTAACACGGTCGGCCATTTTGTGGAGTCAAAAATTTGACTCCACAAAACTTTTGTGCTAAAGCAGCTCTACAAAATTGGTCACCTTGCCCAAAATCCGGACATGCATTTTTAGCGTTATATTTTTTTCTGATTTTTTTCGTACGAAATGGATTTCTGGTTTTGTCATCATACATGTACACATGTAGCCCATTCTCATGCTTGGTATACACTGGTCACTCAAATCAGTTATGTGTTATTTATGAAAGTTTGTATATTAATTTGTTGTCTTTAATTCAAACAGAGGATCAATGAATAAAGGAGAAGTTCCCATTTTGAAATTGTTTTGAAGCCTCCCAAATCCCCTTTCTATTTTAATTACTGCAGACTGGTACACACATAGCCAAACCATGGTCGAATCAATCATGAATGGCATGGGTCCAGGTATTCTGTACGGTTAAAAGGTTTCATCAATTTTATCCTCATTCTGAATTCTAATTTATTTCATGTATTTCTGGTAAGGATTTTTGATCCAGTCCAGATAGGCAGTAAACCGGACTCTATTAAAATGAAATCAGATGAGGAAATATGCATAGAACCATGGCAACGGGTGAAAATGTGTGTGATTGTGTTTCCCATGCATGTCCTCACATTGATCTGTGTTTCGGATGGACCAAAAGGTTCAATTCATACGCAGTGCCTGCAAAATTCAGGCATGATATTCTTTCTACTGATTTCAAATCTGATTTAAAATATTTTTGCCCTTTGAAAAAGTGTGATTAAATGGCCTAAAAAATCTATTAAAACCTTCACAATGTAGGTCAGCCCTTGTAAATATTGTACTCAATAAAATTTTCCAAATCTTTTCAAAGGACCAAATATCATGCCTGGCAATTGCAAAACTTGTGGATGCAGGTCTGTGCAGGACATCGCAGCTCTGCACTACGTACACATGTACATGTACATTTACAATGTATATGCACCATGTGGACACTCTGTACTGTATAGACAATTTCACATTGTTTTATTGACTTTGAACATTCCAAGGCATTTCCTGGCAGGCAAGATACTACACTGGTCATATCAGATTTGTTTTACATTATAATGTAAAAGCATGAAAATTTTGTAACAACAACAGCTGAACAAGTTTTGAGGTACTGGGCGTGACGTTGTACATTGTACATGCCCCCTTTCTTCATATCAAAATAGTGTGGATGAATTTTTGACAAAGAAAATTGTACCATGCAATTTCCATAAAATGTAAAACTTGGGGGTTTCTCAAAATGCATTATACTATCCAAAGCTGCTGTACTCCCTACCAAGTAAGTTTTTATTGCCATTATTTTCAGAGTCGTTACCAAACATATCAGACCCTTAATATGAATTGTGAATAACTTTGTTAAAATCTTTTCAAGCATACTTTCAATTATTTGCTCTGGATTATATTATTTACTTTGTATTTAAAAAAGATTTGTGTTTTTGATTGGGATGTTTTGACACAGAATTTTTTATTTATTTCATAGTTCTGTTTTTTGAGGTGCCTGGAACTATTAGTGAGTCTGCATTGTAGTTCACAGAGCGGCGTCGTCTACGCTGTATGTGTGCAGATGGCTTTTGTATTAATGACCTCCGCGATGTAAAGTATGAAAAATACTTGAGCATGTGGTGACACAATTACCATTTAACTGTTTGTTGAAGACAAGGCAGATGTGTTAATTATTCAAAAATGTAAATTTTATTTGTTTTGTTTTCTATTGCTTGACCATGTACAAATACACATGTGTAGTGCTTTATTTTAAAGAAAACTTGTTTGAATCCTGGGCACGATTGCATGAAGCGATTGCATGTGCACAAAATGGGTACAGTATCTGTCAAAGACCAGTGCAGTATCCACACTTAATGTGACCAAATGTAGCCTATTAAGGAAAAAAATTAACCTGTGAAAATTTGAGCTTAATCAGTCATCAACAGAAAATGTTGGGGGAAAACCTTATTTATGTTTTATCTGAAATGTAGTATAACAATGAGTTCATGTAGGTCTCCTGAGATAAAAACTACTGTTTTACTCATTTTTTTAAAGCTATACAATTTCAGGGAAAATACATTTACTTCAAGTCAAATTTTCCACCATGACCATCTCTATACCATGTAAATTTTGTGCAAATCTGTAAACATTTATTTTTTAAAATCTTACCAATGTTGTGCACACCATTTAAAGGGAGGGTATAATGTACCTTTGGTAATTACTCAAAAAAAATTAATGACATTAAAAACTTACTTGGTAAAGAGCACTGGGGAGCTTTTGATATTAAAAAACATTGTTAGAAATGACCCCTAACATAGTTTTCAAGAAAGAGGTAATTTTTGACCCAACAAATATGAATCTGAGAAACTAGCCAGCCGGACCACTTGGAGTAAATTTTGATTGGTCATTAGGTGTTTAAACTGGCGTTTGGCCAGCGGACCACTGTTAAGGGAGAATGCTGCCTCTCCCACATACATGACATACATCACTACAGTAAGGGAAAATTGCCCAGTACCTGGTACACAGAAACCTAGGCAGACCCAGCGTTACCATGGGATCAACTTGGTAACCATGGCTGTGGTATTGTTCAGCAACGAGCAGTGGTGCAGAAACGTCGCAATTTAGTAAATTACCATGCTCTTCTATCATGCCTGTCTCTACTGTGTGGAGATGCTTACATTGTTAGACACATTATAAGGATTGCTTTTATTGAGGGTGAATCAAAGTATGGGAAATGGCAAGCCGGTTAGCTCACTTAGTGTTTTTAAGCCTTTCTGAACTGTAAATAGTGTGTCATATTATAGGTTGATAATTGAAGGTGAGCAAACAGCGCAAATAATACTGTTTATGTACCATTAGTTAAACGTGGTACATTCTTCATCACCAGATCATACAAATAGTACTTAGTACGTATGCATGACATGGCATGATGATACAGTACTGCATATCATCTGTACTTTAGTCATTTATAATCAATTTATTAAAATATATTTCTTAATAACATAATATGTCTACGCCAAGAAATGTAGCTCCTGAGGCTAATAAAGTAATCTGCTACACTAGACACAAATAATTTTCTTAAGTTGAAATAAAATGTTTTTAAAAAATTAATGAATTCATTGCTTTTGATTCTTTGTTTATGAAAATGTTTACGTTTATCTGTACTGCTCACAACAAGTACATAGTCTATTGTTATTGCAAGACTTCTAATTAAAAAAGTACAATGCATTTCATAGCGACAGTTAGGGCCTACATGTAGCTCAAACTATGAACAGAAAAATAAATTTAAAAAATGTACTTGTGTATAATACTTCAGTACACATCCAACAGCACAAGCACCGATAACAGGATGAATAAGATATGAGAAAAAAATGTTCAGTTTTACTTTAATGGGAGGAAAATCCCAAATACATGTACACTGTAGGAAAAACCCGTAGTCAGGTAGAGATTGAAAACCCAATCCATATAGCCCTGATCCAGGATTGGAACCTGTGTCCACAGAGGTGAAAGGGAGGAAAGAAACCTCAAAGCCAACCATGTCCCCAAAACAGGCCTGATACTTCAATTGCCTTCATGCCCTCAGTCATTACCTTGGTGACCCTTGAATTATGTTCCAGTAGAAATTCAAGTTTCCATCATAAAGGTGCCTGGTACCAAAGACAAACTGCCTCACCCATACAAAAGCAAAGCATTAGACCTCTTTAAAGTTAGAACAATAAAGAAAATCATGATCATTTCAAACATCAATCCATTAGCATTTCTACCATCCTTTTGGTTGGTAAGCATTTTGCAACAGCTATTTCTTTTTAGTATTTAAAATAATATTACAAAATGTTTATAAAAATTACTTCTTGTATTCTGTATTGCAGCAACATCTTCTTTTATTATTCTGCTGCCCTTTCTAATTAAATCTTTCAAGTAAGCTGACAACCTTTACCACTGTGTAACTCATCCAGCAGCATTCAACATGGAGTAATGTAACATGAATCCCTAAATTATCAACAGTTCTTTTATTATTATGCTTGTCTCTAGCTACAGGTTGGCCGGGCCAGACTCAGAATATTGTCTTACCTGAAATCCTGGGGCAGATCCCATGGGCTACGGAGCTCCCATGCCTTAGACATCGATGGAATACCAATGAGGTACAGTATTACATTCAGGTTAATGCATTCTTGTATCCATCTGTAACCAGGGATTGCCGACTACATGTACTACTGGTTTAAAGAGAAACGGCAATATTCAGATCTCAGAATTTGTATTCACAACATGAAATGTACTACCGATGCAGACCTTGGGAGGCTACGGAGTCCATGACCTCTGTTGCCCTAGTTTTGGCCTTGATGCCCCTTCAACAGTTTTCCAATGGAAGTGCCCTTTGCAAAATGAAAATGGCCATTCCCTCTCAAAGGCCTGCTGACATGGCATGTTTCTAGGCCATGACCTCTGTTGCCCTAGTCTTGGCCTTGATACCCCTTCAACAGTTTTCCAATGGAAGTGCCCTTTGCAAAATGAAAATGGCCTTTCCCTCTCAAAGGTGAAGTTCAAGGCCTTCCGACGTGGCATGTTTCTACAAAAATAGCAGTCGGCCAATCAAATCCTACAATCCAGTTTGCATGAATCATCAGAGGAACTTAATGCTTTTAGTAAATTAAGCATCATGAATATTCGGATTATAAAATCTCGTTTTCATTGCACTTTTAGACATGTTAGACTACTTTGTGAAGTTTGGTTCTGAGGAGGGCAAAAAGCTTTCAATAGTTTAACTAAACTAGTTAGGCCTGGAATTTTATCTCTGAGAGGGCAAGGTTACTTCATTTTGCAATTGGCACTCCCATTGTAAATCTTTTGAAGGGGCACCAAGGTCAAGACCTCGGCAACGGAAACCATGGCCTCCGTGTAATTCCAGGCATGAGCAGTTTATAGTTTACCTTGTACTTGAAATGAAGAATTGGAATCTACTGGAAATAAAACACAAACTGGGAACAATGCAGCTTTAATGTCTGCTCTGTTCATGTTGTTTGAACTGAGTTATTTTGCTGGGTTTGAATTGTTCAACCTTCAGTGGTTTATAGAATCACAATCCTTGAGTTTTCGTGTCAGAGCACATCCAAAACAAACAAGACCAATTCTAATAAAAATACTGTACATGTAGGTGCGCTTGATTTAAGAAAACAGCATTTTGCCATGCAGGCAACAATTTTTATTTAGGCATGAGTGTGGTCTATAGATTTTCAGAAGAGAAAGGCGTTTAAGTGAAAAGAATATTTTTGATAATGCGTGTAGTTGTTATCGCTTATTGTTTGTTTGTACACTGTACGTGTATTTTGCCGATTAAAAATTCGTATTTGGGTAATTCATTGATTTATCAAATTTTTTAGTAAAACCAGATTTTGAGATGCAGCAAGTATACCCATTTATTTAAAAATGTAGATCTACATGTGTATCAATCAGGGATAACAAATATTACAGTAATCTAGTGGTCTGCTCTAGAATACAGGGGTCTTGGGTTCAAATCCCACCCGTATAGCCTGTGTTTGGGGTTTTTTCCACAGGACTCGTAAACTAAAGAGTACATGTATGCAGGGCTTATCACATCAGTGTAAGGACACAAAAATGAGAAGGCCGTTTCTTGTTCAAGATTTACATAATTCTGAGATTTTTAAGCATGATACAGGCATGGAATTTCATCTTTGAGAGGGCAAGGCCATTTTCAGTTTGCAAAGGGCAGTTCCATTGTAAATCATGAAGACTATGGGAAACCAAGGCCAAGACCAGGGCGACAGAGTCAATTGCGTCCATACCTCTGATCATTGCCTTAGTGCCCCTTGATATTTACTATTCGCTCTTAGATTTAGAGTGCCCTTTATTAATGACAAACTACCTTGTCTAAAAACAAAGTACATGTATGGTGTATCAGGCCTGGATTTTACCCGGTTCATTTGCCGTCTCCTTATAATTTCACAGTCTCGTATTTTTAAGATGAATGATGAATGTGAAATGAGTAGTTGAACGTTCCATAGCATGCATCATCACCCAAGCAACACTATAATTATTCAGATGAAACCTTTAAAGGTCTGACTGCTAAAGTGTATTTGCATATTATAGCCTTGTCACACACGGCAATTTCTTTGCAAAGAGGCAAGCAACTGCGCTGCAAGCAAAAAAGAACACTTTGGTGGCACCTTTTTTTTCTAACAGTGTTACCACCCTCAAGGAGATTGTGTGAAAAGGGAAAGCTGAATGGTTACAAATTCTTTCTTCATGAGTGCCTGGAACTGGCTGCCTGTAAATTGCCTCAAGTGGATTGGCCTTTTAAAGAGTTCATAAGTTGGTTTGAGAATACATTTCTAGACTTTAATAAACAAATAGAACAAGAGCGTGTCTGTGGGTTAAACAGAAACCAAAAAAAATCAAGATCACACAAACCCTCTGTTTTATAGTAATTGTGATGATTTCTTTATAGTTTATTTTTACATTTTGCCATGTCAACAAAACTCAATTAAAAAAAACAATTAAAAACACCCTCCCCCCAACCCTGAAACAAAATGGACGCTCAACAATTTTTTATTTTATGTGGCCTTATTTTTGGTGTACTCGGTGGTATTTTCAAATTGTGCGCATTGTAGCTGAATCTACACAGTATGATGTGCCAAGAAACTGTACATGTGTGCATCATGTACAAAATCTCTCCCTGTATCAATGCGCTCCATTTAAGTCCAGGCAATTTAGTCCTGAGAACCTCAATCCAATTATGTGTGTGTAACAAAATTGACCTACATGCACAATGTATCTGTATAAACCAAGCAGAAAAGCCTCCGTACATGTACAGCTCTGCTGACAACTTAAACATTTACAAGCATTTTACATACGTTGAAATTAATTTGGGGACACCATCTGTGTGAGGAGGATTCCTGGATCCATCAGTGAGATGAGAAACACCCTAGGCTGATCACAACACCTGGCAAAGTATCCAGGGCATGGGGACGATGTTGGGCTGTAAGACTACTTAAAAATGCAGTCTGGGTAGAAATGTACCGCTGAGGCTTCCTAACATGCAGAGACGTGTAGAACATATGGTACAGGGGACATCATATTTCAACCATTCCAAAAGATGTATGTCACTGAACGCTAGAAATAAAATGCAGGCTTCAAGTACTTTTATCATGTGAAATTGACAACCCCTAAGTCTGAATAAATGCATTGGAAATGAGATGAATGTAAAGCCATCGGCATGTTCAATCGTCCTTCTATAAAACCTGCAATATTTCCTGCAGTGAATCCTACTGTATTTTATAGCTGAAGTACCTCCAACACCAAGGATATCTGTAATGCTCCACTCGGAAAGTTCATTTGCCGCTCGTTAGCGAAATTCCACTTGGGCTAATGAAAGGAAAACACGCTGTTAACGTCCCTGATGGATACACGGCGAGTCTTACGCCAGCCGCGTCGACAACATCAACCAAGATGCCATTAATTCCATCCATAATTATCAGTCGCGATCATCTTCCATTACCATGGCACCAGTAGGGGGCCAATTTCTCACCCGTCGCCGAGCGCCAGCAAGCAAAACTTTCCACTTCAAATGAAAATTGCTCAGCATTTTATATTCCTTTGCTGAGTTGAGTGAATGAATTTCTATACATGTACCTATGATTACGAAGGTCATGTTTTTAGTGTGTCAAGCATCTTTTCTAACACAGAAAGAGTTTGTTTGGTTTATTCATATTGCCAAGCCCATATAGAATTCAATGTCGGTTGACAACTTCAATGTAGACTTCTTGGCTGCAGTTGAGTAAATTATTCCAACTTGACTTTGTCTGTAAGCTACAAGACACTCTTGTTGAAATGTTTAACATGACCTTGGTAGTCATATTTCTAAATGGAATCTTGTACAACCTGATGTAGATATCATTGTGTAAATATATGTGAATATTTGTTAACTTCAGTAGCAGTATGTACACTGCTAATACGCATCTTCAATACTTGCGGAGCAAAAATGAAGATAATTCTTTTAAAGTTGATCATAACACGGTCTGTGTTTCTGGAGGCTACAGTGATCGTTGGCTCCATTTCCCTGTCTTTACCTTGATCAGTGATCCTCCCTTAACACTGTCTCCCTTAGACTCTCTGATGGAACTACCTTTTCTTTCTTCTTGGAAAATAATGCCAAGTTAATAGCTTCAGCCGACAAGTTCTTTATGTTATTGCAGCCAATGGCTGTAGCCTTAGCCTTAGCTGTAGCCATAGCCCAATGTGGCTTGATTCGACATGGCTTAACCTTACCTCTAGAATGAAAGTTTAGGCCTGACATGTATACTGATCAAGTGACTATCACTTGTCTCTCATTATCTTGCAAGCTCCTTGGTGTAGTGGTTAGACTTTCTTTTTAGAATGGTGGGGGTTATGGGTTGAAACCAAACCAAGTGTCTGAAGATATTTTACAAAGGTTTCGGAGTACATGATAAGGATGAATCAAGAATAATGAACACTGCTCTTTGGTTCGTAATTGTATAACTACTCGTTTTATTCGACCGTGTTACATGACTAACCATGGCATGTTTTTTGAACACTGTAGACAATGTTTACATTGCACAGGGTACATGAAGCAATATGCCATGATATTTTCTTCCCAAACACCAAAGAAAACAAAATTACATGTAATCAAACGAGGTGAAGGTTTTTGTTGCGGACGCTGTTTCATTCCAATATCATGATAAAAAGATCAGTGAACGCATTCCCCCTTTTTCAAACTCTCAAACGAATTTCAAAACGAAAAATATATTAGGTCATTGGGTTTTAAACATAAATTACATCTACTGTAGGAAACTCTTGTTTGATTTCTACATTGGGTTAAAGGAGCTATGATTTTTATTTAAGCTGCTGTAAAGCCAAGCTCATTAAGGCCAAAACCATTTGAAACCTTAAACCCAGATTTACTGGAAACTCTTGAATGTATTGAAGTGATGTGCAGCGTTGTTAATAGAGGGTACATGTACAGTAGAGGCAATGCTTAGATGCTCGAATCAGTAGCTGTCCCTTTGGTAATATGACACAGTGGTGGCTGTCATCTAATATTAGCTCATATCGCTAAAGGTGTGGTTGAGTTCAACGCACCAACATTGTTAGAGTAATCAGAGGGAAGTGGCGTGTTTAAGATACAACAGTTACCCAGGGACCCATGTCTGTTTCTCAGAAGCCTGGCCTAATAAGATGCAACCCAGGGTGCCCAAAACTTTGTCTGTTTCTCAGAACCATTTGTTACTGGCTTGATACTTCATTCTCTGGGAGGGCATTTACTAAGGTCTTTGTTCTATGGTGAAGGCTCCTCGATGAAGGAAATAGACATTTCAAAGGAGCATTTTAAGAAGTACCGAGGCAATGACCAGGGGGCATCAAGTCATTGACCAGGGTCATCGAGGCAATTGTCTCCACTGCCTCTGTGAAGTATCATGCCTGATGTTTGCGTGACGACTTGATAGAAAGAAAAAAAATTAAAGCAGGATTTAGAAAAAATCAACCCAAAAATCTTGTACAACATGTACAAAATGTACAAGGACACGCCAGACCATGCAATCAATATTCCTTTAGCAGAAATCAACCATGATTTTTTAAAGTTTTGTATGGAACCACAAACCGTGCAACATTTGCTGAAAGCTGCCCTCAAATGGAGCAACCAAGCATTTTTTTGTAGTTAAAGACCTCGCAATTTTTAATGATAATGCGCAGTGCATTCGCTGAACCGTGTTTATGTACACGTACTTGTAGCTTGTGTCTTGACAAAATAAGAAGAAGAGTTGTACACTAAGTATTCTCAATGAAGGATTTCATAGTTGATGAAGGAAGGGCGCTTTTTCTTTGGGACAGGCCTGGATTTACAAGGAGACCACGGAGGCCATGGCCTCTGCTTCCCCTGATCTTAGCCTTGGTGCACCTTCAAAAGTTTCCCATAGACTTTAAGATTTTCCAATGGAAGTACCCTTTGCAAAATGAAAATGGCCTTGCCCTCTCAAAGACTAAATTCCAGGCCTGTTGGGAAGGACTCATCAACCCAATGTATAGAAATATCTGCTTTGAGTTAATTACTTTCAAAGTTACCATGGCTACAAGGACACAACTGAGCACAGCAAGCCGTGAGAATGCTGCCGGGGATGACATTATAAATTTTGTCATATCATGAGTGTAAGAAATTAATACTTAAATTGTCTCAAATTAATTGTTATGAGGGTTGCCAAGTAACGTGCAGCATGGGGTTTTTTTCTGATTGAGTAGACGTTATTAAGAAGCAATAACCAATGTGACCTGGATGTAGCCTGACAGTTTATTCTCCACCGTGTTGATACTTCGCCGTGGTAACCGTCGGGATGTATTGACAGCTTTTTCTTGCTCCAATAACCTCATTCCCATAGCGGCTTGGGCAATTATCCTCCTCACGGCGGCGTGAGATGTCCAACTAGCAGATGGGACATGGCCTTGATTCTACGCCTGCTAGATCCCCAACTAGGCTTTGGTCAGGATGAGTGGAACTCATATTTCACACATTTTTATTAACCGTAGCTACTACATGTCCATGCAACATGGTTCCAATTTAGTTTGTACATTTAGATGATATTGAAGGGGAATGAATGCCCAAGTGATTCCTTGCTCACTCAATGTTATGTTTAGGGATTAATTGCAACAGCTGTTTTTTTGTTTTTCTTGGAGATGAACAATTGTAATGCACTAAGGACTGTGAATTAGGAACCATACAGTATGTGGGTATCTTGTGTGTTCAAACGACATGTGTACGAAATGAAACTTGCATTTTTATGCATTTGTGTTGAAACATATTGTGTATGATACATGTACAATGGCTTTGAACATAGTTTGTACATTTCCGTGTGATCCCTGGCAGCTGATGGTTGTACGGCGTCTGACTGGCGCCCTGAACAAAGATATTGACAAAATAGGGAGACCGCCATTATACATGTTCAATGTTGGGCTAAATATAGCTCAGTTGGTAGAGCGCCGGCATGTTAAACTGGAGGTTGTTGGTTCAAATCCCACTCGAGTCAATTTTTCTTTGTTCAACCCCAAATTATTTTAAAATGTACCCAGTCAGTTTCCCATGTGGTTTATAACTTGATATTTTAGTTTGTACACGTATTATGATGTATAATGTATAGTAGTTAATATCCTGTATGTGTGATGTGTAATAAATGCATCATGGATTAGGAATATTAATTAGTTTAACCTCACACCGATGTGAGATAAACACTGAACAATGCTTTCCGGTCCTTTTATTATGTCTTTTGAATTTGTTGCGCTAATTCATGTAATTACAGGTTTGAAGATTTAAACTAGCTTCTCGTCTGGACACTTGGCATTCTGGGTAGTCTAGTGGTTATTAGACATCTGCCCTAGAATGCTGGGATCAGGGTTCAAATCCCATTCTTGTAGCCTGAGGATTTTTCCCCACAGAACTTGAAAAGCACTTTGTATACATTTCATTTTCGTTTTGTGTTTTAATTCTGATTGTGAATCCAAGGATTCTCAGAAAAGTGAACTTAATCACTATTTACTAGCCACTATACGAGAGAAGAAGGAAGTTTCAGTTTTAGATGTGGGAAGAAAAACCCACAGATTCATTCCAAGGAAAACCCATGCAATCAGTTAGGGACTGAAAACCCAATCCACATGGTGCCCCCAGTGGGATTCGAACCGGGGTCCTTGAGGTGGAAGGCAAGGAAAGATACCACTATACCAACCTGACTGCCTTATACAGTACTTAAATCACACATCGGTGTAATAGTAAAACTAAAACCATACTTAAGATATGTACATTTACCGTTTACAAGGAACAGAGGAAACTTGTGCCTTTAGACTGCAAGTGTACATTGTACATAATGTACACGATGTAATGGTACATGTATGTAGACTGCATACATACATGTAGTACCTGCACTTCTGTACATTTTTCTGTGCAATATTCAACTTGATACACATGTTTACCAGATGTGGCAAGTTCACCTTCTCAACTCAATTCTATCAAATTCTTCAATCAGACACTTCCATCCACAATCCAGAGCAAACAACCTAAGGACATTTGTCACATTTTTTTCTCACCACATTTAAAAAAAAAATCCCTCTCTCGCATGTTTCAAGAAAACATTTGAGCTGACGAAAGAACGAACACACAGAAACATGACCTCTAAGTATTTGCCAAGGCTCCGTATTTGCTAGAACGGTCAGCACAAATTTGAGCGCTTCATGTACACTTGATTTGTTTTGATTGATAAGGTCGTGTGAAAGCGACATTTGCAATCCACGGTAGTGCAGTAGGCAGAGCGAGACAGATTTGTCAACTGAGTAACTTTACAAATGTACCGTTTCCTGAAATTGAAGATACGGAAAGAGAGAAGGTGACGGGTGTGCTCTGAATTCTAAGATGTTCGTTTCTTTCTTGACCATTCTTGAGATGTTAAAGTTGGCTCTGAGAATGGGCAATGAGCTCCTTAAGAAGCTTGGCTTCTTTACTCTTTCAATTGATCCCTCTCTTGGCTTGAAGAATTTTCTGATGAAGAAAATACTAGGTCATTTTTTGCTCTATCTGCTATTGGCAACAGTCTCAGAATAACAAGAAGGCCATGGTCTCTGTTGCCCCGGTCTTGGCCTTGTTGCCCATTTAAAAGCTTCCCATAGACTTTAAGATTTTCCAATGAATTGAAAGTGCCCTTTGCAAAATGAAATAGTCTTGCCCTCTTAAAGATGAAATTCCAGGCCTGAGACAACTAAACTTAGCAAGTTTCTCTGGGATTTGTTTTCTTCTTCTTTTCTTGTTGACAATGTTACAAACTCGGGCCTGATATTTTTCTCAAGGCAAATTTTCATCAGCACTTTCTTTTCAAGGGGCACCAAGGCAATGGACAGAGGGCAGGGGGAAGGCCATTACCTGTGTCACTTCCATCAAGTAACAGTCCTGCAAACTGTACACAGAAATTGGAAACGGGTATTTTTACAAACGTGACTTCTTATACAGTGGCCAAATATTTCAATATGTTTGGGTTTTGTTATTTGTTTTATTGCATATTCTCTTTTCTAGAGAAAGCTTTTTCAACTTCATAAAAATTTATGAAATTTCATATTTTTGCTTTAAATTGTCTTTCATACTTTACATGTATACAGTATGTACAAATTATGTAGATTGACTTCTAAATTAAACAGGAAGTCAGGCTACCATTCAAAGTTATTATTATTGTTGTGATCAAATTCTCAATCCGGTCCTTTCTTAATCTACCAACCAAGGATGTAACTGAAGGCATCTATGGGTAAATAATCCGCCCAACAATTATCATCATCCTTCCGTTGGACTATACGCACATCTCTTTTGGTAACGTCCCAGCGTTTCAATCACAGTCGGATAAACATCAAAGAGGAGTGTTGGCTTTACAGTCAAAATCAATTTGGGTATTAAGATAAAACTTTGGCTGTGTTTATATCAAAGAGAGAGGTCGGTAAACAATAATTCCGTCCCCCTAGATGTGGGTAATTGGATTCACGGATTTTAACCAGATTGTAAAAAGAGTCGTCCAATTCTCATGTGTGACTTCGTAAATAGATAGTCTAAATTGCTTGGTTATTATGAATGCTGCAGCAAAGTAAAGCAGCACCACCAGTAATAATAATGAATAAAGTAGGCATTTATTAGGAACTTTTAAATATTGTATCAAAGCTCCTTGTGCTATTATTTCCCCTGTTCGAAGCATCCCTGAACCGTCTCAATCCTTTGGAGTATGCAGCACCGGCAGCCAAGTTGGCACACAGGTTGCTAACAATTCACGCCAATCTCTACCCTCACAGGTTCCCATTCACTCCTGGGTGATGAGATGCAATTATAGTTCAATTGTAAGTGTCTTACCCAAGAACACAAGTGTCCCGTCTGGGATTAGAACCCACATGCTGATGACTCAGTCATCAGAATTTGAGTTTGATGCACTAGACCTCTCGGCCACGACACGCTAAGTAACCCAGACAGTCAGACTGAAATCCAAAACATGTTTTTCCCATCAAGAAATCATCTTTATCCCTTTATCCTCTGTAATGGATGTTTGATTTCCACACTACTGAATGACTTAACGGTCTAGTTCATGAAGTATCAAACTGAAAGCCATGAGTATGATTGGAAAAAATGAATACTGTTCGATCTGAAAGCTTACTTAATTGCAACCTTGATATCAGAACCAATTTCCTGAGACTGAGACTTAACTGAGATGTGATTGTCGTAAAAACATGACTGCCTATTCTGGTGAGATATCCACAGGTTGGTTATATGAGGCACACGGTCATGTTTATCAAGCCAATTGCTTGTTAGGTTTTAAATAATGTCTGGTGCAGTGACTTTGATTGGTCACAAGTAAATATTGTTTAGCGATGTGCAACTCCGGCTGAAATGGAATATGCACTGGATGCCATTGTAGTAATCAGTGCAGACAATGAGCATTGCTATCAATGATAACAAAACATTTGCTTATTGAAATGGCGCCCTTGCTGTACTTCACGTTCTAACAATAGATAGAGCTCCAGTTGCCCATATTTCGCCTTGCGACGCAATGATCTTTGGTCACAAGAGAACACTTAAATTGAAGTCCCAAGACTTATGACTGTTATTTTTGTTGTATATTTTTGTTATTTGATATCCAACAGTGGATATCCACCATTTACAGGTATCATTTAAACAACTATGTTGCTATGTCACATGGTTTAGGGCAAGCATTTTGATTGCAATCTCTAGATGGGTAATTCTTGAAACCATTGTACAATACACATTCATTCTGACATGCCGATACTTTATACTGGCATGTTTGGTGAGGGCAAGGCAGTCTTCCTCTATGAGCGATTGTTTTACTCTTACCGGAATACTTCAAGGGGCACCAAGGCAATGACCAGGGGCATGGAGGCAATTGCAGTAGTCCTGATTTGAAAATATGCATTATCAATCAATTTAAAAATGTTGTTTTCCACTTAATCAAATGGGGTTGTTTGCTTGAGAAGCAGAAACAAGAACCTTCTCAACTGATGAAAGAAGACATTGTGTTATCACTGGTCCAAGTATTTTGCAGCAATCTGGAAACTATTCTAGAATCGTAGTTTTAAACCCTTACCCAAATGTTGTAAATTCTTACATGTGTGTGATAACATTGATCTTTTCAACTGCAGATTGTGAAAGTGATAAATAATCTGCAGTGAACAGATTCCCTTGTATACAACATGTCTCAGCTCACAGCTGCTACTCAAAAAGCATCATTTGCTGTGCAATGGGGACACAATGTGTTTAGTCTAAATGTATTGTCAGAACTATAAATATTCCCAGAACTACAGTATTGATTTGGAAATAGGCATTGATAGATGCTTCTCATCATAAAGCAATGAAAAGACGAACCCAAAGTCCCCCAACAATATTGTTGTATTCAGATTTCCATTTTCTTCATTTCCTTCTCATTTTTAGAGTTACAAAAGTGAACTCCTCAAACAAAGAAAGTGAAATTATATTGTACTTCACTGACTTACATCAGTAATGTGAAACTACTTCCTTACATTATATTAGGCATGTTGTAATTTCTGTTGATTTATAAGTGAACTTCTAAACTGTAGATCTACATGTATACAATACTACTGCAATGACTGATACCAACAAATAGTACTAAGAAGCAGGGCCCAATTTCATAGAGCTGCTTAAGCAGAAAATATTGCTTAAAAAAATTCTGCTAAGCAACAATCAGCAGGATACCAGTCACAGATGCTTCATGGGAAATGGTATTTTAGCTGGTAACCTTTTTCTGGTAAGCATAAATTTGTTGTGCTTAGCTAGTTTTTGCTTAAGCAGCTCTATGAAATTGGGCCCAGGTCTTGTGCTTTAGAAGCTTTTTTTGTAAAGTAGCCCACTGAGCTAGTAAACTGTGCGTTTCACCCCCAAGAAGTTTTAGTTGCCCAGATTTTAAACATGTACTGTCACAAATGTATTTTCGGATGCATGCTATGTATTAATGGTAGCTATCACACCCAGTTTAAAATGGTCGAAGGAAGTTACATTCACACACTCAAAAATAAATAAACACATTTTTTAAATTTATTATTTCTATCTGAAAAGGAGGAAATATGAGCATTTTAAACAAGTATGTTGCACTGTTTTTAGTTGCCTACAGAGCAAGTTGAAAGGTGGTGTTTACTAGCCCGTAGCAGTTTTTACTGAGGTGGAGCCCTGAGAAGGTATTTTATCAATGACATACTACTAACTTCTTCCCAGATGATGTTCACATTCCTGAAAGATAACCCTGTCTTTATTTCAATGAGCTTGATGAAAAATGATAACCTCACATCCGTTATCGGCGAAGAATTCACCGCCGGTGAGATCAAACTTTTCATAATACTACGGAAGCGACGCGACATAATCAAGACCATATGTCGTTGGTCATAAAATAAAACAAAACACCCTTAATGATTAACACATACTCTTAAGATATCTTGTTTCATTTCCCTCGTTTGTCTTGTCTTGAGTCATGTCCGTTCCGTCATTCTTCTTCAACAACATGAATCTGTTGGCTAGTCATTCTAAACACTACATGTACATGTAGGTAGTTTATAATAAACACCAAGCAGAGAAATATGTTGACCATTGGCCAGTGTCAATGTACTCTTGGTGTTTAGCAAATCAATCAACTAGAAATAATCTAAATTTGATGTCATGATTGAACATTAGTTGGGGCATTATTGTTTCTTTGTTGTCATTCTAATTTCAGAGAGCATCATTCCCGCTTGTACAAAGCGACGATAAAATGTACATAAAATTAGCAGGACAAGTTCTTTAGCAGGACAAGGTCTTTTGGAACTAATCAGATTAAGTTCTCATCAGAACTAAATCCTACCCAGAGAAACTGGAGATAAACATACATATGAAGGGTTACAGTAAACTGGAAACCATGTCAATAATCCACTGTGAAATACCTCAAAACGTACTACAAGAGTTGTATTTTTCCCCAAAAAATATTTGCATTTTACAATGTATACAAAAATATTGGCAATTTCCAAAAATATTTCCAATGGAGTCCCCTGTCAGAGATGGTTACTTCACACAATTTCACAGTAAATTGAACTTGCAGATTGCAAAACTTTGAAGATGCAAGTCTTATAAATGTTTGATTTTGTTATAAATTACTTGATATCATAACAAGCTTTGTATTGACTTGAAGCAGAAGGACCTTGAGTCGTCCAGTCATGCCATCTTGGAACTAACACCTTCTAGTCTAGTGTGTGTGTTTGATCAACAACTGGCAGATGTACATGGAGGTATTACATTAAATATACAATACAGAGCCAGCTGATTTCTTGAATCCAGTCCTTGAATGTCTCATGAGCAGGTGGATTCAAATTAGGTAATGCATCTTGCTTACTGAATACATCTAATAAAGATAAATTGCAATCGTATTGGTCTTACAGTGGAGAAGAATGAACTGTAACAATTCCTACTGGTGTATAGTATGCATTTATAGATTAAAACTCTCAGGAGTTTATGTAGACGTTTCCAGTCTGCAGCTCTTCTGCCTACCCCCAGCTCCCATCAGTTACAGTCTATACCATGTCCTTTTTCCTGAAGACGATCAGAGCATGCTGATCTGTGCCTCTAGGATATGAAATAAAATCCTATTAATTATTTCCAAGTATAAGTAGTTTATAACTGTTTCATATTTTGCTATATTTTGAATGATACAATATTTAGTCTGCAGGTTGCACCTTTAAGTTTGCTTGAGGTTTTGTGGCAGATAACGTATCCCAGAAGGGGGCCAATTTTATTCACATTCGGACCCCAGTTGCATATTTGTTGTATTTTGCATACATGCAGGACATGTAGTGTGCAGGTTGCACCTTTAAGTTTGCCAAAAGTTTTGTGGCAGTTTAATGTAACCAATAGAGGGCGCTAATTTTATTCAAATTTAAACCCCAGAGAGGGCAGCATTTAAGGTGGGGTCATGAAGGAATGTTGGTATTTACTTTGATTGTCCTTAGGAATGGGTTTCTTTTGTATCAAACATTTTTCTGGTTGGGTTCTTCAGTTGTTTGATACATGTAGATACAGATACAGATCAGTCTTGGATAGGAGTTCGATCAGAGCAGTCCGTCTTTATTCTTGATTTTAAGGCTGATGAAATTAAGCAGACTTAGAATATGTTGTAAAAGTTTTTCTTATCGTGAGTGGACCTGAAAGAAACTGCCTGGAGCCAGTTCTTGTCCTGTTGGGACCAATTAGAACTGTCCTGTTTGGTCAAACATCAACCACCAAAATTCTGCAGGGATTACTCTGCAAAAAAACAGGGTAAGTGGAAGACCAGACAGATCAACCGTCAGTCCTAACCCTATCTGGTAGGGCTGGGTAGAGCAGAAAATAAAGAGGCATCCAACCTGTTCAGCTGGTATGGAGAGTATGTATACCTCAATCCTAAAAGCTCCAGCAAGATCAAGCAGAATACAGCGACTGCAAAATAAATGTACAAAGCTTCACAAATTGGACAGGAGGTTGGCAAGTACAAGACAGCACAAAGATTATAACTCTATGACATGTGGTATGACTTTTTAAATAATGAACTTTGAATTAATGTAATTTGAGGCCTGATGTTGAATGCTTTGGGTCTCTCTGACACATCATTACATGAATGGTTAAAAACACGGCAAAATTAGCGCACTGCACCTCGCAAAAGTTTTGGAGTTTTTCACCACACAGGGTTTATGACTTGGAATTGTGTGGGTAAAATCCATTGTATTAACGTGGGGCAAAAAATGTTTTGGGGCCCACAAATGTAATGCGAACTCGGTGCAATCCCCCACAAATTGCAGAGCACAGTGTTTTAGCAATAGTGTAAGATTTACCAATAAATTGTTAGTTATTGTGGAAATACTTTGTACTTTGATTAGTTTTAATGGCCTGGAATAACTCTTCTTAATTTTGAAAAGTTGTGTTTTTTTTACCATTCAAAATGGAGCCATGTGATTAGTTTACATGTTAAAACTAAGTCAAGCCATAAAAATGTCATGGTTTATGAATTGTCTCTTCAAGTTATAATGCACAATATGCTGGTCAGAAATTTCATGTGTTAAGTCAGTGGGTTTAAGGCAGAAATAAAGAAGTTTTTTTATTTTATAATCTCGACAGAACCAATAGCTGTTCTGACTAACAGGTGTCATAAGCAGGACTCGAACCAACTCTCTGCTGATCAGAACACAAGAGCTTGAGTCTGGTGCATCAGACCACTCAGCTATGACACATCTTGTACAAATGTACCATACATGCCCTACATGTACTACATGTGTACTTCAAGATGTGAGCTAGATGCCCAACCCATAACCATGATTGATATGAAATCTTGTTACAATGTAGGAAGATATTTTCTTGTGACATTATTACAAGCAGACCTTGACTGGTGTAAGAAGGTTAACTGGATTTACCTCACACAGAGCAGATGCTTCTTAGAAATCTCATCATCCCGAGAAAATGAAGTAGTTGAATAATACAAGGTTATTAAAGGGATGGCAGCAGGAGATGTACCAGGTGATTTCCCAGTAATTACATCTTTCTGAGCATGCACACACTTGCAAGATCAATAGTTTTACCTACTAATGAAAAAGCTGACGGACTAGTAAAATTACAAGAGGTCCTGCTAGCTAGTCACTAAAAAACTAAAGGAAACCTAGGAATACTAAACTTCACACTTGAATGCATTGGCTCAATAATCATGCTTTGAAAATCTGGGCTATTTTTGATGATATAAACGTCTCCAATTAACATCTGACTTGAGGATAATTGAGAATTACTTTTCAATCCCAACCCGTCTTGACGCCTCTTCAGGATTTATAAATCAAATCCATCTCATTCCTATCAGCGCAGATTTCACTATTTTCAATGAACGCATTAATAACACTATCGATGTTCTCGCTCGCTGTGCAGCGTGAACAAAGTAAACGGTATCTCCTTTCCACCCACTCTCTGTAAAATGAAATATTACCCAGCGTAACGAGATCCCCCCTACTGGGAAATCCAGGACCCTTCTGTGACAACAACGGACGAAGATGGGTCAGCAACTTGAGAGGAGACTAGATTGACACTGGCACTGTACCAGTTACTTTGACAACATAAAGCAACTTGAAGAGAGACTATAGATTAATGTTGGCACAGTATTCATGACTCAAACAAAACATCTTGAAACTTGAGAAGAGTCTAGATTAACACTAATGGTACCAAGTGACTTGACAACATTTGCCAACTTGAAAAGAGACTAGAAAATGCTGGATTTTGCCCTGTCGAAGGACATTTACTTAGAAACACTATGAGCTAAATGTTTGTAATGTGTGATGTGAAAAGCATTGCATTGTGTGGTACTTTACAAGTTCTTCTCAAGTTATCTCAAGTTACTCTGTGTACACAAAACATTTACTGGTATGTTTATGCATTGACTTTTTACCTCCATGAGTTGCATACATCATGCTCATGTTATTTATTAAGCAAAGCATGTCAGTTGGCTTTGAGCCAACCTGTCAAATCTTGTAAGCTCAAAACAAAAAATAGACTAAAAAATATAAAAACACAATCCCCATATCTTTTTATACTACATGTAGATGATGAAACAATCCTCATTTATTTGATTGAGTCAAAATTTAATAGATTTCATTGAAATTGGTTACCTTGCAATAAATTCCATCATAGTAATGAGCATCAGTTTACGATTGACAATTTCTCACTCTAGTTTTCCTGATCGACCTCATTTAAAGAATTTGCATGACTGATTCAAACATCCTCCGGAGATTTTACCTCGGCTGTGTAAACCATTCCGAAAATCTCATCACTTCATTCTGAGAATGTTGAAATTTGCTATGGATTTGATTGTACTTGACATGTTGACTTGGTGGAAGAGAAAGTTCTGCAGCAATCCAAGCTCATAATGTAATAAACTCTAGTATACTCGGGGTTCTCCCCAGGTTTTTTCAAAACTGTGGGGCATTCTGGGCCAAAATTGTTGATGTTTGGCCGAAGCGCACTGAATTGAAACAAGGTCTTCGGAATGTTTTCTACTTGGTGTTTTTCTTGGTTTTCAAAGCCCTACTGTGCAGTTTCGAGCATTTTGTATGCTTTTCTTTTCATGTTTTTTGTAAAACTACTGCGTATCGGTCGTTTTGTTTGCCTATTGGCCGAAATTCTTGCGTATCGGCACGCAATTCTTGCGTGTCGGCCCGATACGCCAGCTTGTGCATCGGCCCGATGCACTAGCTTGTGCATGGGGAGAACCCTGATTCTTGCTGGTACCTTTTTGTTCATGTACACCTGGCAGCTCAGCCAAACAGGTGTAGTTAAACGAAATGTATAGCGATTAAAATGTCCTTTTGCCTGCATGTTTAAAAATATGTTTTAAAGGTAGGCTCATTGTTTGATTGTTGTCAACGTAATACTGATTTATAGGCGAAATTATCAAGAAAGATACAATAAAAGTCAACTGTTATTGTTTCAGTTGAATACAGTGCCTGCTTATTGAGAAAACAGCACAAAACTGTCAGTTTTTTTCATAATGAACATCAAATCCATCACGTTTAACAAGGTGACAGTGGGTACCAACCGCATATCTGGCCTTAATGAGGGCAGCGTTCAATGGACACCACATAAATTTCCATAAATCGCCAGCAGGGGATCTTTGGAGTTTCAATTTGTCCACATACTTTTTTTGATTTTTGATCAAAAATGATTTTTCAGACAAAATAATTTTGCAGGATGCTTACTACCATTACCATCTTTATAACAAGTAGACCTTTGGATAAAAATTGCAATTTCTTTTTTTGGGGTCATTACCAAAGTATGAACCTACCTTTATCTTTGTATTTTTAATTTATTTAGTAAACCTTATAGAAATTTCAGATTTTTGTTTGAATTTAGACCCTTTTTTATGTCTGCCTGGTGAAAAATTGCTGTTGTTTTCTTTAGATATAAATAAGTATATCGTGCTCTTTGATCTACATCTCTAGTGCTGGGGTTACTGTTCCCAAAAGCTTCTTGAAATCTATAACTCCAGGGGCCACTAAAAGGTGGGAATGCCATTATTTAAACATTCATCCTAACTTTTGTAGCTTAGTTTCAGACCTTTTTCGTCGGCAATGACTTTCACCCCCTGCTAATGAAAGAAATTTTCATTTTGACTTGAGCAAGAAGATTTAAGTAAGTAATTTGAATACTGTCCAGACTTGTCTTGAATCAGTGAAGTCAAAAAATCAATGATTGTGAAGTGATAGGATTTGTTTTTGAGCTTGGTCATGTTCTTGGTGAACAATCCAACCTGTGAAGAATCTGATTCAGCAGATTCAGCAACTGGGGTTAAATTACCATCTTCTTGAGCTGCTTAGGACTGTCTTGAGTCGGTGTTTTGACGTCCCACGTCTGAAACAGATTGATTACTCTACCTCCGACACATAATCTTCATCTTCCGTTGTGTAGAATTCTTCATGGTTTTGCATTGAAATGCTGTAGTGTGGAGCTACGGATGTGCCCCTAGGCAGCCTGTGCATGGAAACTTGTTGTGTTGACAAGTAGTAGATGCTTAAATCTAGAGAGGGACTTGTACAGGGTGCAGGACTGCCAATTCCTTCTTGATGCCTACCCAGGGAATGTAAAAGTGTACATATGGAATTCCAACTCTCTACTTACATTACACCTTTAAGTTTTATTATGCACTCGCAAGTACAAGTACATGTAAACTAATACTGTTTATTTGTCATTCTTGTTGATCCATTTATTCTGTTGATGTCAGCTAGGCCTATATGCCAGACACTCCATGTATGGCATCACAATATTACCAATTAGTAAACAGCGCCCAGATCAGAATATATTCACTACTTGCATACAATTGTAGAACTACTGTAATTATATTTTAATTGGGCTACAATTAGCACTTGCAGCCAATGCCTTAACTTCTTGCATAAAACCTACCTCGCCTGCAGCAGCATTTATAAAGTAATCATATTGGTGAGTTTCTTTGACCAATTAGGAATCCGTAAATGGGCATTGTGGAAGAGTTTTACGTTGAGCAAACAGTGTCTGGCTTTTAGCCTTGGCCGTTTATGTCAGCATGCCTGTTGAATACAGAGTAGTTATATGAAAGGTGAAAGGACAAAACATAAAATTGAGAAGAATTTATAGTTATTTATAATGATGAGCCAGGGACTTTTGTGTTTCTTCAAAATGTACACATGCATGTCCGATACTTCTTGAGGTAATGGAGGCAATTGCCTCCATGTAAAGTATATAACCAGTTTACTAGTGCAGTCCTCAGTCCAACAGAATCAAACAAAACATGCAGCCCAATTTCATAGCACTGCTTACCGAAAAATTCTGCGCTTACATATGGCCCATAGAATCACACACTTAACCGTAAGCGCAGAATTCCACAGTAAGCAGCTTCATGAAATCAATCAGGTCTTTTTATATTTTGAAGGGTCGGGGTGGTTGGAGTTAGTGCACATAAACACCTTTTAATATGACATTTTACATTTATGTACCTATTCATGATGTGTACACAGGTGGTTTTAATAATTCACACGTAGGCCTATTTTAGTATAATGGAAATTGTTTTATACTGTATCGGATCTACATGATTTATTTGTAAATAATAGATGTACGTCAATGTAACTCGCCCACTCTGGATTTATTGCCTTCATTTAGTGCGCTTTATGCCTCCATGAATCCATGCTTGGATCAGCACTTAATGAGAACTAGTATTATGAGATACTCCAGGTACATTACTCATCATGTCACTGCAGTAATGTCATGTCAGACCTGGGCCCAATTTCATAGGGGTGCTTAAAAAGGCACTGGACACTATTGGTAATTACTCAAAATAATTGTTAGCATAAAAACTTACTTGGTAACGATCAATGGAGAGCTGTTGATTGTATAAAACATTGTGAGAAACGGCTCCCTCTAAAGTAGCGTCGTTTTTGAGAAAAAAGTAATTTCTCAGTAAAATATTTGAATTCATTTCGAGACCTCATGCGTGAGGTCTCAAAATCACATCTGAAAGCACACAACTTCGTGTGACAAGTGTGTTTTTTCGTCCATTATTATCTCGCAACTTCGATGACCAATTGAGTTCAAATTTTCACAGGTTTGTTATTTTGTGCATATATGTTGAGATACACCAAGTGAGAAGACTGGTCTTTGACAATTACCAAAGGTGTCCAGTGTCTTTAAGCAGAAAATATTGCTTAACAATTTTCTGCTAAGCACAAATGAGCAGAATACCAGTCACAAATTGTACATGTGACATGGTAGTTTGGCTGGTAACCTTATTTTGGTAAGCAAAATTTTATTGTGCTTGGCTACTTTTTTGTGCTTAAGCAGCTCTATGAAATTGGGCCCTGGCTGCTTCTCCATTGTGTGGCTCTGCTCTACATGGCTTCATAATATAATCTATACACTGAAGAACAAAGTAATGCCTCAAATGAACCAGATATTTTAGATCAAAGGTCTCCAACATCAGTAGTTTTCAATGGCTTTACATTTGTACCTGGCTTAAAACAAACAACTTTGTAGTTTAATCAGGAATGAAATTGACAATCTTGGCCAGCCGTGTATTTTGCTGCTTCTTTTTTGTTTGTTAATATAGGGCCTATATATATGTAATTTGTTTAAAAAAAAACTGAATTTCAAATTTGTTTAACATTAACTACTCTGAATGACCCCTAATGTATACAATAATGTACAGGTTTGGGAGCTGTACAGTTTTGTAAATTGCAAAGTAGCATAAATCGCAAACTCCACACATGACTGAAATTGTTGCCTGTATTGATTTCTACATATTTGTAAATGTAGTAACTGCAGATTGTTTTAAAGTATAAATTTATCCTGTAATGCCAGAAGCCAACCATAGTGTGTGTTCTACGCATGTTAGAAACACCTTCTTGATACTTTGTTCCTCTTTCAATCTATCCGTGCAGGAGATTGCGTCGTGGCTGATCAGCTTTCACTGTCACGAACAATGGCTCAACACCTCCACAAAAACCAGGTACGTACACGTATGTGGCATACCCTACTCTACGCTAAATACCAGCTCCCACGAGGGCGCTGTTTATGCGCATTGCTGAAGGTGGTGTTGGCGTGGTTTCAATTGTGTTATTTATTATTGCCAAGTATGTCGGTATGTACGCCTTCATGGTGAACAATAGTAATTCAAGACGGTCTCCTTGTTTTTTATCAGTTCGCAGTGGAAGGCACAAACTAATAAAAAAAATATAAAAAAACACAACACAGTAATATTTTCCCTGTAATCGTTTGTCATAAAACTCCTGTCTACAAGTAGAGTTCTGAATTAACCTTATGTTTCCAAATATACAAATGTTTTACTGCAAGAAATGGTTAATGACATCATGTTTGGACGCTAGCAGAGTCTTACTCAAAGGCTATAGCGAAAGCCTCTGAGTAAATGAGATCATGATTACCACTTCTTGCATTTAAACAACAGGGCCCAAATTCATAGAGCTGTTCAAGCACAAAAAGTAGCGAAGCACAACAAAATTATGCTTACCAGAATAAGGTTACCAACCAAACTACCATGTCACATGTACAATTTGTGACTGGTATCCTGCTCATTTCTGCTTAGTAGACAATTGTTAACAATATTTTCTGCTGAAGCAGCTCTATGAAATAAGGCCCTGTGCCCAATTTCATAAAGCCTGTAAGCGTAAAAACTTGCTAAGCACAGACAAATCTTGCTTAACAGAAACTGGTTACCAGCCAAAATTACATAAGGTTTACATTGTTGCAACTGGTGCCCCACTAATTTTTTGCTGAGCAAAGAAATTTGCTAAGCAGTATTTTGTGCTTAACAGCTTTATGAAATTGGGCCCAGTGTGCAACATCTCTTCCTTTTTTTCCTTCTTTTTTTTTGTATTTGCCCAATTCACTTGACGTCATCATCACAATAATCTTAATTGAGCCATTATGTGAGTCAATGCCCCACTGTTGTTTTATATGTACAGTGTAGTGCGCATTTTAGTCAACAACATGTTTACATATTTACAACTTGTCCCGAAATGGTGAGCATGGCAGCAATTGATGTTCGAGCAAGGAGTCAATACATGGTACCCTGGCATGCAGTCCTGTTTTTTTTTACAGTGATGTAAAGAATCTGAGCTCAGTGATCAATACACAAGTTGATTCTCCGACAATTCTCTTCAGAGTCTGTACTGGAGCATCCTTTCTCTATGACTGGAGCTACAGTACATGCCTGAGGGCAACAGGCATTTAGTTCAGTTGGGTAGCTTCTGTCATCAATAGCTGCTTGCGTTTCAATTGTGTATAATTATTGTCTCGTTTTGTAGTTTGAGTTGTTAATATTGGTGACAAAAAAATAAATAATATTAATACAAATGATAAAACTCAAGTAAAAACCCACAAACGAAAGGGGAATCTTTTACTTATAATATTGTATTTAAAATTTGCAGTTTCCCTAATGTGGTTTATTACTTGATATTTGAAATAAAAAAGTTGCATCCTCTTAAAGTGATCCCTCTACTGCTGCTTCCCAGGTTGTATCGTAAACTTGGGTGTGATCCCTGGCTATACGGCAGTTACAGGTTGAACGGCTTCTGACTGACACCCTCGAACAAAGATATTGACCAAATAGGGAGATCGCCAACATAAAGGCTACATGTAGCTAACAAGCATGTAGTTAGCTCAGTTGGTAGAGTGCCAGCACGTTAATCCGGAGGTCGCAGGTTCAATCCCCGCTTTAGTAAATTTGTCTTTGTTCAACCCAAAATTAAATAAATAATTACTCTGAAGAGCTACTGAAATGTATTTTTAAAATTGTTTAATTTTCAGTGTACATTTTGGTATTATTATATTGTATTATTTGGATCTAGGCCCCAGAGTGGCTCGATGATCCTGTACAACCGGAAGAAGGTGCGATATCGGAGAGATGGTTACATCTGGAAGAAACGCAAGAATGAAAGAACAACACGGGTGGATCATATGAAGCTTAAGATACAAGGAGTTGAGGTCAGTGAGCTTGGGCAGTTACTGCATGGTAGAAATATACACTTCATGTTGATGACATTTATAATGCTAACAAACTACAGACATTGGTTCTAAAGTAACATGTTTACGTGGCAAGTTGACATAAAAGTTGAAAACTTTCACTGACCCAACATCAAAAGACATTTTACAATTACACAGTATGGCTTTGCTACTTTATCAACATGCAAACCGTTAACTTAGTATATAAACAAAACAACCAGGTCAGAATGAACTCAAAACCTGTCAACGTTTTCCCATGATAAACTGCAAAATGACCTCTCCTGGGTAAACTTAGAGGGCGCTCTTCATTGTGAATTGCCTTTATTACTGTAAAGTGTCCGCTACAAATGCTGTATTATTGTAATTTACAATCTGATTGTTTTTGTTTTTATTTCACAGTGTTTATATGGCAGTTATGTCCACTCAGCTCTTATTCCAACATTCCATAGGAGAAGTTACTGGTTATTACAGGTAGGAACTCTCAACCCTAAATTAGAATTTAGAGATTTCCTAAAGGTTTTACAAAATAACTGCAGAGATTAAGAGACCACTCATTTCAGTATAATCGTTCAGCATCAGCCCTGACAGGGGTAATATTGTTGATTTGTGGAATCAGTGTTTCTAGTAAAATTGACAGAAAAAATAAAATGGAAAGTGTTTGTTTTAAAAATGTTAATTTACAACTACAGTATGTTAAGAAGGGAAACATTGGAAAATATCAATTTAGGACGTGACCTTTATTTTGACCTTTCGATTGGTTGGGAGTATGTCAAATCTTAGGGCTGTTTGCATGTGCCATTGGCATTTTGATGCATGTACAAGCCGCTTGCAGTAAACTACTGCCACAAATTTATCGATGTGAACTGTGAAATGTGTACCTCCAACAATCAACATTAATAAATACTAAAACATTTTTGATTTTCCTCTCCTAGAACCCAGATACAGTCCTTGTTCATTACTTAAACATCCCAAGTCTTAGCGAGGAATGCTCCAAAATGAACAATACGATGTCCGTCAGTTCTATTTTACCAACGTCCCTACCGACACCTCAATCTCAGCTAGATGCTAAAGGATCCAAAGGCTCTATCTGGCAACAAGAAGAATTGTTACAACAAATCAAACCCATGTGTAAGTTACAAACTTCACTTTAACGGCTTCACCTAAAACTATGGTGACGATACATGTATATAAATGTACGCAGAGGATATCTGATGTGTTGTAACGTATGAAGATTTTAGGTACATATGTTTGCACAGTGGACTTTATGCGCATGACGTCGCTGCAGTAGGGCGCCCTCATGCAGACATGGCAGAGGTCAAAAGGAGGTTGCCTATTTACCCATCCTTTGTGCCGCGCATACAAAGTTGTGCATTTTCAATTGTTTCATTTGCATATAGATGCAAATGTGCGTTGGGGCGGGGGCGGGGTGGTGCAGGGGGGAGGTAACATAACATAACGTAACAATTACTGACTGCAGACCTCCCAACTTGTATTTATTTCAAACAACGCACCATAGGCCATGCAAGTCTCGCACAATTACAGTCCCAACAAATATGGTCCAGCTTGTAAAGAACAAAATCTAACTTAATCACAGACAATAACGTGTGAGACACTCCAGTGTGGTTTATCTTGTAGGATTCTGTCGGCCTTTTCAAGGTTTTCATTAAATGCAGTTGTAACAGTAAATGGAATACTTTCCTTGATTTTGGTTTAAATCTCCTTTTATTAAGTTTTTGTTCGTCTGATGTACCAGAAGTATATGATATCTGACAGCGAACCAAATAATTACGTTGACGGTGGTATCACGGTAACCACAAAGTCACTTCTCTCGTTTCTGGGCATCGCCTGAAACTGTGTACTTAAAAAAATGCTCCTATGTTATTAATGCGCCTGGCCTTAACTAATGACTCTAATCGCCATGACAACACCATGTTAATCAGACAACTTAGGAGAGGTTCCCATAGCGACGACCTTTTGCTTGGAACAACTTTAAATGTCATTGCTGAATCACCTATCTGGAGTTAATACCTGACAAGTTGACCTTTCAACAATTTTTTTCCCCCTACACTTTCATGAATAATTTACCCCGTAATCTGTCATTTTTCTCTGGGATTTATGCTGTTTTGGTTATTTGACAATGAGATTGGCTTTATTTAATCTGCTTGCCGTCTTCCGAGAACTTGTATCATCAATAATTCATAAACATTTTGCATTCATTATAAGAGGATTGGTTTATTTTTTTGTGAGTGGATGGTTTAATTTAAAGGTGTGATATGTCATCAAGATCCTCTGGAGTTCAAGAAACACACCATACAGTACAACCAACGGCTGAAATTTCAATATGCAATATTTTAAATTTATCTTTTTGATTTACATTACCAATAACGTTAGGAAGAAATAAATATAAATGTTCACAGATTTACTCATAATGTACATGGTATAAAGCGTTAGCTGGTCATGGTGGCAAGCTTCCCCTGACTATAATTGCTTCTCACATAACCCACAAACACATGAAATGATGTAGTTTTTCAGAAATTAGTAAAACAACAAATTTGTTGTTGCAAGTTTGAAATCCAATGTTTGAGAACAGATGTGGTTTTCATTATTTTCTTGTGACTCTGATGACCAATTGAGCTTAAATTTTCACAGGTTTGTTATTTCATGTATTTGTTGGATCACATAACTTACGGATACTGGTCTTTGACAAATACCAATGTAGGCTGTGTGCTTTAAACTGACATGTTTTTTTAAACTAATGTTTCATTTTTGTAAAACTCCACAGTTATTGGGACTCAAGTTCAACTGAACAGTGACAAGCTCACAACAGTAAGTTTTTGTTTTGTCTTGTTTAATTTCTTCATGCAGTGATGACTTGATGAATTGATTCTTGATCGATTCCGTAAAATGTTTGTCTTAACAATTAAACTTTTTAAATTTTGACTTCACTTACCAACTTCTGTTATTACACGAATAACTTCTTGTCTCCACACAAAAGTTAACCCTTAACACCCAAACCATTCAAGCTCAAACTTCATGTTTTGTTTGATTCTGTTGGACTTGAGGACTGCACTAGTAAACTGATTATGCTTTACATGGGATCAGGTATACCACCATAATCAGAGTCCAACAGTTTGGGTGTTGAGTTACTGAATGGTGTTGGATTTTGTAAAGAGTTAAGAAGGATCACTCAAAGGAGTTGGGGTAAAGGAAACTTTAGAATGTACTATTTCTCTTGTAATTACAGAGTCCATGCCCTCAGTTGCCCTGGTCTTGGCCTTGTTGCCCCTTCAAAAGTTTCCCATATGCTGTAGGATTTTTTCAATGGAAGTGCCCTTTGCAAACTGAAAATGGCCTTGCCCTCTCAAAGATGAAATTCCAGGCCTGAATTGCTAAATAAATTGTAAAATGTCACCAAAAGGAAGAAATTTAAACCTGATATTTTTACACTGTATTTGTTACTCTTTCTTCCCTTCTATAGGAATCTGAAGTTGCTAGCATTGTTGTGCAATATCTCCTTGATCTACAAGAGCAGCAGAACCAGGCTAAAAAACAAGAATCAATAGTGTTTAGTTCATTAACGGACAGAGCTGGAACCTCCAGTAAAGGTAAGGATGTAGGAAGATATCAACGGCTGGATTTCACAAAGAGCCAAGACTGATGTTAAGATGTGTATCAATCTTAATTGCTAAGTAAAGTGTGATGTCACAATGCAAATCATTATGACAATATTGACAACTCATTCTAAGAGGAATCTTAGTGTTTTGTGAAATTGAGCCCTGGCCCTCTATTGGCAGGAAATGTGCAAGCTTGTATAATGTCCTAATATTTGCTGCCTTATGGAGACCGATGATAATGGACATTTCATTCACAAATGTCTAATGGTAGATATTGTGATTGTGCTGTCCAATTCAGTGACACTCCAACACTGTTAAATTGAAATACATAAATCCAAAAAGGTGTTTTTACATGTTTTATGGGTCTGTGTCGGGGTACTATATTCACATTTGTTGCCATCTTACCAGGCTTAATTGGTGAATATAAAGAAGTGACTGGAAGAACCAGATGCCTGATGAGTCAATGGGTGGATTTTGTAGGGAGAGACTGCAAGGATCTTATTTCAGGCTCTCTTTATAGCAAACGTCGTATAATCCAAATGGGTTTTTTTCTGTTCTGTAGGTTCACCACCAAGTACAGTGGCAAGTCCACCCAGTGTATGTAGTATTCCCCAATCCCCCATGTCAATCCTGAGTGATGCTTCGTCTATCCAGCCTGTAACTGACTCTCAATCATTTGGCCATTGCCCAAACCAAGCCAGTACCTCAACAAATGAACAGAACCAGGCTGGACAGTTGTCTGAAGTAGACATGACCTCATCAGCACCTCTACTTTTATTCAAATTAACCAACGAAGTCGAGAGCGCTGGTGTTCAGAGAAATACAGCTGTAGTTGGTTATCCTTTAAATCATCATGGTAACGGGGTACCAGTTAGCATATCGGAAGGTGGAGATGTCAAAGGTCAAATGTCAGTGGATCCATCTGAGAGGTCAACTCAAGGAAGACAGACGGACGGTGTTTGTATGCATTTTGAACAGTCTGTTAATAGTCGCCCATTGATCACTAAGAAGGAATCAATGAAGTTAAAAGCATTGGTTGAGAACGATCCTAACTTGAAGACATGTCGGAATCGATTTGAGAATCAACCAGGAATCCATCAGAAGGTGGTTCAACTCCCCCCCTACATCCCTCCATCTACTCGTCCTGATCCTACCCATAATGAGGATGCTGTAATCCAACCAATCACAACGACGAATGAACCGAACAGACCGCCATCTTATGATACTCACCTACAACGACAGCGTACAAATGAACGCTTGGCACCTCAGTCTTTACAAGGGGTCGTTAATTCAACACCTACATCTGTTATCTTTACCTCAGGCATTCCGAACTCAGTTTCAACCTCTAATTCAGGAATTGTATTCCAAGCTCACAACTCTTCAAATCTCTTCACCAGTTTCCAACCAAGTTTGCCGGCAAACTTCCCCGCTCCTCCACAGTTTCCCCCGCCCCCTCCATATACCCTTGCATCAAATGCAGTCATCGCCAGTACTGTATTCAAATTCAATGCAACGCCTAACAACACTTTCCAATCGGAAGCCTTAACGAATCATTCTCACATGAAACAGCAGTCTGTGACGACAACCTCAATGAAGCAGCCTGTTAACTTTATGCATCCAACTGCTGTTTCCATACCTGCATCTACAGCGGTGTTTGCTTCTCAGCCGTTATTCAGACCTCTTGTAGTGGAGCCAAGTACCAGCCAAACTGTCTTGAGTTCAGCTCCAACAGACAAAAACGAGAACCAGTTGTTCCGACCAGTCCCTCAACCCCTCAACACAGCAGCCATTCCTGCGAGCATACAACACACCAACACCCAGGCGCAACTAACAACACACCCAACCCAACAGTTAACAACACAATCTCAGCTCTCGTTCACCGGTAATGAGGCCAACCAAGTGCGAACAGCGCCACCAAGTGGTAATGAGTTTTCAATCCATGATTTGGACATAGAGCTGGATTTTGATGCTGAGATGTTTGACAGCGCATTGGCAGATATAACACTGGATAATTCACTACAAGGTAACTAACTCCATCAATATATTTCCTTATAAAATACTATTTTCAGTATATTCCAAACTATTTAATATTTCATCAGCTTCCATGTATCTTATGAATATGTTTATCTGTTTCTGAGTTGTGTGTATCAACAAAATTGTTCAGCTTTATAATGTTGTTTTTTTGTTCTAGCCATGTTATTTTTATTTTATTCCTTCAATTTTCTGCTTAAGTTGGTCATTGGTTTTCACCCCAAACACCCCAAGACCTGTTGTTTCACCATTGGTTCTCATCAAACCACCACAGCTCCTAGAGGGGTATTTCATGTACAATGCTTTACATCCCCTCACTAAACCCCAACTGCAGGTTTTGCCTGAAATTGAAGGACTTGATTTCTCATCTTCAAAACAACCACAATGCTGAGCATTCAGTGTTATCAGATTCTAAATGTTATGCTTTCATCTACCATAGCGTCGTGACTGAGCGGTCTAGTGCACTGTATTCAAGTTCTGTCGTTCACAGAGTGTGGGTTCGAATCCTGGCCTGGCTGGTCGTGATGCTTGTGTCCTTGGACAAGATTCTTTAACCATAATTGTTTTGTCCTTGGGATGGGACGTAAAGCTGTAGGTCCTGTGATAGTGCATGTAAAAGAACCAAGAACACTATCTCAGCAGAGTAGGGGTTTTACCTCAGTGTTTCTGACCTATTGTAAGCACCCTTGTCTAAAATTTTCCTTAGGATTTCCAAGTTACAGTGATTAAGTTTACTTTTGAGGCATCCTTGGTTTCATTACTAGAAATCAAACAATTTTATACTGAATGATTTTAATGTATTTTTTTATATATTTTTTTTACTGGATTCTGTAAAAATCCATTTCAAGAATGCCTTGGAGCTGAATCGGATGAAACTTTTGTTATGATCAATAGCTTCCTTTCTCATACAGTATTTCTGTTTTCTTTACTGCAACTTGTCAGTAATATTTATTTACTTTCCCCCTTGTACTTTGCAGTCAGCACCCCAGTACCAAACAACCATCCCCAGCATTCAGCAGAAGACCGATTGACTGATAATCAAGTGACTAATAGATCAATTGGTGAAACTGAGGGTCTACTATCTTTACAGCAGGGTACATCATTACCTGAACACTGTCTAGAAGCAATCACTGAGTTCTCGCCTGATTGGTCCTACCCTGAGGTAAGTACCACTGCCAGTTTCTGCCAAAGAATAAAAATATTCAAATCCAAGCCACCCAAATACCTTCCGTTTTCCTCAGCATTTCAGTAAAAATTCATACGAAACTATTTGGTTTTTACCCTACACTGATGTGTGATAAGCACCCCGTATGCTGTTCATTCCCAAGTCCTGTGGGAAAACTCCACAGAGATGTTACTCGGGTGAGATTGGAACCCAAGACCTTTGCCAATCTAGAGCAGCTGCTACTAGACTACCTAGCTTGCCCAGGGTCTTGTAATTAGCAGTGGGAACCGTAACATTTCGTAATCGATGTAACAGTGGCATCAGGGATACAATTGTTACATCTATCAAATGAAATTGTTGTCTTTACTCTAAAGAAAACATGGTCTTTCCATTTGTCCTTTTATTGCATTTTTGTAGTAAAGGTAATAAGTAAGGAAAGATATTTTCAGTCCCAAATTTTCAGAAGGGATTTTTTTTTTTTTTTTTTTTTTTTTAATCTGCTGTGAACATTGACAGTATTCACACTTGGACACTGGATAAGGCATGAGAAAAATTCAGTTTTGTTTGATGTCAGCCTGATGAAAAAATAGCTGTTATTTTCTTAAGGTATAAAGAAATCTGCTCGTTGGTCTACTTCTGTAGTACTGAGGATACTGTTCACAGAAGCTCCTTAGAATCTATAACTCCAGGGGTTACCAAAAGTTTGGCATTGCATTTCTACATACCTCCTACAATATGGATTATATTTTCAGACCTTTTAGTCAGCAATGACCCGCACCTTGGCTGGAATCACTAATTAATTACAGGTATTTCTTTGTCTTCATATCCTTGTCGTTTTCTAGGGTGGTGTGAAGGTACTTGTCACAGGTCCGTGGCATTCCAATACAGCCAGTTACCAATGTATGTTTGATAACTTTGGCGTTCCTGCATCACTCGTACAAACGGGTGTATTGAGATGTTATTGTCCGGCTCATGAAGCTGGAGTTATAGCTCTTCAGGTTAGCATCAGAGACTGTCATATTTATTTATCAATCATCAGAGTTTGGATTTAGAAATTGTACTTTGAGTAATTGCCCTATCCACTGACTCATACTAAGTAACATTTTCTTACCTTCATGGCCCAATATCATGGCTTTGCTTACTGCGGAATTCTGCGCTTACTGGCACTATTCTTTACTGTACTTTATGCTACTTTATGCCACTTTCTGCCACATGCTAGAAAGTGCAAATTGTTTGCTTGAGGAAACATACATATCACAGTAGATAGGTCACATTTGTCAAGTTTGTGTCATGGAGATGTTAATAATGCACAGCAAATTTCTTGACTTAGCTCAAAACTGGTTGGGCACCAGTTTAACAAAGTCAGCTGCATGTACGTAGCACTTTGCCTGGACCCAATTTCATAGAGCTGCTTAAGCACAAAAAGTAGCTAAGCACAACAAAATTATGCTTACCAGAACAGGGTTACCAGCCAAAATACCATGTCACATGTACAATTTGTGACTGGTATCCTGCTCATTTCTGCTAAACAGAAAATTCTTAAGCAATATTTTCTGCTTAAGCAGCTCTATGAAATTTGGCCCTGGTAATATTTGAAAAGCGTAATTTTCTGTGAAGAGCTAATTGTTGTGTTTACCAGCATTATGAAAGTTGGACCCTGAAATTCTTTGACTGAGAGCCTTACCTGAAGGTTTGAGGTCAAAGTTGATACAAAGCCCAAGACAAAGACCTACAACACTGACAGAATACTTACAAAGCTGGAGTGCATTTTATTTCATTAGATTGCTCATGAAGCGTAACAAAGATTTGATTGTTTGTTTGTTTTTGTTGTTGAAGGTTTTATGTGATGGTGTTGTCATCTCCAAATCGGCCATCTTTGAATACAAAGCTCGTAGTGCTCAACAGAGACCGAATAGACAACATGAATGGCTCTCACTAGATGGTAAGTCAGCAAAGAAATCTGAAGTTTCTCAAAGTCTTGTGTCAGAAATGTTGGCATGTTGTGGCCGAGCTGTCTAGTGCACCGGACTCAAGCTCTGGTGTTTCTGATCAGTTGAATGTGGGTTCGAGTCTTGACACTTTGTAATTTTTTCTAAAGTAATTGGCCTTTACATCACAAAGATTTGATACTATAGATTGTTATTGTTTTCTTCAACAGAGAACCAGTTCCATGTTGCCATCTTGGACCGCTTGGAGCTCATTGAGAGACGAGTCGTCCTGACCAATGCCCAATCACAGGCCTCCAAACAGGTAACCATGGTAACAATTTCAAAATTGACAAATCACACTGATTGTGAAGCTAAATAGAAACGTATAATGATTTTGGGGGTTTTTTGTTTTAAGGGTTCATCCAGCATTGGAAGTGATCAGCAACTCTCCTTTGAGGATCGTGTGGTGGCGCTATGTCAACGTTTCATGCAGGGCCAATGGGCTCCCGGAAGCTCTCAATTGGGGGTGGAGTCTGTATCATATAGAGGGATGACGTTACTTCATCTGGCAGCTGCCTTGGGATTCAGTAAACTCATCAGTACACTTGTCACATGGAGGTAAATTACTTGGAACTAACGAATCATTCTCTATTAGCCAGGGTTTCAAAATATGAATTTCAAAATCATTGAAAAATCACTATGTCACTATGTGGATTGGGTTTTCAGTCCCTACCTGACTACGTGGGTTTCACCTGGAATAAATCTCTTGGGGTTTTCCTCCCACATCTAAAACTGACACTTCCTTCTTTGTCTTCTCTCCATGGGGTTCTTGGCTAGTATAGCGATTAAGTTCGCTTTTTTGAGAGTCCTTGGCTTCACGACCAGAATTAATAAATGGAATGAAAAACAAGGTGTCTTGGTTTTCACTTAATAAGAAATGTATTATAATTAGATTATTATTATTAAATCTTCTTTTAATGAAACCAAGGGACCCTCACAAGTGCCTTGCACTGTAACCCGTAGACCGGAATATACAAGTGAAGTGAGGATATTGAAGAAATGTCAGGTTTAGATGTGGGAGGAAAACTCCAACTGCGGAAAAATTCACGCAATCAGGTAGGGACTAAAAACCCAATCCACATGCAAGGCTCTGGTGGGGGATTCGAACCGGGGTCCACAGAGGTGAAAGGCAGGGAAGGAAACCACCCATTAAGCCAACCTGAGTGTGTCGGTTCTTAAGAGGAGTCCAAAATGAACCCCTTTAACTACTTGTAAGAAATTCAAGGCAATACTTGTATGTTTTGTTATCATTTGTTTTTTATTTATTTTATTATTTTATTTGTTTATTTATTTTATTTGTTTATTTATTTATTTGTAGGAAAGAGCAGCACAGTCTCATCCTTGAGATGGAAGTAGATCCACTAAACATCGATCATTTCTCATGTACGCCTCTGGTGAGTTACATTCTGAGCATTCTTTCTAAAACCTTCAACTAAAATCATCACTATCTCCTAATAATTGAATGTCTTATATTTATTGATGAGCGTGTATTTTGTGTTTCCTTAGATGTGGGCAGCAGCATTGGGTCACAAAGAAACTGCAATGCTCCTCTTTGTCTGGAGCCCTCAAGCTTTACATGTTTGTGATTCCCTCGGTCGGCTCCCTATCGACATGGCCAAGTCTAGAGGTCATACTGCCCTCGCTGAATGTTTACAGCATCTTGAGTTTGATGGCCCGGGGTTATTACCACTCTTCGGCAGCCAGCCAATTGATATCCCGAAGCGATCCGATCAAGTGCCAGCGTTCATGTTATCGTCGCCGTCAACAGCGACGCCATCTTCATCAGCTACGGCACATTCACCGACAGAATTTGCCTCGCCGTACGATTCTCCGTCACCCTCCTCAGGGTGTATGTCACAACTCTCTGTTAGTCCAATCTCCCAAGGGTTCCTTAGTCCAAGCACATTCAAAGCTCACAGCCCGAGGGTTTCAGTTGGAAACCAACCTCTCTTTGGACAGAGCCGTAAGTCAACCAGCGGCCTCTTCGGTGCGTTTGGTGATTCAATGGACGTAGAGTCAACAACAGAGACTAAGCTGCGGAGGTCATCCAGAGGTCATGACCCCAGTAAGGGCTCCCCAATGCTTGATGTACAGCAGTTGCTACGCGGCATTGAAAACATCCAAAGGGTAAGTTGGATTGGGTACTGTACAAGCATTTCAAAAAGGTAACCAGTCAAATACCATGTGATTACTATTGTATTTTACTGGTTCCCTGCTAGTATTTGCTACTTTATACTTGGCAGGGTACAATTTGATAAAACTGACAAGCTTAGTGCTGAAAATTCTTGCGAGGAATGTGAACCGATACTATCTCGTTATATTTTCTTAGCCCCCCTTTGTTGTTTTTTATAGCCTTCATCTTGATTGGCCCGTTAGTCTTGTGTAGGTTGATTTTTTTATACAGATAAAACCCAACAATACGCGCTGCCATGTTTTTGTTAACATATGAATTGATTGCTTTCTGTAGCATAATGATGTGGGTCGTCTCTCCGAACAAGAAAGAGATGACTTAAGGAGACATGCTGAGGAGCTGAGGAGAATAGGAGCAGAGATGGGATTCAATTTAGACCACACTCCCTCACAGACTCTAGGACGGACCCCAGGGGAGGTCATGGGTCATAAACCAGGACAGACACCGGCATTCAACACTGCACAGACTCGTGGGCACAGCCTGGGACAGAATGCAGCACAGGCTAGAGAGGCATTCCAGCTTGGACATCACCTGTGCCATAGCCTAGGGCAGACCCCTGGACAGACCCCAGGGCAGATCCCTGGGCAGACCCCTGGGCAGACCCCTGGACAGACCTCTGGACAGACCCCTGGGCAGACTGAGGGTCGTTGTGATTCACCCATGCAGACTGACTCTCATCTAGGTGGTATGGATGTAGCAGGTGCAGCAGCCACCATCAGCTGGATTACAGAGAAAAACACAAAGGTAAAGTTTCAAAGCCTTGTCCAGTACATTGATCACAACACCACAGTATGATTTGGCTAAGACAACAAAAACGGGGATCACTGCTTCTCGGTAGTCATTAGCAACAGCCAAAGTCAGACAGACCCCAATCATTTCAAATCTATTGAATATTTATTAATGAATATTTATTGATTATTGATTATTGACTTTTTTGCAAAATATTGATCATTGATTGTTTTTGGTTATTGACTTTTTGTAATTATTGATTGTTTTTATTTTGGACTATTGACTTTTTATTTGTGATTGTTGATCATTGATTATTTGTTATTATTGATTATTTGTGATTTTGATGCTCACAGGAGCAGTATCTGAATCTAGCTGAACAGATCCTGAATGCCCTCCCAGCTCGTATAAAAGATGGAAGATTACCTCAGAATAGGGATCATCATGACGACTACAGTACAATGGCGCACTCTATGGGCTTATATGGGTCAGGCTATGGAATGGATATGTCTGGTGACCAAGACTCCCATAGGTAAAGAGTGTTATAAATATCAGAGAGGGGTGCGATCTGTACATGCCCTTGGGAAATGTCATCATCAAAGTGGCATGGTGCCTTGTCCAAATCGACCACTTCTCGTTTACACTTTCTTGGAGTCACATCTTAGTCACAAATTCTGAAACAGTAAAGTGTAAGGCTTTGTCAGAATTGGCAGTTACGCCTGCGGCTGTGGCTGTTGCTAAGTATGTTACTAAGGGCAGCTTGTTGCTGTGGTGATCCAGCCATAGCCATTAATTCTGAACCACCTTACAATTTTGAAGATTTGCTTTATTCTTGTGAGTTTAAAGACAGTGCTGGTTTTGAAAAGTTTAAATTTCACTCTAGTGAGTATTTGAGTATTGTCCGAGTTTAACTGTCATGGGTTTATTCCTCAGGTCTGTTCATGATGAGAGCTCAGCTGGTAGTACCTACAGTACAGACTCATGCCTACCCAGCCCGAGTAATCTGAGTTTTGAGGAGGAGAGTTCTACGGCTGACTGGTGTGAGTTCCTTCAAGGAGCGAGTAACAGTCTTGGTATGATTGGAGCATTCTCACTCCTCACTCTCTCAGGTAAAAGCAAATTTCTATTTGTTCTCTTGTTTTTTACCCATTTCAGTCCTAGAGTTACTTTTTTGTGGATTTTTTATGAGATATCACCTAACATCACAAGGCCGGACGGCCACTTCAAGGTGAGGGCTACACGTACTGACTTGGGCTGTCGGCAAAATCAACTGTCACCAGGGGCATGTTGGCACCTGCTGGGGCTGAAACAGGGTTACCCCCTTTAAAGTCCGTAAGGATGTAGGCATAGGTATCATCCAGTAGGAGCCTGGCTGGTAGAGCAGAATGCACTACCTTCCCAACTTGTGATGAAGCAATTATGGTTAAGTGCCTTGCTCAAGTGCACAAGTGTCATGACGGGATTCGAACTAGACAGCTCTGCCACGACACGCCTACAAAGGAAGTGTTGTTCGGTAATAAGAGACCTTGGGACGATAGGTGGCAGCAGACATAACAGTTAAATTCCATTGCAAGGTCATTCTGAGAATATGCACTTTTCTTCGAACAATGGATTAACCCGCTAAGTCTGACACCACTAAATACCTCCCAATATCTGTTGAGCAAAGATTACTGGGCAACCAGCCACAAATACTAAACATTACATGATAGTTTAGGCTGGTAATCTAACTTTGAGTGCTAACCAACAGTGTCGGAATAAACAAATAAACCCTTGCCATCATCTATAATGTGCCTGGAAGTAGTACATTATTTTTAATCATAATTGTTGTTGGTTTGTTTCAGATGAGGAGCAAATGCAGTTATATCAAGCAGCGCTGGTCATCCAGAATGCCTTCAGACAATACAAGGTAAAGGAAGTCACCAGTGAGGGCGCTTTAACAATCTCCTTTATAAGACAGTTTTGTGACTTGTGGGGTGGAGGGGGGGGGGGCAAACAAAGTTTTATATTGTCCTAAACCTGCTACTCTTAGTAAGGGAGAATTGCAGAATTAAACAAGCGGTAATTTAAGGTAACTCCGGGTTGAACCCCAGATAACCCTGGAAAACCTTTACAAAAAACTTCCAAGCTAACTTCAAGTTACCGCCTCTTAATTTTGTATTCCTACCTGATATTTTCCAGCAAGTTGCAATGTGTGTAATGTGTAGATGCATTCACCGCATGATATCGTATTGCAGGCTGGCATAATTTATATATCAATCAAAACCTCAGTGGATGATATTGAGTGGTCAGACAGTAGGAGGGTTAATGTTTCAATTTATTTTAGATTCTTAGAGATGGTGAGTTTATGGGGGTGGAAATCATTGAAACTAGATTTAAATCCCATTTTGTTTCATATCAAAGCAGAACAATGTCGAAAATTTAGGCACTCCATTAACTTGCTCTACATTGTTCTTACTAAAGGGTCGACAACATATCAAAGCAGAATAATGTTGATAATTGAGGCACTCCATTAACTTGTTGTACATTGTTCTTACTATAGGGTCGACAACAGCAGAAACAACAAGAGTTAGAAGCAGCTGTGATTATCCAGAACTATTACAGAAGATATAAACAGGTCGGTGATAAATGAATGAGTGAACGAACGAGCAAAACGAAATATAGTAACACCATGGTCTGATTGGTCATAGTACAAAACACTGCTCATGATTAAGCACATGTAGTAAATGTTCAGTATTTACTGCCTTGGAAATAATCATATCCCAACAAACTTGATACTTTCGGAAAGAGTAATTCTGTCTAAATGTGATGTATATTTTGTCATATTCCTGTTACTTGTAACAAAAAGATACTATGAAAACTTACTGTTCGTAACAGGTTTCCCTGTTGGTAGACATTTTCAACTTGCAGAAAATCTTGTAGTTAGGCAGATGAAGACCTTATGCACATGACCTTGTTTGAGTAGGGCACCCTATGCAGAGCTGCCAACTCTCCCTGATTCTGCAGAAAGTTCCCTGAAAATAAATCAATCTTTCCCTGTTCTGATAAACAAATTTGACAATTTCCCTGATTATGGAAACCTTTTCCCTATTATGTTGAATGTAAGTGTCCCTGATTTTTGTACAAAATCTCCCTGATTGCAAGATGCAAATGTTGGCAGCCCTACCGTGGTCAAATGAAGGTTGTTCATTGGCCCATTCTTTGTGTCCCGATACATAGATGGGCGTTTTCCATTGTTTCATTGTTTTCCCGCTAAGATGGCGGTATGATGATGTCGATGCATATGGTCCATTGGTTCATCATCGATCGGCTACATTTTGCGCTTGCATCGAGCATGATGATGTTCCACTCCATCATCAGTGTCTTGAGTTCATCAGCAGTCACAGCACCACTGTCCACCAACAGGGTCTTAACAATGGTTCGGGAAGATTTGTTTTTACATTTGTACACTTTTTGTTGCAGTATATTATGTACAGCAAGATGTCTGAGGCTGCTAAGATCATCCAGAGTCGTTTCCGTAGCTACAATCACTATCGTCAATTCCAGCGTAGTCGTCGTGCTGCTATTGTGATTCAGAGTCATTACCGTGGTTACCGTGCTCAGGAACAGTTCCGTAAAAGTCGGGATGCTGCAATTTTGATTCAACAAAGATTCAGGTATGATTGGATGTATGGTTTGATTTGAACCAAAATGGCCACATCGGCCGCGAAAGGTCGCAAGATTTGACCTACATGTACGAAGGTCACAGGAAAGGTCATGTCCTGAATTGACATGTTCCCGTGTTAACTCTTTCAGTGCCCGCTTTTTTTTTGTGTTTTGAACCTAAAGTGACCAGCTTTTTGAGGTTTTTCGAAAGTCTGTATGAAAAGAATTAATGAGTCTTTCTCTCCAAACAAAATGTATTTTGCTGATTTGTGTTGCCTTGGTACATCCAAAAGTCAATAGTATTTATTGAGTGATAATGCTCTTTTGTGATAACATGTATATTATGAGTCGTACATGTAAGATTGATGACACTTTTTTAGAGTACATAAAAAAGATTGTACATGTTCGATAATGGTGCTTCATAAAATAGGTCGTACATGTACAACCGTGGCACTAAAAGAGTTAACATACTATCTATGATGTCTAAAAACCCAAACCCATGACGTGTGAGTAGGACTCATGTTCCACCAATCAGATATCAAGGATCCATGTGTGCGTTATATACAAATATTTTTATTTATTTAAGATAAATATTGATTTGTTTTCCTCTTTCAGGGATAAACGTTTAGCTCGTCAAAAACTTCAGCAGGATGCTGCTCGTAAGATCCAACGTTTCATCCGAAGATGTCAAAACAGGTAAGATTAGTATTTCAATCTCGATCAGAATTAAAGAAATAGTTTGAATATTGGATTATTTATTGTTAACGTCTTGTAACTAACCTCTGAAACTACCATCACATTTCACACTTGTTTGTTTACTTTTACTACAAATAACTGTCAACATTTTGTAAGGTCGTATTTTCAAAATATGAAATTAAAGCTTGAGTTGTTTTATGTGTTTTGTTTGACTTATACTTGGCATGTCGAGGCCAAGCAGATGAGCACACTGGAATCAAGCTCTGGTGTTCTGATCAGCAGAGTGTGGGTTCGAGTCCTGGTCCTGACATTTGTGTCCTTAGGCAAGACACAGGGGTTACCAAAACAACATACCTTCTAATATTTTGATGCTAGTTTCAGACTTTTTTGTCAGCAATGACCCTCACCACTGCATATATTGACTATCTTCTTTTTATTCGCCATATTTTTGACTGCGTGAGGGCGTATGTGGACCAATTTCACGTGATGAAAAACAAGTAAACAAACATGGGTTTTTTTTAAATAGTTATTTTTATGTTGATGTATTTTGTCATTGATGCAAGAAAACTACGTACAAGCAATTAAAATAAGATGAAACTGTAATTGTGATGCAAGACATTCCCTGCTGAAAGCCCCCTCATGTGGTCAAAAATGGTCAATTAAACAATGAGTGATGAGGCCTTTACACATATTAGTTGGGTCTTAATACTGAATTGACGGCAATTTTCTTACACACCTATTGATGTTAAGACACAATATTTGTTTTGTGGAAGTAAAAGTCTACTCTCTAACAAATGTTCATACCGTCATTGAGTTTAATCATTTTCACTATGTGCACCTTTCTTACACCATCCTAAAATGGGACAGAAATTCCAGAATCAAACATTGTTTCATAACTGTGACAAAATGTATTTAGCTGCCTAATTGGGGAAAGCCTGGTTTTAGGATGGTGATTTACATTATATGATAACTTTCTAATGGTTGCATTTGTAATAACAACTACCCCTACTAACAGTGTGACTTCTAACATTTAACCAATCACATCAAGGCATTTCTGGATTATTCCATCTGGGTAAGTAACTAGAGGGGTGTTCTAAGCATTTAGTTGTTGATGTGGTGATAATGTATTAATTTAAAGAGCTGTTTAACAAACCCATTTGAGTGCCTCCTCGATTTATTACAGGGCTGATAAAAATATGTGGTGATGTTCTCTCCCTTTGGAAAAATTCGTAAAATAATGGGAAAATATCTAGCCTGTTACTTTTTTGCGAAATGGCAACCGTTTTTGATTCAGGTTTATCTCACTCAAGTTTTGGTTTTCTGTCAATATCTGATTGCTGGCAAACCTTATCTTCCTAATCCTTTTCAGTGTTTTAAACCCATCTCTTTGACACCCTGTAGTTTTCCTTTCCTTTTTGTAATTCAGCATTTTTCTCTTTACAACTTACAGAATATTTACCTTTCTTTTTAAAGGTAACAAAAGCAAACGGCATTTTGAAAACAAAATAAAACTTTTTGAAAAAGCAAAAGAGGCAAAAAACGGTGATAAACAAACAAATAAAGATACATAGTCTTGTCAGTGTAGTGCAACAACAATGTATCTTTCATGTATCGCTGTGCCTGGTTTTGTGTGTACATCCGGGTTGTTCTTAGCGAGATCTGACATGCTGTCCTGTCAGGGAAATTGTTGAGAAAGACACCCAATTCGCTTGTACAAAACCTTGCACTGCCAGCACCCCAGCAATGGCGATGTGGTGTGCAGCACTTGTGCATACAGATTGGTCTATAGGAACTGAATGAGATACAAGAATTATCCCAACCCTAAGTACCCTTGTGTCCTTTAATACTACACCTACCCATCTCTATGCATCTCATTGTAGTGATTGCTTCAACTGTTGTGACCTTTTGTTGATGTGAAAACTGTCCTGTGTAATCTTGTTGACTGTTTAATGTAGTAGTTGAGTGTTTATTGGGAGTGTGTGTGTTAGGAGTTGTCTTTGATGAGTTGGGTTTTGCACCATGTTAGACTGGTAGATTTCTGAATCTATAATCAAGATCTCAAAGTCCGAGTCTGGGTGTTAGACAATGACCCACCTTTAGATCTATAACTCTGCTATTTCCCTTCACCCAATGACCCTTTAGCATTTAGTTCCCTTTCCATTCTTAGCCTTGTAATAGTGGGATTTGTCTGTTTACATGTCAGCTATTGTATTGTATCTTCACCACATCAAACCAAATAGTGATTCCTTCACCTTAACAAAGGGCTTCTTATATGCCACAGATACAAACTGTTGGGAGAAACAAAAAAAACGACCCGATTGGGATGTACTGGTACCGTGATTTCGACTAGACTGCTCTAGTCATCGGTTTAGAGCAGGTCATCGGTGACGATGACTAGAGCAGGCTAGTAGAAACGTTGAGACCAATTAAGAACTCACTCCGCGGCAGTGAAGTTAATAACCAGAAATCCCCTTGATCCAATAAGCAAAAGTAGTAGTCCCGGCCGATTTCCTACCTTTCGCCCAGTTGGTAGTTAATAAGCAGGACAGTTCTTTTCAGATCTTAGTAGTCTCCCGAATTCCAAAATCTACTCCGCAGCAGTAGAACAAAATGGCAAGACAAGTTCTCAAAAAACAAATGTACACAGCTTAGTAGATCTATACACAAGGTGTTACCGCAAACTGAATATACATCTGGAGATTGCTAAACAAAAGCTTGCCCCGAACCATGTTAATTGTCTGGGGAATCCAATTTGAGTGATCATTTGTGACCAATCAAGTCATTGTACAAGACATAACTCAAAATCTTGCCAATGGCTGTCTACCTAAACAATGGAAATAATTGACTGGATAATGTCCGACTTCACCTTGTGTGCATGAGGCTACCAATTTTGAAAATTACTGGTTATTTTGGTATTTTTGTTTTTCAGACTCCGATCTTTACGCCAGACTCGAGCAGATATGAAGCGCTTCTCTTGCAAGAAAGATTGACGTTGACAGATCACGTGGTCCATCACGTGACACATCATGTGACAAAGCAAGAGAGCCAAATTTAGTGTGCACCTTGAACAGGTATGAAAACCTGTACAATTTTTTTCTACTTTTAGAAACAGTTAATATTTTCAACCTTCAGACTAGAGAGGGAGCCCTATACAAACAGTGCCCTATTGGTTAGATTTTGAAAGTTGAAAATTGGCCAGGTATGTTTGAAAATGGATAGTTAATGAATTAAATATGAAATTGTATTCAAATTATGGAACATTTTTCAGGTTATCACCAAAGTTTATTAGAATGAACAATTAGCCTTTAACTTGTAGTATATTTGTACATAGTGTATTTATAATACTTCAGTTCTTTCATAATGCAAAGGTTTAATTGAATTTATTGATCGATTGATTGAGATTGATCAATCAATTGATTATTGATTAGTTAACTGATTTAAAAATTTGCCAGGGATAATCATAATATTGATCAAGTGATTATTGAACCTTAATCAGAAATACTGAATGTTAATTGATATATTGTTGATTGATAATGTATTGACTTATTGGTCAACTGAAATCAATAATTACTTGATCAATATATTGATAACCTGATTGATTGACGTGTTGAAATGATGAGCTGGTTTCTTATCAAAGTCAAAGTATATTTAAATATTTTCCTGATTGTTGAGATTAAACTCTCTGGACAAGCTATAAACCCTCACTCAAGTAATTAAGTCTGAATCGACGGCTACAACTATGGCTGTTGTTAAAGGTGTAGCTGTGGGCACATGACGATCAAGCCACAGCCAGTAATTCAAACAGGGCCATAGACATAAGATAAATGGTCTAGTTACTGACTACCTGAAAGGCATCAACTAAAAAAACAAAAAACAGGAGCATTATTCTAGCATTTTTATTTTTTAAAGTGTTTACAGCCAAAGCAATGTTTAATTCCGTGCCCGAGTGATGGATATCAAACTAAATGAGACAAAGAAGATTTTGTGACATCAAAGCAAATAAACGGTATATTTCATGCTCTGAATAAATTTATGTTTTTTTCCCCAATTTATTTTAAAATCCATTTGAAATGTTAAGAAGTACTGTTTCTTGCACTCTTCAGACAAGGTTAAGGAGTTGCATTTACACTCTTTAAAAAATGGTTGTTCTAATGAAGGGTCCTATAGCTTGTCAGTAGGGGTCAAGGTAAAAGAGCTACGGAGCACTCAAGCTAAGAAAAACTTTCTAAAGAGACAGATTTCATCAGTCCAGTGCCACTGCTTGTGATTGATTTCTTGTCAATGTTTACTTAGTAAGGGTGTATGTTTAGTAGCTCTTAAGCCTAAGCGTGTTGAAGTAGTTTGAGCTGTTGATTTGAAGTTTAACAATTTATCATGTCTATAATCCATTTTGAATGTTGATTGTTGGAGTGAGTTTTCTCTATTTATCCTTGATCATTGGTAGTTGAGTTTACACCGACGGACTTATTGTGTAGTTTTAGTTGGTCAGTTTTTCTCCTAGAGAACTTCCAATGTTTCTTCTGGCACTCTGTGGATGTGTATAGTCCCCTTGCATTGGTCACCATTGCTGTAGTCAAACAATAGATACATGTACACGTCATGTTCCAACACCCCTATGTTCCAATAACCCCTGGTGATCTAAGGGTTAGGGTTTGCATTAGGAATGTACATGTACTTGTTGGGGTGTCGTAACAGCACCATGCGCAACTATCAGCCAATGATAGGTCTTCCTTTGACCTCAGTGAGGGCGCTGTTTGACCTTGTGATGTCATATGCGAAGGGTCTATTGGGAATACGCATCATAAACAAAGTCCACATTAAGTTTCTTTGGCTATAGCTATGACTTGTGGCTTCTCCTAGAAGCACAGCTAGAGACGGTGATCTAGCCGTAACTGATGCTAGTAATTCACTTTACGTTTTCTCATGCCATTGGTTGCTTTTAGTGTTGGATATTTTGCTCCCTGTCTCCTCCTCCAATGTTAGATTGATGTATTCAAAATACTACAGGGACCAGTCTCATAAAGCCTCCCAAAAAAAATCTTTATTGATGGATTTACAGAAAACTTTTGTTTAATTACAGGAATGTTTTATGGCTTTATGGGGTTGCCCTTTTAATTTTCTCCCGCTTTCCATCTTTTTAAAAATGACGCCTTTAGTCTCTTAAATTAGACACAGGAAGAACTAAAATTTTGAATAATTTTATTAAAGATTGTTTATGACAACATCTGAAATTCCATTGATATTATCACATTTTGTAAAGATTGACACTACTGTGCTGCATAGATTGACAGTTGATTTTAGCATAGAGAAGTCATTGGGACTGTTTTATATTCATCTACGATTTATCACAGATATTTCTAGTTTAAAGTGAGTGCCAAAATCATAGACTAAGCCATAATGTAGTTCCATACCATGTTTGATTTTGTACAACTTTCTTTAACCCTTGAGAGACCATAGCGGTCAGAAATGGCCACAAATGGCTGCAAGATCTGACCTACTTCCACTCAAACAAAAAGGTCAAAGCAAAGGTCACGTCCTGAATTAACCTTTTCCAATGTTTCCCATGTTAACATAGTATCTATGTTTCTGAAACAAAACCGAATCTCTGTTTCATATTATTTTTTCAGACACTTTCACAAGAACAAAATGTTGTCAAAAACTTAACAATATTAGCCATGTCTGGTCGTATGGTGATGATTATGATTGGTCTCTAGAGGGTTAAAGATGTGGGGAAATTAGGTTGGTCCAATTGGATCCAGAGTTTTAACCTGGTACTTGTACCTAATTGATCACCTGTCATTTCAAAGACAATTGTTTTTTGAAACAGATATTACTAAAGGACCTGTGCCCAACTTCATAGAACTGCTGAATCACAAAAAGTAGCTAAGCACAAAACAATTATGCTTACCAGAATTAGGTTACCAGCTAAAACACCATGTCACATGTACCATCTGTGACTGGTATCCTGCTTATTTTTTAAACTGTCAAGCACTATTTCCTGCTTTAACTGAACAATGAATTTTTGGTATTCTGTTAATTTTTGCTTAAAATTGTTAAAAGCTTTATTTCCTGCAATTAAGCTGAGCTATGAAGCTGCTTTAGCAAACTACTATTATGCAGGAAACCAGTTAAAGACAGTGCTTTTAGAATGGTGTTTTAGCTGGTAAACTTATGCTGGTAAAGCAAGATTGTTTTGTGCTTTGCTTCTCTTTGTGCTTTGGTAACTCTTTGAAGTTTGGCCTTGTTAATTAGTAAGTTATCTTACTGGTAATACTGGTAATACTGGTCTGCAGGTAGCCATTAACACAGATTATGGTACCACTGCTCAATTATGTCTACATCCATTTGAAATTTTCAAAAAATCAACACCCTAATTGTGTGGTCTTATTTTCCACCCAAGAATGTTTCTTTTGATTGTACACTTACATATCTTTTGTAATTATTGAGCACTTAAACCTAAGCACTTACGCTAGATTTTCAATGAAAATTATTATTAATATTATTTATTATTTAACTCTCCCTGTAATTGATAGTTATTTGGACAGTTTGATTTTAGAAACAAAATGAACTCTATATGTGTTTTTGTCTGCTTTGATCAATACCTCCTTAAAAGTAAATTGTTCCAAAGATACTTTGGTTATCAACATGAAAATGTAGTTTAAAAGAAATTGTGTTTTATTTGTTGTGGTAAAGCTGAACATTATTGTCCTCAATAAAGTGAGTTTCTTAACTTTAGGGAAACGTATATGTTAATGTTTAACATTTCTACTTATTATTCAACCAAGCGCACAATGTTAAAATTCTTGTCTCTGCTTTTGCTTGGTTTAGCCAATACTTTTTTTACATTTTTTTATACAAAGAAGTGGGACGTTGTTTTATACTCTGAAAGAGGTCAGACTTTAGTAGTTGTGTTATTGTTTGATAGATATTGCTAAATAATCTTTGTTGATTTCATCAAGAATAGCTCATTCTTAAAGTATAAGTGTGTGTCAATAGTTTGATTTGAATGTTTGATATTTAATATTGTGCAATATCAGTTTGAAATTTGACTGTATAGGGAATTATTTTCTTATTTTTATCAAATTGTCATAAAATTTATTTATGGAGATGTAGATTGAAAACAAAGACCGATCTTAATTTCTCTTTTAGGAATGAGTCTACAGATTCTTTTAGATCGGGTTTTTATAAACTGTCAAAATTAATTAAAATGCACAAATTGCTAAGCACAAGACAAAATTGCTTACCAGAATCACATTACCTATCAAAATACCATGTTATTTATATTGCTTGTACCTGGTTTCCTGCTTAATTCGCTCTCAACAATGATTTCAGTAAGCGGTATTTAGCGGCTTGATGAAACTTGGTCAATTGTAATGTATATTGAACTTAAATACGCATTCTATTCTAGAGCAAGCCGCGACCGGCTTTGCGGCTACAGCTCTGGCTGTGACTTGATCGGGTTAACTTGCTTTGAAGCATAGGATGCCCATAGCAACAGCCGTAGGTGCAGTCACCAACTCGGATTCTAACTTATTTTCTAATGTGGGTTTCAGGCCATGTCCGAATATAGCGGCTGTTGCTAAGGGTGCTGCTATGGGCTTCCAATGGTTATACACATGTTACCATGGCAATCAAGCCACAGCCACTAATTCAGATACAGCCAAAGATTTTTTTTGTTCATGTATATTATGGTGGACTGTTTACTACAAAGAGGGACATTAGGGAATTGGTACCCAACCTGAGTACCAGTGGTGGTGTCGTGTCACCATGGTAACATAACAGCTGGTTCAACGCACTTATACCCAGTTTTTTCTTAACTTTGTAGACACGTTTATTTCGTGCATCTGTGAGAGTCTTACTATCTTTTTTTTCTTCAAACAGCAGACAAAAGCAACTGAAGAAAGAGGACTTCATTTAAGATGAACTAGTTTAAATTCTCTTTTCAAAATATTTCGTTTTCCACATAATTTTGACAATTGTTTTAAAGGGTGTGTACAACATTGGTAATTGCCAAAGACCTGTATCCAAACTTGATGTGACCCAACATATACATGAAACATCAATCCTGTGGAAGTTTAAGCTAAATTGGTCTTCGGAGTCATGTGAAAACAGTGAAAAAAAACTTATGTGTTTTAACTTTATTTCAAACATCGGAATTTATCCTGCAGGATAAATACTATTATTTTACTCATTTCGTAAAAACTATGGTATTTCAATCAAAACTATTTCAAGGGAAGTTTTCTACCATGACCATCTGTATACCGTGTGAGTTATGTGCAAATCTGTGAGCATTTATATTTTCATTCTTACCAATGTTGTACACACCCTTTAATGCATTCATTATTTTAAAAAAAAATATTCCTTGTATTTGCACCATACATAAGTAGCACAAAATGGAATTTGTAAGTAACCAATTGGTAACATCTCTCAGAGATTTATTTAATGATAAGCCCAATTAAACAGATTTCAGAAATAACATCGTTCGATATTTGTTTAATCATTTACATTTTTACTAATGGATTAAATTGCCATTATCTTGTTAATACTGTACAGGGTTCTCTGTAACATTCATTTTGCAATACTGTGATTTTATCTTTGGTAAAATTGATGAATAAAATTACAGGAAAAAAACGAATTGCGAATGCTGTCTTTTGTATAATTTCAAGAACCAACCCCCCCCCCCCCCCCGTAAGTTTAGGGGAAAATTTTGAATTGTTCTTTATAGCTTCTTTATTTTGTATATGACACTATTTTTTTTACCTCTCCTAACTTTGAACTGGGCATTTTTTGCAAACGCATTCTCCAAAATTTAACTTATGAGGGCGCACTCTAAAAGTTTTCATAATTCTGCTCAAGTTAAACTGTACAACCCCTAAATCAGTGGCAGCACTGGGTTTTGTTTATGCCCCCCCCCCCCAATTTCATTGACGTCCCGACTCCCACCCCCGCCTAATCCGGGTGCTACCTTCATTATAAAAGGATTTCGAGATTAAAAAGCTTTCAATGTGCAGTCTAAATGTTTTAAAATGCAAACGTTTGCCAGAAGTGCCCAACTTCTGGGAAAAATGTGCACCCCCTTCTGCCCCGCCCCCTACCAGGAGTGCCGAAGTTTTCAGAATATTTTTTGGGGGTATTGTTTTCACGTAAATGTATAAGTTTGATGTCCCTTCAGGGCCACCATAGGAAATAGAAATAGCTTGAGGGCTTTTGATGTATCGCCCGCTTACACCACCCGCATCGCAGATTCTGTCCCCCGGGAGATTCTGTGTCCCCCACCCCCCCCCCCCCCCCGCCATACCGCAAACTGTGTACAAACTTCCTCTGATAGCGCCCTCCTTTGAATCATCATCCTCCAGCCCATGTTAATGTCCCGTGGGGACAGAATCTCCGGGGGACAGATTTCCCTGGGAGACACCGGATTTGATTTTAAATTTGATTTTCACCAAATTAAAAAAAAACAATATGGCCGTCAGCCTTGGTATGTGACACTTCACAATCTCTTATCTGGTAAATAAATCAAGAACAATGTGTATTAAATAGTTTTCAGTGCATACACATAAACACATTCATTATTCAAACCTGGGAACCAAGGTAACCATGGCAACATCAACACCCTTGCTATGATGACCCTAGATAGGAAAAGTCACAAAAATAATGTTGTGACTAAAAGTTACAAAGTTTCCTGTCATATTGAAATGAAATTTAAACCCCGAGGTTTCGAATGCATTAATATCATGGAGGTTTGTTAAAAAGTATTTTTGTGACGCAAAATGTGAGGCATGGGGAACCAAATTATAAGGATAAAAAGAATTTTACCCGCAGAATTAGTATGAACTGTTTGATATTTTACTTTTTCTAAAAAAAAAATTTTCTTTCTTCCCCATTTGTTTTGTTTTGATTGCTGATGATTGGGCTTTGAACTAAAATCACCAAGTATTGTGTCATTCAGATTAAACATTAATTACAGAAACAACCCATATTGTGAAAAGAACACGTTCAATTCACGCATCATCAACAAATAAATAACTTTCTGTTTTTGTTTTTATGGAGTGCGCCCTCTGTAGTTCAATTGTAGGTTACTATGACATATGCGTCGTGCCATGAAAGGAGGGAATGTTTACGTTCGACTATGACATGAGAGATGAGTTATTCAACAAAATTGTCTATTTGAACATGATATAAGGACTCCTATAAAATATGGCTGTTCATCAAAGTCTTGAGTATCCATCCAAAGCTAAGAATCATGCCTACTAAGTTCCGTGGTGACTGGTAGTGGACAAGTGAAAGAGTGTTCTGTAGATATTTCTGTTTTCCTTCACCATTCACACTGCTGCCAATGAATGCCGTGGACTGGAGGACCTGTGCCGTGGACGCCATGGCATGCAGCTTCACCTGTATTCATCTTTTCTAGTTCTACGCTTGGCTATGGAAAGTGTTCATAACAATCAATTGTACGTGTGAACGAAAAAATACCTCCAGGATCGTTCATGTAATGTGTATATGATACAAAGGTAATTTTTTTACTCTATCACTTAACAGTAAACAAAAATCATCAATTGGACCTCATGTTGTTGTTTATCATCTGAGTCAGAGCTGAGTCAGAGACTCAGATCTGCATTGACATCATCACCCTGTCATTTTAGAAAGTTAGAGGTAAAAACGATGATAAATATATGGAAACACAAACAGCTGTATGCATGGCACACTATAGGATGGCCCAATCAATGATGATGAGCAACAATCTTTTGACCTCCTCTAAATTAGATGTCGATGGCGCTCTACTTCAATGACGTGAACAGACCCCTTGCATTGGCCGTCATCTTTGATGCCAAACAACGGAAATGTGTACAGGCTGCGCATGACTCTCAGCCGATGATAGCTCTTCATTGATCTCAGCAGTGAGGGTGGGCTTTTGACGTCTTATGCAAGGGGTCTATCATGGTCTATGATTTACAGAAAGCTCCTGTTCAGTGGGAAGTCTTTTTTTAGGTTCTCTGGATGTCATTTCACATGCAATACCACCTGTGTCTGAAAATAGCACTCTGCACTAATGCTAACAAGAGAAGCTCAGTGCCCGGATCTTTGACAACTAGTCAAAATTCACTAACATACCCGAGCGTACATATGTCCAAGCCTAATGTTTACTTGTGTATAGTGTTGTGATAGTACTAACGAAGTCTGGCATGCTGTTACAGTGATGGCGTGAGAGCTAGTGGTGTAATGTTTGTCTGACATACAGAACAGGTAGGTTGAACAAAAATGACGCCATTAATGCAGAGGATGATCCAAGGAAGTATTGTTTGTGGTAACACCATGTACATGAAATATCTGTCTATAAGTTGTGGTGGTTTTGAAAAGAATCGGTGGTGTAACTCAACGTTTCGATCAGTATGCTCGGATTGTCTTCAGGAGGAAGCTGATTTTGTCTGCTTAGCTATAGTCTGGATTTGACTCAACATGAATGGTCATCATTGGTGACTGGTTCACGTGCGTAAAATCAAGATTGGAAACTAGAACTCAATCTAGAACTTGTGTTATGAAATTCCTTTTTCTTTGCTTGTTATGTCTTATTTGGAATGAAACTTAGTGAGTTTTACTGTAATTATAAGTCCCAGAGTGATCTGTCTTGATATTTGACAAGCTGAGCTCTTTATTGACTGCACTTGTTTTTTACTGTATTTACTTTATTTACTGTATTATCACCTGTGTTGCAGATCAAACTATCCCCCACCTTACCTCAAGAACTGGACTTGCGAGGGCGCTCCAGCTCATACATGTATGCCTGTCAGCTTTATGTAGTGTTGCATCGTTTAAGTTGGAATATGAGACTAGGATAACTGCCCTACCAGTCAATCAGCACCTCTCCAACATGGATGCTTAGTTTCATCTCTGAGTTGTGACGTGGAAGCTGGAAGAACTGTTCTACCAGTCAACCAGCAGCTCTCCAAAATGGATGCTTAGTTTCATCTCTTGAGTTGAGACATGGAGGCTGGGAGAACTGCCCTACCAGTCAACCAGCACCTCTCTAAAATGGATGCTGAGTTTCATCTCTGAGTTGTGACATGGATGCTGGGAGAACTGTTCTACCAGTCAACCAGCACCTCTCCAAAATGGATGCTGAGTTTCATCTCTGAGTTGTGACAGTATCTCAGCTACATAAACGTTCATGTAGGGTAAATTATTTTACCTTATTTTTTTGTTTTGCATGTTGTTTTTCCACAAATTACAAAATTATTTTGAAAGGAACAAAATACATTGTAGATATATTGAAAAACATTTTCTTTTTACCAGTCCTTTTTAAAATCTTGTTGAAGTACTTTGTCAGCTTTGGTTGAAATTTAAAAAGATATTTTGAGAAACATAATTTTTTTCCAGTGAAGTGATATCAATTTAAGCAAAAAATCAAACCTATATGTAAAGCTGAGTGTTTTTTTAAAACACAACCTTTTAAAATCAAATTTTATACAAATCCAATAAGAAATGTTAGATTGTCTATCACTTGATTACTGTTTCTCCTCAGTTGATTTCTTTCTACAATTTGACCTCTTTTGAGTACACAGTGTTACTTTTTATTTTTTACTAGTGTGCTGTTGGTCCTTGTAAAGGTCAGTCAAAGGTCATGCTTCAGTGCAAACATCTCCATTACATCTTAACATGGTGAGTAAACATGATATACACAATACACTAATCCTAATTATCATTGGTTGGCCATGAGTTTGTGGATAGCAATCTTCCTTTAGTCACTTGGCCCTGTACCAAGACAGCTGTATCTTACTTGACACAGACATCTTCTTGTCCAATTGTTACTTTTGATGCTGCAACCGATCACCACCAAATTCTCTGACTTTTCCCAATATTGATCTAGGGTCGTTTTCCAAAACTTTTATCAGGGGTCAACTGTTTCCATGGCAACCCAAGAAATTTAGTTTTTCTTTGGGTAAACTTTTTTTAGTGATTTTTTTGTTAATGAATTGTGGTGTTTCAAATGTGGCGGCCATCTTGGATTTTGTGTTTTCAGCCTGTTTTTAGGGGTTCAAACTATATCAACTTTTGTTATCAATGAAATAAGTAAGATTTGAAACTTTGCGTGGTGGGAATACGATATGGAAAGGTTTGCGGTGACACCATGTACATGTAATAATCTCTCTATATGAGTTGGGGGGTGGTTCTGAAAAGAACCGTTGGTTTCAACTCGACTTTTCGATCAGTATGTCTTCTGGAGAAAGCTGAAAGCTGAAAGCTTTCTCCAGAAGACGATCAGAGCATACTGATCGAAAAGTCGAGTTGAAACCAACGGTTCTTTTCAGAACCACCCCCCAACTCATATAGAGAGATTATTACATGTACATGGTGTCACCGCAAACCTTTCCATATCAATGAAATAGTTTAGAGTGCCTATTTCCAGGGCCCAATTTCATAGAGCTGCTTACAAAAGCACAAAAAGTATCCTGCTCATTTCTGCTGAGCAAAAAATTGTTAAGCAGTATTTTCTGCTTAAGCAGCTCCATGAAAGTGGGCCCGTAGGAGACCGGGGGTCAATTTCACAAAACTCTTCCTAACTCAGGACTAGTCCTAGGCAATGCTAAGATAGGACTAGTCTTAAGTTAGGACCAGTACTTAAGACTAGTCCTATCTCTTAGAATTGCCTAGGACTAGTCCTAAGTTAGGAAGAGTTTTGTGAAATCGACCCCAGCCTGTAGGTCCCGTGACCAAATTCTGGGAACAAAGGTTTGAAATTGTTTTTGTGTTCCCTGATGAATACCAAACAATTTTGACTTGGGCTGCCCCCTTGAAAATGTCAGGCATTTCCGGAGGGGTCAACAAAGGTCAAACAAGGGTCAAAATTCAAATATATTCCAATCGTGTCGATCTGCGTATCAAATTACTCGTCTAGTCATTAGGATTCCAAAAATGTATTGTTTGTTATACCTCCGACCTTAAATGAAGGCGCTATGGTCTAAATTGTTGAAAGGTCAACACACTTTTGACTGGTGGTCAAATCACCAACACAGTTAGCATTGTCCGATTCTAATAATTTTAGTGTCTTATAATATGTTTTCTGACATGGAAAATTCAACTAAGAAATTTTTAAAAGTAAAAGTGGTTGCCATAACCTTCAAAATTTCAAAATGGCTGCTAAAAGGTTTATCCTAGGTAGCAAGCCCATATGGGGCCTATGGGAAATATCTGGGCCATGTGGGCCGGGGCCAACCCATATGGTACCCATATCCCATATTACGCCCTGGGGACCCATGGGTGTGGATTAAATGAAGGCAGATGGTCTCAAACGTCAAAAGGTCAACACACTTTTGACTGGTGGTCAAATTCACCAACACAGTCAACATTGTCCGATTCTAATGATTGTAGTGTCTAATAATGTTTTCTGACATGGCAAATTCAATTTAGAATTTTTTTAAAAGTATAGCCCCCATGGGCTTGCTTCCTGGGGTAAACCTTTTAGCAGCCATTTTGAAATTCTGAAGGTTATGGCAACCACTTTTACTTTTACAAAATGTCTTAGTTGAATTTGCCATGCCAGAAAAATATTATTAGACACTAAAATCATAAGAATCGGACAATGTTAACTGTGTTGGTGAATTTGACCACCAGTCAAAAGTGTGTTGACCTTTCGACGTTTTAGACCATAGCGCCTTTATTTAAGTTCGGAGGTATAACAAACTATACATTTTTGGAATCCTCATGACTAGACGAGTAATTTGATATGCAGATCGACACGATTGGAATATATTTGAATTTTGACCCTTGTTTGACCTTTGTTGACCCCTCCCGGAAATGCCTGACATTTTCAAGGGGGCAGCCCAAGTCAAAATTGTTTGGTATTCATCAGGGAACACAAACCTTTGTTCCCAGAATTTGGTCACGGGACCTACAGGCCGGTCTCCTACAGCATTTGGACAAAAAAATATGCAAAATATGGAAAAGAAAAAAAAAATTACCAAAATGCACAAAAAGTGAAAAAAATGTGTTAAATTGCAAATTGTTGCAATTTTTACGTCATCATGTAGAGAATCCCTGTAAGTTTTTGTTTAAAGCCTAGTCCTGATAAGGTTAACCCTAAACCAATTTCTAACCCTAACCCCATTTCCAAATCTAACCGAAACCCCATTTATTAACCCTAACCCCGAATCCCTTTAAGTTTTTGGAAAAAGCCCAGTCTTGATAAGGTTAACCCTAAACCAATTTCTAACCCTAACCCCATTTCCAAATCTAACCGAAACCCCATTTTTAACCCTAACCCTTACCCTAACCCCATTTCCGAATCTAACCGAAACCCCATTTTTAACCCTAACCCTAACCCCATTTTCAAATCTAACCCTAACCCCATTTCCAAATCTAACCGAAACCCCATTTTTAACCCTAACCCTAACCCCATTTTCAAATCTAACCCTAACCCCATTTCCAAATCTAACCGAAACCCCATTTTTAACCCTAACCCTAACCCCATTTTCAAATCTAACCCTAACCCCATTTCCAAATCTAACCGAAACCCCATTTTTAACCCTAACCCTAACCCCATTTTCAAATCTAACCCTAACCCCATTTCCAAATCTAACCGAAACCCCATTTTTAACCCTAACCCTAACCCCATTTTCAAATCTAACCCTAACCCCATTTCCAAATCTAACCGAAACCCCATTTTTAACCCTAACCCTAACCCCATTTTCAAATCTAACCCTAACCCCATTTTCAAATCTAACCGAAATCCCATTTTTAACCCTAACCCTAACCCCATTTTCAAATCTAACCCTAACCCCATTTCTAACACAGTCCAAACTCTTTGTTTTGCTTTATTAGTTAAAATGTCAAGAGATTATTGAGAAGTTAATTTTTTTCTTTGTATCCTTTTTTGTGCATTAATTTTTTCTGAGAAACATGAATTTCTTCTTAGTGATTTTTTATTTTATTTCTCTCTCTGATTTGTTCAATTTTAACAATTTATTCTTGGAGAAACATATTTTTGTTTTCTTGATTTTGTACACAGGGACAGTTTAGCAGTTAATGATGGCAAACAAAATTTGAATTTTTTTTTTAACACAACTCCAATGTTTATTGGGAATAGATATTTTGGTCAAATGTTTTTCTTCTTTTGATTTTGTTTGTTGGGACAGCTAATGTAGTACTATATTTGATGAAAAAAAAAATAGTTTGACAAATTTTGTTCAAAAACAGTTTATTGGGATTTATTATACATATGCATTATAACACATTGACATTATTTTTGTGGTTTTCATTTTTGTGTGCAGGTCAGACATCTTAATTGGGCAGTGACGTTTGATTCACATACACACTTCTGTTTCTGATTCCTACATGGACAGCAATGTTTGTATTCCTACTTGGACAGCAACGTCTTATTCCTACATGGACAGCGACATGATTCCTACATGGACAGCAATGTCTGATTCCTACTTGGACAGAATCATCTTATTCCTACATGGACAGCGACATCTGATTCCTACATGGACAGCAATGTCTGATTCCTACTTGGACAGAATCGTCTTATTCCTACATGGACAGCAACATCTGATTCCCACATGGACAACAACGTCTGATTCCTACATGGACAATGTTTATCATTGTGTACAACATCTGATTTGTGCAAATTATGTAGGAAAGAGAATCTTAGTCAAAGAAAACAAAGTTTTTTGAGACTAATTGTTACCTTAAAGGCATCGTAGCCTACACGTTTGGTAATGACACGTTTGATATTTAATGGCAATAAAAACTTACTTGGTAAGAAGTACAGCAGCTTTGGATAGTATATTGCATTTTGAGAAACTTTTCACTTAAAAGTACTGCGGTTATGGAAAAATATTTTTGTCCCCCAAAACATTTGAATCTGAAAAGCATTAAGCGTAACGCTTCTCAGAGTGTGTATTCCAATGCAGATTATTATTCCTGCGTAGACATAACCGCTCCAGATTTTCGGCAATATCTCAAAAACGCTACCACCTTTTGAAACAAAATTTTCACAGGTTAGTTTTATGGTATATATCTACAACTATGTAGGTTTGAAACAAACAGTAGACTCAAATTACCAAACTTGTACGATCCTTTAAGAATGGTCATCACAAACATCCGTTATCGAGGAAAGAGCAGACTGTTCTCAGCTTGAAGGAAAATTTAAACAAAGTAATGTGCTGAAGTTTTCGAGAAGACAAATTTTATGTCATCATGTTTTAAGTATTTTAAAAAATTGCCAAACAATAATCAAGTTTTTTCTTATTCAGTTATCCATATCAGTTGGCTGCAATGTTTGAATATTTTTTAATAAACCAATAATAATAATATCAAACTTGCATAATCAAGTGTCACTTTGTAAAACATTGAAATGATCATGTACCAAGTTTAAGAATTTTAAGTTACTTATTCAGGATCCATGTTTTCATGAGTGTTGGCTTAATTATTTCATCAGAATGTTAACATAACTTGATATGCAAATAAATGACATGTCAGTGATTTACTACAAAAATATCACAGTTTAATTAACAGCATCTTGGTTTAATTTCAAATGAATAATTAATGTTATTAATGTTAGAAATAAAAATGGTATGAAGAATCTAAATTTTCTTTCTGTTTGATTGTCATTTTTTTTTCATACATGTTTTTTATATGGCGAGAAAGATTAATTTGACTTCAAAAAAGGAAACAAATATGTACACATACAAAATATCTTAGCTTGTTCAAACAAATTTTATTAAATCAAAAAGCAAACAACTTTATATTTTCTGGTGGCCGATTTTATTTTAATGCATAAATAAATAATGTCAACAGAGGGCGCCCTTTATAGTCAAAAGAGGGCCTCCTTTCCTTATTTATTTTACCGTGTAGTTTATATTATACATGCATGTACATGTACATACGTTAGTGCATCACATTTCGTTCTAATATTCATCAAGTCCAAAAATGTATGCTCCAACCCGGAACAAGCGGTGGCCTAGTGGATAAGCGCACGGACTTGGACGGACAAGATCGGAAGACCTGCACGGTTCGAACCCCGGCAAGGACAAGCAAGCACGGACAAGACCAAGAGGACACAAGCAAGAGGGACGCACACGGACCCCACGGACGCAAAGAAGAGGAGTCAACACTGCGGGGATACACAAGGAGGAGTGGACACGGAGAGGACGATGGAGGGGAGAGAGAGAGAGAGAGAGGGGAGATGGAGGAGGTGGACCGGGCAGGAAAGCAAGGACGAAATAAAAATTTTAATTTAATTTCCTTTTTTTTTTTTTTTTTTTGAAAAAATAAAAAATTAACGGTCTTTCATTTTCTTAAAATCGCCTGAAACGCACGCTCGTTAATTATTTTCGTTTTCTAAAAAAAAAAAATTAAAATCGGGAAAAAAAAAAATTAATGGTCTTTCATTTTCTTAAAATCGCCTGAAACGCATGCTCGTTAATTATTTTTGAAAAATAATTTTTTTTCCCTAAAAAAAAAAAAATTACTGCTAAAAATGAAATAATTTGAAAATAAAAACCTTCAAAACACCTTTAAACAAGGCAAGACACACTCCCTAGTGTCCGTATTAACATTCTACATGAATTAGGCATTCTGGTGACAAATAGACTCACAGGAAAGTGTCTTTTTTAATAAATAAATGCTTTTATGACTCTAAACAGCACTAAACGTAACTTGTAGGTGCTATAATACTCTTATTTACAATAATTTAATTGCACAGAACACACTTACGTGACTACTACCTTCAAACTACTTCTTTTTTAAGTGCACAAAATGTTATTTTCATCCAAAACATCTTTCGAATTTTGTCAATGTCAGTACTAAGAAAATCTGCATTAACTGTACTATGTTACTTACACCAATAACATTTCATTTCTTAAATTAATTTAAACAATTAACTGTGAACTGGCATATTAAAAGCTTGTTTAAAAGGGGCCTTTTACACACGATTTGCAGTTTACAATGTAACCTTGATAACAAATGTATAATAAACCAAAACAAGTGCGTGAAGAAGTTAGTCTGGTACATGTAGCTACATTGAGAATTAGTGTGGTATTAGCACTTGGAGACAGGGAATCAGACAACAAAAGTTGTAGTGAGTAAACTCAAAAATTGTATGGAAGCTTAAAACGACCATCGGCACTTCCAAGTTTCCAAGTTAAACACATACAAAAAACATGAAAATAAGATAACTATGCTTTTGGGGGTTCTCATGGATTTGCAGAATCTAGTTTTCAAGATAAACGTTGAAAAGATACTCTAAAAGTTTAACTTTGTGCAAATGCAGACGTTCACTCTAAGCTTCCATATATTTGGATTCTGTTAAATCTGAAGGCCCTGCTCGATTTGTATGACATTTTGCTGATAAATATCATCATACGTGATATAAATACATCAAATTTACCGCATATGAAAACCAAACTAAGTATTTTAAACATGTTTCAAACTCTGATGTGTAAAAAGTTATGTTTAACTTAACATATATACGTACAACAACATTGCAAGATTTTCACTATTGTATGTATTCAGCAAAAAATGATTAGGCGAAGCTAGTAGCACAATTGATTTCTGTATTTTAGATTACCCTTGATTCAGGCCTGATACTTCGATCTTGTTAGGGCAAGGTAGCTTTTTCTCAGTAAAATGCAAGACTATAATCGGAAATTTAAATTAGTACTGGAACATTTCAATGGGCACCAAATAATAATAATAATAAATAATAATACGCAGTTCTTATATAGCGCTTTATACTCCCGATGGGTGTCTCAAAGCGCTCAGTATTTTATCCTACAAGGTAAGTGGAGTTACGTGTTGAAGTATGAGACCTATTCCTTTGCATATAGCACCATGTAATGGTTTACAAGGTGCTGTGGCGCAATATTGCAGCCAATCAAACCAGGAACACCGGGGCGAACCCCTTCTCTTTACGATAAGTGCACTGGGTTCTTTTACGTGCATTACACAACACACGGGACCTACGGCTTAACGTCCCATCCAAAGGACAAAGCATGTGGTTAAGTGTCTTGCTTAAGGACACAAGTGTCACGACTGGGATTCGAACCCACACTCTGCTGATCAGAAACACCAGAGCTTGAGTTCGGTGTTCTTATCCGCTCGGCCTCGACACGCCACAAATAAATAAGGCAGTGACCGAGACCAAGTGCATGGAGGCAATTGCGTTATTTGTCTCCGCAAAGTATCAGGCCTGATGATTCACAGGAATTACAAAATATAAACAACAATATTCAGCCAAGTTTTCACTACAATACAAAAACAGCCACATAGGACTGTAGGTGACAAAGATCTGTTTACACAGTACACCTTTGCTTTGAATTAAATTCATAGCTTTTGTAATAACAACTTTGTTGACCAATTTATAAACAGCAAAGACTCATGTCTGAGTGGTTTTAAGAGTCCATGTAAACAGACCTTTTTACAATAAGTAAAACTCACTACGTGAGACGTACCTTAATATCTTAGTATTGAATGAATCACAAAGTTGAACTGAAGTAGCTTGGGACGCTGAGAAGATGATGTATTTGAATTCATGATGATGCTACATCTCATGGGCTCTCTTCAGTGGAGCTGGCGCATCTTTCATACCAAGGTTCGTCATCATCTTGAGTGTGCTATATTAAACAGAAATTCAAAGGACAGAATTAATGCATGAATTACGTGTCAAGTGGAAAACAGATTGCATACATGTACGGTAATACAGTTTGTAGAAGCGGCTGATGATTGGTGGTGGATCCAGATTGGTAGAAAAGTATTGTACCTTCCAAGGGGTAATAATATTGGGGACGAGTCAAGAATAACAGACAAGTCGGGTGCATGTTTGGCATTGATACAGATTTAAAGTCAAACCGGTAAATAATGTAGGGCATAAATTTAACCACTCCTTTTTTTTCACAGTTTCCTCAATATTTTTTTAAAGGTTTCTGTTTTTAATTAATAAAAATAAGAGATATATCAGGAATTTGGGCGGGTCCAGAATGGCAGACAACTTGGGTACATGTTTGAGATTGATATACATTTAAAGTTGAAGGGGTAACATGTTTTAAGTGGGTCCAGAATGGCAACAGATTTGTGAGTGCATAATTGGGATAGATGTAACACAAAAAGGGTAAACAAATTGGGGGAGGGTCCAGAATAATAATAATAATAAAAATAGCGAACATTTATAACGCGCCATGTCTGTCAGACTTGACACTCCTGGCGCGAGACTACAAATTTTTTCCTGCAAGGTATATGTGGAGCTACGTTTGAAGTATGAGGCCTTGTCATTTATAGCACCATGCAATGGTTTACAAGGTGCTGTGGCGCAATATATGCTGCCGATCAGACCAGGAACACCGGGGCGAACCCCTTCTCTTTACGATAAATGCACTGGGTTCTTTTATGTGCATTACACAACACACGGGACCAACGGTTTTACGTCCCATCCGAAGGACGAAGCATGTGGTTAAGTGTCTTGCTTAAGGACACAAGTGTCACGACTGGGATTCGAACCCACACTCTGCTGATCAAAAACACCAGAGCTTGAGTTCGGTGTTCTTATCCGCTCGGCCACAGAATGGCAAAAGGTGGGTGCTTGTTTGGGCTCGGTACATATTTGACATAGAAGGGGTTACATGTTGGGGGTTGGTCCTGAATGGCAGACAAGTGTGGTGCATATTTCAGATTGATACTAGGCAAACTAAAAAACTAAACCACTTTATTTTTTCACAACCGCCTCATTATTGTTTTTAAAGGGTTTTTTCATGTATACAATTTCATCAGAAAACATAAAAATAAGGGAAGTACCAAGGTAGACATTTTCAAAGCCTTATGAAGTCTTTCTTGTTCGATTATTTACATTATTTACATGACAGTCAATCTTTGCAGTTTTTTAATGAGTGGCATTATAGACATAGGGAGTTGCCCTATTCCAGTTGAGTAAAAAACTGTTATCTTGGATTTATTAAAAAGGGCCTCCTCTTTTCTTGTAAAAAGCCCAGACGAGAAACGGTTAAGTATGTTAGTGGAGAATGTGTAAAATATTTGGGGTAGGTCCACAATGGCAGACAAGTGCGGGAAGATGTTTGAGATTGGGGAAGATGTTTGAGATTGATACGCTTTTAATGTTGAAGGGGTAACATGTCTGGTCCAGAATGGAAAACAAAAGGGGTGCATTATGGGATAAAATTTAAGATTTGAATTCGAAGGCTAACATTTGGGGTGGGTCCAAAAAGACAAGCAAGTGGCATTGGAACAGATTTTAATTATAGGTTTTCTCAGTCAATTTCGGCAAATGAGCAGCCAATTTAACCACTGCGCCGTTCTATTTTGCACGAAATCGAATGCTGCTGAAAAGGGTCATTCGATTTCGTTTTATGACTAGTCAAATGTACTGTACTGTTGCGTCATTCGATTTAACAAAATAATCATTCAATTTAACAATTCAACAAGGCAGCATTCAAATTCGCATGAGCTTGTTTGAGGCGTGTGTTTAGTCATTCAAATTCATTTTTGGGCAGTCATTTCTGGAATTTGTGCAATCTAAAAAAAACGCTCTGTTAAACTTTGGTTTCCTTTCGATTGTTAAAGGCATAAATACGGCTTATTGGCACTTGAGTCACTTTGCCGATGTACTTCGAAGACGAGCTTTCGCTACAGTTTTACATGCATATTTCTAGAAATGGCAGCTCAATAAGAAAACAGGAAAAACATAAAGAAACGCCCAATTCAAACACAATACAAAATAAGGTCTTGCTCATTTAACCGATAAAGACTCCCCCCCCCCACCCCCCCGAGAAAAAAATAAAAAAATAAAGAAAGAAAAGAAAACAAAGAAGAAGAAAAAACCTAATGGGCCCGCATGTTAAATAAACTGGAAACATAAAGAAGAAATTGATTAGCGTAATTAGCGAAATTGATTGCCTCTTTACGAAATTGAAAAAAATAAATCAGTAAAAATCTCCAGCCGAACCAGCTTTGCTAAATTGAATGATGATTGTGCATCGCGAAAAAGAATGACGATATGCTAAATTGAACACAGTGCTAAAGGATTTTGAATGCCTCAAAACAAAATTGAATGCCCGAATTCTGAATTTGAAACGCAGTAAAAACTGGAGAGGCAAAATAGCTTTAATTCGAGCGCACCAAAATAAATTTGGCTGCTCATTTGCCGAATTTGACCGAGAAAACCTATATTAAGGGGAACACTTTTGTTTGGGGGGGGGGTGGGGCAGTTGGTCCAAAATAGCCAACAATTAGGCCAAGTAACAAAAGCAACGAGTTTCTCGTCCGGACTATTTACTTGTTTTCAATTTTTTTTCTTCAAAGATGGCTGCCATGCTAAATATGGCTGGCCAAGGTATACTTATTCACAGATATTGTGCTATTTGAGTATGCAATGTATGACAAAACAAATGATTTTTATAATTTTAGTCCACTTTCTAAGCAAGTCTCAAAATTCAGAAACAGCTGTTGTATTGCAAAGGTGAAAAAATAGTCTAGACAAATTCCTAGGCAAAAATAAACCAAGGAACTTCGTGTTTTTTTTTAGGTGTTCGTGCAATACAAGCACGAACACCTCCTTGTTTCTTTTTTTCTTTTTTCTGAATAGTAAAAAAAAAAAAAAAAAAAGGAGGCGGTGAGCAAAAAGGAGGCGGGCGGGGATGAGAAACTCGTTACTTTTGTTACTTGCCTTATTGGGGCTAGGTTGGGAAAGGGGCAGAATGTATGTAGAAGGGTAATAAATTGGGGGAGGGTCAAGAATGGCAGAAGGGTGGGTGCATGCTTTGGATATTATACAGATTTGGAGTAGAAGGGGGCGGTGGCCAAAAAGGGGGCGGTGGCCAAAAAGGAGGTGGGCCGGGACAAAAACTTGTTACTTTTGTTACTTGGCCTTATTGGGGCTAGGTTGGGAAAGGGGCAGAATGTACAAGTGTATGTAGAAGGGTAATAAATTGGGGGAGGGTCAAGAATGGCAGAAAGGTGGGTGCATGCTTTGGATATTACAAAGATTTGGAGTAGAAGGGGTAACATTATTGGGGAAGGGTCCAGAATGGCAAAGGGGCGCTTGCTGTGTTGGGGAGTGGCTTAAGATTGGCAGAAGAGAGGGGAGAGGGCATGTTAATTTGGGTTAGGGGCTGTTTGACAAAATAGGTGGTTGATTTTCAGGAAGGAAGGTTAAAATACAAAACACATCTGGGCCCAATTTCATAGAGCTGCTTTAAAAGCACAAAAATAAGCTAAGCACAACAAAATTATGCTTACCAGAGTAAGGTTACCAGCCAAAATACCATGTCGTGTGTACAATTTCTGACTGGTATCCTGCTTATTTCTGTAAAAAGGAATTTGTTAAGCAAAATTGTCTGCTTAAGCAGCTCTATAAAATTGGGCCCTGGTATGATGGGAGTGCAATGAAAAAAAAAAAAGTTTTGAAAACTCACCATCATATTTCAAGAGGTAGATTGTGGTTCAAAACTGATGAATGGTGAGACTGCTAGTCCTTGAATGGCAAATTCACATATTGGGAGTTGAATCCTTGTAAGAGTTGAACAATCCATGGCAAGGTGATCCATCTGGAGTAAAAAAGGAACCAAAGAAAATAAACTACCATTCAATGCTGAGTCAGTGCCCGTGTTTAACATTCATATTGTTCCAAGTCGTAATTCTGTTTGTTGGGGTGGTTGGGGGGGGGGGTGCGGTAAACAAGAAACCCAAAGCGGAAAAGTGAAACTTAAAATGCTTTGAGAGGGCAAGGCCATTTTCATTTTATTTTGCAAATGGCACTTTCATTGGAAAATCTTAATGTCTATAACAAGCTTATAGGGGCAACAGGACCAGGGCAACAGAGGCAATGGCCTCTGTGTAATTCTTTGTGATTTCCTGAAGTTTACGTAAAGATTAATGGTCCTCTTTAAATAGCCTCAGTCAGCTGAGTTGGGATGATTGGATGCAGCAGGGTCAATCATAACCCTCAATCCTCCCTATGGCCTTAATAAAGGCACTGAACACGTTTGGAAATTGTCAACAACCAGTGTTCTCACTTGGTGTATCCCAACATATGCATAAAATAACAAGCCTGTGAAAATTTGGGCTCAATCATGGTCATCAAAGTTGCAAGAAAATGATGACAGAAAAAACACCCTGGTTGTACAAATTTGTGTACTTTCAGATAGGAATAAAAACTTCTTGCAAGACGTTTTTATTATTTTAGTGAGAAATTACCTCTTTCTCAAAAACTACGTTACTTCAGAGGGAGTCGTTCCCTACAATGTTTTATACTATCAACAGCTCTCCGTTGCTTGTTACCAAGTAAGTTTTTATGCTAACATTTGTTTTGAGTCATTACCAAACATGTACGATACCTTTAAGGTCTGAGGAGAGTGACCACGAGCTGCAATTATCGCAGAGAGGTTTATGAACATCACAACTACCATACCAGCAAATTGTTACAGTTTGATGAATAGTTCACTCCAGTGCAATTTCAGGGTGGTTGTTTGATGATTGTAATTTTTGGGGACCAGCTTCTACAATCTACGTTATAGGGCCACAGCGACAGTGGGGTGAGAGAGGGGGGCGCTTTTGTTTTGTTTTATGCACTACCCACATTTCCACACCACCCATCCATCCTATTCCTATCCATATTGCTAACGTTATCCCCAATGGACCTTATGCATTGACGTCATCCAGCCGCCATCTTAGAGGTAAAACGATGATGAAACAATAGAAACGCACAGATTTGTACGCACGGCGCACAAGATTAGCCAATGAACAAGCGCCTTTTGACCTCTAAGTGAGGGCGCCCTACTGAAATGACATCATATGCATAAGGTCTATTGAAAAAAATGTTTATCTCAATGAGTCAAGGTCCTGCTCCAAACACAGGAAACATATTTTAGAATAACCCACAAAAACTGTAATACTGTCAAGCACTCATGATGTTTTTGTACACTGACATGCACTTCCGGAACTGGTACAGGGAGTGACTTGTGACTGTGTACAACTGCATGCAATGGGCCGAGTGTACACTACGGGGGTTGCCCACTACGGACACAGTGTACTTTTTCACATTTTCACGACACGCACAACAACCGATAACTTTGGTTGCCCAAAATTGCCTTTAAAATTGTTTATACAAACCAAATGACCTATATACTATTTCCTGACATAAACATGAACAAACTGAACAGAAATATCCGTACTTACCGGGGTTTGCAGTGAAACCATTTCGAGTTTGAACACACGCAAGCAGACGACATTTTTTGACAGTGTGCATCTTTCGTGTTTACCTCCTTCTAACTGCTCATGCGCAGAAGCGCCAAGTCAGCTAGCAGAACGATCAAAATGATTACCCCCCCCCCCCTGCGATTTTTTCCCAAACAGTTTGCTATGATGACCTTTTTTTGTTATGATTTTGATTTTTTTTTTCGATCGGAATGCGGATGTTATAAAATATATAAAAAAGGTAAATAATAAAAAAGTTTGGGAAAAAAAATTCGCGGCCGGGGGGGGGGGGGCGGGGTATAAATATTGATCGTTCTGCTAACTTGGCGTTTCTGCGCATGAACAGTTAGAAGGAGGTAAACACGAAAGATGCACGCTGTCAAAAAAATGTCGTCTGCTTGCGTGTGTTCAAACTCGAAATAGTTTCACTGCAAACCCCGGTAAGTACGGATATTTCTGTTCAGTTTGTTCATGTTTATGTCAGGAAATAGTACATAGGTCATTTGGTTTGTATAAACAATTTTAAAGGCAATTTTGGGCAGCCAAAGTTATCGGTTGGTGTGTCGTGAAAATGTGAAAAAGTACACTGTCACTTAGCCCTGGGTAGGACGTCAGTCAGTGCCACTGCACTGACGTCCTGGGTATAAAGATCCTTTACAATGCGAACAAAATTTTGAGTAACATTTTAAAATATTTTTACCTAATTTGAGAAGCTGAAACTCCATTCACTTATTCTTGGTGCCTTTAATTACACTTTTGCTGAGTTCAAAACCTATCAAATACATCCATGGATGACATTATTTCCGAAAATAAGTCCAAGTTGTGCACTGGCGCTGCGACTCCGTCGTGTTGCCGCCCCGAAGAAAAAGCGTTCAGTGTTACGGGTTAGACAGCGCCCTCTTTTGTGGACTTGGTTCCATGTCAGTTGAGGTTGTCGCAACGAATGCGTCAATTTCCTTTTTATTTTCACAATAATGTCATCCAAGGATAAAATTGGCAATTCTGAATAGAGCAGGCGTAAGGTTCAGGACACAAGGAACATGTGAGTCACGTTTCAGCTTCCTCAAAAAGGTAAAAATATGATAAAAAATGGTTATAAATTTTGTCGCAATGCCTGAGGACCTTTATACCCTGGACCCCGTCGCGTTGTATGCAACGGAGGAGTCCAACCTGGGCTAACTGTCACTGTGTCCGTGTGTACACTCGGCCCATTGCATGCAGTTGTACACAGTCACAAGTCACTCCCTGTACCAGTTCCGGAAGTGCATGTCGGTGTACAAAAACATCATGAGTGCTTGACAGTATTACAGTTTTTGTGGGTTATTCTAAAATATGTTTACTGTGTTTGGAGCAGGACCTTGACTCATTGAGATAAACATTTTTTCAATTGGGGATAACGTTTTGTCGTTAGCATATGGATAGGAATAGGATGGATGGGTGGTGTGGAAATGTGGGTAGTGCATAAAACAAAACAAATGCGCCCCCCTCTCACCCCACTGTCTCTGTGGCCCTATAACGTAGATTGTAGAAGCTGGTCCCAAAAAAATTACAATCGTCAAACAACCACCCTTGCACTGAGTGGAGTGAACTATTCATCAAACTGTAACAATTTGCTGGTATGGTAGTTGTGATGTTCATAAACCTCTCTGCGATAATTGCTGCATCCGATCATCCCAACTCGGCTGACTGAGGCTATTTAAAGAGGACCATTAATCTTTACGTAAACTTCAGGAAATCACAAAGAATCACACAAAGGTCACAGAGGCCATTGCCTCTGTTGCCCTGGTCCTGCTGCCCCTATAAGCTTGTTATAGACATTAAGATTTTCCAATGGAAGTGCCGTTTGCAAAATAAAATGAAAATGGCCTTGCCCTCTCAAAGCAGTAATTTAAGTTTCACTTTTCCGCTTTGGGTTTCTTGTTTACCGCCCCCCGCCCCCCCTCCCCCAACCCCACCCCAACAAACAGAATTACCACTTGGAACAAAATGAATGTTAAACACAGGTACTGACTCTGCATTGAATGGTAGTTTATTTTCTTTGGTTCCTTTTTTACTCCAGATGGATCACCTTGCCCTGGATTGTTCAACTCTTACAAGGATTCAACTCCCAATATGTAAATTTGCCATTCAAGGACTAGCAGTCTCACCATTCATCAGTTTTGAACCACAATCTACCTCTTGAAATATGATGGTGAGTTTTCGAAACTTTTTTTTTTTTCATTGTACTTTCATCGCGGGCCCAATTTTATAGAGAGCTGCTTAAGCAGACAATTTTGCTTAACAAATTCCTTTTTAGCAGAAATAAGCAGGATACCAGTCAGAAATTGTACACACGACATGGTATTTTGGCTGGTAACCTTACTCTGGTGGTAATCATAATTCTGTTGTGCTTAGCTTATTTTTGTGCTTTTAAAGCAGCTCTGTGAAATTGGGCCCAGATGTGTTTTGTATTTTAACCTTCCTGAAAATCAACCACCTATTTTGTCAAACAGCCCCTAACCCGAATTAACATGCCCTCTCCCCTCTCTTCTGCCAACCTTAAGCCACTCCCCAACACAGCAAGCGCCCCTTTGCCATTCTGGACCCTTCTCCAATAATGTTACCCCTTCTACTTTCCTTTCCCAAATAACCTAGCCCCAATAAGGCAAGTAACAAAAGTAACGAGTTTCTCGTCCCCGCCCGCCTCCTTTTTGGCTGCCGCCTCCTCTTTTTTTTACTATTTACAATTCAGGAGAAAAAAAGTTAAATTCAAAGAAAAAACCCCGAAGTTCCTTGGTTTATTTTTGCCTAGGAATTTGTCTAGACTATTTTTTCACCTTTGCAATACAACAGCCGTTTCTGAATTTTGAGACTTGCTTAGAAAGTGGACTAAAATTATAAAAATCATTTGTTTTGTCATACATTGCATACTCAAATAGCACAATATCTGTGAATAAGTATACCTTGGCCAGCCATATTTAGCATGGCAGCCATCTTTGAAAAAAAAAGAAAAAAAATTGAAAACAAGTAAATAGTCCGGATGAGAAACTCGTTGCTTTTGTTACTTGGCCTAATTGTTGGCTATTTTGGACCTACTGCCCCCCCCCCCAAACAAAAGTGTTCCCCTTAATATAGGTTTTCTCGGTCAAATTCGGCAAATGAGCAGCCAAATTAATTTTTGTGCGCTCGAATTAAAGCTATTTTGCCTCTCCAGTTTTTACTGCGTTTCAAATTCAGAATTCGGGCATTCAATTTTGTTTTGAGGCATTCAAAATCCTTTAGCACTGTGTTCAATTTAGCATATCATCATTCTTTTTCGCGACGCACAATCATCATTCAATTTAGCAAAGCTGGTTCGGCTGGAAATTTTTACTGATTTATTTTTTTCTATTTCGTAAAGAGGCAATCAATTTCGCTAATTACGCTAATCAATTTCTTCTTTATGTTTCCAGTTTATTTAACATGTGGGCCCATTAGGTTTTTTCTTCTTCTTTGTTTTCTTTTCTTTCTTTATTTTTTTATTTTTTTCTCGGGGGGGTGGGGGGGGGGAGTCTTTATCGGTTAAATGAGCAAGACCTTATTTTGTATTGTGTTTGAATTGGGCGTTTCTTTATGTTTTTCCTGTTTTCTTATTGAGCTGCCATTTCTAGAAATATGCGTGTAAAACTGTAGCGAAAGCTCGTCTTCGAAGTACATCGGCAAAGTGACTCAAGTGCCAATAAGTAAACCGTATTTATGCCTTTAACAATCGAAAGGAAACCAAAGTTTAACAGAGCGTTTTTTTTAGATTGCACAAATTCCAGAAATGACTGCCCAAAAATGAATTTGAATGACTAAACACACGCCTCAAAAAAGCTCATGCGAATTTGAATGCTGCCTTGTTGAATTGTTAAATTGAATGATTATTTTGTTAAATCGAATGACGCAACAGTACAGTACATTTGACTAGTCATAAAATGAAATCGAATGACCCTTTTCAGCAGCATTCGATTTCGCGCAAAATAGAACGGCGCAGTGGTTAAATTGGCTGCTGATTTGCCGAAATTGACTGAGAAAACCTATAATTAAAATCTGTTCCAATGCCACTTGCTTGTCTTTTTGGACCCACCCCAAATGTTAGCCTTCCAATTCAAATCTTAAATTTTATCCCATAATGCACCCCTTTTGTTTTCCATTCTGGACCAGACATGTTACCCCTTCAACATTAAAAGCGTATCAATCTCAAACATCTTCCCGCACTTGTCTGCCATTGTGGACCCACCCCAAATATTTTACACATTCTCCACTAACATACTTAAAAAAAATCGTTTCTCGTCTGGGCTTTTTACAAGAAAAGAGGAGGCCCTTTTTAATAAATCCAAGATAACAGTTTTTTACTCAACTGGAATAGGGCAACTCCCTATGTCTATAATGCCACTCATTAAAAAACTGCAAAGATTGACTGTCATGTAAATAATGTAAATAATCGAACAAGAAAGACTTCATAAGGCTTTGAAAATGTCTACCTTGGAACTTCCCTTATTTTTATATTTTCTGATGAAATTGTATACATGAAAAAACCCTTTAAAAACAATATTGAGGCGGTTGTGAAAAAATAAAGTGGTTTAGTTTTTTAGTTTGCCTAGTATCAATCTGAAATATGCACCACACTTGTCTGCCATTCAGGACCAACCCCCAACATGTAACCCCCTTCTATGTCAAATATGTACCGAGCCCAAACAAGCACCCACCTTGTTTGCCATTCTGTGGCCGTGTCGAGGCCGAGCGGATAAGAACACCGAACTCAAGCTCTGGTGTTTTTGATCAGCAGAGTGTGGGTTCGAATCCCAGTCGTGACACTTGTGTCCTTAAGCAAGACACTTAACCACATGCTTCGTCCTTCGGATGGGACGTAAAACCGTTGGTCCCGTGTGTTGTGTAATGCACATAAAAGAACCCAGTGCATTTATCGTAAAGAGAAGGGGTTCGCCCCGGTGTTCCTGGTCTGATCGGCAGCATATATTGCGCCACAGCACCTTGTAAACCATTGCATGGTGCTATAAATGACAAGGCCTCATACTTCAAACGTAGCTCCACATATACCTTGCAGGAAAAAATTTGTAGTCTCGCGCCAGGAGTGTCAAGTCTGACAGACATGGCGCGTTATAAATGTTCGCTATTTTTATTATTATTATTATTCTGGACCCTCCCCCAATTTGTTTACCCTTTTTGTGTTACATCTATCCCAATTATGCACTCACAAATCTGTTGCCATTCTGGACCCACCCAAAACATGTTACCCCTTCAACTTTAAATGTATATCAATCTCAAACATGTACCCAAGTTGTCTGCCATTCTGGACCCGCCCAAATTCCTGATATATCTCTTATTCTTATTAATTAAAAACAGAAACCTTTAAAAAAGTATTGAGGAAACTGTGAAAAAAAAGGAGTGGTTAAATTTATGCCCTACATTATTTACCCGTTTGACTTTAAATCTGTATCAATGCCAAACATGCACCCGACTTGTCTGTTATTCTTGACTCGTCCCCAATATTATTACCCCTTGGAAGGTACAATACTTTTCTACCAATCTGGATCCACCACCAATCATCAGCCGCTTCTACAAACTGTATTACCGTACATGTATGCAATCTGTTTTCCACTTGACACGTAATTCATGCATTAATTCTGTCCTTTGAATTTCTGTTTAATATAGCACACTCAAGATGATGACGAACCTTGGTATGAAAGATGCGCCAGCTCCACTGAAGAGAGCCCATGAGATGTAGCATCATCATGAATTCAAATACATCATCTTCTCAGCGTCCCAAGCTACTTCAGTTCAACTTTGTGATTCATTCAATACTAAGATATTAAGGTACGTCTCACGTAGTGAGTTTTACTTATTGTAAAAAGGTCTGTTTACATGGACTCTTAAAACCACTCAGACATGAGTCTTTGCTGTTTATAAATTGGTCAACAAAGTTGTTATTACAAAAGCTATGAATTTAATTCAAAGCAAAGGTGTACTGTGTAAACAGATCTTTGTCACCTACAGTCCTATGTGGCTGTTTTTGTATTGTAGTGAAAACTTGGCTGAATATTGTTGTTTATATTTTGTAATTCCTGTGAATCATCAGGCCTGATACTTTGCGGAGACAAATAACGCAATTGCCTCCATGCACTTGGTCTCGGTCACTGCCTTATTTATTTGTGGCGTGTCGTGGCCGAGCGGATAAGAACACCGAACTCAAGCTCTGGTGTTTCTGATCAGCAGAGTGTGGGTTCGAATCCCAGTCGTGACACTTGTGTCCTTAAGCAAGACACTTAACCACATGCTTTGTCCTTTGGATGGGACGTTAAGCCGTAGGTCCCGTGTGTTGTGTAATGCACGTAAAAGAACCCAGTGCACTTATCGTAAAGAGAAGGGGTTCGCCCGGTGTTCCTGGTTTGATTGGCTGCAATATTGCGCCACAGCACCTTGTAAACCATTACATGGTGCTATATGCAAAGGAATAGGTCTCATACTTCAACATGTAACTCCACTTACCTTGTAGGATAAAATACTGAGCGCTTTGAGACACCCATCGGGAGTATAAAGCGCTATATAAGAACTGCGTATTATTGTTTATTATTATTATTATTTGGTGCCCATTGAAATGTTCCAGTACTAATTTAAATTTCCGATTATAGTCTTGCATTTTACTGAGAAAAAGCTACCTTGCCCTAACAAGATCGAAGTATCAGGCCTGAATCAAGGGTAATCTAAAATACAGAAATCAATTGTGCTACTAGCTTCGCCTAATCATTTTTTGCTGAATACATACAATAGTGAAAATCTTGCAATGTTGTTGTACGTATATATGTTAAGTTAAACATAACTTTTTACACATCAGAGTTTGAAACATGTTTAAAATACTTAGTTTGGTTTTCATATGCGGTAAATTTGATGTATTTATATCACGTATGATGATATTTATCAGCAAAATGTCATACAAATCGAGCAGGGCCTTCAGATTTAACAGAATCCAAATATATGGAAGCTTAGAGTGAACGTCTGCATTTGCACAAAGTTAAACTTTTAGAGTATCTTTTCAACGTTTATCTTGAAAACTAGATTCTGCAAATCCATGAGAACCCCCAAAAGCATAGTTATCTTATTTTCATGTTTTTTGTATGTGTTTAACTTGGAAACTTGGAAGTGCCGATGGTCGTTTTAAGCTTCCATACAATTTTTGAGTTTACTCACTACAACTTTTGTTGTCTGATTCCCTGTCTCCAAGTGCTAATACCACACTAATTCTCAATGTAGCTACATGTACCAGACTAACTTCTTCACGCACTTGTTTTGGTTTATTATACATTTGTTATCAAGGTTACATTGTAAACTGCAAATCGTGTGTAAAAGGCCCCTTTTAAACAAGCTTTTAATATGCCAGTTCACACTTAATTGTTTAAATTAGTTTAAGAAATGAAATGTTATTGGTGTAAGTAACATAGTACAGTTAATGCAGATTTTCTTAGTACTGACATTGACAAAATTCGAAAGATGTTTTGGATGAAAATAACATTTTGTGCACTTAAAAAAGAAGTAGTTTGAAGGTAGTAGTCACGTAAGTGTGTTCTGTGCAATTAAATTATTGTAAATAAGAGTATTATAGCACCTACAAGTTACGTTTAGTGCTGTTTAGAGTCATAAAAGCATTTATTTATTAAAAAAGACACTTTCCTGTGAGTCTATTTGTCACCAGAATGCCTAATTCATGTAGAATGTTAATACGGACACTAGGGAGTGTGTCTTGCCTTGTTTAAAGGTGTTTTGAAGGTTTTATTTTCAAATTATTTCATTTTCAACGATTTTTAGCAGTAATTTTTTTTTTTTTAGGGAAAAAAAATTATTTTTCAAAAATAATTAACGAGCATGCGTTTCAGGCGATTTTAAGAAAATGAAAGACCATTAATTTTTTTTTTTCCCGATTTTAATTTTTTTTTTTTAGAAAACGAAAATAATTAACGAGCGTGCGTTTCAGGCGATTTTAAGAAAATGAAAGACCGTTAATTTTTTATTTTTTCAAAAAAAAAAAAAAAAAAAAAGGAATTTAAATTAAAATTTTTATTTCGTCCTTGCTTTCCTGCCCGGTCCACCTCCTCCATCTCCCCTCTCTCTCTCTCCCCTCCATCGTCCTCTCCGTGTCCACTCCTCCTTCTTGTGTATCCCCGCCGTGTTGACTCCTCTTCTTTGCGTCCGTGGGGTCCGTGTGCGTCCCTCTTGCTTGTGTCCTCTTGGTCTTGTCCGTGCTTGCTTGTCCTTGCCGGGGTTCGAACCATGCATGTCTTCCGATCTTGTCCGTCCAAGTCCGTACGCTTATCCACTAGGCCACCGCTTGTTCCGGGTTGGAGCGTACATTTTTGGACTTGATGAATATTAGAACGAAATGTGATGCACTAACGTATGTACATGTACATGTATGTATAATATAAACTACACGGTAAAATAAATAAGGAAAGGAGGCCCTCTTTTGACTATAAAGGGCGCCCTCTGTTGACATTATTTATTTATGCATTAAAATAAAATCGGCCACCAGAAAATATAAAGTTGTTTGCTTTTTGATTTAATAAAATTTGTTTGAACAAGCTAAGATATTTTGTATGTGTACATATTTGTTTCCTTTTTTGAAGTCAAATTAATCTTTCTCGCCATATAAAAAACATGTATGAAAAAAAAATGACAATCAAACAGAAAGAAAATTTAGATTCTTCATACCATTTTTATTTCTAACATTAATAACATTAATTATTCATTTGAAATTAAACCAAGATGCTGTTAATTAAACTGTGATATTTTTGTAGTAAATCACTGACATGTCATTTATTTGCATATCAAGTTATGTTAACATTCTGATGAAATAATTAAGCCAACACTCATGAAAACATGGATCCTGAATAAGTAACTTAAAATTCTTAAACTTGGTACATGATCATTTCAATGTTTTACAAAGTGACATTTGATTATGCAAGTTTGATATTATTATTATTGGTTTATTAAAAAATATTCAAACATTGCAGCCAACTGATATGGATAACTGAATAAGAAAAAACTTGATTATTGTTTGGCAATTTTTAAAAATACTTAAAACATGATGACATAAAATTTGTCTTCTCGAAAACTTCAGCACATTACTTTGTTTAAATTTTCCTTCAAGCTGAGAACAGTCTGCTCTTTCCTCGATAACGGATGTTTGTGATGACCATTCTTAAAGGATCGTACAAGTTTGGTAATTTGAGTCTACTGTTTGTTTCAAACCTACATAGTTGTAGATATATACCATAAAACTAACCTGTGAAAATTTTGTTTCAAAAGGTGGTAGCATTTTTGAGATATTGCCGAAAATCTGGAGCGGTTATGTCTACGCAGGAATAATAATCTGCATTGGAATACACACTCTGAGAAGCGTTACGCTTAATGCTTTTCAGATTCAAATGTTTTGGGGGACAAAAATATTTTTCCATAACCGCAGTACTTTTAAGTGAAAAGTTTCTCAAAATGCAATATACTATCCAAAGCTGCTGTACTTCTTACCAAGTAAGTTTTTATTGCCATTAAATATCAAACGTGTCATTACCAAACGTGTAGGCTACGATGCCTTTAAGGTAACAATTAGTCTCAAAAAACTTTGTTTTCTTTGACTAAGATTCTCTTTCCTACATAATTTGCACAAATCAGATGTTGTACACAATGATAAACATTGTCCATGTAGGAATCAGACGTTGTTGTCCATGTGGGAATCAGATGTTGCTGTCCATGTAGGAATAAGACGATTCTGTCCAAGTAGGAATCAGACATTGCTGTCCATGTAGGAATCAGATGTCGCTGTCCATGTAGGAATAAGACGATTCTGTCCAAGTAGGAATCAGACATTGCTGTCCATGTAGGAATCATGTCGCTGTCCATGTAGGAATAAGACGTTGCTGTCCAAGTAGGAATACAAACATTGCTGTCCATGTAGGAATCAGAAACAGAAGTGTATATGTGAATCAAACGTCACTGCCCAATTAAGAATCAGATGTCTGACCTGCACACAAAAATGAAAACCACAAAAATAATGTCAATGTGTTATAAATGCATAAAATGCATATGTATAATAAATCCCAATAAACTGTTTTTGAACAAAATTTGTCAAACTATTTTTTTTTTCATCAAATATAGTACTACATTAGCTGTCCCAACAAACAAAATCAAAAGAAGAAAAACATTTGACCAAAATATCTATTCCCAATAAACATTGGAGTTGTGTTCGTAAAAAAATTCAAATTTTGTTTGCCATCATTAACTGCCAAACTGTCCCTGTGTACAAAATCAAGAAAACAAAAATATGTTTCTCCAAGAATAAATTGTTAAAATTGAACAAATCAGAGAGAGAAATAAAATAAAAAATCACTGAGAAGAAATTCATGTTTCTCAGAAAAAATTAATGCACAAAAAAGGATACAAAGAAAAAAATTAACTTCTCAATAATCTCTTGACATTTTAACTAATAAAGCAAAACAAAGAGTTTGGACTGTGTTAGAAATGGGGTTAGGGTTAGATTTGAAAATGGGGTTAGGGTTAGGGTTAAAAATGGGGTTTCGGTTAGATTTGAAAATGGGGTTAGGGTTAGATTTGAAAATGGGGTTAGGGTTAGGGTTAAAAATGGGGTTTCGGTTAGATTTGGAAATGGGGTTAGGGTTAGATTTGAAAATGGGGTTAGGGTTAGGGTTAAAAATGGGGTTTCGGTTAGATTTGGAAATGGGGTTAGGGTTAGATTTGAAAATGGGGTTAGGGTTAGGGTTAAAAATGGGGTTTCGGTTAGATTCGGAAATGGGGTTAGGGTTAGATTTGAAAATGGGGTTAGGGTTAGGGTTAAAAATGGGGTTTCGGTTAGATTTGGAAATGGGGTTAGGGTTAGATTTGAAAATGGGGTTAGGGTTAGGGTTAAAAATGGGGTTCGGTTAGATTTGGAAATGGGGTTAGGGTTAGATTTGAAAATGGGGTTAGGGTTAGGGTTAAAAATGGGGTTTCGGTTAGATTTGGAAATGGGGTTAGGGTTAGATTTGAAAATGGGGTTAGGGTTAGGGTTAAAAATGGGGTTTCGGTTAGATTTGGAAATGGGGTTAGGGTTAGATTTGAAAATGGGGTTAGGGTTAGGGTTAAAAATGGGGTTTCGGTTAGATTTGGAAATGGGGTTAGGGTTAGATTTGAAAATGGGGTTAGGGTTAGGGTTAAAAATGGGGTTTCGGTTAGATTTGGAAATGGGGTTAGGGTTAGATTTGAAAATGGGGTTAGGGTTAGGGTTAAAAATGGGGTTTCGGTTAGATTCGAAATGGGGTTAGGGTAAGGGTTAGGGTTAAAAATGGGGTTTCGGTTAGATTTGGAAATGGGGTTAGGGTTAGAAATTGGTTTAGGGTTAACCTTATCAAGACTGGGCTTTTTCCAAAAACTTAAAGGGATTCGGGGTTAGGGTTAATAAATGGGGTTTCGGTTAGATTTGGAAATGGGGTTAGGGTTAGAAATTGGTTTAGGGTTAACCTTATCAGGACTAGGCTTTAAACAAAAACTTACAGGGATTCTCTACATGATGACGTAAAAATTGCAACAATTTGCAATTTAACACATTTTTCACTTTTGTGCATTTTGGTAATTTTTTTCTTTTCCATATTTTGCATATTTTTGTCCAAATGCTGTAGGAGACCGGCCTGTAGGTCCCGTGACCAAATTCTGGGAACAAAGGTTTGTGTTCCCTGATGAATACCAAACAATTTTGACTTGGGCTGCCCCCTTGAAAATGTCAGGCATTTCCGGGAGGGGTCAACAAAGGTCAAACAAGGGTCAAAATTCAAATATATTCCAATCGTGTCGATCTGCATATCAAATTACTCGTCTAGTCATGAGGATTCCAAAAATGTATAGTTTGTTATACCTCCGAACTTAAATAAAGGCGCTATGGTCTAAAACGTCGAAAGGTCAACACACTTTTGACTGGTGGTCAAATTCACCAACACAGTTAACATTGTCCAATTCTTATGATTTTAGTGTCTAATAATATTTTTCTGGCATGGCAAATTCAACTAAGACATTTTTAAAAGTAAAGTGGTTGCCATAACCTTCAGAATTTCAAAATGGCTGCTAAAAGGTTTACCCCAGGAAGCAAGCCCATGGGGGCTATACTTTTAAAAAAATTCTAAATTGAATTTGCCATGTCAGAAAACATTATTAGACACTACAATCATTAGAATCGGACAATGTTGACTGTGTTGGTGAATTTGACCACCAGTCAAAAGTGTGTTGACCTTTTGACGTTTGAGACCATCTGCCTTCATTTAATCCACACCCATGGGTCCCCAGGGCGTAATATGGGATATGGGTACCATATGGGTTGGCCCCGGCCCACATGGCCCAGATATTTCCCATAGGCCCCATATGGGCTTGCTACCTAGGATAAACCTTTTAGCAGCCATTTTGAAATTTTGAAGGTTATGGCAACCACTTTTACTTTTAAAAATTTCTTAGTTGAATTTTCCATGTCAGAAAACATATTATAAGACACTAAAATTATTAGAATCGGACAATGCTAACTGTGTTGGTGATTTGACCACCAGTCAAAAGTGTGTTGACCTTTCAACAATTTAGACCATAGCGCCTTCATTTAAGGTCGGAGGTATAACAAACAATACATTTTTGGAATCCTAATGACTAGACGAGTAATTTGATGTGCATATCGACACGATTGGAATATATTTGAATTTTGACCCTTGTTTGACCTTTGTTGACCCCTCCGGAAATGCCTGACATTTTCAAGGGGGCAGCCCAAGTCAAAATTGTTTGGTATTCATCAGGGAACACAAAAACAATTTCAAACCTTTGTTCCCAGAATTTGGTCACGGGACCTACAGGGTGGTCTCCTACGGGCCCACTTTCATGGAGCTGCTTAAGCAGAAAATACTGCTTAACAATTTTTTGCTCAGCAGAAATGAGCAGGATACTTTTTGTGCTTTTGTAAGCAGCTCTATGAAATTGGGCCCTGAAAATAAGCACTCTAAACTATTTCATTGATAACAAAAGTTGATATAGTTTGAACACCTAAAAACAGGCTGAAAACACAAAATCCAAGATGGCCGCCACATTTGAAACACCACAATTCATTAACAAAAAAATCACTAAAAAAAGTTTACCCAAAGAAAAACTAAATTTCTTGGGTTGCCATGGAAACAGTTGACCCCTGATAAAAGTTTTGGAAAACGACCCTAGATCAATATTGGGAAAAGTCAGAGAATTTGGTGGTGATCGGTTGCAGCATCAAAAGTAACATTTGGACAAGAAGATGTCTGTGTCAAGTAAGATACAGCTGTCTTGGTACAGGGCCAAGTGACTAAAGGAAGATTGCTATCCACAAACTCATGGCCAACCAATGATAATTAGGATTAGTGTATTGTGTATATCATGTTTACTCACCATGTTAAGATGTAATGGAGATGTTTGCACTGAAGCATGACCTTTGACTGACCTTTACAAGGACCAACAGCACACTAGTAAAAAATAAAAAGTAACACTGTGTACTCAAAAGAGGTTAAATTATAGAAAGAAATCAACAGAGGAGAAACAGTAATCAAGTGATAGACAATCAAACATTTCTTATTGGATTTGTATAAAATTTGATTTTAAAAGATTGTGTTTTTAAAAAACACTCTCAGCTTTGCATATAAAGGTTTGATTTTTTGCTTAAATTGATATCACTTCACTGGAAAAAAATTATGTTTCTCAAAATATCTTTTTAAATTTCAACCAAAGCTGAACAAAGTACTTCAACAAGATTTAAAAAAGGACTGGTAAAAAGAAAATGTTTTTCAATATATCTACAATGTATTTTGTTCCTTTCAAAATAATTTTGTAATTTGTGGGAAAACAACATGCTAAACAAAAAAATAAGGTAAAATAATTTACCCTACATGAACGTTTATGTAGCTGAGATACTGTCACAACTCAGAGATGAAACTCAGCATCCATTTTGTAGAGGTGCTGGTTGACTGAGAGAACAGTTCTCCCAGCATCCATGTCACAACTCAGAGATGAAACTAAGCATCCATTTTGGAGAGGTGCTGGTTGACTGGTAGGGCAGCTCTCCCAGCCTCCATGTCACAACTCAGAGATGAAACTAAGCATCCATTTTGGAGAGCTGCTGGTTGACTGGTAGAACAGTTCTTCCAGCTTCCACGTCACAACTCAGAGATGAAACTCAGCATCCATGTTGTAGAGGTGCTGATTGACTGGTAGGGCAGTTATCCTAGTCTCATATTCCAACTTAGACGATGCAACACTACATAAAGCTGACAGGCATACATGTATGAGCTGGAGCGCCCTCGCAAGTCCAGTTCTTGAGGTAAGGTGGGGGATAGTTTGATCTGCAACACAGGTGATAATACAGTAAATAAAGTAAATACAGTAAAAAACAAGTGCAGTCAATAAAGAGCTCAGCTTGTCAAATAACAAGACAGATCACTCTGGGACTTATAATTACAGTAAAACTCACTAAGTTTCATTCCAAATAAGACATAACAAGCAAAAACAAAGGAATTTCATAACACAAGTTCTAGATTGAGTTCTAGTTTCCAATCTTGATTTTATGCACGTGAACCAGTCACCAATGATGACCATTCATGTTGAGTCAAATCCAGACTATAGCTAAGCAGACAAAATCAGCTTCCTCCTGAAGACGATCAGAGCATACTGATCGAAACGTTGAGTTACACCACCGATTCTTTTCAAAACCACCACAACTTATAGACAGATATTTCATGTACATGGTGTTACCACAAACAATACTTCCTTGGATCATACTCTGCATTAATGGCGTCATTTTTGTTCAACCTACCTGTTCTGTATGTCAGACAAACATTACACCACTAGCTCTCACGCCATCACCGTAACAGCACGCCAGACTTCATTAGTACTATCACAACACTATACTCAAGTAAACATTAGGCTTGGACATATGTACGCTCGGGTATGTTAGTGAATTTTGACACGTTGTCAAAGATCCGGGCACTGAGCTTCTATTTTTAGCATTAGTGCAGAGTGCTATTTCAGACACAGGTGGTATTGCATGTGAAATGACATCCAGAGAACCTAACTAAAAGTAAGATTCAATTAAAGACTTCCCACTGAACTGGAGCTTTCTGTAAATCATAGACCATGATAGACCCCTTGCATAAGACGTCAAAAGCCCACCCCTCACTGCTGAGATCAATGAAGAGGTATCATCGGCTGAGAGTCATGCGCAGCGCGTACACATTTCCATTGTTTGGCATTGTTCCGTCCCAACTTGACAATCGTCCCAACTATAGTTGGGACTGGTCCCAACTTGAGTGTTCAAGTTGGAGCGTCCCAACTGTAGTTGGGATTGCCCACAGAACTCTACAGTATAATAATACTGCAGAGTTCTCTGGGGGATCCAGGCTGTAGAGAATAGCATCCGCGAAGGGACCGTGATCGATTGTGGCATGAAGCAATAAACTAGCTTATTGCTCCATGATTGTGGGGACTGCAAACATGTGGGCGTGGATCTCCCTCTCAACAACTTGCTCCTTAATTATGTGGGTATTGGGCCCAGTTTTGGCTTTAGAATAGTAGATGAGTGTGAAATTTGTCATTTATGTGACTGTGGCTACTTTCCCAAGTACAGTTGGGACGCCCCAACTTGAACACTCAAGTTGGGACCAGTCCCAACTATAGTTGGTGCGATTGTCAAGTTGGGGCGGAACAGCATCAAAGATGACGGCCAATGCAAGGGGTCTGTTCACGTCATTGGAGTAGAGTGCCATCAGGCCATCGACATCTAATTTAGAGGAGGTCAAAAGATTGTTGCTCATTAGACCCAGTTTCTGCGGCGCTGTACTCGTTTTTTCGAATTTTGACATTATCGGTCGTACTACTACTAGCGCCCCAGGAAAAAGTCGTACCGTTCACGAGTGTTCTTCAGTTGGTAACAAAAATGCCTCAGAACGACAAAAATACCAACAAAATAGCTTTATATACGCCTACTGGCTTCTTTATATGTCTAAGATGCAACATCAGGCATTTGAATGTACTCACAGTTTTGTTTTGTGCTGCAAATTTACGAAGCTGCCAGTGCCACCACGCCCACAGCACAGGTACAGTCCACGGCATTCATGGCAGCACCAGCAGTGAATGGTGAAGGAAAACAGAAATGTCTATACAGGCTCGTCTACACTCTTTCACTTGTCCACTACCAGTCACCACGGAACTTATAGGCATGATTCTTAGCTTTGGATGGATACTCAAGACTTTGATGAACAGCCATGTTTTATAAGAGTCCTTAGATCATGTTCAAATAGAGACAATTTTGTTGAATAGCTCATCTCTCATGTCATAGTCGAACGTAAACATTCCATGCTTTTGGCATGACACGACGAATTATGTCATTATTTACCTACATTTGTACTACAGAGGGCGCACTCCATAAAAACAAAACAGAAAGTTATTTTATTTTTTGATGATGCGTTGAACATGTTCTTTTCACAGTATTATGGGTTGTTTCTATAATTAATGTCTGTTCTGAATAACACAATACTCGGTGATTTTAGCCCCATCATCAGCAGTCAAAACAAAACAAATGGGGAAGAAAGAAAAAAAGAAAATTTAGAAAAAGTAAAGTATCTAAACGGTTAAATTCTGCGGGTGAAAATTCTTTTTATCCCTAAAATTTGGTTCCTCATGCCTCACTTTGCGTCACAAAAATACTTTTTAACAAACCTCCATGAGATTTGCTTTCGATACCCCGGGGTTCAATTTTACTGCAATATGACAGGAAAATTTAGTCGCAACATATTTTTGTGACTTTTCCTATCTAGGGTCATCATAGTCATAACAAAATTCAAGGGTGGCTTTATGTTGCCATGGTTACCTTGGTTCCTAGGTTTGAACAATGAATGTGTTAATGTGTATACACTGAAAACTATTTAGTACACATTGTTACCAGGTAAGTGATTGTGAAGTGTCACATGCCAAGGCTGACGGCCATAATATTTTTAAGTTGGTGAAAATCAAATTTAAATTCAAATCCACGAGTGTCCCAGGGAAATCCGTCCCCCGGAGATTCTGTCCCCATACGGGACATCAACATGGGCTGGAGGTGGATGATCCAAAAGAGGGCGCTATCAGAAGAAGTTTGTACACAGTTTGCCGTCTGGGGAGATTTTATTATGTCTGGGTTTATTTTAGTTTATTTTCTTTTCTATAATTCGTTAAATGTGCCATAAGGTGAGAGAAGAACTAAATATTAGAACAAGTCATAATTATGAGATATAAGCATGACTTTCTTATATTTGTTCACTGTCCCTTTAATGCTTCCGTAGTTTTTCAGAGGTTTGAATGTTAATTACTTTTTTCATTTTCGAAAGCAGTGATTAATCATTTTTTGTTCAACAACATTTCTGATGAATGGTCATGCTTTTGCAAGGTGTATGATCTCAGCCTATAAATCTTGATAAAATTGCTCACAAACGACTACCGGTACTACCTATTATCTGTCACTATCTTTGTCGTGTTCCCTGCCTGCATCACACAGTAATAAACACAGATTAAAATAATATCAAAAAGGCCTCAGACCATTTTTGTCCTTCCAGTTCCATGGATTGGTAGATTTGGTCACATTTTTTTGTTAAACTGGATATTAAAAAGATAAATTTATTATCAGATGAACTGGGGTAGTTTGAAAGTGAAGCTTAGCCGCAGTTGAAGCTGTGTAGACACATTCGTAAATTAAACAAATCATACATTTTAAATAATTTAGATTTATTAAAATTTTCAAGAAAGTTTCAGCTGGAAAGTTTTTTATCACGACGCCCTCAAGAGGCCACTGATGGCAAGAACCCAAACCAAAGAGGGGCGGATCCGGAGGGGGTTCAAAGAGGAATTTAATTACACAGCCGTAATTTGTATACTTGTTTATTTATGATTAGCTTGGGAAAGTAGCAGAAGTCAGGAAAGAGGAAAAATGCATTCCAAAGTTTTAAAAAAAACTATGACTTATATCTCATAATTATAACTTGGTATAAGTCATAAAAAGGACTTATATCTCATAATTATGACTTGTGCCAATAAGTCATAATTATGAGTAAGTTATATAAGTTTTAATTATTAATCACTCAAAACACCTTCAACGCTACCGTAAAAAACAAATCAACATTTTCACTTTTTAATAAGAACTCCATATCCAAAATTGATCATGACTCAAAAGTAGTTTTATTGGAAGAATAGTAACATTAATATTATACTTATAGACAATATCTAACTGAGGGATTGTTAAATTTTACTACTTAAAAAAGTACATTAACAGTTCAATCCTTATCTCAATCAATTTAATGTTTAAAAAATACACACATAATGAAAATGTTTAATTCTTTCCCAAAGAAAAAAGAATTTCATGAAGAAATTTCATGCTGGGTTCCTTAAAAACTTCATAGAAGTGTACTTTTAACAAGCTTTTTTTTTATAATTCCAAAGCTGACTCATCTTATAAAATTATGTTCATCATGAATTTATACATAACTTTTTTCAGGACGAAGCAATACTGGTTAAAGGAACATTACAGAATTGGTTTTTGCTAACAAAACAGTTCCTGGCAGTGTAAGCACTTTATATAATCCACCATATACATAAACTGACAAACCTGTAGAAGTTTGAGATCGATCGGCCATCTGGGTCACGAGAAAATAGTGAAAAACCGATTACACATTTGCATGAATAAAACGCTCATGAGCGTTAAATGAGTGATAAACTCCAATCGGAAATTAGTTTGATTTATTTCTCATCAAATATGGCATTTCAGACAGAAATATTTCTAGGGATGTTTTCAACTATCATCATCATTAGACCGTGTAAGTATTATGTAAATCTGTGATCTTACAGAAAATTTTAATTACCAGTTCTGTAACGTTCCTTTAAGTGTTTTGCTTAAGGACACAAGTTTCAAGACTGGGACTTGAACCCCCACTCTGCTGATCCAAAACACCAGAGCTTGAGTCCAGTGGGCGTGACCGCTCAGCCACGACATGCCACATTATTTCAAGTTATCTGCAGCTATTACAATTCAAGTACTACAAGTCTTTTAAACAAAGTGCATGCATATGCAAAAGTGGAGGAACAAAAATCTACATTTTTTAGTCGTTTGGAGGAAAAAAAGGTAATACAACTTTATGGAGATTCTTTAGAGGCTGTAGTGGATGGATCATCGTAAATACAAGAATACTATACTCATTGAATGATAATAATATTTAGTTCTTCTCTCGCCTTATGGCACATTAAACAAATTATAGACAACAAAATAAACTAAAATAAACCCAGATATACTTCAAGACAAACTGAATAAAATCTTTGCTAAAAGAGTGAAAAAAGTCAAAAAGATTTCCTAAAAATAATGATAAAAAGTCTTGAAAATGTCACATTAAATAGGCATCAGCTGCAGCTTGTCAAAAAGAAAAACAAAAACACAACAAAAGAAAGGAAAGTGCTAGACACAGCAAGACTTTGTACTGTGTTTTTCAATTTCCAATGGCGCAGCTGACAAAACAAAAACATGGAAATCAGCTGATCAGCTGAAATAATGCATGCCTACCTAATCGAACGAAAAATTTATTGTTACATTTCTGAAATAAAGTCATTATCAATCAAGGCACTTGATTATATATCTTTATAATATTGCATAATTAATTTCCTTTGAAATGTATTCTTAAAACCATAATATCAGTTTAAAACTGTTGATCACTTGGTCAACATAAATGAAAACCATTTGTATTCCAATCTGACATTTTCGTTTAGCTACAATGTTAAAGTTACTGAAAATGTCAATTCTTATACGTATATTATTGGTACTTACCGTTATAACACTCACAGAGTCAGTTATAGAATTAGGTGATTAACTAACGGTTTAACATTATAAGTTCTGAAACTAGATTGCTTTAGATGTTACATTACCTTTATGGGTTTACTATTCTTACAACAATCCGGGATTTTATGGCAACATCATGGACATTTTTTGTCGGAGTTTAACAATCTGAAGACTATGTTGGTGTGAAAACTACACATTTCGATCGGTAAATTTGTGGGAGACAAGGAAAATTGATTATGATCAAATCACCCATGGGAATCCTCTTTTAAAAGTTACTTGTCTACTGTGGTTACCATGGTGATGCTTTTTTTTCTTTGGGTTTTATATTACTAATTACACCTCCATGCTTGGATATCTCCAGTCTGTTACTGGTTGGTGAGTTTCCTTGACGGACTGTGGGGATACCCAGCGTTGGATGTACAGAGCGCCACCAGCCTTATCGTTGGTTCCTAAAAACAAGATATCAAATATTCCGCTTAATAAAACCAGGCCTGTGAGTGGACCCTTAATTAAAAAAAGAGCTGAAACACTACATGATGTAAGAATAATCGTGGAACGCCAAGTGAGCGCGCGTTACGCATTTACACTGGTCGAATTGGGGCACCCCATTGAACCAGTAACTAGGCTTATTTCACATTATTGTAGTTGTACATTACTGTTGCCAAGCATATCTAAGGCCAAAAAGTGAAGAAGAAAAAAAAGAAAAAAAAGAAAAAAAAAGGGGAAAAAAAAGGGGGGAAAACGAAAAAAAAAAAAAGAAAACAAAAAAAAAGAAATAAAAAATCGAAAAAAAGAAGGGAAAAAAAGCGGATATTTCACAGGCCTGTAAAACACTCTTTGACGGTTAAGTCAGTAATAGTTTGTAGGTTTTAACATTACAATTTTGTTTTGATCCCTGACTACATGCCATGTTAGGGTCTCCCGACCTCTAAAAAGAACCCCCCCCCCACCCACCCCAATCCTCAGAGTGATCCTCTGACTACCACCTCCCAGGTTTAACAATAAAACTAGCATCCCATCCTATCAGAGTGAACCACAGAAGGGCAGTAAACTGACTACCACTTGTGAGATTTAGCATCATTGCTTAGGGTGTGATTCCTGGCTGCATGGGTTTTGGCTAATCTTGACCAAGTTATTTATCAATAATAATTGTTCTTTGAAATCTTCTGAGATAACATTTGAAAAAGTTAAGAAAATTCCAGAAAAATGGCTCAAGGGCCCTCATGCTAGACCCAGAACCTCACAGATGTTACAATTTCTGAGGTTTAATGACTCTGTGCATCACCAGAAAAACAAAACACAAAATACAAAATATTAAATATCTTTCTGTCTTTGGTGACTGCTTTTAATTTTTCAAGAAAATGTCAATGCACAATGCACAAGGAGATTTTGAGAAAATCCTGAGAAATCATGTTGTGTGTTTTTAATGTTTGGTGTGTTTTTTATGTAAAAGGCCAAAGAAATTTCCCATACAGGGACAATAAAGTTTTATTGTATTGTATTGTATTGTAAATCCCACTTGGCTACAAGAGGAAAAACCTAAAATCAGGTACTGGAATTTTAGTTATTCGTTTATTGACCAACAAATGTTTGCTTGGAATGTAGTAATTAACAGAATCATGATGGAAGGTGAAATAACCTCAATCAAATGCTACGCTTACCTGACATTCTTCCTCCACCAAATGGTTGTTGTCCAACGACTGAGCCAGTTGATTTATCATTAATGTAGAAGTTACCGGCTGAATCTTTCAGCAATCCTGCTGTCTCTTTCACCACATCGCTGTTGATAACGAAAACAGTGTTTGATGATTTTAATTAACTTTATATGTTGTCAATAATTCTAATGCAAGTGCTGAACAAGAGCCAAATGATAAACTTATCTAACGAGTTAACAGGGTTTGTCCTGAACTTTTTCAGTGACTAGCCATTTCACTAGTTCGCCAGGTTTTTCACAAGCCCATGATTCATGTTAATGAATAGGGCTGTTTTTCAACATTGAACTATCCAGCCGGACCACTCTGGGAGAATTATGAGTGGTCTTCAGGTGTTTTAGCTAACATTTGGCCAGCAGACCACTCCTATGGGAGAATGCTGCCAAGATGATCACTAAACATAATAGTAAACATACTTGCTGCCTGTTTATCTTTCTTCTATTGTGGAACGCGTTAGGCTTTTGAGTTGAATTATCCAGCCGAGTGGAAAGAAGCAGGTAGGGTGAGGCAGGGTACAGTGGGGTAGGGCAATGGCAGCTTTCTTCATATCAAGTTTTATTCTTACCATGCTCCGTCATGTTTGTTTGTCTTGTTCAATGTTAATTTGATAAATTGTTCAGTTTTTTAAAACTTTATACATACCAACAACTGAACATAGAATAGAGATACAAATGAAAGTAAGTAAATTATGAGGCATGACATCATACTCTTGTAGAAGTAGAGAGGCTGATGGGTAAGAAACCTCATAGGTGGGGTCAACAGCAGTCACTAAACCATCCCATCAGGGTAGTGGGAGACAAATATAACATCATGCAACATCTAGCCCAAGACAGACTCCTATGGAGGACAGAATCCTCAAAGCAAGAAAGAAGAATTTCAGATACCTGTCTCTGGCGAAGATTGCTCCAGTAAGTCCATACGGCGATGTCTTATTGATAATCTCAACAGTATCTGAGAACTTGTCATCAGGGTAGACGTAAACGGTGACAACGGGACCAAAGATTTCTTCTCTCATGAGCTTCTCGTTTGGATCGTCTGTCTCAAAGATGGTTGGCTCAACATAATACCCCTTGCTGCAAAACAACATCAAATATAATGCATCTTTAATAGGCTCTAAGTTTAGTAGAGTTCTGGGCCCAATTTCATGGCTCTGCTTACCGCCGAATTCTGTGCTTACGATCACCATTCTTCACTTACAGGACAAGCGCCAAATTTCTGCGCTAGCTGTGTAAGCGCAGAATGCCGGGTAACGTGGAGTAAGCGCACGCATAAGAAAAAATTCCCTGCTAAAGAGGGAAATTTCCTGCTTCTGTAAGCACTGATTCTTTGATTACGGTAAGCAGAGCCATTGAATTGGGCACTGTTCTCTAGAGTATGTGTACAAATTGATGTCAATACTAAAACTAGTGTGCTATAGTCGCTGTCAGGAGACTCTCTGGTCTCTCCTGATGACGACTAGAGCACACCAGAGCTTTTTTTTTTTTAAAACAGTTGTGACATAGAGGGACCAGTTTTCTTTGGTCAGGTGGTTGCTGGATGCCATTTTCGGTCCAAAAGCAGCACAACCCAATGCGCAGTATAGTCTGGCACCCTGTGTTTGCCCATGCATTTTTTTGGACACGAAATGGCTTCTAATCGCAAGTTGTCACGACTCTCTCAATATACGGATCTGAAGCACACTAGTGGAAACATTGAGAAACAGCAATCAGCTCTTTTCAGAACCAAAACCTCTACTTAATAGGATTATTTGGGGAGGTCTCAATCTTTGTGGTCTGGACTCCAACACTGGTTAAGATATAGCTATTATGGTTACAACTTGTTTCGTATGATTACCTTTTATCACAGTTACCACCGGCTACTGTCTTGATGCTTGGTGATGACTTGGCATGGTCCAAGAACCCTTTGATCTTGTCAAAAGCCTGTACAAGCCATAAAAGGAAATCATGGAATTAATACAATGTACAAGCCGTAAAAGGAAATCTTGGAATGGCTCTGTAAAAGTCGTAAAGGATTGTTTTTCTTCTCAATCTAATTGGGGGGGGGGGTGTTAGCGAGGGTTATGAGCAAGAGGGGGTGGGGTCCCATCCAACTAGCTTGCATTACTATTCAGAAATGAATCAGACATACTGCTGATGTTTATCGACCTTCAACAGGATGTAAGAATTAATCATAAGCTTACCGCAGCGTCAATAACAGCTGAGAAGAATGATGAATAATCATCCGGCTAGAAACAGGAAAAACCAAGAACAAATATGGTCACAATCATTGTTAATCAATCAAGTATTGGAAGATCAGGGGTTCACATCCCACCTCAGGTGCCTGTAGATTTGTTTCCCCTGCAAGACTTGGAAAGCAATGAGTACACGCTTCACATTAAACACATCAGTGTGGTGTAAAAACACTCATATAAAATGTTCTGTATCTCCAAATGCAATAATTATGTCATTAATTAGCCCAAAGACCGCCAACATAGGTCTAGATAGCTCAGTTGGTAGAGCGCCGGCACGTTAATCCGGAGGTTGTTGGTTCAAATCCCGCTCTGGTCAATTTTTCTTTGTTCAACCCAAAATCATTAATATTCAATAAACCCATGTAAACTACCTGTAAATTACCAGACTCTTTTTCAATATCTTTTTTCAATATGCAGTTTTGAATGTTAGACAAACTACGCTAACCTGCACAATGATGTCATGAGTGGATCTACACAGAACACAGTCAACCCTCCTACTGTCTGACCATTAAATATGATATCATGTGATCCTGTGATCAATACCATGGAACATCATCAACTTTGTTTTGATCAGAAGCAAAAACTTACCGGGCCAAGTTTAATCTGTTTATGGATTTCCACCATTCCTTCCTTGACCTTTGGCCACAGACTCTCAGGGACATACATCCTAGAGCATGCAGAACACTTCTGACCACTGAACTCAAACGCTGATCGGACCGTGCAGTTAACTACAGTATCAACATCAGCTGTTGGATGAACCAGATGGTAGTTCTTCCCTCCACATTCTAGAAAAAACAAAGTTACTATGATGAGAAATCATAATTTGTCCATTTGCCCGCCTACTCGAGTCATGCTAGATCCTTGCACAACTGTAACAACGTTACAAGAATTTCTGTTGGAATAACTAAATTTCAAAACAGTCCTATTCAGTTCTTTTATTTCATTCATTGCCCTTCCAACAGCGCAAGCTATTGAATTTTTCACATAATTTTCTTGGTGATTTATTTATTTATTCATCGATTTATTACACATCCAACAGCACAATTAGCACCAATAATTGGATTAATAGGAAACAAGAAGAAATATTCAGATTTAGATGTGGGAGGAAAACCCCAAATGGGGAAAAACACATGCAATCATTTATGGACTGAAAACCAAATCCACATGCAAGGCTTCGGTCTGAGGTGGGATTCGAACTGAGGTCCACGGAGGTGAAAGGCAGGGAAAGAAACCACTGAGGCAACCTGATCCCTCCCAATGGATGGTAAGACACTGTTGGAAATGTAACTCCTGTGCTACCAAAGGTTTCATTCTGCATGCACTGCAGTTGGTTGCCTCTTAAGCTGCATGTAAACCATACCGTGTGTGATAAGGCCCTGTGATGCCTGTACAAGCTGACCTTAACTCACCTCCAATGAGTCTTGGGAAAGTCTTGTATGTATCTAAATTCTCTCCAACTTGTTTCCATAACCTCTGGAATGTCCTAAAAAGAATAAAACATGACCCAATAGTGAGAATTAAAACTTGCCAGTAACTAACGGATTTGACCTGGCCTCTAATCACTAGGCAAACACGGAGGCCTAGTGGCGTGTCTAGCCGAGGGAATAAGAGCACTGGACTCAAGCTCTGGTGTTTCTGATCAGCAGTGTCTGGGTTCGAGTTCCAGTCATGACACTTGTGTCCTTAAGCAAGACACCAAACAAATATTGCTTCTCTTCACCCAGGAGTACAAATGGGTACCGGCGAGAGCCGGGGAGTAACCTACGATGGACTGTCAGCCTGTCCAGGGGGAATAGAAATATTCTCAGTTGTTTAATGCCAAGGAAACCGGATATAAACACCGGCCTGATGAGCCATATTGGCTCGGGACAGACTTTACTAGTGGTGACACATCGGCTCTAGAATGTAGGGGTCATGGGTTCGAATCCCATACGCATAGTATGCCTGTGGATATTTTCCCGCAAGACTCAGGAAAAGCACTGAGTACACAAAGCTTAACACACATTGTTGTGGAGTAAAATAAAACAAAAAATACATTTGTTTTGTTCAGTATAACCAACTAAAATATTTGTATAGAATTGTTGATTTTCTTTAGCCTTACCTTGTGCTTCCGACGAATGCAACAGCTGAGAGGTCAGGTGACTTTGTAACTGCGTCTCCAAACACCGTCCCAGGTGCTGGGATGAAGTTAATAACACCATCGGGTAGACCGGCTTCTTTTAGAATCTCAAAGACTTTGTAGCTTGAGAAACAACTGGCAGGACTTGGCTTCCAGACGACTACATTACCCTAAGGGTTTGAATCCATCATCAGACAAAAATATTATCATTTGGATTGGATTATTGGTATAAGACAGGAAACACATTAAAGTGTACCATTTATCTAATGTCACAAGGGCAGTTTTTCCTGATGGTTGCAACTTTTTTTAAGTACCTCAAACCACCCAAAAGTGTTTCAACATGTGAATGGACAAACAGGCTATACTGAAAATAATTTGATTTGATTAGTATTATTAATTTTTTCCTTGCCCTCAAATTTCATTCAAAAAATGGACGGAAAAGTCAGGTTATTTTTTTTCGTCCATTTTTTATGGTCAGAAAGGTAGGTAAAAGGTAATGTCTTTTCTACATAAACTTATGGTGTGGTTAAGGTTTGATTTTCACAACCTTGAATGATGCCAATGCCCTTTCCTGGTTCCCAAATTGTAAATATTAAACTTACCATCATCGCAGGAGTACCAGCTAGATTCCCGCCGATAGCTGTGAAATTAAAAGGCGAGATGGCAGCGACAAATCCCTCCATACCACGATACAACATGGAGTTTTTACTCTCCTCTGTGCTGACTGGCTGGACATTCATAAGGTCCAGAGCGAACTGACCATGGAAGCGGTAGAAATCAGCCAGCTCACAGACGACATCTAGATCAGCTTGAAATGCCGTCTTCGCCTGATGAAAAACAAATAAACAAACACCACTTGAAAACTACACATTAGCGTGTCGTGGCTGAGCTGTATGGCACACCGTACTCAAATTCTGGTGGCTAAGTCATCAGGTGGTGGTTTCGAATTCTGGTCATGACACTTGTGTCCTTGAGCAAGACAATTTACTATAATAGCTTCTCTTCACCCAGGAGTAAATGACCCAGGAGTAAATGGGTACCTGTGAGGGCAGAGATGGTTCTTGTGATTGATTTAGCTTTGGTGCGCTACATACCTTGCAGCACAGGCTGTGTATTTCCCAGGGAGCTGAGATGGTTTTAGGAATGAAATAAACGGCCCAGTGACCAGGGTAACAATTTTAATGCACCATGAGCGTCAAAGTCGGCAAATACCTGCACTATATAAATGTCAATGATCTGTTTTTGTTTAGTTTTTCATTATTGAAACTTCCTTTCACACTCCTTTAACAAGGACTTTCAGTGAAAGCCAAAGAAATAGAACCCTGAAGAATGCTAGGCTTGACCCTGCATTCTGTGTCCTGCAGTGGACGCAGCATAGCGATTCCCTGTGACACGCATGTATGGCAAAATTGCAACACGCATTGAGCACTTTCTACGTTTTTTATTGGTTGAAGAGTTACCTGCACAAAGGAAAATAATAATGATTTTTTTGTGCATGCTGTGGTGAAATAAAATCAAGGAAATAATTTTTTTTTTTTTTTTAAATCTTGGGGTTACTTACCTGACCCAGCATGACAGCAGCCACAAGATCTGCTCTGTATTTATTGGAGATAAGATCAGCTGCTTTTAAGAAGATTTGGACGCGATCTTCCAGAGGCCTGGCTTCCCATTCTTTCCTGACTGAGAGAGCTGCGTCAATGGCCTTATTGACAAGCTCCTAGATCAGGGAAGAAAAATTATTCAGTCCTTATTTAGTTTGATTTGATTAATAAAATAAAATAAAATCCCTTTAGATTGGTATTTCATAGAACATTTAGCAGGTTAGAGTCCTTCAGTTGGGTATTTACCATTAATTGCTTCCCTTCAGACAGAAGTGGTGTCTATGAGAGCAGAGATAAATCTTGCTCCAATCTTGTAAGAGCAAGGCAGTTTTTCCTTAGTAGTAAAGGGTACCCAACTCTATGAGGGAAATACAAATTTGTACTGGAACATTTCAAAGGGCATTAAGGCAATGACCAGGGGCTTGGAGGCAACGACCAGGGGCATACCGGCAATGACCAGGGGCATCAAGGCAATGGGCATGGAGGCAAATGTAACAGGTCTACTCATACATGAATATAAAGAATTAAAAGAAAGCAAATAGTCACATGAAGAATAACAAGCAAGGCATATGAAAATAAAGAAACTAAAACTATCACAGGTGTTGAGGCTTAGCATGATAGCACTATCACATGTAAGTTCTTTCAGAAACACCATGTATTGATCTCTTCTAGGAAGAGCTGTGGTTTTTAGAAGGGCCTAAGCATTATTTACCTTGTTCCCATAATGCACTGAAGCCAATTTATGCTGATGGTCAAAAGGCTATAAAAGATAAACAACATTAGATTAGACAATTCCCAACTGGAAATTAAAATGTCATTGACAAAAATAAAATATTTAACACTACTATGATACAAAGAGATTAATCAATTGAAGTCAAATATCTAACTAAAATATTTAACCCTAGAAAAGTAGAAACTGAAATTGTTCATTTGATACATGTTTGTACATTTGAATGCAAGTACATTTATTGGACAGCTTAATTAAGGCCACATACAAAAAATAACTTGTTGATCGTCCCCGCCCAACCCTACGAAACCTACTGACCCCATTTCTTGTTTTTCTTTTTTTTATCATAAAAAAATGTCTTTTCAATGATCTTTTCAGTCAAATTCGGCTCTCAGATTTGTCAGCTGATATTTTTTCAAAATCCATAGGTTGTAAATAGATGTTTGAAGAAAGATTATTCATGTTGGCACAAACAAGAACAATTCTTCAAAAATTTACTTAGACCACCCTGCATTTTAGTTTTTTGAAAATGTTTACGGAAAAAATCATCTAGGAGTTTATGAAATGGGTTTAACAAAACAATTAAAAACATTAAAATCACACAAACCCTCTGTTTTATAGTGATTGTGATGATTTCTTTATTCTTATTTCATACTTTGCCATGTCAACAAAAAACAAAAAACCGCCCTCCTACCCCCACTTCCCACCAAAAAAGGACGATAAACAATTTTGTTTTGTATGTAGCCTAAGGTCAGATTAAATGCTTCAACTATCTTTAAATTGATGATATTCTTCCAATTTTATTCGGAGTGTTACTTAATAGCCTGAAAAAGTATACCAGCAGAAATCACAGGTAGAGCGGCCTTTGCACACATCAAGTAAATTTCCACGTGTCATTTTCATGGCAGAGAGGTTGTCCACATTGCATTAACTCAGCATGAAAAATGAGGTTAAACTCCATCGACTATCATCGGTCTAGACTGCTTGCATAAGACTGGTTGGCTGGGGTGATCAGACAACACAGTTTTGGACTTTAGAACCTTGATAAACTGTTCAATTACTTTATCATTCTATACAAACTAATTTAATAAAATGTACCATTTAAAGGGTATGTATATGTTTGGTAATGACTCTGAAAATTAATGGAAATAAAAACCTACTTGGTAAGAAGTACAGCAGCTTTGGATAATGCATTTTGAGAAACTTTTCACTTCGAAGTACTGCAGTTATGGAAAAAGATATCACTTTTTATCCCCCAAAATTTGAATCTGAGAAGCATTACTGACAATAAAGCTTCTCAGATTGTGTATTCCAATCGCAGATTATTCTTCCTGTGTGGACATAACCGCTCCAGATTTTTGGCAATATCTCAACAACGCTACCACCTTTTGAAATGAAATTTTCACAGGTTAGTTTTATGGGATATTTCTACAACTATATAGGATTCAAACAAACAGTGGGTTCCAATTACCAAACGTATACAATCCCTTTAAATACTATACTTTATCCATCTTCATACTTACAGAAACTTCAAACCGAACGTCATCAGTAAATATTTGTTCTCCACCAATGACACATGGGACATCCAACACGGTGCTTCCAAGTCTGTTTAATGCCTGAAATAAATTAAACAAAATTTGTTATTATTTTATAGGGTAGCATCATGGATAATTGTTACTTCAGGGTGTGGTCACAAGCCTCGGTCTTACTGGCCTGGTTGGCAGTACCCGGGATGGGTCCCTACTGAGGGTTACGGTCATCCAGTGGGTATTTCAAGCCCGACATTACCCAAATTCAACTTATCTCGAGAACCTCCTAACAGATAAGGATTGCTGCAGTGTCAAAATCAAGAAATGACATGCCAAGTTGCAGTCACTGAATCTTCAATAAGAAATCTAAACAAAGATTTGGACTGATAAAAACCTTAAGTATGTGTTCAAATTTAATTTACCTCTTCAGTTGTCTGGCGTTCTGGGGAGCCTTTGGCATACTGGTAGATAGGCTCATTCTGAGCTTTAAATGACAAACATCGGACGCTGTTGAAAAAACCCCAAAACTTTTTTTTTAGAAATGTATCCGACACAACCATACAAGTTACAACCATATTATATTAGGCGGCAACATCTCCTATGTTCCTCAGGTGAATTTAAAGTATTTTATAGAGGTCTTTGATGGATTTTGGAGCAGTTCTTTGTCACTCCCTGTTTTGTTTAGGGGTTGTGAATCCTGTACCCGTTTGTACAGTGGTACCAAGAAATACATGAGCGTTCACTCGGACCCTACATATGCAGATAATCTCAAAAATGTAAAAAAACGTTGTTGGGTCCAGTAACTCAATTGCTCAAACTAGTACACCTACTACTACAAACTAGGCTATAGGCTATACTTTGTGGATTATCATCATGGACAAGAAGAATGTCGGTCACTTCGTACCCAAGTCACTTCGTACCCAAGTCACTTCGTACCCAAGTCACTTCGTACCCAAGTCACTTCGTACCCATGTCAAGTCATACGCATATGACGTGACTTGGGTATGATTGTTAAAACCAACCTCCGCGTAAAGTGTCCTGTCGGTTTTTTGGTTTGGTTTTTCTAACAAATTTATTGGATCGGGTTTAATTTTTATATTATGATCAGAAAAGATTCATAGAAAAGAACGATGTTATAATTTTGCATAAAATATAACCGGAACTCCACGCATCCCCGCGTCAGCATCACCCTGAAAATTTGAGTTTTGTGTTTCCCGGCCATCATCGGGGCATTTCAACGAAATATCAATATTTCCACATTTCTTTAACAAAAACCGTCACCCTAGACCACCTCCCTTCCCCTACCCCCCAAATTTTAAACCGGATTCACATTGAACTCGGAGAGGTCTTTTGTCCAGTTCGACTGCCGGTCGCGGCGGGCCGGCCACATGACTCAGACAATTGAGGTACGAAGTGACTTGGGTACGAAGTGACTTGGGTACGAAGTGACCTGGGTATGATATTTTGGGTACGAAGTGACTTGGGTACGAAGTGACTTGGGTATGAAGTGACCGACATCGGACAAGAATATGAAGAATATGTGAACAAGGTGAACAAAATTTCAGCTTCTTAAATCAGGTAAAAAAATGAAGAACATTCATTGAAATTATATTCGCATTATCAAAGATTTACACCCATCTTACCCCATAAATAGGGCCAATCCACTTCAATATGTCAAAATTCGAAAAAGAAGAAGAAAGGCACGCCCAAGTTACCATGTTACTGGGTCTAGGTTGGCCCTATTTGATTGATTATGGGGCTAGTGTTGTGGTGATACCCAGGGTAGGTCTAGACCTACCCTGTGTATCACCACAAACAACACTAGCCCCATACTAGCCCCACTTCTGTGGCCAACGATCCATGAATCCTTGGCCACACGTCCGGACCATCTTTTCTTCAGCTAGCGACAAAAAAAATTATGGCGCCTTTCCCACGGGCGGGTCGGCGATTTAAACCAACCAAATGTGTTCGCCTAACTCTTTAGTCTTAGCTTGCTCGGGGTGTTTTGGATATTGAAATAAATTACATTTTTAAAAAGATATTTCAAACAATTCCTTTTCAGCGTCCTCCGATGCCCCGATGTACACAGAGCGCGGCCATTTTGGAATGACAAAAATAAAATCATGACGTCGTCGGGACGCCGGGCTGCGAATTATTTTTTTCCCAGCGCAGTACTCGCTCCCATTGGTTGGGGTCCGCACGCAAAAGCATTACAATATCAAATAGCAACTGCACAGAATGGTACCCACGCTGGGAAAAAAAATTTGCAGCTCGGTCGGCCGATGACGTCATGATTATTTTTTTGTCATTCCAAAATGGCCGCGCTCTGTGTACATCGGGGCATCGGAGGACGCTGAAAAGGTATTGTTTGAAATATCTTTTAAAAATGTAATTTATTTCAATATCCAAAACACCCCAAGCAAGCTAAGAGTTAGGCGAACACATTTGGTTGGTTTAAATCGCCGACCCGCCTGTGGGAAAGGCGCCATAATTTTTTTTGTCGCGAGTCGAAGAAAAGATGGTCTGGACGTGTGGCCAAGGATTCATGGATTGTTGGCCACAGAAGTGGGGCTATAGCCCCACCTGCAGCCCAGGGTATGTATTGTATGTAATGTAGGGGCAGGGCGTGAGAGACTGGCAAGTGGCATCGTATGACTTCCGACAAGGGCTAGATTTTTTACTAGTCATGCTAGTCAGTAGGGAATTTGCTGCGCTGGACAGGGTCTTTTTAAAAATTGTATGCAACTTTAGTGCAAAGGCTTTTTCACATTTAAAGGGGGGTAGCCCCACTTGTGTGGCCTCTCTAATGGGGACTATGTTGACTCAGAGCATGGAGGTAGTAGGCTATCCAGAGCTTGGCGGGTTGGCCACCTACCACCACTACTACATACACTACACCAGGGCAGGCAGAAGAAGGCCACACAAGTGGGGTTGGTGGGGGGCAGCTGTTATAACTAATTAAGATAGTGTCAACCTACCCTTGATAGGCTCTCCGGACCAAAATCTTCGCCGTCAGCATTTTATGTTTTCGTTTAACTCAGGTCCCAAGAGAGAAATCCACAGACTAGACCTGGACAAAATGTGTGTGAGAAGAAACTTCCTGGCACGACGTACGTGATGTGATGCGTTGTAAAAAAAAAATCGCGTGATAGTCCACTCCCCTGACTTCAAGATGGAGCTTAATCTCTTAACTGTTTTCATCTATGGGTATCCGACTATTTATTTTACATTAAAGAATACATGATAGAGGGCGTACTGCAACTTAGGAAATAAAATTGCCACAATATGAAGCAAAAATACTTCTAAGCTTGCGATAAAAACCCTCTTTCTCTTAAAAATTACGTAAAACAGACGAAGGGAAATAGTATTGGAATGAAAATGAAAAAAATTGATTGAGTATGATTGGTTGCAAGTGTTTCAAGAATCGGGGAGGCGTGAAAGAGGTGTGTACGCAATGGCCAATCACTGAGAGCTGATTATGAATTAATTTGCATATAACACAAACGTCATCCACCCGCAGGGGTACTAATTATTGGCTTATAATAGAAGTACAATTATTGCGTCTTTCCGTTTTTGAGGGGGTTTAGTATTTTATTTCTGGCAAATATTGAGGGAAAGTAAAAGAGACTGTTATTGACACAAATGTTTTCAAACAATTCTCTCTCGGCCGTGCTTTTTGCAGCTAGAATGATGTTGACAGCCCTGTCTCTCAGTTGACCTTTTTTCTTTAAACTATTTTTTCAATAACTATTTATTTTAAGTAATTAATTTAGCATCGATGTTGACGATGTGCTTACTCTTTTAAGAGCGTATTAAATCAATTCGTCAATAGTTTATGTTCTGGAAAATTAATTTTGTTAACATCTTTATTTCAAGCTACCAGCATTATGGGGAACTAATTAAAAAAGAAGGCCCTTTAATTATCTAAAAAGGATAATTCCTATAGGAAATACTGGTAGGTCTTCAAATTAATCACCTAGTCTCTTTACAAGCCGTTTATAAATCGAAGCAAAGCATATATACCAATGAACATATATAAAACGCTTGAAGAGAAGACTATAACATATCCATTATAATCTACTTGGTGGGGGCATCATTAGTACCGAAGGGCATAGAGCAAGGACACTAATTGCTCTAAGTCCTTGCTCTATGTTAGTCCTTTATAAGTTGACACATCCATCTGATTCTTGGGAAAGCCAGTTTGGGTAAAAACCTCCTCTGGATTACTTTAAGTGTCGGGAAAGACTTGCTTAGCAAAAATGATGTTGTGCTTTACATTGGTGATAACTGCACTGTGTGCAATGGCTTCTGCAAAGCCGGTAAGTTTTATAGTTTTGTAAACGTTATTTTGAAAGCCTCAAATCAAGTTTTTGAAATCAGGATATATTCCATATGGTGAATTAATTTCAACATAATAATGTCTGTGATTGAGTAAGTATAAACGCAGTGGCATCGTGGGCAGTTTTTAAAAATGTGGTGTCCCCCCCTTAAACTTTAAGTCTATAATGGAGGTCCAAAAAATTATGTCAAAAAACTTGTGTAATATTTAAAACGAAGGGGGGAAAGTATGGTGAATGACTAAAATGAAGTAGACTGCAATGCTTAATGAAGTAATCATTCTTCAATGATCAATCTGTTCTTACACTAATGTTTCCTAAAACTAATTTTCCCAAAACGAAATTTTTATCATTTCATCACATTTATAAAGAATATAAATCTTTATTTTCTTTCCATACAGATAAATAATCAGGGGTATATGGAAAGGAAGACTGGTCCTGACTTTGAGTTGAAGGAACCGACCGCAATGCCTCTTGAAAGCAAGACTGGTCCTGACTTTGAGTTGAAGGAACCAACCTCCATGCCTCTAGAAAGTAAGAATGGTCCTGACTTTGAGTTGAAGGAACCGACCTCCTTGCCTCTTGAAAGTAAGAATGGTCCTGACTTTGAGTTGAAGGAACCAACCTCCTTGCCTCTTGAAAGTAAGACTGGTCCTGACTTTGAGTTGAAGGAACCAACCTCCTTGCCTCTTGAAAGTAAGACTGGTCCTGACTTTGAGTTGAAGGAACCAACCTCCATTCCTCTTGAAAGTAAGACTGGTCCTGACTTTGAGTTGAAGGAACCGACCTCCTTGCCTCTTGAAAGTAAGACTGGTCCTGACTTCGAATTGAAGGAACCAACCTCCATTCCTCTAGAAAGTAAGAATGGTCCTGACTTTGAGTTGAAGGAACCGACCTCCTCGCCTCTTGAAAGGAAGACTGGTCCTAATTTTGAGTTGAAGGAACCAACCTCCATGCCTCTTGAAAGTAAGACTGGTCCTGACTTTGAGTTGAAGGAACCAACCTCCATTCCTCTTGAAAGCAAGACTGGTCCTGACTTTGAGTTGAAGGAACCAACCTCCTTGCCTCTTGAAAGTAAGACGGGTCCTGACTTTGAGTTGAAGGAACCAACCTCCTTGCCTCTTGAAAGTAAGACTGGTCCTGACTTTGAGTTGAAGGAACCAACCTCCTTGCCTCTTGAAAGTAAGACTGGTCCTGACTTCGAGTTGAAGGAACCAACCTCCTTGCCTCTTGAAAGTAAGACTGGTCCTGACTTTGAGCTGAAGGAACCGACCGCAATGCCTCTTGAAAGTAAGACTGGTCCTGACTTTGAGTTGAAGGAACCGACCTCCTTGCCTCTTGAAAGTAAGGCTGGTCCCGACTTTCAGTTGAAGGAACCAACCTCCATTCCTCTAGAAAGTAAGAATGGTCCTGACTTTGAGTTGAAGGAACCGACCTCCTTGCCTCTTGAAAGTAAGGCTGGTCCCGACTTTCAGTTGAAGGAACCAACCGCCTCGCCTCTTGAAAGCAAGACTGGTCCTGACTTTGAAGTGAAGGAACCAACCTCCATTCCTCTTGAAAGTAAGACTGGTCCTGACTTTGAGTTGAAGGAACCAACCTCCTCGCCTCTAGAAAGCAAGACTGGTCCTGACTTTGAGTTGAAGGAACCGACCTCCATTCCTCTTGAAAGCAAGACTGGTCCTGACTTTAAGATACTTCAGGCAAGTCAAATTGGTTAGTTTGCAAACTGCTATTTCCTACTACCTTGCTTTTCTCTCAATCAAAAAATATTCACCCAAACCATACAAAGGCTGAATGGCAAATAGTCTTACCTGTTTCTCACAGTTTTAGAGATGGTTCTTACACACAGAAGATTGCTAACCTAGAGGCCAATTTCACAAAGAGCTAATATTGATCTTAAGTTGTGTATTACTCTCAATTGCTAAGCAAAATGTGATGTCACAATACAAATCACTATGGTGATAAACTCAACTTAAGATGAATCTTTGTGCTTTGTTTTATCAAGCCCCGGCCCTCTGCCAACCATGGTTGGTTTGGTCTATGCAGCATTGAATCAACCAAGTCAGACAAAGCCAGGGAATGAGTTTTAGAATTTTGGGTTTGAAATAGAACGTGTCTAAAAATAAACCTCACATTTGTTCAGTTGTTCTTACTTCTCTGATGAGAATTCATTATTTATATAAAGGACACAATTATTATCGCTACCAGGCGATATAAACAAATCACCTTCAGTGAAATTCTAGGTGTGATGAAAGCAATTTTGTAGGAAATGATGCAAAATAAAAAACCACAGTTGTGTAGATTACATAGTGTAGTTTGCGTAGTGTAGATTACACATACAATATGAAAACAATTTACCGTACAAAAAAGTTACGACTGATGTTGTGTACGACTATAGCACTTATTGCTTTGACTTTGAATAAGGACTACAGCCCCAGTGATGAAGTTTTGTCATACACAATATTCTAGCCACATTCTTAGGCCGTGTCCGAACCCAACGGCTACAGCTAGATTTTCACGTCACCATGCGTTGAAGTATAGGGCATCCTTAGAAACACCCTTAGCAACAGTCAAAGCCGTAGCTGCTAATTCGGATACAGCCTCATTTATAACAGCCTCATAACAGCCTCATTTTTAACTCTCTTACACTGTAATTTCCCACAAGTGGAATTGTGGTTGTAAACGTTTAAAATTAGAAGATATTCAATAGTTCTGGATGCACTTGAATTGTTAGTCTAAAACAGAAATAAACACAAAAAGATCAAAGTTCTTTAGTCTAAAATTGTTTTATTTTGTTGTATTTTTTTTGCAGATTAGTTTCATTCATATGATACAGACCATATTTTTCTTTCTGAAGCTAATGCTGACTCCAAATTCTATTAACTCCTGCTGTTTTCTGACCAGAGACCTAGATCCCCTGCCCAAATCAAATTCTGGATCTTCTGACAGCTTTGGAACTGAACCAGTCCCAGATTAACATAAGTGTGCATGCAACCAGCCAAACAACAAGGTTCCAAATCATGAATTAGTATACAAATAATGAAAATTTGTTAGTGCAATGGTGAGAATATTTTCATGAGTTGAAATATGGAATGTTCCATTTAACGAGGTGCAGCAGAGTTGAATGGAACATTTCATCCTTTAATATATGAAAATATTATTGCAAAAATGCAAAACATTTTATTTGTTTCATCATATGATTGGAAGATGAAACTATAAGAATAAATAAAGTTTGAAATTGCCAAATGACGTATCTTGCTTAAAATAGCCTGGATGTACACACCAAATAAGTATATGCCGAGATACAACGGTTTTCCACTGACGTGACAGATTAATGAAATGTCGTGTGACCTTAAATCCTCCAATCAAATGACAAGGATCAGATTTATTTGATTGTTATTTAAAAGAGTCTAACGTTTACACTGCTCTGGGTTTTCTTTGGTTTTGTTTGTTTGGGTTTTCTTTCTTTTTTTCTCTTTTTTTCTTGGGGGGGGGAGTTGAGGGAAAAAGCATCTCTGTTTTTAATATAATATTAAATTGGTGTATTCTGAATAGATAATCTTTAGTTTTCAACAATGGTTCACAGCTGTCTACTTTTACTAACATACAATTGATAAGTGCCAGTTGAAAAATAGAGCACATTTTTTAATGTTATCTATATCATGAGGCGCACACAGGAGATGCCATCTTTGTATTGTACCCAGAAGCCATAATGCCAATCATTATGAGACACATCATTACATCATAAGCACCTGACTCTGGAACATGACTGGTTTCTCTTTGAGCTTCAATAACCAAATGACTACAGGTTGGAATCTTTAGAAAAAAAATCCAAAGCCAACTTTGATTCTATCAAAAATAAAAAAAATTAAAAAAAATCTATAAGTTAATGAACACTTGGATTTTAATCCAGAATGTAAACATTTTCAATTAACTTTTACAATATATTTTTGAGAAAAAATATCCCAAAACTTTTTAATTTTTGTAAAAGCAACGTGAGAATCACATCATCTGCTCCCATGGTTCATCAAATAATATTTTTTACAAAATCAATATTGCACTTAAAACAAAAAGTAAACATACAAAAACATTTCTAGAATATATCTGAAAATAAAATCAGCAATATGTAAACATAATAGAATAAGCAAGCGGAGTTGTAAAAAAAAAGCTTACAATTTCATCATCAATTCGAAAGAATTTGAACAGTCACAAAGCCTTTCTATACCTCGTTATATTAGTGCACCAAGATTTTGAACCTTTTGGGTGATTTCTCGGTGGCGTTTGTGGAAATCCTTCAATTCCTTCAGGCTTCGATCGGCAACATCCTGTAAAGATTTCCAAAGATTACAAATTTATAAATGTACGATTGGATCGGTTAAAGGCACTGAACACGTTTGGAAATTGTCAAAGACCAGTGTTCTCACTTGGTGTATCCCAACATATGCATAAAATAACCATTGAAAGAAAAAACAATAACCATGAAAGAAAAAACACCCATTTGTTGTACAAATTTGTGTGCTTTCAGATAGGAATAAAAACTTCTTGCAAGAAGTTTTTATTTTTTTAGTGAGAAATTACCTCTTTCTCAAAAACTACGTTACTTCAGAGGGAGTCGTTTCCTATAATGTTTTATACTATCAACAGCTCTCTGTTGCTTGTTACCAAGAAAGTTTTTATGGCTATGCTAATATTTGTTACCAAACGTGTACGATACCTTTAAAAAAGAAAAAATTGCTACTTAACTGGATGGAAAATACTACATAACCACTACATCCTCGACAGATTTCAACTTGACAAGGAAGACCGTTTCTTGGTAGAAAATTGAAGATTTTTTAGTTGAAGAAAAGGAATTACTGAACAGTATTCCCTACAGATTATTTTAGTAACTTAATATTGAAAGTTTATAAATTTCATATTGAAAGTTATTAATGCAAGTTATTAATAACTCTCTTTCACCAAACCAAAAACAACAAAAAAGATATACGCATTTTGGAAAGTATCGACAAAACATTTGACAAAAAATGGAATAACTTTTTTTTAAAGTTTCTCAAAGAACAAGTTTACTGTAGGTCAAAGAGCAAGAACCAGTTTACTGTAGGCGTTTATTTTCACCTTTATCTTTTTCTCAACATGAGGAAGAAGGATAGTGAAGAGGTAATCAATGTTCTTCATGATGAACGGCCGCTCTTCGTCAAACCTGTCTGATGTGACGGCTGTCTCCATTAGGTGAACATGACTCTCCATTACGTCCTTGATGGTCCAGATTAGATCTGGGTACAACTGTAGATAAGAGGGTGTTGGATATTGCTTGTTATGATCAGACACCAAGTTACCCAGTCCAGGTACGCCCAGTTTGAGTATACAACCCCCTCACCCTAATACAACACTCCCATTGTAACCTCAATGGTCCATATTAGATCTGGGTACAACTGTAGATAAGAGGGTGTTGGATATCGCTGGTTATGATCAGACACCAAGTTACCCAGTCCAAGTTCGCCCACTTTAAGTATACAACCCCCTCACCCTAATACAACACTCCCATTGTAACCTCAATGGTCCATATTAGATCTGGGTACAATTGTAGACAAGAGGGTGTGGGATACTGCTGTTTAGGATCAGACACCTAGTTACTAAGTCACATGGTGCCTATTCGGGTATACCACCCCTCACCCAAATACAACACTCCCATTACATCTTTAATGGTCTAGATTACAATAGGGTACAAATGAAGGCATGAGTGCAGAAGGAATGGGTATATTTAATTCATAATGCAGGAACTTGTTACCCAAACCTGTGGTACCCTGTTTGGGTAGACCCTCCCCACCACCCTACCCCTCCTCTTGTCCAAACACCCCATTCTATAAGGCTCCACATTAAGTGCTCAGCTACTCTCATCACCCTGAAAATGCTCTAGAATAACTTGGATTGAGCAAATCTTACTGCCCTGAGAAACTGTCTGCCCAAACAGCTTCCTCGTTATCAGCTCAAAAGACACAATTTGTTTGCCAAGAATATAGGAAGTGAATGAGGAACCGAAAGACTTGGGTCAGTTTCACACAAAAACCTAATATTTGTTTTATAGTGAGTAACCTAATGAGTTTTGTGTCATCAAATAATTTCGTTGACTTACCTCTGGAACATAAAGCTTGAGTGCATCATAAAGAAATGACAGAAGCACCTTCGTAAAGGCAACATTACTGCTGGAAAGACTTACAAAGCAACTGTCTGGAATAAGAAAAATAGATATATTGTTTTTAATCAAATTGATAACTACAGAAATAATCAATAATTATCAACAATTTAACGTAAAATAAAATGTATATTCAATCTTGAGCATACCTTTTATAGGCCTTTTATAATACTTTTCCTTTTTTTTTCTCTCTCTCTTTTTTATCAAGGGGTCGGGAATTAAATTTTAAATGAAAAGATATCTGCAATATACTCTGACAGTTTTTTTATGTGTTACCACTATGGCAATTTACCCACTCCACCCGACATCATCACCACAACTCTGGGCAGACAGTAGCAGCATGTGATGTCTGTGCAAGGAGTCAATAGACCCCTTGCAAATGACGTCACACTCTCAAATAGCGCCATACCTGAGGCCAAAATGAGGCAGATCATTGGACGATAGCTGTTTGTGCGTAAAAACGTTTGCGTGACCTCAGCGTACTTGTAGCGTTTCGCGTTATGCAAGTGGGTCTATTGATTTATATAGACCCCTTACACTGCGGAACGCACCTCCGAACAATGCGCGTTTACCGTTTCCATCATTTTGGGAGTCACCTCTTTTGTGCATGCTTGGGCACGATTTTGACTCCCACAATGGGGGACGGGATAGGCGCGTGTGGGTGCGCTGCGCGTTGTGAAAGGGGCCTATAGGTGTCATTGAGTAATGATGCCACTACTTCACCACATATCCCCGGTCGTTCATGCAACCATATATTGCGTCAATGTTTATCAGTCTGACTCAATGGGTAAAAATCAGATAAGATGACGTACCATAAACCAGAGTGTTGAAATCTTCGAAGCCAAGTTGGAACATTTCTTGTATGAGGTTATTGGCTGCGTTGGGATTCTTAACATTCAATGGGTACCAACGTTCATCCTTCAAAGAAAACAAATAACAATGAAAACCTGATAAGACTTCTGAAATACTAAATACTACTTTGCACAGCTCAATTAAATAGAAACAGACACTACAATATTGAAAAACTAAATTGAAAAGGTCAATTTTAAACAGTTCTTTGAGAATGTAAACATCCTTCGCGGGGAAACCGAGTGGAGCTGGGCATAAAAGCTCAAAAACAGTGAGGTATACAACACCTGAAACACTATCCACAGGATAGTGTTTCACTATCTCCAATGGTAAAGGATGATTTTATATTTCCAAATTATCACAATCAATGACAACATAAAACCATCACACCGCAACGTACCACATTTCGATGTCTGGAAGCTTCAATAAGCTGTTCTTTGTTGTACTGCATTGCCTCCCTTATCCCTCTCAGAAACAATGTGTTCATAGCAAACAGTAATTCCAGACCAATTACTGATAGTTGCTGGCAGTATGTACGAGCGATTCCAACACACTCTGCTACAATGGCTACACTTGTCTTCTTAGCGAGGGCTTGTCGTGAGAAATGATTAGCGAAGGTTTTCAACTCTGCTTTGCTCCAAACAACAAAAGCTGCCGAGAAAAATTAGAAAAATTATGAATACTGAACCGAATCATAGCAGTAATTTTATCAATGGCCCCTGAATCAATAAATGTAATCAGTCAGAAACTGAAAGGTAACATAGTAAAATCAGTATTCATAATTATTACTGCAAAATGGAAACAAGACAAAGATTATAAGTTGTTTTTTCTTGGGTAGTCAGGATTTGGGTATTTGGCTACCCAAGAAAATGAGGTTATAGACTTGTTAAACTAGTCTCTCAAGCATTTGTAATTACACATTAATTTTTCTGGATACCCAGTAAAATGAGGATATAGACTTGTAACCAGTCACTCAAGCATTTGTAATCACATATGGGTACCAAGGAAAACTGAGACAATCAAGTATTTGTAATTATTCACTTTCGGATACCAAGGGAAAATGAGAGGCCTGTCCCCAGCCACTCAAGCACTTGTAATTACTCAGCAAATTTGTGAGGGAACATCATCGCAGTTGGTTTATTTTGGTTAACATTTGGGTTTGGTTAAATATCTACCTGAGAAACAGCCTTGATTTTCAGCAAACGTGATGCGGAACTCTTTGCCCGTCTCTATGATGTTATTAAAGAACACACCGCACAGCTTTGTGATGTACAGCTTTGTAGCGCCCTCTATCCTCAACTGACGGAGAGATTGTTTGATGGATGCGCTACGGTTCTTCAGGAATAAATCACACGCCTACAAGGAAAAGACAAATCAAGAGAGTTTCAAAATGAGAACAAGGAATCCATAGAAGTGTTATTAAATGAAGAATCACCAAGTAATCTGTTAAGAAATTAACCCAGGCCCAATTTCATAAAGCTGTTTACTGCTAAGCAAATTTGTGTACTTACTAGCGTGCTAGCTTGCCCTTTGCTTTGCTTACAGGGCCCAATTTCATAAAGCTGTTTAGCAGAAAGTTCTGCTCAGCAAATTTCTTTGCTGAGCAAGAAATGAGTGGGGTACCAGTCACAGCAATGGTAACTGTATGGTATTTTGGCTGGTAACCTATTTTTCTTAAGCAAGAGTTTTCTGTGCTTAGCAAGTTTTTGTGCTTACATGCTTTATGAAATTGGGCCCAGTTTGCAGTGTTTATGAAGTAGAAATTCTGCTAATGGCCGCTCCATAAGCAGAAAACGTCTGCTATAGGCCGAGGCTCGACGAGAAAACGTCCTCGGCTCAATGTTACTCACATACCTGAGTTGCTCTTCCAAGGCGGATGAGTTCTGTCACTGCCCTTCGAGTAACCTGAGGTCCACCTCTGAGTGACCGGTCAGGTGATACCTGTAACTCACGAGTCAGCACCTCTGTCAACTGCTTCACTCGGTGGTCGACTCGAGCCCTGGAAATAAAACACAATTTTTAAACAATTTCCAAAAAAGCATAATATTTTTTAAGTTTTGTTTTCCCCCATCAAATGCATCATAATTTTTATTAAAAAGCCCTACAGAACACTAGGCAGGTGCATTTAAAACTTAACTTTCTCAATGCAGTTTCAATTTAAAAAGTGGGTGCCAGACTTACCATCATCATCAATGAACTATGTTTGTACAATGTTCAATGTTGCTTGGAGGTCTTTTCATTGATGAAGCAGAAACAGTAATGATACTTCAAGTGTGGAACAAAACCTCCAATGCAATCTAAGATACCTAGCTTCAACAAGGACTAATACACAAATAAGATGTTCCTCTTTCTAAAGTATACACAGCAAAGTAGATATACACATGGAGTTACCGCAAGCCAAATATACATGTTCTTTTTAGCAATAATATAAATTTTTCTTACCTCATTTCTTTGAGTGCTGGACTCTGTGGAATGGAATCAAGGTACTCATTCGCTAAAAGAAAAAGAAACCAAAGTTTTCTTTTCATGTCAAAAAAATTAAATTTGATCTCTTTCCAAAACAAATTCTTTCTACAGAAGAAATACAATGTAAATATTATTGACAAAGTTTTATACAATAAGAACACCAACTTTTCAGCATCGTGCCAATGGCCCTGTCTGTATTAGTGGTACTTAATACAGCTGGTAATGGCTTTACTAGGGCTAGAAACTACTTCAACTAATGGACTCCATGACAGGAATGTCATTATTTCTAAAGGATTTATCACCTGATTCGGATGTGTCATCAACACCACACTTCTTTGTACCTTTTGGTATTCTGACAAGAAAACACTTACACCTGTTTTTGAGAAATTTGTGTACTTCTTTATAACAAAATTTAAGAGAACTTTTTCATCGCACAAGTTTCCTGTCTTTAGTTGTTTGGCAAGCTAACAAAATCTGGTTTGATGCATGTGCAAAGTGTACTCATATAATTCTATATATTCACCCCAAGAGGGCGGTATTAGTTACTTTTGATGATGAGATCAGTAGCTTCTTCAAAGTTCCTCTGAGCAATACACATGTCTAAATCTTCAGGAAGTTCAATCAGCCAATCCACTTTGAGCATACTGGACGACTCCACTGGCATCGTGGGTGACATCACATCATCATCTTCATCAAACGCTGTCAACCATAAAACAAAATATTTCATACAAACGGAGCAAAATAGTCTGAGCCCATTATGGTATAACAGGAATCAGTATTGGTTATTGTTGTTGCACATGGGTAACAAGACAAGATGGTGGATGCAAGATAGAGATCAAATGAGTCTAAGGCTGCGTCTGAATTATCGGCTGTGGCTTGATCGCCATGGTAACATGCATTGAAGCATAGGAGGCCCATAGCAACAGCCACAGCCGCTGATTCTTCAGCTCTGGCTTAGACTCTATCAGAAGACATGCACATTTGAAACAAGGCTACAAATTGGGAATCAAAACTTCAGCTTGGGCTGATGTCAAAGAACCTGCTTTCAAAAAGGGCCAAACTATAGCAAACAACACTATGGGATGCGGTTTGGATTACTTCTGGTAGTTTCTTTGTAATTTCTAACATAACATCTAAGATACAGTCCTCTTGCATGCAATTTGACACATTTACTTAAAGTTCTATCTGCAAGGCTTGGTATCACATTAATATCACATAAAGAAACATTCATGGTTAGAAACATTCTGGAGATTTTATAATGACTTCAGGTTGCAGGCAGTCATGCTAAATCACACCAAGATATACCTTCATTTTGTATGAATCCACAATCTGTCTTATCTGAAAATACGATCGCAAATATCCAAACTCTAAACACAGTTTAAAAAGAACTCTACAAAAATATGAAATGTTATATTTTTCTTTGCTGCTTATAATATCATCTTGAGAAGTCAGGATTTTAATAATTTTTTTAATGATACACATTTTGAAATCTAATATTAATAAATTGCATTATTTTCTCAATAATAAGACTAAATGAAATAATGAACTTTATAAAATAACCCAAAACTTTACAATTTTTGTTTCCTTACAGGGGCGGTTTCGTCCAACAATTTTGTACAGCAAAATATTCAGAGTGAACATGTTTTGTGCACACTGAGCAACACAGGATGATTTTTGAGTAGCGACTGATACTGGGTAACATTTTGCTATACTATACAAGAGAAACCATTCACTGTCTTACATAGAACCCTTGCATTGGCAGCCATCTTTGATGTCAAATAATGGAAATGAGCACATGTGTACGCGCTGCGCACGACTCTCAGCCAATAATATCTCTTCATTGATCCAAGTAAGGGGATGGTTTTGGGCTTGTGATGTCACATACAAGGGGTCTTTACATTTATAATTTTACCGGCATATCAAACACAGGTTTCTCATAACCCACTGATAACTCATTACTCAAAGACTCACGATTGTAATCGTTGGACTCAACACTCATCTGCTCAGCCAACTCTCTCCTATGAGTATCGGCAGCTGCTTTAGTCTTCTTCGCCTCCTCAAGTTTATCCAGCCACGTTCGCTGAAAAGAAAATTCAAAACATTAACAAGAAATTCCATATTTCAGCTCGGGATTCAATGTAAATTTTGCATGGCAAAAAGGTGCCACAAGGTGCCACATAAAATGGGTCTCCTAATTAAAGAACTTAGCTTACCAGTCATAAAAATAAGCGCTACATAAGAACTGAAAGAACTGAGTAATACTATCATCGTCAAACCAGAGATCCTCATTCTTTGGCTGTTCTTTTCACTCTCTGTACCTTTGTCTTGGAATTGTCTGCTCTGTAAATCCTCTGATCAGGAAACATCAAAATCTTGAAAGCATTTTTCACAGCTACGGAGTCAAAAATAAAAACAAATTATAAATGAAAGATGCGGTGTGATTTTTATAGAAGAGTCTATTAATAAGACGCTTAACTTTAATTGCTTCTCATTACCCAGGAGTAAACGGGTACCTGTGAGGGTAGAGAATAATGATGTGGATGATTAGCAACCTGCGCGCCCATGTGGCTGCCGGTGCTGCATACTCCAAAGGAATTGGTTACAGGAATACTAAGGGCTAGATGAATAAAAGTAATAACAGTGCAAGGCGCTTTCAGAGGCCTACTTGGCTCAAACAATTACATAACAAATACATATTGTTATAATATCATTATTACTCATTTCTGTCATTTTAATTTACCCTTCATGAAGACTATGAAAGCTTTAGTGAATAGGACATTAATTCCTGCGATCCCAAATGTTTTAAAATATTCATACTAGTGAATCAAAAATAAAATTTTAGAAATTTATGGGCGTTTTGGAGATGTCACTTCCAATTGTTATGTATGCTAAGGGTTGTTGTTGTTTATTCAATCAGTTCTATATTATGTAAATTCTAAACAGTGACTTACGACCAACATCTCGGACATTAACAACAGCTAGGCTGTCTAGCTCATATAATGCCTGGTACTTGTATCTCACTGGTCCCCGTCTGCAAAACAAGTGTTCAAAATCTCATCAGTATAAAATAAGATTGTATGAATTCTGACTGGCGCCTTGAACAAAGAAATTGACAAAAGGGAAACCATCAACATGGGGCTAGATAGCTCAGTTGGTAGAGCGCTGCCATGTAAACACAGAGGTTGTCAAATCCCGGTCTTGTCAAATTTTCTTTGTCCATCCCAAATATCAGTATAAAATGTATCTACAGCATATGGTAAGACAACTTTGGAATCACTAAGGTCTGAGGGCCCAATTTCACAGAGCTGCTGAATGATGCTTACCAGAATAAGGTTACCAGCCAAAATACCATGTCACATGTACAATGGGTGACTGGTATCCTGCTTATTTTTGCTTAGCAGAAAGTTGACAAGCACACTTCTCTGCTTAAGCAGCTCTATAAAATTGGGCCCTGATTGAATCTATTCAGTTTTTTTGTTTTTTAGAAAGTTTGGTCAGTTAGGCTGTTTTACATTGAGACCATCAAAGGCTACGGCTATGGCTGGATCGCCGGGTCATCATGCTTTGAAGTACAGGAAGTCCTTAGCAACACCTTTAGCAACAGTCATAGCCGTAGCTGTAGCCACTGATTCAGATACGGCGTATAATTTAGATGGATTTGGGAAAGGGTATGGTTAAGTTCATCATACCTGTTTGGAACAAATGTTGTAATAACTAAGCTATCGTTGAGCAAGTAAGTATGAACTCGTTGCACCTCAGAGAATGTATCCGTGTCTAACTCCACTAGGTCTCCATCATGGACAATGTATCGACCTGGTACCTCTGTAATCCTCTAAACAAATCAGACAGGTAAATACAGTAAGAAATGCATCAGTGCTGGTAAGGCACCAGTCTATTTTGGAACTCTTCCTCGTTATGACTCAATGTATTTACCCTCCTAAGAGTTCTACTGTCCGACTATTCAATACCATCCACTGTCGATAAAAGATGCACCATGTAATCTTACAATAATGATATCATGTGGTAAATGCATCGACAAAGTACATAGTCAACCCTCCTACGGTCTGACCATTCAATATCATCCACTGTCAATAACAGATGCACCATGTCAGATTGCAATATGATATCATGTGGTGAATGAATCTACATAGTACATACATGTAGTCAACCCTCCTACTGTCTGACCATTCAATATCATCCACTGTGGTTTTGAATGATAGATAAACTATGTCAGCCTGTAATATGATATCATGTGGTGTATGCCACTACGAAGTACACAGTCAACCCTCCTACTGTCTGACAATTCAATATCACCCACTGTGGTTTTGAATAACAGATGTGCCATTTCAGCCTCCAATATGATATCATGTGCTGAATGCATCTACACAGTACACAGTTAGTTCGGTGCACAGTTGTGCCACCATACACAACCCATGCAATTGAATGGTTTCAAATGGTTGGTCAACTCACTGGAAAATGTTACCAAGAGTTGGAGTGATCAAAACCTGTCACTGCTCAACGACAAAATTATTTTTCAGAACATCTTATTTTCATAAACATCTTGTAAATTAGAAGTTCTTAAATACTGACCGAGCATCCTTCTACTCTATCCAAGAGGGATGCAATTGTTCTCTTCTGGTCATCTTTGTTCTGTGGCAAGTCTTTATTTCTCACTGAAGCTTCTAGAAAATAACAGAATAATCAAGAAATCTTAATTACTAAAATTTAGCCAGTCAGTTTCTCTTGTAATATATTACTCCATAATTATTCAATTTGATCAGTTTATAAATCATGAAGGAAACTACCTTTCTTCCCAATGGACATTTCTAGCATTTGGCTCATGATGGATTTTTGTTCCGTTAAGACGTGGCTCAGTTGATACATCTCTCCCTCAAGATCTGATCCATGGAGGAGTTCAGGAAATAATCCGAGAAAAGTGATTTGTCATGCAATGCAACATAAAGGAATAGAATAGTAGGCATTTCAAAGAGGGAGTTTCACAACACAAGTTTGACACTTACACATTTGTTGGATTTTTCCAAGCAGAGAAAAACATGTTTTAAATATTTTTGTGTATCTTTTCTTAAATCAGGTCATTAAAGTAGACTTTGGACAGTTCGGACATAACATGTGGAAAATGGGTTTTGCTGCTGACCCAAGTTTCTCTTGTGGAGCAACCCACCTGATGGCACGCTGGGCTCAATTTTGTTTATTTTTTAATTTTAATTTTTATTTTATTTTTTTGGTTTGGGGGAAGCCACAAGACTTTTTTAACAAGACTAGAATTGAATTGAAAGATATTTATCCGAATGAAAGTCAACATTTGAACAAAAACACAAGATCACCGAACTTGACCAGTCATGAGTTTATTAACTCTGGTTAATTTGCTAAAATCAATGGCCTCGGGCCTGCGGTCCAGTGTTAAATTTGAGCCCTGCTGGGCTACTGTAGTCACATCATCAAGGAATGAAGTTTCTTCAAATGCGCTGGTACCTTAAAATTACTTGAAAAAAATGCTATGGATTGGCTCCATACCTCAGCCTTTTGATGCAGAGTCTGCTTAGCCTGACTGAACAATTATAAGAACAGGACGAACAAAGGAATCAAATCACTTTGAATTTGATTGTTACTTGAACATACACCTGTATGTATTTCTTTTTTGACGATTACTCCTCACAAGCTCAAACAATCATTCAAGGTTAAAACAATTCCCACTTATAAATTTAAAAAAAATATATAATTAAAAAGGATACATGATATTTCTTTAGCCGTCTCAATGAACTGTGTATAGTTCCTGTAGACATTCTTCTTGAGTGCTATCGCTGTGTCTTCGCTGAGATGCTGAACCTTTTGCCGATGTTCAAGGAGATCATTGTAAACATCACCTCCAGAGCAGATGTCAAAAACATCTGCACAGAAAAAAAGAAAATATTTAGAATAATGAGGAGTTACCAGCGTTCTCCCTGCATGGTTCTGCTGGTTAAATGCTAGTTATAACACCTGAGGATCAGTCAAAATTCCCTCCAAGTGGTGCGGCTGGCTAGTTCAGTGTTGAAAAGCATCCGTATTTAATATGAAACAAGGATTTGAGAAAAACTGGCAGACTAGAGAATGACAAAGTGAAATTACAACTGGTCCCTCTGGTTTATCGCTGAAAATTAACAACTAAGCTTCTATGCTGTAGTGCCAAGTATTTTGAGTTTCTACATTTAGTATTACAATTCTTAAAATTAAAAATTAAAATAGGTCCAAATTGGAAGCGTTTTTGACAGTTGGGCGGGGATGCTAAGTAACTATTTTTTTACATGGCCTAACTAATTGTCAACATTTGGCAAAATCCTTCTGCAAAGAGTGCATTTTTGGAATTTTTGGGGACAATGGTTTTGACAACTTGTTTTCCTCATCAACCTGTATGACATTTTACAAGTGTTTGTGGTTCCGGACCAGAGGTATTTTTGACAGGAATTTAGTGCATTACTCACTGTAAACAACTGTATAAAAGACCTGCGGTGAGGTTTCCTACACTAATGCAATTGATTCTTGTAGAAAATTATCCTACTATAGTTGGTTTTATAAGTGGTTTATTCAATAAATAGACTTGACCTTGGTTATGCTACAGTGAACAGCTATAAGTTTTTGTAACAATCATAGCCCCGTGCTATGAAAAAATACTATAACACTTAGCATACACAATCTAAAAAAAACTATATGATGTACAGTATTTAAATCTTCAACTTCAAATATGTTGACATTAGTTTGTTAGGTTTGTTCAGTAACTAAAAGAACTAGTTGATCTTTTCTGGTAAGTAAAGCTATGTAATTATTTTTGCTTTCATATTTTTAGAATAACAATAGCAGTAATAAAATATGAAATACATGATTATAATTAAAACATTCAAAGTAAACGGAGGATGTACCAAAGTTTATGCTTTTCACAGAGCGTTGAATGCGCACACACACAAAAACAAACAACTTGACTGTGAAAATCAACAAAGTATTCACTACACTACAGACAATAAAAGTGAATATTCAAAATTGGATAGAAATGATTTTGTTTTTAAAAGAAGTGTCCGAAGCGTCTGTCACTTTCACTTAACGTTGTATGGATTATGACTATCTATGAGAATTGTTCTGGAAAAAATAGACAGGGGGTCCTCGCAAAGTAATCAAATTTTACCAAAGTTTTTTTACTTTTTGTTTAGTTCAAAATAAACAAATAAAGCGCGATTTTGAAAGTGCGCTGAGTATTTCCATTAAGCGCGATAACTAACGTTTGAGGCCGAGTGTGCATTATACATTCTGCGCTCTAGGATCCGAAGCGATTTACATGATACTGAATGATACGGCACGGCAACGTCAAAACTTTACTTTTTTTTCTGACTACCTGTTCCAGTTATACTCAACAAATTCAGATAAATATAGTAGAACCAAAAACATCTTTGGTAATATTTCTTGGTCTGTGTGATAAAACTTCCGAGACAAGAGAGAGGAAAACTTACATTTTTGAGCATCAAAATCATCCTTCGAAAGATGTTTCTTTACGTGGTCCGCCATGTTGAGTTCAGTAGGCGGGGTCACTAGATTATTCCATTTTACCTATAGGGGTGGAAACGATATATTTGCAAAAACATATTTAAACACAAACAATGTAAATAAATTTGAAGACTAACGCCTCCCTTTTCAGTAATTATTTGATCTTATAAACCTCAAAGGATAAGTATTTTTAAATGAATTATTGATACATATTTATGTTACAATACTAAACACCCATATATATAACCTATGAACTATTCCGAAACGTCCAATGCGCAGTACACTGATGGCTGGGCGCGCCATCAGCGGTCAAACTATTTCCTTTTAATCGATTGATTTCGAGGCTTGACGTCAAGACGAATTCCATTCTCAGTTTGCCTCGTTATCATTTCATCCACTTCAATATCATTCTCTAAAGACACAAAGGAAGAAGCTAAAACCAGGTAGAACAAAAAAGCATGCTGAATATGCAACGAAGTTAACAGCGAGTCAGAGAGCGTGACTAAAAACCGCAGTTTTGTTATCAAATTTGGCCTCAGGCAAATTTAGTCAAAACAGCATCACGTGAAATCAATGGTGCAGAAAATGATAAACATTTGCCGGTGACCAAGCGGGTCGACCGGGGTCTCGACTGACCGGGGAATGCAGGAAATGTACCCGACTATCCGCAGCAGGTGCGTGGTGCAGATTATGTCTGTCTGTGAACAGTGAATGCTGAATAAACACGGAACGTGCAGCTGTTTCCTTTATTGCTGTTTTTCTCCATGACAATAGAAGACTTGATTACGAGTCTTTGTTGTGTATTGGCGGGGTTATGAGTGTTTTTTGATTATTTTGTAGTACATTTTACAATCCAGACGAACAGGCTCAGTGATGGTTTGGACATGACGATCTTCACGATGCAAAAATAATTGCTGATGCCAAATAAGGAGCGATGATATTTTATAGGCAAGTATGGAATTCCTTTCTTTAAATTTAATTTAACCATGGAGGTAGAACCTCCATGATTTAACATCATGGCAAAACCACTGAATCTTTTGTTTTTGTAGTAAAATTATTTGCATGTGTCTTTGATTTCATATTCAAGTTTGGGGGGTTTTCCCATGATTTTGGTCATTGAAAATTTGTTATGAAAAAATCTATTGAATTTTAAATTTATTTGTTGCAATTATATTTTGTATATTTATTAATTGTTATTATATAGATTTCTTTTCTTCATTTTTTTCATTGCATATTTATTTTATCTAATAAGTCTAAGTCTAAAGATGGTTGATTGAACGCTACAAATAGAAACTGTACAATATACTATGTATGTAGGGTTACCCAGCCCCACTTGTGTGGCCAAGCTCTGAATCCTAGGATTCAGAGCTTGGCTGCAAAAGTGGGGCTAGGTTACCCCCCCCCCCCAAACGAAAGATTGCCACTGCCAGGATCCGCCCCTGACCTTACCCCATCTCCCCCTCCCACCTTTTCTTCTCACTCCCTTCCCTACACCTTCATGGATTAGCTTAATAATAATCTCTTCACACCCTTGTGGGAGTTGCTATAATTATGAGGTTGTATCTCGGCTGACTCATCATCTACATGTACATAAATAGACCCTGAATTATAAATGCAGTGCTCAGCTAATCTTTGAAATATCCCATCCCAGTCATTCATGCTATCAAGTATTAATAATTTTAGCTCATTTTGAGTGGCATGGACAGAGGGTCAGTCTTTTTACAGGGCAATTTAAGTTGTGGCTAAACAGTTTGTTTGATCTGGCATAAAATCTTATCTTTCAATTCAAAATCATTCTCTAGTTGTCATCTACAATTATGCTCCAATATATGTGAGGTGGCAAACCTCACTACTCGCAGTGACCAGTTTGCTATTTTTTTATTTATTTATTTATTTTTTGGCCAATACTATCACCTCACTGTGAATATTTGCCATAAGGGAAGTACATATTCTAACTAAAAAAAGGGTAATTTCTGTATGATTTATGAGCTTTTTCTTTGACCTCCCTGTGTATCAAGAAAACACAATCTGAATGTGTAGATGGAATCCTCATTTGTGTGAGTGCTGCATTATTGTCAGTTTTCAGGCTGCGTCAATTTTGCTTCAATCCTCAACTTGAAGTTTTACCTCCTTGCTCAGCTCATTAGCCAGGGGAAAAACTGCCCAAATATTTAAAGAATTTGTGAAATCACTGCCTGAAAAAGCAATACTGTAGTAGGGATACTCATTGTTATTCACAGATCAGTAAATTCCTTGTGAGCAATGGGTAATATCCGGCAAAATAAGTAAAGTAGGTCATACTTCGATGAGTTCATTCATAATAAAGTTCAAACACCCTGCCTTGATTGATTACAAGTCACCAATATGCCAATTATCACAATCCACTCTAACTTTACTTTATGAAAAATGAAATGGTTGTCCAAAATTACTAAATTTATACAACAGGTTTAAATCTATGGGGCAGTACTATTTAAGATAACACCTTGAACTTTGTCCTCATTGACTGATCAAAGGACTGGTTTATCACAAGTACTTGTAACCAAACTATAGAACTCTTTACCTGTTCATATTTGCTGTTGTACTTTGATTTATATAATTTTTCAAAAATAAGTGAAGACTTTCCTATTGACTCCTTGCACAATGCGGAGCGCACTTACACACAAAGGAATTGACTCCCAAAATGGCAGAAATGGTAGACGCGCATTTTCCGCGTTGTGCAAGGGGTTAATTCACATCTTATTTAAGCTACTTTCTATAAATTGTATTTTTACATCCTTATCATTTTATCAAAGCCGTTTTTCTTTCCAATTCAAATGAATGTAAAAATCTAATTTGGATAAATAGTCTGACCCCATTAGTTTATCAGTATCAATTACAATATTAACTTTGAACGTTAGAAACATGGCAAGTTTGCTAGCTTCGCAAAATGGAGTTCATTTTAAAAGATAAAGTGGAAATCTGGGTACATGGCTCGATTTCACAAAGAGCTATGAGATTGATCTTAAAGATGTATTTCAATCTTATTCACTAAGGAAAGTGTGATTTCACAATACAAATCACTATGGTAATACGAGGCAAGATATTTGGCCCTTGGACAAAAAAGTGGGACAATTCTGTACAAAGGCTGACATTCTGACATACAATGGTACAATAGGTTTTTATATACTTTTTTTCAAGCTGTTTGATAACAATTTTGCTGATTTTTCTGAGGGCAACAAAAATGGAAATCAGATTTAAAGTCTGTAGGAAAAGTATCATGCCTGTGTAATACCATGGTAATACAATGGAGATCTATTCCTTCCTCCATGGTAATACTGACAACTCATCTTAAGATGAATCTATAGTGCTTTAAATCAAGCCCTGCTAAACACCACTTCCTGTCTGCCATGTCTGCAAGGCAGGAATTTAAAGTTAAAATTCCCACCTACTACACCCACCTACTACAGGTATGGTCCACTGAATATTTTAATACCCCTACACATTTATTTAAAACGAAGGTTGTTTATCTCGTAACAGACCATTGGTCTTGAGGAATTTGAAGCAAATTGTTCTGTTCATTGCCGTGACCAATACGTTTAGAAAATAAACTGTGTCAAAGTTTTTCTATTGTGTGAAATGTCATAGGGTTCTCAAATATGTACTTTTGTGGTTTTACAAACAATATATTTTGACTGTATCAATTGAGGAATATTTAAGTGATGTTAAGTAATCTGTGGAGTAGGTAAAGCTTGTGGTATGTGTAAACAAGCTTAGTAGTAAACATGTTTACATGTTTACTTGCTTGTGTAATGAGTGTTTGCTTTTAATGGTATTTTGAATGTGATACTTATTCTTGGGAGTGTATAGACTAGTATGTACAATACAATCATGGCGGATGTAACCTCTGGTAATTTTCTCTTTGCTGTTTTTGTGGTTAGACATTTTTGTGTTCATGGTACAATGAACAGAAAAATTCCTTTATGCATGATAAAACGTAGTTAAAACTTGTGAATAGTCATTTGTTTTTGAATGAGTTTTGACTGTGTTCATAAGTTGTTCAAAGTTACATAAATTCCAAGTTTTTTGTTGTTGTTTATTTTTTCTCAGGAGTCTACAAAGTTGATGGATGTAATGATGGTATATTCTCACATCTAGTCCAAAGAAGAAATATCAACACCTTGGATTTTTACTTGTGATAGATAAAAAACTGTGAGGAATTTAAGAATTTTCAAATTCAAAATGGATAAGAAAGTGGAACTCTCTGTGCAAGTTACCCACCATCGTACTCTATCCCGGCATCCTGCTTCACCGGTCATCAGCCCAGTGGGTTGCACATCACAGAATGCTAAACTCGGGGAGTACTTCACACACCGGGCATCGCGTCACGCTAACGACGCTTTCGTAGCGATGAATCGTATGCGTCAACAAGCTACACTATGTGACATCATACTTAAAGTTGGTGACAAGGTTATCCCGGCTCATAAGTTGGTCCTGGCATCTTGCAGTGCATACTTCCATGCAATGTTTACAAGTGAGTTTGTTAGTTTTTACCAAATTGAAAATGCGGGAAGTTGAAGGAGTATTTGAAGGAGCAGTTGAAAAGGGCCTGTAAGAACTCCCATGTATTGTGTTTTGAAGCTTTGCAATGTGTACTAAAAGAAACTGGCCTATTGGTGATGATAAATATTCTCTTCGAAGAAGAAGTAGCTTGAGAGGAATCAGAGGTGATTTAAGTCATGTAGTTTCAGAGTGTACTCTGCTTTTTTTCTTCAAGATGAGCAGAGTGCAAAAAAGTTTTCAAAACTTGAGACTTCACTTAGCTCTGGTTATTCTTGAAACCATCACTTCAAGAAAAGATTATTATTAGTATTTAGTTGTCACCTGTAAACTAATTCTTTCATAATTTGGATAAACTATTTTTTTATAGATAATATGACGGAGTCTCGACAATCTGAGGTCTTCCTTCATGACATCCAAGCAAGCGCAGTAGAACAACTCGTTCAGTTTGCCTACACGGCAGAAATTAACATTGGAGAGAAGAATGTACAGGTAATAAATATAAGTTTTAATAATTCCGAGAACTCCAAGGTCTTTTCCATGGTTCATCTTGAAACGTTTCTTTTTTCCAATAGAACCATTTCAAGTCTTTCTTAATAATGCCCTTTACGAATTGTCCCTGTTCTTTCTTGTTATCTTAATATTTATATTTTCCACGAAACAATGGGTAGCGCACATCTGTGTACGCGCGACACATGGAAGGGCCAATGAACAACCTTGTTTTACCTCTGGCCGAGGGCGCCATACTCGGACGATGTCATTTGCATGAGGTCTACCCAAAGGGCACTTACATTTCAAGGTTGATATCCTTGAAGAAAGTAAACAGACATTGGACAATTTGGTGCCCCCTAAGGCGGCGCGTGGGGCACATGTCCCCTAGCCCCCCCCCCAAGCTACACCACTGCATAAAGACTGGTTCCTGCTCTTTTTTTAAGGAGACTTTTGTTACAGCAATCTTACCTATTCTCTGATGTACTTTTTATTTTATTTAGGCTCTGCTTCCAGCAGCTAGTGCCCTTCAGCTTCACAGCGTCCGTGATGCCTGCTGTAAGTTCCTCCTTGGTCAGCTTGATCCGTCCAACTGCCTTGGGATCCGACGGTTCGCTGATATGCACGGATGCTATGACTTGGAACAGTCTTCACTTCTTTACTCCCTGCAGAACTTTAATCATGTTGTGAATACAGAGGAGTATCTTCATCTACCTGTTGATGAGGTAAAAAGATGTCATCATCTGTATGTTAATCACCAAAAACCCAACCACTTTAACCAAAGCAGTAATTATAGCTCACTTAAGTCTTAAAAACATGGTTTTCTAGTCTTTCAGTAAGTTTCAAAATGACTTGCTCTGTTCTTACTTATCCAGAGATACAAACAATATAATTTTTCTGTTTTGGAAGTAAGGTTGAGCCAATAAGCAACCTTCTTGTGGCCTCTGTGAGAGGGCGCCCTACTCAAATGACTTCATGTGCATTCATTCATTAATTCATTCGTTCATTTATTGGTCACATTGATTAAACAGCGTGAGATTCTTTGTCCCACATTATGCATTTACATGTTAAGAATCTAAGAATACATGCAAGATCAATACTGAAGAAACATTCACGATGCATGAGGTCTATAGATCACCTTCGATACCAAATTTAAGGATTTGTTTCCGTTTATTCTCACAGGTTGCCCAACTCATCTCCAGTGAGCAGTTAAACATAACGTCAGAAGAAGATGTTTTCAATGCAGTAGTGATGTGGGTCAGAACCGATCTACAAATCAGACTAAAACATGTTGACAAGGTAACCAAATTAAGTTTTAATAGATGTTAATTTTGCATCGGGATAAAGAATTCTATTTGATTTTTGCCCTTACACCAATGCGATGGGCTAAAACCAATTAGTATTCTTTATCCCTGAGGCAAAATTAACATCTAATAAATCAAATATTCATCGAATATTCATCTAATAAATCATTGCAGTACCCGCTTTGAAATCACAGTTTATGTATCACATCAAATTAAATTTGTCTTTTCCATATTTTCTTCCACAGTTGATGGAGCTAGTTCGTCTACCCCTCCTCACCCGTGACTTTCTAGTCAACAACGTTGAGACAGAACCAATTGTCCGTGGCAGCCCTGAGTGTAAAGATTTCCTCATTGAAGCGTTGAAGTATCACTTGCTACCAGAGCAACGAGCCTTAATGCAAACACCCCGTACCAAAGAAAGACACAACTCAGCCTGTGTACCAATGCTGTTCTCTGTTGGTAGGGTCTTAATCAATATTTAAATGAATTTAAATTTATGGGTAAAGCACTTATATTTATACTTAAACTATGATAATCATCAACATCAACATTTATTTCCATACATAAATTCTCAAAACATCGTGTTGCTCAGAAACACCAGAGCTTGGGTCTATGGAATGTATGATAATATTGTATAATAATACATAATATAATATAATATAATAATTAGGGTGTCATGGCCATCGAATACAAGTTCTTGTGATTAAGTCATCGGCGTATGGGTTCGAGTCCCGGTCATGACACTTGTGTCCTTGAGCAAGATGCTTTAATATAATTGCTTCTCTTCACCCAGGGATATAAATGGGTACCTGCGAGGGTAGAGGTTGACATTGTGTTTTAAAAAGCCTTTGAAGCGCCAAGGCAGCCCGGGGCTGTATACTCCCCAGGGAGCTGAGAAAGATTAAAGGAATGTTATTGGCCCAATGACCAGGGCACTAATGTAAAGCGCATTGAGACGTTATTGTAGAATGCACTATATATACGAAGTAGTTATTATGTATAGTGAGCTCTCTGACTGAAACTGATCAACTTTTCCTTAATGATTATCAATTTTTTTACTTTGCGTACTCAATACGATCATCTCTGATATTTTCCCACTACAGGCGGAGGTAGCCTATTTGCAATCCATAGCGAGTGTGAATGCTACGACCCAAGGAGTGATACATGGCACCCACTGGCACCCATGAGCACCCGGAGAGCCCGACTAGGCGTAGCTACTATTGGCAGGCTGGTGTATGCAGTCGGAGGGTGCGTTTGTTTTTTAATCAGGTTGACCACAGCCAGGACTTGAACCTGTAAACCACTGGATAACTTAGCTTGGTTGTTCACCAACTAGGCCTTTTTTTGTGTTCAGTTTGTAATATTTACAAATTCTTTTCAAACTGGATTTAAGCGTTACACAGTACGTGAAGTTTGTAAGAGCTTGTTTCTTGAAACACTTCTACTTTCTAGAAAAGCAAACATGTTTGTAAACATGTCTTTGATTTATGAATCAGGATTGCCAATCGTTCCTCGTGACAGTTTTTTAAAATCTTTTGCCTTGTACAAATTTAGTAAAATGAAATACTAGTCTTCTTCGAATCCCATTCGAATTCATAATTTTCATATCTTTTACATATCTCACTACCTTTGTGACAGTGAGTGGCTCGCTAAGGATATATTTTTCTTCCGTTTTTTCAACAGATACGACGGAACAGTCGACTTGGCCTTAGTGGAAAGTTACAACCCGCAAACAAACACATGGAAAGAGGTGACACCAATGGGTACCAAGCGAAGCAGCTTAGGTGTGGTTGTCCTGAATGGACTTCTCTACGCTGTGGGCGGGTACGACGGAGCATCTTGTCTAAACAGCATGGAACGATATGATCCGTTGACTAATACCTGGACTTCAGTTGCTGCTATGACAGTTAGAAGACGTTATGTGAAAGTCACTGTAATGGGTAGGTTAACTGGCTATGGCAGAAAACATGTCATTGGAATCGCTAATCTACGTTAATATGTCATACGTGTTGAACACAAAATTAACCACTGAATCATGGGACATAACAACTCTAGGCTGAGCAATTCAATGTACCAGACATTTTTATACATTACAAATTTTTGTTTGTTTATAAATGAAATTGCTGGAAGCCCATCCACAAAAAAGTGTATCTGCCATCAGACCCTGACAAAATGTCACTAACTTGTTAGCATGTCAACCTTGCAGTGTGTTATTAGAAATTTTGATTTGTTACAAATTTGGCAAACTCACGTTTCAACATCTTTTTTGCAGACGGTTGTTTGTATGCGATCGGAGGGTATGACGGCTCCTGTCACCTTTCAAGTGTTGAACGCTACGACCCACAGACAAACACATGGGTACAAATGCCTCACATGATCAGCCGGCGTAGTAGCACTGGAGCAGCTGTTGTTGAGGGCACTCTTTATGTTGTTGGTGGGAATGATGGAGCGTCTTGTCTGAGCAGTGCTGAGCGGTTCAATCCGGATATAAACCTGTGGGAACCGGTTCCATCTATGACTGTCAGGAGGTAAGATGGTGACTGAAAGAAAAAAACATAAATCTATCAGTTAAAAACAGGGCATTGAGTACGTCAATAGAAACACATCTTTGTCCATTCAGATTGCACCCCGTTACCAAGATGTTACCAAGAGAGGGAATCTCGGGACACCTTGAATTTGGAGACCCTGCTTTCATACCTGTAGATGAATTGTAAATGAGCATTTAACACTAAATTAGGTTGCCTTGTTTAAAATTTAAAAAAAGGCTAAAACCCAGCCTCTGGCATGGAGTAAAATTAAAAAGATATATTTTTAATATAGCCACATCTTTCGAGCGATCCTTTCCATTTTGTAATTTTTTTTGTTGGAAAGTGGGACCAGTCTGTCCACACCTTTTCTTTGTAACACATTTTCTTTTAACAAAATCTAAATCTTGGACTTGATGTTAATTCTTAACAGGAGCACCCATGATGCTGTTGCCATGGACAACCAACTCTATGTTGTCGGGGGAAACGACGGCAGTAGTAGTCTAAACAGCGTGGAGCGCTACGATCCCAAAACACACCACTGGAACACTATCAGTACCATGGTAACAAGAAGAAGTAGTGTAGGCATCACGGTCACTAAAGTGGTGTCCAATATTGGGCTCAATCAAGTTAAGTTTTGATGAGGAACGATAGCTGTAGCTCAACACTGTGCAATATTAATCTAATTCATGTACTTTTTAAAGTGTTCATAAAGCACTGCTTACCATATAAACTATTCAGCAAACATTCTTATCTATGAGCTTTTATGGTTCAAGATACGGTACTGATCATTCTCAAAAAGTTATTTGGATATTGTAAAATAATGTGTTGCATCTGAAATTGATCATCCGTTGAATTTTATTTACTCTTTATCATCTTGCTGCCTTCAGATGATACGAGTAAATTTTTCAAACACTTGAATAAAACTAAATGTTTTTTTCTCGGACGAACAGCAAGACGAAGTTCTTTAAGCAAACAATGTACAGTAACATAAAGTTGGCAAGCCTTGACAACATCAGTTCAACAGTTACCAAGAAAGGAATTGTTTGCATTTTTTTATAGGAAGTATATTTTAGGTGGTTTTGCACCACCAGCCCAATATTGACTATATTGGAAAGCTTTCCATAAGCTGAATATAAATGGATACAAACTAAGTTCATGTTAGAATGTTTCTAAACAAGAAGCTTGAGAGGTGCAATTTATTAAGCAATGCATTAACAGCTGACCAATTGCAAATAAATTCTTAAAGTGACATATTTTTAAGGATACTTAAGTTGTTTAACTTGTATGTTATACAAAATGTATTATCATGATAGTCATAAACCTTGAGGATGTGACCTTGATGTTGACCTAGGTGAAAGGTCAATGGAATATCAGTATTTATTGGTATCCATAGTGTTTAAGTTTTAATTCTGTTTAGATTCGATCCATTTGTGGTCTTTGAAGACATTGAATTTAAAACTTTACCTCTATGATTAATTTACAAACACTGTCATGGCTTTTGCTGCTGCTCAAAACAAATTAAAAGTTTGACAAATATCCTCTATATGTGTGTCTCGTTCAAAAACAGTATTCTACTTTTTAATATTAAAGCTAACATATTTGTAAATTGCTGTATCATTATTGTTTACATTAATTTTTTAATTGTACAACAAAGACATTAATTTGAGCTACCAGAGTGTCAAGATATTAAATTATCTCAAATTATTTGACAAAATTAGTTGTTTGTTATACTCTCTTAAGGTGGTGTCTCATTGATCAAGCTTTCCCTGGACATTTCACTGCATCATTCTTACTTACCGCTAAAAAGCCAGTTCTCAGGACTGGAATTGAATGGAGGCCACGGAGGACATGGCCTCCAATGCCCTGGTCTTGGCCTTGGTGTCCCTTCAAAAATTTCCCAAAGACTTTCAGCTTTTCCAATGAAAGTGCCCCTTGCAAAATGGAAATGGCTTTGCCCTCTCAAAAAGATGAAATCCCAGTCCTGAGTTATATGCATAAAAACAAAAAGTGTTTCAAATGGTTTTCGTTGAAGAATTTCGTTGGGGAAAGTTTGGGACAATAGTGCACCTATTATTTATAACCGATTGTGACAGTATTTGTGAGTATCTTGTATAATTTCAGGAAAAAATGTAGATGACTATTTTCAATTTGGATGATATAATATTGATTAAAACTGAATAATATATATTTATAACATGTTTTGCAATAATCAGATTTTTTTTGGCAATGATTGTATGTTGTAAAATCAAACCGTATGGTCAGGATTCAGAATTTCTTTCCACAAACCCCACAATGTTTATCATAATTAACCTTTATAATGTATTAATATTTAATAGTTCAAAAGTTCAAAGGACAACTTCAAAATGTGAGATAAGTTACCCCTACCCCCCCCCAAGTCAAAGAAAGTCCTGTCTAAAAAATAAATGAAATGTTTTTCTTTCTTTTTTTGTGAAAGATATTAAATAACTGTGAACAAATAAATGTTGCAGCAAAAGGCATTCATGTTTAACTTTGTGTTTGACTTTGTGAGTTTAATTAATTCTCAGAAAAAAAAACATTTTGAATCATTCATATCATAATAGTTAATAACGTTAATAATTAATTAAGGAAATTGCTTGGGAAAGTCCCAAAAACAACTTTTTAATATAATTTTTTACTGATTATCCCAGAAAAAACTTAAATGTAGTTGCTCTTTGAGAAATTTTGCCTGAGAGAGTGTGCTGGATGTTTCGATATGACGAGAGAGAAAATGGATGTGATTTTTGCTTCAACACTCAGCAGAGAAAGTTCCTGAATGAGTTTACAGAATGTTTCTGATTGGCTGTTGAAAGAAAGACTAATTTCTGATTGGTTGTTTTCGGGGGTACTTCAGATCTGTGCATATTAAATAGAGCAATAACTTTCTTGTGGTGGCAACCTTTTCTGATAGATGAATAGATAATGTTAAAAATTAGTTGTCCGCAGGGGATAACAAATATATAAATTAAATTAATAAATCGCTTGGCCCCCATCACCTTGTGACAGGTTGGGCCGACCGAACGTCCATCAGAGCTCGAGCAACACTATGTTTTGAGGACGAGGTTATTCAAGCTCGCATCCACTTTTACTCTTGAGGGCGCTAGATACATTTAGTGGTGATGACATAATCTGACCGTCTGCTAGTATTATTATATGCGGCAAAAAGTAACGTTAGATATTAACTGTGTCATTACTTGTAAGTTTAACTTTATGTCGCTTTCTTTTTAATGTTAAGAAATTCTGCATGTTGTTAGTCAATCATAATGTTGTTACAATAACCAAGATTTAAAAGATTGTTGGACATGGGAGGAGATATTATTTAAATTTAAGTTAGGCCTACATCTAAAACCTAAGTTACCCTAACTTGATGTTTTGTATGGGGCTAGATTCGCCGTCTTAAGTTTGTTGAACTTGTAACTTATTTAAGTTTGATTAAATTTATACTGTTTTAATTTGTGTTAATATTGTCGTCTGTTTTCTTTTCTTGCTCAGGTGTTGAAACGATATTGAGGTAGCGGTTCTCTGCTGCTTTGCTACACTATCATTTTTTTGTTGCCATCAAAATCTGTGTACGGACCCTGCACATGGATTGACAACCTTTCTGACAAAGTTACTTTAACTTTTAATGTTTTTTTTTATTACACCAGCACAAGAACTAGTTCAACGGAATGTGGTATTCTAGTAATTAAACCAAACATGAAATGGCAATGATGTTTAGAAAAATGCATTTAAAATGGAAACCATTGTTTAGTTTACATTCTTCAACTTATTCAAGAATTAGAAATGATATACTAGCTTGCTTATGCCAAAGAAACTTTTCTACACAAGTTACCATAGCAACTTCATCATCAAGTTTGTCTTTTTTACCAAAGTGTACATTTTCCACACTATGCCAAAACAAAGTTTGTGTAGCAAAGAAAACCCGAACTTGTGTGATGAATCCAACACTGCGATACATTAACTCAGGACAAACATCTACGATAAACTCAATGGTGTTTTGTGATGAAAATAAAGCTCGAGCCATAAAGTTTATGCTGTCCATCAAGCCATCTACTAGAAGACGGCCTAAAAATGGGAAAACACCAAAAACAGCAGGGGTGTGTGTTCCTCTCTGCAACATCAATGGAATTCCTTCAGTGTTGTTCACACTCCGCTCTAAGCATATGTCTTCCCACAGAGGAGAGATCTGGTAAGATCAACTTAAACCCCTCCCCAGTCTTATACTTGGTCTCAATCAACCAGCAACACCCACCCCCAAAAAACCCCCAAAACAAACAAACCCAAACAAAACCAACAGCTGAAAAACAACAACAATTATTAAAACAACATCAACAACACTCTTGCACTTTTAACTTGAAGGTTCTGTCATGTCTGTATACGTTTGGTAATGACTCTGAAAATGAATGGCAATAAAAACTTACTTGGTAGAAGTACAGCAGCTTTGGATAGTATAACGCATTTTTAGAAACTTGTTACTTCGAAGTACTGCGGTTTATAGAAAAAGATATCACTTTTTATCCCCAAAAATTTGAATCTGAGAAGCGTTACTGCAGAAACCCTTTAATAAATGTGACAAAGAAGAAAGCATCTCCCATAACCCCAACCCCCAATAACGCAAATTATTTAAAAAGTCAACAACAATTACCTCAGGAATATAAATCAAGCTTTGCGTTTTAGCCCATTTTTTACATTTCAAGGATCAAGGGGCATGAATTGTAAAATTAGTTTGCTTTAAGTTCAAGAATTGATCAGTATTGATGTTGAATTTGTATATGTAGTTTTCCTGGTGGGCTGAAGGAAGATGGAGACAAAGACGTTTCTGAGACGGCATTAAGAGAAATGAATGAAGAGATTGGTATTGATCCTAAAGACGTTGATGTTTGGGGTAAACTCATCCCAATTCCAAATAGAGTAAGTATTTGGATAATAAAGATAAAGACACTTATTATTATTAACTATCATTTTTGATTATTACATTCCAAGAACAATGTTTGATTCCTTTGTATAACAAGTTCTGTCTGATACTTCACAGAGGAAATTTCCCAGGGCATCATTACCTTGGTGCCCCTTGAAATGTTCCAGGAGAATTTTAGATTTCCCTCTAAAAGGTTCCATTTACAAAGAAAAAACTGCCTGACCCTTACAAGAAGAATGTACCAGGCCTGCAAGCTTAATCGGGCACAAGAACAATCTTCTGTAAACAGTACCATGTACATCTGGCTGAAGGGAAGCAATTAATGGTGAATGCCTTACTAAAGGATTCTAACCTGCTCGGCTACCATTCTTTTTATTGGGGATGTGGGAGGGGGGGTTGTGAGAATTCAAAATAAATGTCTTTACTTTTATGTCCCTTTTTTCAGACAGGAGAAGCTTTAGCCACAGCAACTGTTGCTTTTATCAAAAATGTGGATGTCGACAAATTAAATGAACAGTGTAACAAAAATGAGGTAAATAACAATGTTTTTGTTAAGATATTGACAAAATAAGGAACCACCAACATAGGGTTAGATAGCTCAGTCGGTAGAGCGCCGCCACGATAATCCGGAGGTAGTATGTTCAAATCTAGCTCTAGTCAATTTGTCTTTGTTCAACACCAAAGTTAGTTCAGATTAGAGCAGCTAATGATATTAAGACAGTTTCTGAGCTTTCTTACTATTCCTATCAGTTTTTCATATCCTTAAAGGCATCGTACACGTTTGGTAATTACTCAAAATATACATTAGCATAAAAACTGACTTGGTAACGAGCAACAGAGAGCTGTTGATAGTATAAAACATTGTGAGAAACGACTCCCTCTGAAGTAACGTAGTTTTTGAGACAGAGGTAATTTCTCACTAAAATAATAAAAACTTCTTGCAAGAAGTTTTTATTCCTACATCTGAAAGCACACAAATTTGTACAACAAGGGTGTTTTTTCTTTCATCATTTTCTTGCAACTTCGATGACCAATTGAGCCCAAATTTTCACAGGCTTGTTATTTTATGCATATGTTGGGATGCACCGAATGAGAACACTGGTCTTTGACAATTACCAAACGTGTACGATGCCTTTAAGCAGTTTTGTAGTGTATAGCCCTGTTCACATGACAGTGCCAATTCCCAGGGAATAAAAAACCTTGGACATTGCTAGGGACTTCTATGCCCCACTGCCACCCCATGTTTAGCCAACCCAAACCATGGCTGGCCAAAGCAATTCCATCAGAGTCCAGTTGTCTGGTCGATGAATTCATTACAGAGGTCAACTGGATACTTGCCATGGGGCTGGGCATACCTATTCCATATAGTTTAAAAAAAAAAAAATTATGAGATATCGCCCAACTCACAAGGCCGGAGGGCCACTCAAGGTGAGGGCTACACACTTAACTGATTTGAGCTTTTGACCCAAATCAACTGTCACCAGGGGCACATTGCCACCTACTCCTGGGGCTGAAACAGGGTTGCCCCCTTCACAGTCTGTAAGGATGTAGGCATGGGTATCATCCACTAGGAGCCTGGCTGGTAGAGCAGAATGCACTACCTTCCCAACTTTTACGAAGCAATTATGGTTAAGTGCCTTGCTCAAGGGCACAAGTGTCACGACCGGGATTCAAACCCACACTCTGCTGCTGGTACTGGTGGAATTTAAGGAATTCCAAGGGTTTATTTGAACAAATTCTTGATTATTTCTTCAACAGGTAGAGTTAGTCTTCACTGTACCAATATCCCACCTTTGTGATCCAAGCAACAATGGCTACACGCGGTTTGATCCTCAAAAGTCATCAAAGAAGGCGCCGTACATCATGCCTGTATTTAAAGGCAGTGGTTTTCATATATGGGGAATGACTGCATTGTTCACAGACATGACAATCAGGGCACTTTTACCTAAACACCATAAATCAATCTACATGTACTTTTGAAATTTGTCAACAAATTTAATAATTAATATCTTCTGTTGGGAGGGGTAACCTGTTACCATTGTGTGATAAGAACTATAGTCAGTACCTTCCACGAGTCCTGCTTGAAATAATTCAACAGGCATTTTACTCAAAATCGGAAGGGATTCAAACCCACAACCTCTACAATTCTGGAGTAGATCTGGTGTCTTACCATAAAATCCGAGCAGCAATTAATGACAAATCAGTTTTGAAACTCGGGCGTTTGATATTGCAACAACAAAAAGAGAAAATGAGAAAAGTTGTTTTTATGGTTTATGTTTATCAATACCCCAAATAACTTTGAAGGTAAAAATTTGTATAAATGAAATAATCTTAATTTATCCACATTGGAAGAAGAAAATGCAAAAAAAAGAAGATAGGGCTTTGTTTTATCATAAATGTGAACATTTGTGAATATACTATATTTTCTGGTGAAGACTGTAATACAGAAACAATGTATGAAACAGAATTTCTTTGTTCATATTGTGTATTTATTTATTTACAAATATTTACAAGTTGTCAAAATGCAATCATTAGGCCTACAGCATTAATAACTGTACACACAACTGCAATCGGCAAGCAAACGTTAAACATTAACCCACACACAAAACACTAGAAAGGCAGCAAAAATAAACTTGGAATAATATTGAGCATAATATTGTTCTTCATAAATTGCATAAGCTTAAATATATTATACATTGTATGATAACATAAATATAGCTAATACTACTGAGCCTTACTCCCTGTCTACATTTACCATTGATGAATACTAAAACCTATTATACATAATGGCACCAGACTATTTATCTCCCAAGCCTCTGTTTGATTGCATATTAAATGAATGGAAGAAAAGAAAAATTTCTGCACTGCACCATATTAAACATCAACAACATGGAACAGACAAATTCCAAATGGTTTTTGCACTAAAACCTGCTAAAAGCCCTTAGATTAAAACACATGGTAATAGTTCAGCTTTGAGGCAATTTCCTAAGAGAAACTGGTTTGGAAATAACTGAAAAAAATAAAATAAAATTTAAGACCCATTATAACTAAGGTACCTAAGGTTATTATTGTCAATCAATTATTGGAATTTTACGTCATAATTGGAAAAACCACAGCCTCATTTTCAATGCAAAAAAAATTAGTGAATTTTAATACGGGTATTAAGTAAGTTTGAAGTTTTTTTCTTCTTTTTAATGATCATCTTTCATGATTGGAAACTTTCTATGATTTCCCCCCCAAAATATGCACGGATATTGGTGCAGTCTGATTCACATGATTATTGATTGAAAGTTGCTCAAGAATGTTCAGAATTATTGATAAAGCTGTTGTAATAGGAGTACATAATTTATGAGGTTAAGATTTTATGAATAAATTATCATTTTGATATATCAGTTTTAAAACACAGATTTAGCAATGCTTGTTTTATCACATTAATTTCTTTAGAGAGTATTTTTCCATGATTATTTAATATGCAATAAATTTGTAAAATATTTCACAGGTCTGTCGTGAACAAACTTTAAGACATGCTGTAGGTGGATGACTTTCTAGAATCTACTCGATGGGAAGATTAAGCACTAAAACGTGACTAACGGATGTGACAATTTACTGATGATATCGGAGTCATCAATGCTGAATTTCTTGACCATTTTGTTGGTCTAAACAACTGACTGGAACTTCAGTCCGGGCCCAATTTCACAGAGCTGCTTAAGCACAATATATAGCTAAGCACAACACAAAATATGCTTACCAGAATAAGATTACCAGGTAAACTACAATGTCACATGTACCATCTGTGACTGGTATCCTGCTCATTTCTTGCTTAGCAGAGCTCTATAGCATTGGACCCTGGCCACACAGACCATGGCCTTGGTCTGGTGCCCTTTTAAATACTTCCTTAGACATTGTCAGGTGTATGTGAGTACTCTTTACTCGAAAAAAGGCACTGACTGATATCCACAATGAAATTCCAGGCTGATGTTGATATATTACTGCTGGGTCCCAAGATAATAATTAAGTAATAAATTTCTCTTTAGAGGGACACTTGCGTTGGACCACATGCGCTTCTAGTGGCTGGTTCAGTCCTGGTGGGTAATCCCAGCTCCTGTGCTGTTTGTATCACATTTACGCTCCTTAAACTCAGGTCTTTATTAATAAGGTTAGCTCGGTGTAGTCTTGTTGATAGCGCCCTCGGTGGTGCATAATGATTCTTCACAAGTGCGTCGGACGGTTGAGGGACGTATGATTGTCCGTATGTTGTGCGGTACTCGCCGAGACCTGACTGCATTTGCTCCTTTTGCCATTTTTCATTCATTTTCTGTTGGAGGCCAAAGTTCGTTGGTGCACCTGTGAGGATAAAAAATCAAGCAAAATAAGTTTGATGGCAAACATTTGGAGACCATTTGGGCTAAACAGATAGTAAAGAGAGTAGGTTTTATTTTATTTGGTCAATATCAGAATCTTAAGGGGAAAAAATTAAAGCTAAAGAAATTCAATCCACATGTAAAAATAAAAAGTCGTCTTTCTGAATTTTATTTTTTGTAAATGTACAAAATTTTATGAAGACATGGCATTCAGGTTAGCTGACATTGGTTTCTTTCCTTCCTTTCATCTCTGGTACCCCGGTTTGAATCCCGCACCGAAGCCTTGAATGTGGATAGGATTTTCAGTGTTCGGGATTTTCCTCCCACATCTTAAACTAAAATTTCTTCATCTAACACAAGTCTCCTAAGCCCTTTGGGTAGTCACTTTTGAGGGTCCATTTGGTTTCATTACCAGAAAGATACACGCTAATACTCACTTCGTATGGGATGATCTGATTTCTCGGGTTCCCAAGCCAGTTTATGTGAATCCCATGATCTTTGTACAGGAAGCGTATCCCTTCCTGTCCGCTCTCGTTTGTTGAATTGCTCGTCATACCACGAGATGAGATTACTGGAGAAGTCGTTGTTATGATGTTCAAAGAGAAGTTTATTGTCAAGACCCTGGAATTAAAAACACAAAGCAAGAAGATCAGCATTTATTTCGAAAGAAGTTTTTACAATTTCACAAATTACAACTTTCAACTGTGATCAAGCATAACAATAGTAAATGTTAACAAAATAAACAAGCATAATCCCTAAGTTACTTTAGCAAAGTATTGAAACAGCAGCTCTCAAAATACATTTGATGCAGGACTGGAATTACGTGGGGGCCATGGCCTCTGTTGCCCTGGTCTTGGCCTTGGTGCCCCTTCAAAATTCTCCCATTGACCTTAAGTTTTTCCGCTGTAAGTTCCCCTTTCGAAATGAAAATGGCCTTGCCCTCTCAATATTATTAGATGTAATTTCAGGCATGTTGGTGTACAATGTTGTCACAATAATCTGTCATATGACTTGAGAGAGAATAGTTTTCCAAAAACTTATGTTTCACAAAATGATACAAACATTGTGGTTGTAATGTTGTTTAATGTTTGGTTTTCTATTTTTGTTGAATCAAAGATTCTGCATTGTCTTTGAGATTTCTACTTACATCACTTTTCATCATGGCTGCCCGTCTCGTCATGACATCAGGTTTGTAGTTCGGATATTTCACAAAATCCATTCTGTGAGTTGAGCTTGCCCCTGTTGGTCCTCTTTGCCACTGTTAAATGATAAAGAAGAAGAGAAAAATTGATAAGGCATAAATAATAAAACTTAGCAAATTAGGTATCATTTAAAAAGGCCTGTATTCTAAATCTGACAATGTTGACAACAATATATGAGGAATTTTTTATAAGAAACTATTAAACTTAAGTTAAAACTGACCCCAAGGCCCAACTTAATTAAAACAAAAAGAAATAAAGAAATGCTCCCAATTACTCAAAAAACAAAGTCAAAGAGTTAAAGTTTCATACAAAATTTCATACAAAATAACAAGTTAGAAACTTCATAACGGGCATATTTATTTTATTCTGGTTTGTTGGACTGTTTTAAGCCTCCATACTTTCTAAATATTTAGTTTAAAATATATAGCAGTCCTCCTAACACTAAAGCCAAGATTAAAGATTAGAATTAAGAAGAGTCGATGGGTCGGGTGTACTCACCGTTTTTCTTGCTTCGTTCCAATTTCCAATCAGAACTCCGTTGGCATATTTCTGCTCTATCCTCCAGCCCGGTAGAGACCATTTCATAGGATCTGCCTGTGCCATTTTTGTTGAAAAGTTTCTCCTGTACTACTTCACTTGTAAGAATACGGTGCCAAGAATACGCCCTGACCAGCAAACCACTGGTAATTAAGTGTGAAATTTGTTACTATGTTCACGTGTGTACGACGTGTGTACGTGTCTGGCGCGTTGTTAAACTAGGTCATAGTTTTGTTGATGTGTGCTGGGAGGGTTCATTCAGCAGGTGTTTGCCCTAGCAACGAGTCGGTGTGTAGCGCCCTCTAAAGTCCAGACAAGAGATGCGTGCAACGTATTAACCATTAACCAATCAGACGGCAAGAAAGGTGTTACCCGTAACTATTATGTTTATTAGTTTGTTCAGCGGACTTCTCACACAAATAAACCAATTTCCACTCTATTTTAATTTGGTTTAATTTGGAATTATTTAGCTACACTAACATCATATGGGCGCAACTACTGAAAAACTGTTGATGTGAACAGAAACAATCTTACCCTTATCTTTCGATGCAGTTAGTCTTGTAGACTCAGTTGAAGTCACTATCCATAGCGCAGGGGAGCAAAGCTGGCAGGAATAAGACCACGTTTGACATTTGGCTCAAAACTTACAAGTGGCCATTCTAATACTTCGTTGAAGTCATGGTGTTTCCTTTATATTTTTACGGAAAAAAATAATCTTGTCCCAATTTTTTGACCTTGTTTGAGACGCTCTGAGCAACTCCATGATACTGATGCATTTTGTATTTTAATTGTGACCTTAAACAAAACCCGCTGATTATCAAACGTAAACGTTTATAAAAACAGCTACCCGGTTGAAGTGCATTTTGCATAAGATTTACATAAAGTGAATAATATTGTTTCTAAACGTTTCTAACACGATAAAAATATGTAAATTTGAGTATCTATTTAAAGGCACTGTACACGTGACGTTTGGTATATTAACAGTAAAACTGACTTGGTAACGAGCAACGGAGAGCTGTTGAATGATAGTAAAAAACATTGTGAAAAACGACTCCCTATGAAGTAACGTAGTTTTTGAGACAGGTAATTTCTCATTAAAATAATAAAAACTTCTTGCAAGAAGTTTTTATTCCTATCTGACAACAAGGGTGTTTTTATTCTTTCATCATTTTCTTGCAACTTCGATGACCAATTGAGCCCAAATTTCCACAGGCGTGTTATTTTATGCATATGTTGGGATACACCAAGTGAGAACACTGGTCTTTGACAATTTTTCAACGTGTGCAGTGCCTTTAAACAAAACCCTGTCAAACGTATATAAACGTTTATAAAAACAGCTACCCGGTTGAAGTGCATAATTTAAAGATAATGTGAAAACAATTTTGCATCAGATTTACATAAAGTGAATAATTGTTTCTAAACGTTTCTAACACGGTAAAAATATGTAAATTTGGGTATCTATTTAAATCATTTCGGTGTGAAAGTGTTTTATTAGAATACACTAGTAAATTACTGCTTTATATCTTTTTTTTTGGACAACATTACACATTTTCCCTAATTATAATTTGCACACCATGACTTCAACTACGTACCCAAACTACCGGCTTTCCCAATTCTCATGCTATCAAATTTGTGACTATAAAATACCTCTATTAATTACGTCAAAGTGTATGTCAAGCGAGATATGGTGATTAATAGAGACCCATCGCTGCCCAAGAAGCCCTCGGTCCCCGGGAGCCACAGTGAAGTCAGCGGTTCCCTGAGCAAGCTAAACACAGATATAAAGTATCAATAAGTAAGGTGTTTCATCTAAAATATAATGTATAATAATTGAAAAGATGTTAAAATAACATCGGGATAAAAATATTATTAATAGGTTTTCATCGATACGTTGATGTGTGTAAGCACTATACTCCGTTAAATTACCGTGTTCCGTGAAAAAAAAGTCCACGGGCATTTTACTCGAGTGGGATTCGCACTCACGGCCTTTGCTATTCTAGAGCCGATGTCTGTAGACAATTCTACATTTCAGCAGCGGTACCGCAACAATTTAACAGATGTTAAATTTGCATCGGGGATAAAGAATTTTATTTGGTTTTACCCTTACACATATCAGATGGGGAACTAGCAATTAGTAGACATATTATGGGTTAGTAAGATAGAATAGGGAGATAAATAGGCGTAAATTAAAGATTTTGTGCAAAATGAAACAGGTACATATATCCAAAAGTTAATAGACATTGAGGTTTCATGCAAAATAGGAAAAGGAAACATCACAACAACAAAACAGAAATCATCATAATTCTAAGCAATATTGGGCAACAATGCTCTGTTTACTTTAGATGGACTTGCCAGTGGTATTATGGAATGATGATGAAAATACAAACTGCATTAAAGGCACATGACACGTTTGGTAATATTACTCAAAATATAGCATAAAAACTTACTTGGTAATGAGCAACGGAGAGCTGTTGATAGTATAAAACATTGTGAGAACCGACTACCTCTGAAGTAACGTAGTTTTTGAGAAAGAGGTAATTTCTCACTAAAATATTAGAAGACTTCAGGCCAGAAGCCTTTTTCAGGCATCTGAAAGCACACACCAAGGGAGTTTTTTCTTTCATCATTTTCTTGCAACTTCGATGACCAATTGAGCCCAAATTTTCACAGGCTTGTTATTTTATGGATAATGTTGGGAAACGCCAAGTGAGAATACTGATCTTTGATTACCAAACGTGTCCAGTGCCTCAAGATAAATAATTGTTCATCTTCTAAAGAGGAGAAAATCATGTGACAATGCAACTCAAAATTATCAATTTCATTTTTATTCATTTATTTGTGGCTTTTCCATCAGCAAAACAATGTTAAATAAAACTCTTTAGTAAAATTCACTCCACAACCAACATAATTTACATATCTGTACATAAATTCATATTAAATTTCTTTGGCAAGACTTATAAGAAAATAATACTGGAGAGCGGAACACATCAATTATTATTATAAGGCACAAGAAAGTTAGCAGTGGTCTTGGATTTGGGAATTTAAAAATATGTTATTTGAAAGTTTCACAATTAAAATTAAGGTCTGCAATTTGCATTTCAAAGGGGGTAATGATGGTGATTGCCTATCTGACCCGTACATTACTTTTGTGCCCCATTGACATTTTCTGGTGGAAATTTACAATTATAATAAGGTAAACACTGCCTTCATAGAAGTATAAGGCCTTTTACTACATGTATTCCACATTCAAGTAGAATAACTATTGAGTATTTTTGGTGCGCCAAATTTTTCTGTAAATTTTTAGCAGGCATTTACTTATCACAAATAAATAAAAGTCAGTGACAGTTCTCCAAAAACTCTAGGTTATGTTGAATTATAATATACCATACACGATGTGTAATCCTATACTCTATAACACACCCTTCCCCTCTTGAACAGAAGTATCCCCACACCCAAAAATCCTCTTAAGAATTCCTGAAATTCCCAGACCAAAAATGAACACACAATAGGGGCATCCACCATGTTTGCCAAATATCGAGCACCAAAGTAAACCCCTTGCCCTTGGGTCAGTACTGCAAAGCCCCTCAAGCTATAATTAGTCTGCAGGCTTGGCAACTGCCAAGATCAATAAATGGGTAAATGGGCACCAAAAACCCCTGGGCTGCATGCAGTCCAAGCTATACCACTTGCAAGTTCTTGCTGGCTTGGCAGGCTGATTACCAAAGTTTAATTCGGACTCCAACCAATATTTTTCACTGCTGAGTGATGTAATGTCTTTCTGTCTTACAAAAATACCTAAATTATAAGTATTGTTATTTCATAAATGGATGGAATCTAGTTTGTCATTCATCTTTTTCTTCCAAGTACAGTAACGTCCTGTCTCCAAATCCTGCAACACGCAGTGAAACAGAAAGATCACTCACAATCTGTTTAGGAACATCACTTGTAAAAACATTGCAGTCTGAGAAAGAACGCCCAGATTTGTTTTCGGCATAAGAAACAATATCTAAGAAAGAGTCTAGAGGACGGAAATATCTCTGTAGTCTGCCGCCTTCTGGTAATTTCAAAGCAATAAGGAATCTTTCTTCTCCATCGGACGGTTCATCAGGAATGTATGAAGATTTCTGTGAGTTTCTTCTCCTGGCAAATTGCTGGCTTCGCATTTCTCGACGAGACACTCTCTTGTTACTGGATGTATTAGATGACAAAGACGATGAACGCTTAGTCCGTACCTCTGGATAATTCCTTTCACTTTCTTGCCTCCCCGTTTCTGAAGTTATTACATTGTCATTGGTAGCGCTTACACCAACTCTGTCCAGATGATTCAGTTCTAAATTTCTCATGCCAGCAGTGACATCGTTTTCCTGCTCGGTCTGTCCGATTTGAGGGAGAGGCGAGTAGGGAGTGAATGCTGAACCAGGACGGGATCTATTCACCCCCTCGGTGTTCTCCATTTCCGAGTGTCTAGTCTGCGCACTGTGAGACACTTGACCATGTTGACTGTTTCTAGTACCATGGGTTTTTCTAGGTGGGGTGCAAGGTGGGCTAGGGTATGGGCCTACTGATGTGCTCTTCTTTGGTGTACCTTTCTGCATTGCTCGACTTAAATCTGAATAACAAAATAACAAGAGTGCAATGTTTAAAGATGAAATTGTATTATTTTGAAATTAATCCAATAACTATTAATTAAATTACAATGAATCTTCCAGTTACAATGAAATCTTCCTTAACCTTATTGAACAAGAAGTAATAATTTGATGAAAACAAAGTTTCAGTTTTGTTTAATTTCAAAGAAAACAAACCCAACTCACTGTCTATGACATGTTATAAAAGTAATTGGGTAATAGTAATACAATTATTATTATTTTGTTTTGTTTATTGTTGTTGCTGTGGTAGATAAAAACTTTAAATTAAAGTTTAATAATTTAATTTAATAAACGTAGAACATAAAAACTTTAATTTAACCATAGGCCTATTTTTTAGAGCTAGGTCCTAGCTCTATGATTTAACAAAGTCGACAAAATGAACAGTCATTCTAAACCGCGAGAGTTTTGCCAGCATCGGCATGACCAAACAAATTATACAACAAAAGGAACAAAGTACGATACAAAGTACACTGCAATGAGCACACAATGAGAACATCGTGACATCATGACATCATTCATGGTAGGCCTACATAACATGGTGACAATTTGAATTTTGAAAAATAAAATGACTGAATGGAAAGAAAAATACGTTATTATATAAAAATCATGACTAATTTCATTTTTGAAGCGTTACCTTTATGATCTAGCACCAATTTACTCCCAATCACACTATCTGGAACAACTGTAGTCCTTGTAATTTTCGTTCTACGACCGGAAGTTCCATCACTTCGACCACCAATCACTTTTTTTGCCGACTGTACGTCGGCCATTTTGAAGCTCATTATGTTGTTGACAAGGCTACTGCTCATGCGTACAATACTGCTGGGTCAGAGTTCAAACATCACTGGCAGAATTTCAAACAAGGAAAACACATGGTTTGCATTCGCGAAAGGATCGGAAATTTGTTTACGTTTTTCCACATATTTAAATATAATTTTCAAAAGCTGAGAGATTCAAGGCATTTTTGAGGATGGCGTCCCTACTTCAGCAGATTGTAAATGGAAATGAAAGCAGTCCTTTGGTTATTGTACAAGGTAAAAACTGGTGCTTTTTAAAAGTTTTTACGAGAGGAGGGGGACGGGCTGTTAGTGTTACTGTCAATATTTTTATATAACTCATGTGTGGCATAATGTATTTCCGTTAATTCGTCCCAACATTGTCTATGATTTTTTCAATGATTGTGTAACACCAAAACTTGTTGGTCCCCTATAGTTTAATCGTAGACAGTATCGTGAAACAATTGTGAAATCAGACAGTATGTGAACAGGGATGGTCTGTCACTGTCACTAGTGTCAGTGTATTATTTACTATTTGTACTAATTCAATTGATTTGATTTGATTCCTATATCAGATTCTGTGGATATCAGTGGTAGACCTTTACTTCGATGTATTACAAATGTGCTTGCCAGCAGGTTCGTTAAATTCCATTGTCCAAAAAACTTGTCCGGCTATTTTCATCCAGCCAGAAAAAGAATACTCAGTTTACAAATAAAAAAAATCTGCAAATTTTGGTAAACTTAATCTCATTTGTTTTTGTTCCCAGGGTGGATCAAGTTCATGTTTTTGTGTTTGACCGCTCACCGACAGTATTCTTATCTGGATTTGACCCAGCTGTAAGGTCAAAGGTCATGTGTCATGATGGATGGTCAGACCCTTTGGAGTGGAATGGTGTTAGGTAAGTATCAGCTATGACCATGGTTGGTTCCCTGTGTTCTAGTATTATAGTAACAACACTGATAATACTGTATACAAAAGTACCAGTCTTTTTCTTGGCTGGACATGGGTTTTTTATTGACTGATGAAAAAGCCTTTTTGAGGTTTTACAACAAACATAAACTTTCAGTTTTGAGGAAAGAAAGACCATACTTTACTTTCTGCTCCGAGCCTAAATTTACAATGAGTGCCTGAAAGCTAATTAATTCTACTCTTTATTTGTTTGTTTGTTTAAACGACACTTATTAAAGTTCACCAAATAAAAGATGTGTGAGCTTAAAAGAGTATCTAATTAACAGATCCATTGTTATTTTTACTTTTAGTTCATCAGAGGACGATAACCTGATCCACTTCAGCACCTTGACAGATTTCCAATCCCACCTAGAGCGTCACACAGTCTCAGGAACCCAAACCATCGCTGTCGTTATTGATTCTCTATCTCCAGTCATCTTACATAAATCAGTCACAATGGTCTGTAAAGCACTGCATCAATTGACACATTCCTCCGATTGGGAAGGTAATAGCTGCATCACCATTTTGTCTGAATCCCAATGTTCAGTCATTGATAAAGCACTGAACCAGACTATTTTTCCTCCAGCCTCATTTTGGTTGATTAAAAAATAAATAAATATAATTATGATTTTTTTTATTTTTTTATTTTTTTATTTTTTTTTTGGGGGGGGGCAGTTTAAAAGGTGAAGTAGGCCTACATGATCTTTGAGTGCTTTGTGTAAAATTAGGTATAAATCACGGCGGTAACCGAGGCAATTGTCTCCATGCCTGGGCCCTTGGCTGCAAAATAATACCACGCGGTGAATGCATCTACACATTACACAGTCAACCCTCCTACTGTCTGACCATTCAAAACATCCACTGTCGTTTTGAGTGACAGATCAACTATGACAACCTGCAGTATGGTATCATGTGGTGAATGCATCTTCACAGTACACAGCCAACCCTCCTAATGTCTGACCATTCAATATCATCCACTGTAGTTTTGAACGACAGATAAACTATACCAGCCTGCAATATAATATCATGTGGTGAATGCATACACAATACATAGTCAACCCTTCTACTGTCTGACCATTCAATATCATCCACTGTGGTTTTGAATGGTATATAAACTGTGCCTGCCTGCAGTATGATATCATGTAGTGAATGCATCTTCACAGTGCACAGCCAACCCTCCTACTGTTTGACCATTTAAAACATCAACTTTGGTTTTGAATGACAGATAAACTATGACAACCTGCAGTATGGTATCACGTGGTGAATGCATACACAGTACACAGTCAACCCTCCTACTGTCTGACCATTCAATATCATCAATCGTAGTTTTGAATGATAGATGAACTATGCCAGCCAGCAATGTGACGGTGATACAAGTGGTGTGTGCATCACACATAGACAGCAGTTGTTGCACCACGCACCATACACAGCCTGTGCAGTTGAGTGGTTTCAAATGGTTGATCAACTCGCTTGAAAATGTCACCAAAATTAGGAGGGTTAATAAAGGAAATACTTTTTACTCAGAATCAATCTGAATAATCGATGTAGAGTACATTATATATTTTTTAGTTTGTGACTTGAAATTAATGTGAGTATTTATCAGATTGTTTATTTTGATTATTTTAAGGCCCTGAGATTTCACAAGTGATATGTCTCCTGCATCAAGACGTTCATGACGTATCAACCACAAGCGCCATCAGTCACATAGCAACATCAGTTCTCTATTTAGAACCATACCGATCCATCGCTCCAATTCAAGAAGAACCCATGGCACTCTGTGAGTTAGTACATAAAAGGAAATCTGGGAAAGTTATACGAATAGTAAGTATTGCAGTTAATGGTGTCGCCCTTTCCTAAACAGTTTGAGTTATTAAATAAACCTTTGACCTGTAGGTCAAAACGATGGCCCTATTCTTGAAACCCTTTCTTCGGCTTCATTATGTGCTTTCGGTACATGGCTTAAACAGGCAGCTGTAGCCTAAGCCAGAGACCAAGCCCATGCCATGGTTTAGAAAAGGGCCCAAGTGGTCAAAGTGCATCTTAATTGGGCACAAAGGTCATGTCTACATCTCATTGTTTATGTAGCAAGTTCATTCTGGTCTAAGTGAGCCAAATATTATGATTACACCTTTTAGCTATTTACAAGTTAATTGTGGAAGTTTTATCTGGTTGTATTTTAACATCGATTAAATGATCTACCTTCTTTCATTATAATCAAGAATTGATTTGATCCTTTTTTGTACACAGAGAGAGGGTTTCAGTGTTGATCATGATTACCAGCTGTTTGTGTTTCCAGACAAAGGAACAGCAAACCTTGAGGTGGAGTCTGAACCGCAGGTAAGGAACATTACAAACACAAACAGAAAACAACAACAGCAAAGTTGTTGTTTGTTGTTCAGGGAATGATTTTGGCCAGCAATTTTGCATAGCAAAACATTTAAACTGTCTGAGCATGTTTTGTGTACACAGAAAACTAATATTTAGTAGCAAATGGTGATTTTTGAGTGGCAACTGGTACATTTTGTGTCGCATTTTGCTGGGCTACACAATGCAAATAATTCACAATTGTTGCATTTAGAGGTCGGGTCAACTCAAATCCCATGACTCTGTTGCACCAAGCTGTATTTAGCAGGGTTCTACATGTCCATGTATGTGGCATGTCGTGGCCGAGCGGATAAGAGCACCGGACTCGATCAGCAGAGTGTGTGTTCGAGTCCCGGTCATGACACTTGTGTCCTTAAGCAATACACTTAACCATTATTGCTTCTCTTCACCCAATGGTACAAATGGGTACCGGCGACAGGGGAGTAACCTGCGATGGACTGGCATCCTGTCCAGGGGGAATAGAAATATTCTCAGTTGTTTAATGCCAAGAAAACAGAATATAAACACCGGCCTGATAAGCCATATTGGCTCGGAACAGACTTTGCTTTTTTTTTAAAGTCCATGTGCAATCCCAGTCCCCCAAAACTTCCATGGTTAGGGTTTTAGGAAAGGACTAATGTAGAGGGCCTGAGTCATTTAGTTTTAAATCGTTTTTTATTTCCGACTTTGTTTTTCCCACAGCCTGACCCAACAGCGAACCTCACCTTTAACTTGACACTGAGAGACTCAGAAAGAATAGCCAAGGACAAAGTTATCTTGCCATACACCAAAGTACAAGAAAGGTAAGATCTTGCAGTGAACTTTACATAAGATTATTTTGTTGTTTGCTTCTTAAGACGGTCTTTCTGTAACCGTCCGGCCATGTTGGTAATACAATTGGTATTCTCTCTCAAATATTTAAACACACACAGAAATGTTCACAGACTAAAGAGTGAAATAGTCAAGCAGGCCTGATACTTCACAGAGGCAATTGCCTCCATGCCCCTGGTCATTACTTCCATGCCCATGGTCATTACCTTCATGCCCCTGCCTGGTCATTATCTCCATGCCCCTGGTCTTTGCCTTGGTGCCCCCTCAAATATTCAGTAAACATTTAAATTCACCTCATAGAGGTGCCCTGCACCTTGGAAAACTTCCTTGCTATTTCAAGATAAAAAGACAATTCTTTTATTTATAAAAAGATGAACTAAAAAAGGCTTAACCCATATCCGCTTGACTTATCACAGTACATAAACACTGTTCCTGCCTAAGCCCATGTAGCGCTTATTGCTGCTTTTCAGTAATGTTCACAGCGTTTGTGAATTCTTTGGAAAATCCCATAGTTAGAAAGATATGGGTTAAAGAGCACAACAAGTTGTTTGTTTTCTCATGTAATGATATCTTTACAAAACCTAGGGTTAACTATTTTTTAAAAACTTTTTGTTTTGTCAATTTTTTACTCAGGCGTACAATAAAGATCGGCAGCACGGAGGGATCAGGGAAAATATTTTATGAACCGGATGAGGCTGATGACTTGGATGAGGAAGATCCTGATGATGATCTAGACGTTTGATGAACAAGAAATTAACTTCTGGATTTATACATCAGAATTGAGCGCCATCTCAATAGGCCAACAAACGGTCTCTCAAATTTGTTGACAAACATAAACAGATAATATGAATTTCATTGGACAAAGGAGAGTGGATTATGCTGCATCTGTCACCTGTAAACAACCTTGGTTGAGCTTTAGACTATTTGCCTCAAAATTGGCTCGTTTTATTTAGTTCAATAGACTTTTAAAGCTATAGCGTTTAGAAAGTGGTTTGTTTTACAGTAGCATGTTCATAGAACATTCACAAATGTGCTTGAATTTAATGGATTTGGTACTGTACCCCAAAGCACCCACTCTTAGCATGAGGCCAGGCATACCAATCTTATCAGAGTCCAAACATTTGGGTGTTGAGTTACCATAGAGTGGAGTATTTTGATGGATTTGGTACTGTACCCCCAAAGCACCCACTCTTACCATGATGCCAGGCATACATGTACCAATCTTATCAGAGTCCAAACATTTGGATGTTGAGTCACCATATTTTTTGATGGATTTGGGATATTGCCTTGCCAGAACACCAAGAAAGTTCCCCCAAATCTATCTCGGGTTTTGCCTTATAATCCTGCTGCATTCAGTACTGCATAGCCTAACCAACTATGCTAGGCATGGGTCTCGGACTCTCGGTACACGCTTAAAAATTCATCAAAGCCCAAAATGTGCGCATTAAGCGACCATTATAGTGAAGGATTTGAGTGGATTGCGAGTAGTAACACTACATGTACCTTGGGTTGATTTGTGTTGTGTTTCATTTTGGTTGCTGGTGTATTCACACAAAAATTCATGTACATAGCTGTTATAATCTGGTGTTAAAACCAGTGGATCGAAAATGTAATGCACTAGGCATGATTAATATCTGAAAAGAATACAACAAATATTTCAGTTTTAGTTGAAGAGGGAGATCCCAGTGTGGGGGACACCCATGCAAGGCTCCAGTGAAATACATCTGAGCTGACTAGACCCGTGTAAGGCAGGCAACTTGATCAATATCAACGAGTGAATCTTGATACACTTCTCCAAATACAAAACTCTCTTACACTCTGGAATACACTTAATTTAAAACACCTGACAAATGGAATCTTACAGTCAAACTATTTTAATTTGTACAGAAGTCATTACAAATGACTTATTTTATTGTAATTGTCACAGTGTCGGATCAGGACATTAATCACTCCCTGTGAAGTGATCTCGTCTCATTTGCCGATGTTTTCCAATTATTTTTCCAGTGCAACAATTCCTGAGTTGCCTCTGGATTTTGTCTGCAAATCTCACAAGTGTTTATCTACATCGATGGAGGCACAAATCCAGTTGGAACCCCCACACCTTGTAATGTATCCCCATTACAAAAATGTTTGAATCGCATTTTTTAAATACTTTTCACTAAATAAATGTACATTTAAATAAATGTAAATATTGTTAGGAGTTCTGGTTATGTTTTCCTTGCAAATAATAATATAGGCTTAGGCACCAATACAACACATTGTTTGTTTTATTTCCTAGTTGTGATTTTCATACACACTGACATATTTCTTTGGACTGCAACTTCATCTTGAGGACGATGCCAAGCCCTCCCCCAACCAGGCCTCTCCCCCACAACCAAAACCTTCTGGGTGTTGTTTTTCAATTTTTCAAAAGAAACTGTATTGTTTCCTGCAGAAATAGGGTTGTGGGTCTACGTCTGCCCTTGGTCTAGAGGTTAAAGCCCTTGAACCTCCTGGGTGTTACACTTCAGAGGATTTACAGAATCTCTACATTACCACAAATAAAGAACTAGGGTAGTGGGCCTGAGTCTCTCCAGAAGATTTAAGGAATCTCTAAAATAAAGGACTAGGTTAGTGTGCATGTGCGTGAGTGTTCCCTTGGTCTAAACTGGGTGGTACAGTTCAGTAGATTTACAATCTGCATCACCACAAATAAACCAAGGTTTGGACGAAAGTTCTGAAATTTGTAAAATAAACCTGGAAATGGGGAAGAATCCCAACTGATCTGTGCCCAGCGTACTGTCATTGTCATTCTTCATCTCTGACTGTCACTGACTTGCTCTTCTGTATCCGATTCTTGGTTGGCAACATCATTCTCATAGGACTGCAGGACGAGTTCCAATAAGCCTTTTTGCTTGGCATCCTTCTCAATAAATACCTGAAGTTGGCCAGAGGGAAAGGGAAAGAAGTTTATTTTAATTTTTGAAGTAGTGGCTGGAAAAAGGGCTCAGTTAAGACTTAACAAACGACAACTTTTCAAAAGTGAGAAAAGGACAAATGGATTTTTTTTTTTTTTTTTTTCAGTTTCATTGTCTTTCATTGACGCCAATTAATACCAGGCCTGGATAACATGAAGGCCATGGCCTCTGTTGCCCTTGTCTTGGCATTGGTGACCCTTCAAAATATACCCATAGACTTGAAGTTTTTTCCAATGGAAGTGCCCTTTGCAAAATGAAAACAGCCTCGCCCTCTCAAACGTGAAATTTCAGGCCTAAATTGCTGTGGTACCCGCTGCTAATTACAGGATTCAAACTAGCCTCTCCTCACCGCGCTTGCTTAATGGTCTACTACTTAAGACATCTGCTCTAGAACACTGGGGCCTGTTTATTTTTTCCCGCAAAAATCAGGAAGCACCGAGTATACAATTCTTATCAGATATCAAAACCAAATTAATATTCTTTATCCCTGATGCAAATATTACACCTCAGAAAAGACACCAGTCGTAAAAGTACCCCAATTGTTGTGTTGTTTTACCAACCTTCAGAACATCAATCCCTTCCAGCTTGTTGCTTTGAACCTCCACGGCTGATGGACAGTCTGGTGTCATAAGATGCATCAAATGAACCAGATCAACTGCATCTGAAATACTGAGTGAAAAAAAAATCAGATATAGTACACACTTAAACAGAGCAGGAAATTGGTCAATAATTAAATAAGTTAATTTAATAAAGTGGAAAGCTTCCATGAAGAAAAATTAGGATGGGGAAAGAAGACAAAAAATAATCTTTCATCAAAATTTACTCCACTTTGTCATTTTCCCTCTTTAACTCTTTAACTCTTTAAGCAAAGTTCAAAGTTGTGAATGCAAGACTGAAGTTTTTTCTGGAGATGAATCATGCAATAAATAAATTACAGTAGTTGTCTGGAACCAAGACTCCTCCTTGTACTTACAGGTGTCTCTTAATCATATCAACTAATAGTCCGTCAATTTGTTGTTTCCTCGACAAATAGAAGGCAAATCCGCCAAAGTGTCGCGTTGATCTTAGAAGATTGTAATTCTCTTTAGCGACTATGTCGTCATATGTTTTTTGATGGATCTGTTTCAAAAAAGAAAAAAAACAAAAGTCTTGAGATAGTAACAAATGATCATAGTTTCAAACATTTAATTTAAATTGCATACAAAAACATTAAATAAGATAAAATATTAAATATTAAAACATTAAATAAGATAAAATAAGATTTTGATTATTTTCCCCTTGGGGTTTGGGGATAAAAATTGTGTTTGATGACAAATCGCAAACCTACTCTGATGAAATCCTTTGCATCCGGTTCAAACTGCACACAAGCTGCATCCAACAGAAACTCATGTCTGTCCTGGTCAAATATACCCTGAACAAAACATTTAGGAAGGAAATCAGAAGTACAAAGTTAGTTTGAGCTTGAGTGACCCACAGCTAAAACTGAGATTTGAATAATTTTCATCACAAAATGTAAATTTATCAAGTTAGTGTTGGGTAAAACCACAACAATATTCTTTGTTCCTGATGCAATTACAGCATTTATTAATTACTTTAACAATTGAGTTTTGTTCATATATGTACCAGTGCTATTTATAAAGTGTTTATATTGAGTCAGTAATCTATGGTAAAAATTGAAATACATATTACAAACAAAATGTCTAAATGGTCAAACAAGTTTCAGACGAAGTCCTGACTTACTTGAAGATGTTCATCCCCAAACAGCGGCGGGGGTACAAGCTGGCGTTGGGGCCGGGGGAAATAAATCTGGAGAATACGATCACGCTCTTCCCACTTAGCTTTGCGCAACACGCCGTTTGGTTCCCGTACGACAATAAACCGCTCCTATAAAAATAAACAAGATTCATCAAATGAAAAACTTAATGTCCCCACACATAACTGAGTAAGATTAGGGCCAAATTTCAAAAAGCTGTTTACCAGTAAGCAAATTTTTGTGCTTACTATAGCAGACAAATTTGTGTGAGCAAAAGTGCATTTCATAAACAATCAAGAAGATTTGACAGTGCAAGTTGGTTCACAATGGGTTTCCTTACAAGAACCATAGTAAGCTGCAGTCATTAAGGGAAGAAACTGTGCCAATGGCTGCTTCATAAGCACAAAACGTCTGCTTACAGGCTTTATGAATAAGTAAGATTTTAAACTTTGCATGGCAGGAACAGAATCTAGTAAGGTTTGCAGAAGACTCTAAACTTGATGCCGCCTGGAAACCTCCTTGGCAGTAAGTCCAGCATTCTCCTGAAGACGATCAAAGCGTACCGATTAAAATGTCAAGTTGTTAACCACAAGGGCCCAATTTCACAGAGCTGCTTCAGCAGAAACGTTGAGACCAATCCAAGAACTGACTCCGCGGTAGTACAGTTAATTACGATCCTATAAGCTAAAGTAGTAGTCCCAGCCTATTTCTATACCTTCCGCCCAGGTAATAGTTAATAAACAGGACAGTTCTTTTCAGAACTGAGAAGTCTCCCGAACACCCAAACATCTACTCCGCGGTAGTAGAATTAAGCAAGACAGTTCTCTAAGAACAAACTCTTCCTGGCAAGTAGATACACACATGGAGTTACCGCAAACCAAATATATTGACATTTTTCTGCTAAGCAAAAAATAAGCAGGATACCAGTCACAAATGGTACACGTAACATGGTATTTTGGCTGGTAACCTTATTCTGGTAAGCGTGATTTTGTTGTGCTTACTTAGCTACTTTTTGTGCTTATGCAGCTCTATTAGCCTTTTTGAGATATGGTGGATGGTATAGGAGTGCACTGTTTGGTTTGGGTGTATACAGACAAATTTACCCACACCAAACAGTGTTATAGTAATGTGTCCACCATATCTCAAAGTGGATAATGAAATTTGGCCCAGTTCTTTTTAGAAACACCACAACTCAAAATGAGAGTTTGAAGTACATAGTGTCTCCGCAAACCTTACAAGAAGGCTTCATGAAATCAATCCCTGGTATTTTAAGTCTGGAAAAAAGAGTTTCATGACTTTACCCTGTCACTCAGGTCGTATGTTATATCTGTGAAGACAAACTTTGACGACTCTAAACCATCCAACTCTGGATTCTCTGCTAATACTTCATTGATCTCCGTTCTCTCTTCCATTATGGGAGGCATCTGTAGTCTCTTCTCAGCCATTTTTTTAGCCTCCTCCTCAAGCTGAGAAATTGAAATAGAAAAATGACGACTTAGTTTTTGGTTTTTTAATTGCAATATTATTAATTACAAACTGAAGCTAAAGACTACAACTTTTTTTTAAAGTGATGAACTAAAATAATTTACCCATAGAATGAGATATGAAAATGTCAAATAATTTTCTTGCCCCTATAATAGCGAGACAGATTCAGGTTTTGGTCTCATGAGTGAGTATGAATTATGCGGACTGACTCAGACGAAGTTCCAGGAGTGGGTTAGAGGTCAAATTATTACCTCTTTTAGTTTAACATCACTGACAAGCCTGTAAGTCGGTGCTTCTAATTTTTCTTTGGTGTGTCGGAAAACTTTGCGTAGCTCCATCCCAGTTATTCTCTTCAATATGCTTTGCACTTCATCGGACAGGAAGAGCTTTGAAGTACCTGTTAAAGTTTCAAAGAAAAATGCACACATTTCATTCAATCAGGGCAATAAATTTAATCTCTATTATTTTTATAATGTTTCTTTATTAAATTTAAGAAAATTGTAGTTTACTCTATTTTATTTTGTCAATTCAAGTTAGTTTTATTTAACTCCAAAGGTAAAACTGAGTAGTATTCCTACTTATTTTAAAGTTATTTAATTTAGCAACAATAAATAACAATTAATTTATTAAATATTAACAATAATTCATAAATTAATTGTTTTTAAAATTAAAATTAATAAAAAGTGAAAATTAATTATACTCCAACAATTGTAATTGATAAAAGTCTTGCCATTGAATGGGCATCAAAAACATAAACATAAAAGGAAGATGAAATTCAGCATTAAATTGTTATGACATTGATATTAATAGAAAAAATTATTCATTTAGGAGATGTCCGGAAACTAGGCATTCGTTCATGCAGAAACGCATGTCGTTGCGTGCAAATCATCTCCCTGAAGTCACCTCCCTCTATATTGATCTCCAAAACTCCCTAAAGTACCTTTGTTTGAATCAAATGCCTTGGAAGAACATAGACAGCTTTGAACTTTGCATGACAGGCCACTTTCACCGAAGTATCCTCGCAAAAACTGACCCGAATTCCTAAATAATTTTCTTCTCATGCAGGCCGCCATCTTGAAACGAAAAGTCGCCCCTTACTAAGTCGACCGACAAGTTTGCCATGCACACAGTAGGCACTCGCACGTTGACAGGGCGACGTTGGTCGACAATGGAATTGAGGTTGGGGCGACTTGGTTAAACAACAGAGCTCTTAAATGGTAAGGGACGACTAGACTTAGGTAAATAAATCTCTAGAGGGCGCTGTGTGCTGTCAATGGAATACACAGCTCTGTCAATGGACTATCATTGATAAATAATTTTGTGTAATTCCAGTCATCATTGGACACAATTTGTAGCCGAAATATTGTGGTTTTATTTAAAATTCTGGAATAGATTATAAGGTGAGTTACTATTTCTTATTTGTTTTAAGAGTATAGATTCTTAATCGTTTGGCAAGCGCCAGAATGAATTTAATAATTGTTGTTGTTAATGTTATTGTTAATAATGTATTGTCACAAGGAAGAGCAAGACTCATGAAATTATATAGAGTAACATAAGCAGGTAGTACGTAGAACTAATCAGTGGAGTGCACATTGATGTAGAAAAACAAATAATACATTATTTATCCCTGAAGCAGTGAATTATTATATTATATGGATTATATATTTTTGTAAGACGAAAATTAATTTGGACCACTGTTTCATTGCCAGTGTGAAGAAATGGCTACAGCTCCGAGCTCGGGAACCAGTTCAAGCACTGGTACCTCAGGTTCATCTACTCCGACCCCAAAGGAAGTTCTGGCAAATGGAGATGTGAAGACGGCTGGAGATGCATTGGAAGATTTATTATATCAGATTGAAGACTATGCACCGACTGTGAGTTCCAAAACATTTCAACTTTGTTTTGTACTATAGGCGAATTAAAAAAACAACATAGCGTCTCCGCCCTCTTCCTTTTTTCAGGAACCCGGACGCTAAACATGTTTGTTTTTTCACTCGGCCTTATTTCTTCATGATGCAACCAGGGAGATTAAATTTCAGACTTCTATCTGAATAAAGATTTATTAAACTCTGCCTGGTTATTGTTATTTTCTTCAATTGTAAATAAATCTTGCTCTTTGATCTACTTTTCTAGCGCTGAGGATACTGTTCCCAAAAGCTCCTTGAAATCTATGTCTCCAGGGGCTACTCAAAGGTGGAAATGCCATCATTTCACCAAACCTCCTAAAATACGGATCCCGTTTTCAGACCTTTTTGTCAGCAAAGACTCTCACCCCTGTGCAATAAAAATTTGTGATTGCAAATTTAAAAGATAAATAAATAAACCACAACAACACATGTTTATGAAATTGATTTTTTTGTCAGCATTACCAATGTATCATTATGCCCAAACCTTTCCTGAGCATAGCTTTTTAAATGACAAAGAAATAATGTCAAGTTTTATCGTCCCATACCCAGATACCCGATGCAGTGACTGGATATTATCTCAATAGAGCTGGATTTGAGGCTTCAGACCCAAGAGTGTAAGTAAAAACCCTAAAAGGACAACAAAAGAAAGAACAACAAAAATCATGTGGTCAGGTGGTAGTGTCATGGCCGAGCGGAACTTCAGTTCACTTTACTCGAGATGTGGTGTCATCAGAGCATTTGCTGCCCAAATTTGAGGCATGGTGGTACCCCCCCTATTGTGTCTTCATTGTGTGCTTGGAATCTCAGGAATTCTTTAGAGGATTTTAAGGGGAGGGGTTATTTCTGTACAAGTGGAAAATAGTGTGTTAAAGTATGGGAACATTGGGGGCGGGGATACCCTCTGCCCCATATCGGGCATGGCATATGTTAGAGTGTTGGTTCGGATCTTGGTCATGGTCGTAGGTCCTGTGTGTTGTGTAATGCATGTAAAAGAACCCGATACACTCATCATTAAGAGAAGGGGTTTGCCCTGGTGTTTTCAGGCATGATACGCTGCAACCTGCACCACATCATCTTGTAAACCCTTAGATGGTGGGTCTCATATTTCAACATAGCTTTACAAACCTGTCGTACAAAATGTTCAGTGCTTTGAGATGCCGGGTGTGATAAAAAAGAACCGCATATTATATTATTATCTTGTTTTTAACATCATATTTATTGATATGATGAGACCTTTGACCTTGGGTTTTTAACCTTTGACCTGCAGAGTGCGTGTAATATCCCTAGCTGCACAAAAGTTCATCTCTGATATTGCCAACGATGCCCTCCAACATTGTAAGATGAGAGGATCTGGTCAGAGTTCAAAGAAAGTTGGCAAGGTACGTTGTAATAAAGATACAAAACACTTAGCCTTTTAAAATACATTTTGTAAAAGACTTAAGAGTATTGTACACACATTGAACCCTTACAATGGAAGTAGTAGCTCGTTCACACAATTAACAAAAAGAAGAGATAACTGTTTCCAACTACTTACTTACCAAAAAGACCTGCAGTATAATCCAATAAACCCTCAAGTTAGATTTGAATAATGTCCGGTACAATGACTTGCTTAGTCGCAAGTAACTGCTTTATTAAATTTGAATTCCTCGGCCCAGAGACAGTTGCTATGTCACATGGTTCAGGGCAAGCTTTTGCATAGTTACGAAAGACACCCTGAACACCTATACACAATTCTGAATGAATGTGTACTGTACGACACAATAATACCAGGTTTAATATAAAGTAGGCTTTTTTCATCTCAAAAAGACCCAAAATATTAAGAGGGGATCTAAGTTGATTTAATTTTCTTTTTGAATAGGATAAGAGATACACTTTGACCATGGAAGACTTGACTCCTGCCTTGAGTGAACACGGCATCAACGTCAAGAAACCTTACTACTTCACGTAGCATTCCCATGGTAATCAAGACTTTCTATTTTTATTTATTCATTGCCATGGTGATTGACCATTGGCAGTTTGAAAATGGGTGAATCACCATCATTTATTTGGACGACTCTTTTTGGATTCTTGATCTATCGAAAAAATAGATGAGTCACTGCCAAACGTCTGGAATTTTATTCTTAAAGGTTCAAGTTGTTTCACAAGAGGAAAAGACACTTTCGTAAGAAAATTGAACAAGTTTGATGGAAAATTTGGAAGGGACATAAGGGTTAAGACCATGGTTCATAGCAACAAAGGTAGTTGCTTGCCGAAAAGTTCATGCTGGTTCTAATATTCCTGACAATATTCAGGGACCACCATAATTTTGTTTTCAAACCCGTTTAAAAATGTATTTTGTAAAAACGCTATTCCGTCATTTAGTTTAGAGAACTTCAGCAACAGTTGACATCAGTTATTTCTAAATATTTGTTTTGTAGTAATTGAGAGAAAGATACTTTTAGTTCAAAGTATACTTTGGTGGGTGTTAATGTTGCTCAGTTGGATGAAATTGGCAGAATGAAGACACAAAGTTTTCCTAAATAATTTGTGGTTGAACAAAGAAAAAGTTACTAGTGCAGGATTTGAACTTTTGACCTCTGGGTTTATGTGTCGACTCTCTACCAACTGAGCTATCTAGCCCTATATTGGCAGTCTCCCTATTTTGTCAATGTCTTTGTCCGGGGTGCCAGTCAGAAGCCATTGAACGTGTAACTGCCGTACAGTCGGGGATCACACCCAAGTTTACGATACAACCTGGGAAGTGGCAGCAGAGGGATCACCTTTAGGGGATGCAACTTTTTATTTTAAATATCAAGTAATAAACCACAAGGGAAACTGACTGGGTAAATTGTAATATATTTTTGGGTCGGACAAAGAAAACAAATTGCTGACAGCTTCATTAAGGTTAACAAGTAACACCACCAACAGAGATTTTCTTTCATATTGTTAATGTTTATTACTGGTGCAATGTAACACATGTCAAATTGTACATCTTCAAAAAAAGACTCACAATTTTTTATAGGTATTTACTTTTTATCATAATGATAAAACTGGAATGCTAGAAAGTATCAAACCAAGAAATATCTTTTCAGGAACAAAGTGGAGTTATTTTTTAAGGTTCTGGAATTTGAACATTTACATCCATAATAAAATAAAGATGACAAAAAATAAACTTCTAAAAAAATTAAAAGCCTTTTAAGCATGATGCAGCAACTTTGGGTTTATAATTATCAACCCACAAGACCAAAGTGAGACTGACAGGAAAAATAGTCGGGCTCCTTGCTTCCTTTTGTACCCGTAATGTAATGTAATGCAGACAGGGATTCAAACAAAAAAAGTTGGCCTTATGATATAGATTCTAATGGGAAAAGATTTTGGCCAAAGATCTCAAACATACAAACGTTTTATTTGTATTGCCATGATGGTTTGGTTAAATCTACAACCTGCACTTTATTATGTATCAACCAATCAGGAAACAGAATAAAGTTTACCTCATGAATATGTATTAGGAATAAAGAAGTGAAAACTCAAACTGTGTTATCTTTTGTCCTTCACTGAGTAATTTGCTTCAGAAGGATGTAAGTTGATTCACATCGTGAACAAAAATAGTAATAATACTTAAAGGTATCGTACACGTTTGGTAATGCCTCAAAACAAATATTAGCAAATATTATCGAAAATTCTTGCAGGAAGTTTTTATTCCTATCTGAAAGCACACAAATTTGTACAACAAGGGTGTTTTTTCTTTCATCATTTTCTTGCAACTTCAATGACCAATTGAGCCCAAATTTTCACAGGCTTGTTATTTTATGCATATGTTGGACCAAGTGAGAACACTGGTCTTTGACAATTTCCAAACGTGTTCAGTGCCTTTAAAAACCAGAATTCAAAAAGCAGAAACGAAACAAGTGTGCAGTGTTTTATTGACCCAATTTTGACGTCATCACAAAAATAAATCTTTTTTGCACCATTTTGGGAGTCATTTTGTTCCACATGTGTCATACTATGGAGTGTACATGTAGTATGCATTTCAGGCAACATGGCATTTTAATAGCCATGTATGACCAGGGCTCAAAAATAACACTGGACCACAGAACCAAGACCAGTAATTTCAGCTTTGGGCCAGTAAACTCACGACCAGACACGCCTGATGGCCTTTTTTAATTGAATAATACCTCATTGTTTAATATCTTTGTGAAAAATTGTTGACTTTGAATCTGATAAATATCTCAATTCTGTTGAGTATGGAAGTATACTGACGTACACATAAGACAAATGAGATTTATCTTTTCTTAGTGCTTGTTCAACTCATTTTGATTCTGGTCTTGTAAAAATAATTTTGGTCCAGTAAAGATTTGAGCTACAAGCACTGCATTCTTGTGGATTTTCCCCCAAATTAAAACCCTGATGACTTCAGTGCAAAGTGTCAATTGTTAGGTTTGTCAAACGGCATGAAAGTTAATTAATTGTGCAAAATATAATTTGATTTAATTAACTATAAACTTCTTAACTTACAACAAATTAGTAGTTCAATTAAAAATGTGATATATGTGCATTTTATCACTTTATTAAGTACATACAATTTACAAAAATCTTCTGTCTCACAAAAATATCAGAAGGCACAGTCCTTTTCATTCATTAATACTGAGCTTCCTTTTTACATCTCCAATCCAGTAACTGGCAGTTCAGTATATTAACCGTGTGTTGTGTGATGCACGTAAAAGAACCCAGTGCACTTATTGTAAAGAGAAGGGGTTCGCCCCGGTGTTCCTGGTTTGATTGGCTGCATAATGCGCCACAGCACCTTGTAAACCATTACATGGTACTATGCAAAGGAATAGGTCTCTCATACTTCAACACGTAACTCCACTTACCTTGTAGGAAAAATACTGAGCGCTTTGAGACACCCATCGGGAGTATAAAGCGTTATATAAGAACTGCGTATTATTATTATTATTATTATTATTATTATTAACTTATACCAGACTGCCTCGGCCTATTTGTAGTAAACTCATTGACTGTTCACCAGCAACAAATTCAATTTTTCCGATCTCTTTTGAACTTCAGTCATTACTTTGTGTGGAATTTTGTGGTTGAACGATCTAGTCAGGGTTTGCCTTTACCATTTTTAGTGACTGGCCAGCAGGACCCGTTAGCTTGTCATTTCACTAGTCCATAACCTTTTTCAATAGTCCATAATTCAAATGAAATAGGGACATTTTCAACACTGACCTAGCCAACCATACCAATTGGAGAGAATTTTGACTGGTTGTCAGGTACTTTAACTAACATTCGGCCAACGGACCACTGTTAAACCTTAAAACTCGACCCTTTTTTGGCAATTTTGCATCATGTGCTCAGGTTTGTTTTTTTAACGACTGGTTTAATTCTCATAAAACGGTTAACATTATACACCACTATAAAGCTTACATAATTGGGTTACATTTATATCTAATTGTTTACGTCCCAAAAGGAAAAAACATTGTGGAGTGTGAGTCAGACGCTCGCTATCGTCTCAAAAGTTCCCCATTAACTTTTGTCTGCCTGCCATTATAGGTCAGTGGAGTTAAGAAGTTTATGTTAGGTTGCAGTGTCGTTATTGTTAGTTGCCTTCAGTTGACAAGACTGGAACTTGTCAAGAGATGTCCCGATTGTTTCTAAAACAAAACAAAATAATATAAGTTTTACGATAATTAGTCATCTATTTTCTACCAGAATGGAAGAGATACAGGAAGTCTTATGATAACTGAGCAAAATGATTTCATCAAAACCAATAATTCATAGAATTTAGTTAGTGCATAAGAAAGCAAAATTTGCGTAGTGATTGTTTTCTTTAGGTTTTAGACTTACGTTGCTTCTTTCTTCTTCAGTAGCTCTACTTTCCATGGAGGCATGTCTCGATATTTCATCTCGTCAGCCTCTCGCTGCTACAAAGTCAAACAGAAAAACACAAAGATTTTTGAAACTTTAACTTGGATATGGTAATCAATATTCCAAATTAATTCGCAGTATATGAAGTATTGTACACAAGACAACAAAAAATGAAGAAAATTATTTTGGTTTTATATATTTATTTATTTCATTACGCCAATGGTGAATAGGAAGTGGAAATAGGAAAAAGGTTTAGATGTGGGAGAAAAACCGAAATGAGGGAAAACCAGTGTAATATCAGGTAGAGAATGAAAACCCAATCCACATGCAAGGCTCCGGTCTAAGGTGGGATTCGAACTGAGGTCTACAGAGGTGAAAGAGGGGGGAAAGAAACCACTGAGCCAACCTGATGCAACCCTACACCTATGTGTGATTTAGCACTGTGTACTTGGTGCTTCCACCCCCCGATGTGGAGACATATCCACAGGCATACTACTCAGGTGGGATGTGAACCCACAATCTCCACATTCTACTATTCTAGAGCAGATGTCTTACCACTAAACTGCTGAGCGTGATGGGTGAACAAGAGCCTCCATAAGGGGATATTAAGTTGTCTTATATTGTGAGCGAGTAGCATTACGATTTAAGAACTTCTGATCTCGATAAAGACAATCAGGGTTCTCCCCATGCACAAGCTAGCGTATCGGCTGATACGCACAAATTACGTGCCGATACGCGCAAATTTCAGCCCATACGCCTTTTTAAAAGTTTTTTTAATACGGTAGTTTAAAAAAAACCATGAAAAGAAAACCATATAGAATGCTATATATAGAAAAAACCTGGGGAGAACCCTGGACAACCTACTCGCATGGAAGATATTCCTACATACCTTGTGCACTTTGTAGTCATTCGCTGCTTGTTGGTTAGCCTTATCAGCTTCCTTCTTAGCCATGAATCGTCTCTTCCAGTCAGGTAGCTCAATCCCTCCTTCACTCATCAGTGGTATCTTATCTAAGAAGTCTGCAGCGTAGTACACCTTGGGTCCTTTATCCAAGACAGGACTTGGGTTTCTTGGTATAGGGTCCTTATTTACCTGTCAAGATTAATATTTAAAGTTGCACTTCTAAATCTAATTAATAATAATAACAATTAAATAAAAATGTATTAAAAATAGGATTCGAACTGCCTCTAGCTACCGAGCAATCTCAGTGGTCTAGTGGTAAGACATCTGCTCTAGAATGGCAAAGGTCATGGGTTCGAATCCCACCCGAGTAATATGCCTGTGGAATTTTTTCACAGGAATCGGGAAAGTACTGAGTATACGGTGCTAACACACATCAGTGTATGGGTAAAACCGACTAATTTTATTTATCCCTGATGCAAATTTAATATCTGTTAAGGAATAGTTGTGTTAGTTAAATAGACAATTATGTTTGAAAACAATGGAATATTAGAAGAAAAAAGTTTCTTGCAGCTTATATTTTGGGTTGATGAATCTGGACAAGCTGTTTTGAAGAATTTATTCATTTCCGTTCATTCCAACGGCTTCCACCGGACATTTGTGATGGCTTTCCAAATGTTCCTGTCAAGCATGCAGTCGCCTATGTCCTCACAGGTCAGGTTGGAGTCTTCACATAGTTGGCTAATGTATGTTTTGCTTGGCCTTTTTTTTGCTTCTCTTTCCATGCGTTGGTTACCAGGGCTCCAGCACAAGGACAATAATCAAATTATTGCGAGATAATCAAATTAATAAATTAGGTTAAAGCATAATTAACCTTTAAATGAATTTTCCTAGGAGTTTGTGCTTTATTTAAATCACATCTGGTAGCAGCTGGTTCATTGACAATTACAGCATTAATAATAAAAGCTTGTTATTTTTAGATGTCCCTTGCCATTACAGAAAAATCATATACAACTAGTCGTCAGAGCACTTAACTACACTACATGCTGCACTAGTAGAATGAAGTGAAATTAATTTTGCCATCAAAGATATGTTACAGACATCCATCAATTACAGCTCACTTTGCATAATTTATTCTGGCTAAAAAAATTACAAAAAATCTGACAATGACCGTTCGCTAATGGAAAATAGTCATTTTACAGTTGCTGCTAAAAGTGCACACGGCTATCAGTATAATTAATTTAAATTTAAATCAATTAATGACAACGAGAGGCTCTTTCACAATTTGCCTTTGAGATACCAGCATTTAGGTTTTAAATGAACACACAAGAGGTTGTGTACAATGTTGGCTGGTAAGCTGTTTGCAAAAACTATTTTTTTAATAATTCTTGAACTTTTAAGAAGTGTCACCAAGAACTCTATGTCCTCTAGGAAAGTCTTGACCAGAGTTTAAGAGATGAAATAAATGCATCAGGGATAAAGGACTCGGAAAAGTAATGAACAAACAAACCGAAACCCCAAATTGGGTACAGGTGACAATGGCTAATATTGGTAGGCAGTTCGCAACAGCTAATATTCCTTCTCTCTCTTTTTAAACAAAGCAAAACAAAAATCAGTTGATATCAGGGCCCAATTTCATAGAGCTGCTTAAGCAGAAAATTTGCTGCCAGTGCTAAGCGAAAATGAGCAGGTTATCAGTCACAAATTGTACACGTGACATGGGATTTTGGCTGGTAACCTTAGTCTAGTAAGCAAAATTTTGTTGTACTTAGCTACTTTTTGTGCTTAAAGGCATTGAACACGTTTGATAATTGTCAAAGACCAGCGTCTCACTTGGTGTATCCCAACATATGCACAAAATAACAAGCCTGTGAAAATTTGGGCTCAATTGGTCATCGAAATTGCAAGAAAATGATGAAAGAAAAAACAACCTTGTTGTACAAATTTGTGTGCTTTCAGATAGGAATAAAAGGCTTCTTGCAAGAAGTCTTTTATTATTTTAGTGCGAAATTACCTCTTTCTCAAAAACTACGTTACTTCAGAGGGAGTCGTTTCTCACAATGTTTTATACTATCAACAGCTCTCTATTGCTCGTCACCAAGTCAGTTTTTATGCTAATAGGTACCAAACATGTACAGTGCCTTTTAAGCAGCTCTATGAAATTTGGCCCTGATTAGGAAGTGGGAAAAAGAATCCATAACAATATGTTGGGAACTTACAAAAAGTATTTTCTTTAAATGTCATGGAAGGATACATCTTGAAATTGACTTCTTACCCTGAGGAATCCAGACTGATTGTGTTGTGTTTGTCGCAGCGACGTCCCAGCCTTTATCTCAGCGATTAAATCAGCATGCTTTCCACTGCTAGGAGAACCTTGAATCAATAGCACAAATTGAATTTCCTTGAATAAATAGTCAAGAGATGAATGTAGATGGGAGTATTGGTTGAACTAAATCAGCATACTGTAGTTTATTTTGAATTAGGAATATTGTTTTCTAAACAAAATTTTGTTTTAAATCAACAAAATTGAAGTTAAATATTGAAATATTTTGTAAAGTCGGTAGGCATAGTGATAAATGATGCACATGTCTGGAATAAAAATAAATTCTGAATGTTTTCAAAATTGAACAAAATTTAAGTAAAATTCAACAAATTTGAAGTAAATCTAATGATATTTTGGAAAATTGTATATTAGGAATAATTTCTGATTAAACTTGACCAGAACAAAAATTCCAATATCTGACAAGATTCTAGGCAGCTATTAGTTTGAGCTCTGTGACATAAAATTTAAGTAATGAATTACTAATTTGTTTGTGTCTTAGTTTTCCAACACAGTCAAAGAGTTGAGATAAATTCAAGATACTTCTCACAATTTCTTACAATAATACTCAAATCAGTTGATATTAAAAGAGAATAGCATCTTGAAAACAGTGAATAAGTTATGTGGGAATTTATGGAAGGGTAAAATGATGTCTTCTGCTAGGTTTAATTTAATTTCTTGACCTTGATGAAATGCGTCATACACTCAGATCCAGCGGCTGTGTTTAATCTAAGACTGAGATGTCAGAACAAAAACCTGATAATAAATTTTTGCAATGAGCATAATTTTAATTTAATCCTGTGTATTAGAAAATCTGCATTTATTTCTTGATGATTAGAGTTCCATACAAGTATTTTTTGCCTTCAAAATGTTGTAAAAAGCTGAAGGTAATTTTCTATTTCTAGTGACAATGTAGAGAGACGGTAAATCCTCTGAACTATAACACCCAGGAGGTTTTGAGGCAGCTTCATCCTCTAGACAGCACCGTATCTATGGTAACATTTCAGGGGTGTACCATTTTTTCTAGGGGGCACTTCTGGCCAATTCAAACTGTAGTCTCCATTTGCATTTTTCATAAACAAGCCTATTTTCAGTACTCTTATTACGCCATTTACTATTTATATGAGATAATCATAATCTGCCAAGCCCCCTAGTTATGCCACTGCCTCTAAACCAAAGGGAGACCCAGCCCCACTACCCTAGTCCTTTATTTATGACTTAGAGAGTCTGTTAATCTTCTAAAATGTGTTAAGAACCCAGGTTCAGGGGCTTCTCCCCAAGACCAAAGGGAGACCCAGCCTCACTACCCTAGTCCTTTATTTATGACTTAGAGAGTCTGTTAATCTTCTAAAATGTGTTAAGAACCCAGGTTCAGGGGCTTCTCCTCAAGACCAAGTGGAGACACAAGCACATTATCTTATCTTGAATTTACAAAGGAGACTTAAGGAATATTTTGTTTAAAGGCACTGAACACGTTTGGAAATTGTCAAAGACCAGTGAGTGTTCTCACTTGGTGTATCCCAACATATGCATAAAATAACAAGCCTGTGAAAATTTGGGCTCAATTGGTCATCAAAGTTGCAAGAAAATGATGAAAGAAAAAACAGCCTTGTTGTACAAACTTGTGTGCTTTCAGATATGAATAAAAACTTCTGGCAAGAAGTTTTTATTATTTTAGTGAGAAATTACCTCTTTCTCAAAAACTACGTTACTTCAGAGGGAGTTGTTTCCTACAATGTTTTATACTATCATCAGCTCTTTGTTGCTTATTACCAAGTAAGTTTTTATGCTAATATTTGTTTTGAGTCATTACCAAACGTGTATGATACCTTTAAAGATTTTGACAATAGCTTATGACTTACTTGGTGGTATCGGGGAGCTGTTTGAGCTGATGGGCTTCAGAACTACACCAGCAAGATCACTGGGTGATGGTGGACCTGCTACATGAGGTGACAAACGTGGTGATAGACTGTTGGTTGGACTGAGATGGGTGAAGCCATTGGGGAGTGCTGGTGGAGGTGGAGGGGTGGGGGATGGGGTTGATATGCTGGAGGTGATGAATGACAAGCGTGATGACACATCACGTGGTTTGTGATGGTGATCAGTTCCATTTGAAAGCCCAAAGGGCGACGTTAAATCCGTTGGAATCGCAATCTTATTTGGCCTGTTGGGAGTTATTGCTCTCAAGTCAGGAGGTGGGGAGTTGGTAAGAGGTGGTGGTGAGGACATTAGGTGTGTTTGTCTTCGTAGTGGGGGTGATTTGATGACTGCTTCAAGAGATGAATTAAGTGGGATCATTTGCACGGTTCGTTTCTTTGGACTCATCTGATTATCCTCCCTCCGTGCGATTTCTTCCACCATCACCGTTGTGCTGAATCGTAACTCCTTCTTGTCGGGTGAAAGCTTTGCTGGAGATGAAATGGTTTCATCAGGATTTTGTGATATCCAAGCCTTCCCTGGAGATGAAATGACAGACTCTTCTCTAGCAGCCTGTCTTCGGAGGCTCTTCTTTGGCGAGATGGCAGGTGGCGTAGTTACCGATTCTTTTCCTAGAGGAACACTCTTCTCCATTCCATCATCTGTCTGAGTTCCTTGAGTGCAAACGTCTTTTGTGCCAATCCCCTCATCACTCCATTTCTGAAGAGACTTTTTTGTTTTCTTCGGGGTACTTTGACCGTTGCCATATCCTTGCCGTGAAGGGTCAATTTCAGAAAGTTTATCAAACAGCTGAATGTACTCCGGATCGGATTGTGGTTCCGGTGACTCAGTGACTTCGTAGCATCCAAGACTGTCGATGAGTTCCTCACCGATAGTTCCCATAGAGGATGAGCTCTCATGGTCAGACATGATGGACGATGATAATGAAGATGAGGTTGGGGAGCTGTGTTTAACGTACACTCCGGCCTCATGATCTGAAGGGATGTTATGACTACTGCGACCTTTGCCCTTGACCTTTCCACTCTGAAACAAAAATTAACAATTAAATTAAATGTTTCATTATGTGGATTCAAAGTTGCTTCTACGTCACATGTTTTATAGCCACAACAAAAAGTAGAAAAGTACCACGATGTTAACTTTAAACAGTTGAAACAAATGATATATTTAGATTAATTTTACTCAATCATTGTGTCCACCTTTAAAATCTTAAAACAAAGGTATAAAGTGATAAAAAATGATTGCTTCAATTTTTAAAGCTTTTACTGAATATACAGGACCGGCCCAATTTCGAAGAGAACATTTGTAAATTATCAAAGCACAAAACAGTTGTGCTTATGTCATACATTATACCATTTGTGACTGGTTTCCTGCTCCACTCTGCTCAGCAGAAATTTACTAAGCAATATTTTGTTTGTTAAGCACCTCCATGAAATAAGGCCCTGGGGTTTGGGTAACGAAGAGGTGTAGTCAATTTCAATGTGTCACAAACATCTTATGAAGCCAAATCCTGCGAAATCAACAGATTGACATTTATTGTTTTAATTTATTCAACTTACCCTTTTCTCGATACCTCGAAGATATTTTGAAACTTGGAGATGACCGCATTTTTGGGCTAGATCGGACGCAACAAGAAAATCTTTATCTTCTTTGTTGACATCACAACCATGCTCAACTAAAATCTTCGCACACTGTGAATGAAATCGAACCAAAATTAACAAATTAATATTCTGCTAAGTCATTCCTAAAACGTTAAACTGTAGGTCCTTTGCATTGTGTAATGCTCATAAAACACCCTGGACGCTTATCCTAAAAGAGGAGGGGCTTGCCCCAGTGTTTGGAGTAAAGATCATGTGATGCGCAAACATATTGATATGATATTTGCGCAAAATAAATTAATACATTTTATTTAATTTTATAATATCGTACAACCTCTATTCATAAATTTTGTTTATCATTTTGATCCAAGTCCCCACCTTCAAAATCAACAATCGCAGATAGATCTCCAAATTCTATGGTCATTCATTAGTGAAATCCACCTGTTACTAACCCACCTCTAATTGACCATGCTCAGCAGCATCATGTAATGGAGTACCTCCCAGGTGATCTTTATCACAAGTTGCTCCATTTCCAAGCAGCCATCGGACTACATTTGTCTGACCACGGCTTGCAGCAAAGTGAAGAGGAGTAGCCCCATCATTGTCTCTCTCCATTGGTAATACACCTTGCTCTTGGATCTGAAAAACAACACTAGGAATATTTAGAATCTGATCATGCCCGATATTTTTATTTTGTACACATCCAACAGAAGAATTAGCGCCAATAACAGGATGAATAGGAAACGAGAAGAAATGCACAGTTTTAGATGTTGGAGGAAAACCCCAATTAGCCTTTTTGAGGTATGGCGAACACTATAGGAGTGTACCATTTGGTTCTGGTGTATACAGAGAAATTTACCCAAACCAATTAGTGCCCTATTAATGTGTCGGCCATACCTCAAAATGGCTAATGGGGGATGACCCATGCAATATCAGGTAGAGACTGAAAATCCAATCCACATGCAAGGCTCCGGTCTGAGGTGGGATTCGAACGGGAGTCCACAGAGGTGAAAGGTAGGGAAAGAAACCACTGAGCCAACCTGATATGTGGCAGAGGGTTTCCCCTCCAAACGTTCCTATATTTTCATACTCTTTTCCTATTGTAAAGAAGTACCCCCTAAAATCCTCTTAAGGATTCTTTAGATTCTCAGAACAGAATGAAGACACAATAGGAGGGGGGTACACCATGCCAAGGGAGTCTGAAGGGAAAGGGTTTTGGTCTTTTGTTCTATAATTAAATGCATCTGCCTAAAAATTCGCTTTCCCCGTAGGACCTGACCATGACGCCATAAGGCCTGTGATGCCCCTACTAAACCAGTGTCCTGTAATCATTGGGCTATCAAGTGAAAAAGTCCCGCTATCTATTGTCTTTCCAAAAACACAAATGTACTTATGAAGATTTACTATTGTATGCTTAAGCTTTTCAATTCAAAACCTCCTCCTGAAGTTCAGTGAATAAATAAGATACAAATATTTGTAGGTCTTGTAAACAATTCTTGATCCAGTGAAAGTTTGAAGCTACAAGACATATTGTCTCGTGGAGATTGTTTTTTGAAAATCAAATCCTGCCTCCACATTCTTTATCATTAAAAGCGATATTATTTTCTCCAAAGTGGATTGCTAAAAAAATATTTTTCCAGATTTTAACCATTTTTTGTTTTTGGGACTCCACTCCTTCTGCTTCCCTTGATCAGTCTTAACATAAAAGACACAATGAAGCATTACCATGGAAACCACCTCTTATAACAAAATAACAAAAACTTCCCTCCAGACAACTCAATAAGGCCTAAATAAATATAAATCACGAAACCACTTCAAATTTGAAGAGCCTTCAATTAAGTGCCTGAACGTGCTCATGGCATGCTTTCAATCATTAGCAACAAAAATATGTTCTGTCGTGTAACTATTTAATTCTTATAGCTATGTGTTTTGATGTTCTGATTATAAAAACATATTGCTTAAAGGCACTGGACACGTTTGGCAATTGTCAAAGACCAGTGTTCTCACTTGGTGTATCCCAACATATGCCTAAAATAACACACCTGTGGAAATTTGGGCTCAATTGGTCATCAAAGTTGCAAAAGAAAAATAATGAAAGAAAAAACACCCTTGTTGCACAAATTTTTATGCTTTCAGATGCCTAAATAAAGGCTTCAGGCCTGAAGTCTTTTTCAGATTCAAATATTTTAGTGAGAAATTACCTCTTTCTCAAAAAGTATGTTACTTCAGAGGGAGTCGTTTCTCACAATGTTTTTTACTATCAACAGTTCTCCGTTGCTCATTACCAAGTAAGTAAGGAATTAACTAGGAATGAAAAAAAAAATGAATAAAAGAAATTGTTTTTACACGCAAATCAAAGCAATAAGAAATATGTACCAACATATTCATGTATTGCATTTAGTCTTGCCAGGGAGCAAGGGGGTGGGGGGGGGGGGGTGCCCTCTCCACGCCCTTTTATGTGTTCTATACTTTATGGTTCTTACCAGCCATATCACACAGTGTAGCTGACCAGTCTGTGCAGCAGCATGTACAGGTTGCATCCCATCATTTGCTCGCAGGTGCACGTTGGCCCCTGCTTTCTTCACAAGATGTTGAAGGCATGCTAAATTGCCGTTCTGGGCTGCGAAGTACGCTGGTGTTGCACCGTTCTCGGTTCGCTCATTTGCCATACTGCATTAACAGAAAAAGGAATACATGTATACACAATTAAAATAAATATATTTATTGCAGCATTAATTGCCAAATTAACATATGTAAAAATAATCAATAAACACAACAATCGCAATTAAGACTTTTCTAAAGAAAGCAAATTAAAATGAGTATGCATTGGATGTGACTGAAATGATATTAATCTCAATTGATTTTGTTTATGAAACTAATTTCCACTAGCTTAGAAAAGACTTTTCACAGCAAGCAATTTTTTATCAATATTAATAACATTTAATATTTGAATGGTAATGATATTCCCACATTACACTGTTAAACACAATTACTTACAATAACAGATTGTGGGGCTTAAAAGTGTGGTGTTATTGTTAATTTAATCCATTTTCGCTTGACAAGCTCAACTCTTATCCATCACCAGTATTTCATAGACTTAATGCTGGTAAATTATATATATAACTATTAAACACGGATTTCTTACTGGTGATTACTTTCCTTAGTGAAGTCAAATAATGTGAAGGTAACCACTCAATTAATCAAAAAAGTAAGACAAGAGCAATCCCCTGAAAAGTGTATACAATTTTAATGGGTTGTTGTCACTCACTTCACTCTCATTTTCTATTGGATTTCAGTAATGGCTCTCTAGTTTGAACATGTCATTTTCCAGTTTCTATCTCTCAGATAAAATGAAACAGGAATACTGCAGCAGAAGTCAATTTCTTGTGTCAATATGCATTTAAGTAAAGGGATGCGAACGTTGACGAAGGTTCGGTTGTCTATTTTTACTTCTGATTTGTTTGCTAGGGATCTTCACTATCTTTGTTTTTGTCAAAACAAACCTGCTCCGTGCATAGAATCAGCATTTCATTACACAAAAAATTACAAATTTTTTTGTGATATTACTTTTAAATTTAATAAAATTGAAGAGGGATGTGCATGCATTTTTTCTCATACAGCGTATAGTATTCAACTAACAGGAAAATGTAGAATTTAATATTAAAAATATTTGATTGATTTTTATAAGGTTTTTGTTGTTGTTCTTGTCTTTATGTATATTTGTTTAATGGTGAGGCTTCAAATATTTATTCAGTTTGGAGTCAGATATTTTTTTCTAAGAACATTTATTATGAAACTACTTATGAATTTATTTTAATGTATGAAACACATTTCATTTAACAGTACGAGATCTTTATCAAAATGTTATCCATGTGACTGTTTACCATAAAATAAAAAGAGGTAAAATTTGTTCAATATTAATTAATGATCTATTATAATATTAATGGCATTAACAAAAGAAGTGCATTTTTGTAAATCCAATTATACAAAACAAATAATTTTCTTGTAGCATTATTTTGCCATTGAATCTTTTTTTTTCACAACAGAATTTGATCTGAAATTATTAGAAATATAATAATGATTATCAGGCTGTTTGCAAAGCTTTTGGAATGCTTAGGAAATAAATTGTTTGATCTGTAGTGACAAGCAGCTTCAAAACAAGACTTGTTCATTTCATTCTTTGCCCTCTCACTCAATAACTGTCTCTCACAGCTATCTATCGGCTTAATTGGGTGCTTTGCTTTACAAGAAGCAGGTGCTTCTGGCTCGCAGGTTGGAATTGTCCAGGATGACAGTACAAAAGACTTCCTGGTGCTAATGGCACATTTTTCACTCTACAATTTGCATAAAAGTTGTTTCTCTACAAATCTGCCATGGTGACTTTAAAGGAGGAATCACTTCAAGCCCAAGGATCGTTTTGACCTTTAAAGAATAAACTGGAATAAGCTCTGATTTCACACACAGATTTCAACAAATATCACCTTGACAAATCATAAAAACAAAAGAATGATATTGATTTTGTTAATTAATTAATTAATTATTATTATTTTTTGGGGGGGAGGGGGGATTTTCTGAGACTTTTTGCAAACTAACCATTAAATTCATTACTATAGAATGTTCCACTTGAATTACTCTTATGGTATCTATTTTATTTTGTGTATTCACTTTTTAGTTCAGTTTTATAATAATTTTTTGAGTTTTTCTTGAAGGGGGCCTACTTGTTTTATATTTCTAAGGTAAGAATCAAATACAGAGTTTTCAGTTATATATAATTGTTTGCAATTGGCAAGTAATATGCTAACCATTAAACTAGTGTCAACAAAAGGTATAAATGTCTACTGATGCAATTTCAGAAATATCTTTGCTTCCAATTCTGTCTACAGAAACCCCACCCACAGTTCATGTATTGATTTATTTCAGTAAATTTGTTGTTTATGAAGTGTGGGCAGGTTTCTTTCTGTCGTTTACATAATCACATATGTGTTCAAGAGGTAAGTTGAAGCAGAGTCATGTAAACAATAGAAATATTCCAGATGTTAGCAAAAATCAATACTTGAATATTTGGAATATTTAATGAGGGGTATGAATAAACAGTGTTTATGCAGTTATATAAATAAAATATTGAATGCATATTTAATATTATTAATAATTATTTGTTAATTTAGCCCAAACCAAGAAATCATGCCAGTTTTATGATGCTTTAAATTAATCTGCAATTTTCTGAGATCCTTGGTGGAAAGAAGAAGGGGCGAGGATCACATTGCTAATTCAGAATGCTGGTTTAATCAAATATGAATTGTGTCCAGTCCGGATTCTTTGCCAAAGTGAATGATTCAGAAGGACTGGGGCCGGAAGGCCCAAACAACAAGTGCCTATCACAGGGTCAGGCATTTAAATCTTGTCAAAGTCCAAACAATTTGGTGCGGGTGATATTGGAAAAGAGGAAGTGGGAGGATTTAGGCTACACTCTAACCAAAGGTAGCCAAATAAGGTAGCCAACAAGTAGATTTGCTTACAGAATCATGATTTCTTTTCATCATCCTATTCCTAAAAGGTTTCATAAGGCAATCCTGGAATTCAAATTTATTCCTATCAAGTTGGAATAATTATTTTGCTCTATGATTTAGGCCAACCAAGGACTGAGAAACACATTCATTGGAATTTCTGAATTGGTCAGAATCACTGAAGGATGTGGACATTTATTTCATGCTTTACTGCACAAAACACTTAATATTAGGAATTCAGTCAGACAACAGACATTGATGGTTTCTATACTATACAGTGGTGAACTGAAAGATGGTTCACACTTATGATTCTTGGATCTGACAAGATCTGTTATGTTAGTTTGAGATTGGCGGATTATTGATTTATAAAATGTCAAAAACTCAGGAAGATCCGTCCAGAGGTATTTTTCTCCAGGCCTATAATTGTAAATGTCTAGAATTTCTATTAGTTGCATATACTGAAACAAACTAAGTAAATAATTTTATATTTTTTAGGGGCATGCTGCACAGTAAATTTAAATGCATTGTAAAAAGAAAATCTGTTTTTTTTTTAAATATATAAACAATGAATACAAAGTGTGAGATATGTTTGAATTCTTGCATGGTGTTGATTAAAAAAAGTAATTTTCTCCTGAAGAGACGAGCAGTGAATACTTTTTAAAACCAATCATACCAACCAATGGCTCTTTTCAGAGCCATCACTCCTCTCAAAAGAGATTTAAACATTGTTTAATCATTACTTCTTACAAATGTTTGCTTTATCGAAAACACTCTGAGTTCCAGAAATAATTATGTTTTAGGGTTTTCATGAACATTTAGCTGAAAATTAACTTTGTCAAATGTTTGAAGCAAAGACAAAAATCTGATGTGAATAGATTGTTTTGTTTAAGGTACAAATACAAAATGAATTTAGACAGAGAAAAACCAGCGCTTTTTCTTCACAGAGAATTTAACAGAATCTAAACCAATCATTAGCCAATTAATTTATCAGACATTTTTAGATGTGGTTTCCTAATGGTAGAAATTGTTTACTCAACATGATCAAAGTACAAGGTATAGTGTTGACAGGAATTTGCAGGTGTTAAAAGAGATCAATACATTCCATTAAGCCGACCAATAAGAAATAGCATTAGGTCACCTTGATATAAGCATTGGATGCTTAAAAAGTAAACAGGTATTTTGAGAAGGGTACACATTAATATATAAAAAAATTGCACATTGCAATCAGGAATCTAAATTTCCAGTAATAAAATTATAAATAACAATTCCCAGTAATTAAGAAAGAAAACTCTGACGAAAAATCTACATATATTTTGAATTTATTGATTCTAAAGATTTGCTGAATGGTAATTTGTTGAATGGTAATTTAAATTCATAAAATTTGTTACAGTTCAGTTGAATTAATGAAGTTGCCATGGTAACTATTTTTATCAAAGGTTTCTTGACATATGGGTGACAAACATTTTATAATCATTTTTTCCTGTTATAATAAAACATGTGTTTATGTGTTTATGTGTTGTCATTTAGCCTTTGAGAAAGACACTATTTTTATCAAAGGTTTCTTGACATATATGGGTGACAATCATTTTACATTCATTTTTTCATGTTGCAATAAAACATGTGTTTATGTGTTGTTGCCTTCGAGAAAGACTCTGCTATTAACTATTTGTTGCGATTATTTTTTCCCTTACATGAATAAGCAATAACCAAGACGTCTTGGGCATGATGAGGTCTCTCCTCCTCAGCCCAACCCTTACATCATCCAGGGACTATCATTAAAAGAAATCAAATCCCCATGGAGGATGGGAGTAATGAGACATTCTGACAAATGCATAATTTACTTTTGTAGACATAGGACCTTAGAGGATGACTTACTCTGGCAAAGCATTGATGAGATATAGCAGACATGATAAGTCACCTTTGGCTGCAGCATAATGTAAGACGCTTACATCTCTCCTGTCCTTGTCTCTAAGATCTAAAGCTCGCTCCTCTACAAGGTAGTGCAGGTGATTAAGATGTCCAAATCTACAAAGGAAAAGTGACATTGATCAGGTGTGGCATCTTTATTTTAAACGTGTTATACAGGATTGGTAGAGCTGACAAAAAGGTCGCAAACATGAGTGTTTGTGTTTTGTGTGATCAACCAATAACAAACCTGTGAAAATTTGGCCTCAATCTGCTGTGTGAGTCAGGAGAAAATAGTTCAAAACCATGCACAGTTTTCAGCATCATTATACACACATAAATCCTTAATTTTGGTTGTATCAACCAAAATCAGCTGTTCCATTTTTTAAAAATGGTTTTTTAAAAATGGTTTTCAGATACAGTTTTCTCAAAAAAAACCAAAACATTCACACAAAAATGGTTCTAGTAAGATAAGAATTTCATAATCAGTAAGCTTTCAGATTAAAATATTTGATTAATTTTAAACCTATTTTAAATGTTTTTGTGAAATGCAATATGTAAATTTGATGAAATTTGAAAAAGAAAATTTAAATTGTATTTTTGGCCAGTGTATTTTTAATAAGCCAATAATAATAAAATTAACAATTAGTAAACAAATGTATGCTTCACTTTCTTTTTCATTGAGGTGATGTTTGTTTTTGCCCCAATCATTTATGCTTTTTATATTTTTTCCTTTGTGTATGTAACCCTTTTGTTTTGCATTATATTTTCAAATATTGTCATCTTTTTTGTTAACTACCGGTAGTCTTTTGAAACATGACTACAATAATGATGATTAAAAAAAAGTAGGCAAATATTTGATGTTAGTAAATTAGAAAGGTCACCAAACTGAGTAACACAGAAATAAAATCCAAACAAGAACAGTTACGGGTTTTTTTTTCTTCAAAATAAAACTTTAATGAACATCAAGATCAATTTTAAGCAATCTCTCTTAAAAGGAGCAATATTGTTCATTAAACCAATTACATTTCTTCACTTTAAAAATATTGTAACGTTTTTTTAACTCAGTGTATCATTTTTGTATTTGTACTGTAATTGCTGGCATGACAGTGGGCCAAGGGGTTAAAATCCCACATGATTGAGTGTTTGTGAAAGGTTCATTGCAAATATATAACAAACTTGAACAAACACTCTAAATATGCAAAGTTAATGAATAACTTTAAATTTATAGAAAGAATCAGAACATTTAAATTAAATACAAAATCATAACAATTTGACTTTGAATATAATATGGTCCCCTGTGTCAAGTTATTTTGAATCTTTGCCATGTTCCCTAATGTACTATTTTCCTCTTGTACAGAAGTTTCACCTCTAGGCACTACATTCCTCTAAAGAATTCCTGAGATTCGAAGCACACAATGAAGACACAATAGAGGGGGTGGGGTCGCACCATGCCACATATCGAGGTTTGGTTAAATCAATTTGAATGGGAGAAACGAGATGGTTGGACCACAAAGAGTTCAAAAGTAATAAAGCCATATAACATTTTAGGTAAATTCGAAGAGACTGTAACAAGAATATTTTCAATGAAAGGAGACAAAGAACATTTATTTATTTCAATTTCAATTTGATAGAGCAATTAACTCAGAAGATACTGATTTACAAACTAATACAATTTCGATATTTTATTTTGCATAAAATAATTAATTTTAATAGTTTAAGTACCTTGCACTGAGATGTAAAACTGTTGCGCCATTATAGTCTCTAGCGTTTTCCGGACAGCCCCATTGCAGCAGATATTCCAGGCATGCCTGGTGACCGGCCGCTGCTGCGTCGTGGCTCGGTAAAGCTCCATTCTGAGCTGTAGCTATCGTGGAATGACCCGCATCTTCGACGAAGAATTTCACAAGGTCTAAATTCCCTGAGCGAGCAGCAAGATGCAGACATGTCGCCCCGTACGGGTTCCGTATCTTGCGACCGAGTTGACCGGTTGCGAGGAGGCGTTTGACGGTGGCAAGCTGTCCCGTACGAACGGCTCGCAACACTTCATTCGTGCTGCTCATTTTGTCATCACAAATTCACTAGTTTCCACTTATTTTTTCCATCACATATTATTTCATTCCCGAGATAATAATTGTCTTCCAAAAGAACAAGATATCAGTCATTGTAGCGGCCAAACAAGAGAGACGTTTTTTGGCCGGCTGAAATTCTAACGCACGAGTAGTGAAATAACCAGTTATTTAGCAGACGACATCGGTAGCACTGTAATACGCAAATTTATCCATGACAAAAACGCCCAAATAGCGCCCAAATTAATCAAAGCTACAACCCAGAACGAACACTCGTGATTGGTTTGCTTTACAGGTGTTGTAGCCCAATAAGGCGTAATTGGAACAGCTATTGTTTGGACTTTCAGGCCCCGCCCAAACCAAAGGCCAAACGTTTTATATGTTGACATTGCTTGGAAAAATACCGATAAATAAACAATAAATAGGGCCTATAATTCAGCAAAACGTTGTATTGTACCACTCATATAAATAGGTATTTATATGTAGGCCCTATTTATTAATTATTAATATCACAAAATTATTATCTGTTTATGCAGACTTTGCTTAGAAAATGTTACATGTTTATAAAGTTCGGAATCAGGTTGGCTCAGTGGTTTCTTTCTCTGCCTTTCACCTCTATGGACCCCGGTTATAATCCCACCTCAGACTGGAGTCTTGCACATGTGGATTGGGTTTTCAATCCCTACCTGATTGCGTGGGTTTTCCCCCATTTGGGGTTTTCCCTCCCATATCTAGAACTGAACATTTTTTTTCTTGTTTCTTATTCATCCTGTTATTGGGGTTAATTGTGCTGTTGGATGTGTAATAAATATATATGAATAAATGAATAAATGAATAAATGAATAAATAAAAAGTTTGCTACAGAGTGGATTTTTTTTTAATGAAAAACAAATTGTTAATAAAGAAAAAAGAAGGATAGTCATTGATCACATTCCTCAGTGAGTACGTTTTCACACTTTGTGAAAAAAGTGTCTTAAACAGTTAATTACTGGCGTAATGTTTCGACCATAACAGAGTCTTTCTCAAATAGTAAAAAGAAATTACACAAATCAAGAGTGCACAAAACACGAATATATTTTTCTTGCAGTCACTTATAATTTAGCATTTTATTGTATACATGTTGCAATTAAGAAATAAAAAATTTGGTTATACAAACTGGTGGACCCTTTTAGTTCACAAAGTAAATGGAAAACCACACAATTTTGAGGCATTGTGTGGATCATTATATTCTACTTTTAAAGGCACTGTACACGTTTGGTAATTACTCAAAATATATATTAGCATAAAAATGACTTGGTAACGAGCAACAGAGAGCTGTTGATAGTATAAAACATTGTGAGAAAAGACTCCCTCTGAAGTAACGTAGTTTTTGAGAAAGAGGTAATTTCTCACTAAAAATAATAAAAACTTCTTGCAAGAAATTTTTATTCCTTTCTGAAAGCACACAAATTTGCACAAGGGTGTTTTTTCTTTCATCATTTTCTTGCAACTTCGATGACCAACTGAGCCCAAATTTTCACAGGCTTGTTATTTTATGCATATGTTGGGATACACCAAATGAGAATGCTGGTCTTTGACAATTACCAAACGTGTACGATGCCTTTAAACAGTTAATTACTGGCCTACTGTTTCAACCATAACAGAGTCTTTCTCAAATTAATAGTAAAAAGAAATTACACAATTCAAGAGTGCACAAAACACGAATTCTTGCAGTCACTTATAATTTACGTTTACTTGTATACATGTTGCAATTAAGAAATAAAAAATTTGGTTATACAAACTGGTGGACCCTTTTAGTTCACAAAGTAAAAGGAAAACCACACAATTTTGAGGCATTGTGTGGATCATTATATATATTAGCATAAAAATGACTTGGTAACGAGCAACAGAGAGCTGTTGATAGAAGAAAAAATGGTGAGAAACGACTCACTCTGAAGTAACGTAGTTTTTGAGAAAGAGGTAATTTCTCACTAAAACAATAAAACTTCTTGCAAGAAGTTTTTATTCCTATCTGAAAGCACACAAATTTGTACAACAAGGGTGTTTTTTCTTTCGTCATTTTCTTGTAACTTCGATGACCAATTGAGCCCAAATTTTCACAGGCTTGTTTTTTTATGCATATGTTGGGATACACTAAGTGAGAACACTGGTCTTTGACAATTACCAAACGTGTTCAGTGCCTTTAAAACATCTTTCCAACCATATTCATTTCATAACAAACGCTTTTTATAGCCCAAATCGCCTAATCCAAGACAATGGTCCCTTTAAGACTTACAAATATGCATGAATTACATCAAAAAAAAACATCAACCTGTTAAAAAAAGAATGCCCTCTATTGTTGCATAATGTCCAGTCTGCAGAATCACAATCAAAGCTCTCCTGGAATGTTGTATTCAAAGGAATTTTGGTTTTTAGGATAACTTTCTTTTTCATTGTTCGGTTTAGATTTATAATTGATTACATAAAAACTATATACTTTAAAGCATGGTGTTAGCCAGAGGGGTGTCTGGGTGTCTTTTGGAAACCCTGTTTTATCTGTCATTTACATGTAAATGTATTGCAAGTGAACAATTTAAACACCCAGTTTTTAAATTTCTAGCAAATTTTGACACCCTTACCAAATCCTGGCTAAAACCTTGCTTTAAAGGAGAACTCTGGCTAACACTATGGAAAGGGGACTGTCGTCAACTCATGATCACAGCAAGCCTGTGGCTGGACACGGAATTATGAACTCTCACCCAGTTATTGCATGCAAGCACTGGCCGCCTCATCACAAAGGGTGCTGTCATTATTATACAATGTGATGTGACAGCCAGCACAGGGAACCACAGTAACTATGTTTAGAGTTAACTCCATGTATAGCCACAGGCCTGCTATGATCATGAGTTGACGACAGTCCCCTTTCCATAGTGTTAGCCAGAGGGGTGTCTGGGTGTCTTTTGGACACCCTGTTTCAATGACAGTTATCCTTTGGTAAAATGTCCCCGTTTCCATTTTGTAGTTTTTACGTGGACGAGCAAGCCTGAAAAAGCAGAACATTTTAAGTGCTCCTGACTGTTTTGCAAATGATCACCAAATAATAATGACATTTCCAGAAAGATGGACAGTTTTCCTACAAGTACATGTGTAAGTTTTTTCTGCCGGACAACGTTCCAAGGAAAAAAATCCCATTTTTCGTTGGCCGTTTTTTCTTGACAAAAATGGGTTTGTATTCGTTCCAAAATCTCTTGAAAATACCGACAACCATGAAATGTAATACAATAGAGCTCTTACATGGATCGTTATCCCTTCAAATATTTGCTCAAACTTATTTTTGAAGAAGGTTTTGACATGAAAAGTATACTTTTAAAATGACACCTTTCAGCTCATTATATTCATAACCACACGGTCCTATGCATACGTAACAAATAAACGGAAGTACTTTTCGACTGGCTGCGCACTGACTGGTTTTAAATTTGGATACCCTGTTTAATCTGTAATTTACATGTAAATATAGAGGATTTAGCATGGTATTTGTAAATTAATCAACATTTTTTTCAACCAGCAAATGGTCAAGGTGGTATTAGTTTAATGAGGTCCCATGAAAGTCAAATAATACTATATTAGGTACTTTGCATCTTATAAGCTTATTTGAATTTGAAAAAAATTATGAACTTCATAACTTCAGTTTTAGTTTAAGTTCAGTCAGCTGTCAAACTAGTCTCCATTGTCCTTCATGATTTAGCCATTTCGAATTAATTCTGCTCACAGCAATGCAACCCAAAGTGAGGCTAGAAGGGAACATTTAGTATGGCCTCATTTTTACTCTGAGAATTAAGATTTGATGTTGTGAGAGGACGACTGTTTCCTTCACACCAACTATCCTGTGCACAAGATGCTGTTCTGTTTACTTTCGAATGTCATCAACATGTCCTCCAGTGAGGCTGTCGCATCCAGAACCATCACTGGTCCTGGGACAGGAAACTTCTTATGGATTAACCAATCTTCATATCGTTGATGAACATTTTGTAAATACTCAAGAGGAAGACCTTCCTCTTCCACTCTGCATCGTTGTAGAACTCTCTCATGACATTTCTCGGGTGTGGTCTGAAGATAAATGATGCGATCAACGCTGAAATCATGGTTTGTGACGACCCACTGGTAAAGCTCATCTATGACTACATACTCCGGGTCGGACATCTTCTTCTCAAGATGCATGTTTTCAACGAAGCAATACCTAGCCCCGTGTACTGACCGTTCCATCATTTTTATAGGGGTGTCAACTTGGATGTTATGATTCTCCAGCATGGTGAGTTGAACGTAGGACTGGAATACAAAGCTCCATTGATGGGGGTTATTGTACATCAGATCGAAGAGGTTATGGCCTCGGACATTTTGCCATTTCTTAACAGGCTCATCAACAACAGTGACGTCCTTCTGCTTGGAGAAGAAGTTCATGAGGGTAGTTTTGCCAGCCCCAATGTTTCCTTCAATAGCAACTGTAAAAGGTTTCTCCACATTTGTTGGTTTTGAGTTTCTCAACGATGCATCATGGCTAATCATTTTCACAAAGTTCAATTGTCTACCGGGAAGACACAAAGCGTTGATGATGTACCCCTGCTGCTGACAGAGTGTCCTGTTCAAACAGATGCAGTTGCTATGGTTACTGGCAGAACGAGCCACAACTCCAAAGATCCTTCTGAGTAACATCATAACGGAAAAGGCATATCTGCAAAAGAAGTATCAGAATTCATATTCAAATTAGCATTGGTAAACACACACAAACAAAATAATCAAAGGGTTTTATTGCAAATTTATAAGAAAGTTACACAATATAAGGTTATCATTTCGTAAAAGAAAGTCTGAATCCGAAACTATAAAGCAAACATGGCAAATGGAATGCATTTTAATATTTAAATTAAGAAATTCAATTTTAAATTGTAAATTGTATGTTCAGTCTTCTTGAAAAAAAAACCCTGAATAAATTCAATGCATTACATTACAACTCGTACAAATTAAAGTCTGAAAAAAAGCTTTGATGAGCATCGTCAAAGAAGAAGTAGAATTACCTTGCTATTAAAATTCCCCACTCACTCTTTTTGTTCACAATCTTTCATTTTACTCACTTTGACGACTCGGTCCTTTAAATTGCTTTGTTTTTTGATGAGCATCGCTGCAAAAACGATTTCAGTTTGTTCAGTTCAAACCGACTTCAAAACTCAGAGAAGGTGTTACTGTTTAGTGGATCTAAGGCCAAATTATGTTCTCTAGAAAACAGAAATCAACTCCTATTCCTAAGGTTTATAATAATTTAATTGACTAACCTGTGTGTGGAGAAAAATTTCTCATAAACAAAGCGAGCTGGGGAATAACCAAATCTTGCATGGACATGCAATGACAGACGATAATAAATTATGCAAATGAAATGCACGTCAGTACGTTGTGCACGCATCCAGTGTGAAAAATAGTAGACTGGCACCCATCTGAGGCTTTTGTATAATTGTTATCAATACGTCTAGGTTTCACGTCTAGTCCGTGCATTGTTTTTGACGTCAACAGAGGGCGCGCTATGCTACTTTAGCTCTGCTTTAACGCAGAGCCGTATATTGAGATACACAATACACAGCTCTGCTTTAACGGTGGCAAAACACTTTTTTTAAGACTTTCAAAAAATGAAAGAAAACTGTGTACAATTCATGTAAAAAGAGGTCGCCCTTTCGTTAACCCCCAACAAAATTTGCACATGCGCATTTAGCGTCCACCCAAAAAGTGCAACATCTTCACCAAAACGTCGTCTGCTAGCTACGTCGCGTCTTCAAAATCTAATGTTTTCAGCACAAAACATTTTATGTAAGTATTTATATTCGGTCAACCCTTCTTGACAGGTTAGAATATAATTCAGTGGTGGCATGCTGCGGGAAATGAACCCATACTTATGTTGTACATGTCTCCTTCCTGATGGGCAGTCTTTCTAGTAATACTTCTAGTAATAGTAATAATATCGATATTTTTTGTTCAAAACTTAAAGGGACACGTTGCCTTGGATCGGGCGAGTTGGTCTATAAAAAGCATTTGTAACCGTTTGTTAGAAGATGCATATGGTTAGAACACGGTTGGCCATTTTGTGGAGTCAACTTTTTGACTCCACAAAATGGCCGACCGTGTTAGTTCGCAAAGTAAAAGGAAAACCACGCAATTTCGAGGCATATTTGTGTGGATCATTGTATTCTACTTTTATAACGTCTTTCTAACCATATGCATTTTATAACAAACGGTTACAAACGCTTTTTTTTAGACCAACTCGTCCGATCCAAGGCAACGTGTCCCTTTAACTTTGAAAAAAAAAAGATAGCTAAAGAGGGCGCACTTCATAAAAACAAAACTATTAATTTTGCCACGGTGTTTCCCTTTAATTGTTTGTGTCAACAGAGGGCGCTTTGTATCGTTAACGGTCAGAGCCGTATATCTGTTAACGGTGAATACATTTTCTGTTGGATTGTGAATAAAATGATGACTAATTAGCCATGGCATGGCCGGATCGGGAACTGGCTGAACGTATGACGTAGACTAGACGCAGAGTCGACAAAAATTTAGTGTTTTTTGTGTGTAATTTCTCCTTTACAATACTGCACTGTTGTGCTACAAATTGTAAGCAATTTTTGGATCAATGGTCGTCTGCTTGCAGAACTGCTTGGCTCCCTGTCGTCCGTTATAATAAATGGATACGAAAAGCATTGCACTCTGATAGCACCTGGTGACTGCAACTTAATTAGACGTGTCACTATTTCTAATACAAAAATCAATCCGCCGTTCGTTTAATAAATTTTATTTTTGACAGAGTTAAGTACGAAAATTGTAAAATAAATCCCAAAACTTCATTACTTCTATTTTGAAAACAGTTTATTGCTTTAAAAGCTGTTTATTTTTCATTCAAATACCACATTTTGGGAACAAAGAGCACTATAGTTTCTTGGGTGCGATGAGTCGCCAATGCGGAAGTACACGTGTATTTAAATGTCGTATGTTTCTAAAAATAGATCGCAAAGCCCAGTTACAAATTGTGTTTGTTTACTATACTAATTGTCAACGTGTACCTAAAGAAGTAAGCGAACTATGGGTTATATTTCGTCAGATAAATAAGTTCTCGTTAAGATTTAACGGCAGTTTATCATGTGGTCTGCTAAGTTGAAGGAAGCGGTATTTAAGGGGCTAAAATGTGTGGTGAGTGACCACATCCACAACAACTTGAATTGAATAAGTCTGAAGTCAGCTTCTGCCTTCTCTTCGCTTCGACGAAACATTGCATTTTGGTACCTGTAATTGTGAAAACCGCAAGTACTAGTTGAGTTGTATAGTTTAAATAAAACTGATCTGTATGGGACTTCAATACAACAATTTTACACCTTTGACGGCGGTTTACTGTGCACGTTAAACTGATAACACGCATCATTTTGTCATCAATGTTAACTTTTCCAGCCCCAAAAATTATATATAATTTTATTAATATACGAAAATTGAGTTTGGCCAATTTTCACTTCTGGGTGTGATAGAAAATTGCATTCAAAACTTATTGTTATATGATATATTTTTCAGCTGTTTTCTGGATATTCTGTTGGAATTTAGTTTTAATCAAATTCTCTGATAAAACTTGAACACCATGATCATCCAAGTAGCGTTTGTTTGCCTTGTGATCTTCATCGCGCATAAAATCACTGAGTGTTTTAAGAATGGTTTCTCGGCAAGAAATCACAACAATGCCTCAGGTACGCCAACTCAAAAGCCACCAGCCTACACTTCTTTGTACCCAGACCTCAGCGCGTCGAAAGACGACACAAACCCGCCGGTTGGGAGTGCACTTGCCAGGGTGCTTGGATGGGGGACAGGAACGTCGTTTCAAGCCATTGCTGATAATTTTTGCTCGTTGGATGAAGTGAGTAACGCAGTGAGAAGAGCTGGTTTGGAATCAAGTAATTTGTTATTTGGTGAGTATTTTATGTCCCTGTGTTGATTGGCAAAATGAACTTAGGGTTGTGTTGGGCAAGTCTTGTGCCTTATCCAGACGTTGCACAAGAATTGTGAGCTGCAAATAATTCAAAATATTTGTCAGTGCTAATTGCTAGATATTATAACCCTCAATCCTCTAGAGGTCTAAGGAATGCAACCAAGAGCTACAATAATCGCAGCTAGGTCCGTGCATGACCAAGTTTCCCCAGCTTGAAAGTTGCATATTTGTTTTAAAAATGTACTCTTGCATTACGTTTTTATATAAGACTTGAAAATTCTCATTCCAAGCGTGTATAGGCTAAGCGGTTAAGCACACATTCGTAAGTCCCGTGTGGTGTGTAATGCACGTAAAAGAACCCAGTACTTCTGGTGTTTCTGGCAAGGTTGGCAATTCCATACACACAACCGACCCTGCCCGTGTGACCCCTGAGAAAGGGTGTTGGTGCAGTACCCATCGAGACAGACAAGACAAGTAAACTTTTTGAGATAATTTTAAGCTCATTTTCATAAAATAATTTTAACTGTTGCGTTTTTGTTACCACAGTTTTCAACTTTGTGGGTTTTAAACTTGCCTCTTTATTCTCTTTTCTACCAGGTATTGACTACACCAAGAGTAACCTCTACACAGGAAAACAGACATTTGGAGGGAAGAGTTTACACGCTATTGAGCCAGGACTCCTCAACCCGTATCAACAGGTTTGTATTTAACTGTGTACCAAACTCACAAACTCAAACAATGTGTCCCAAGTTGGGACATTCCCTCCATCAGTTGGGCCAGTCTGTCTGTAGATGGGCCATTCCGTCTATAGTTGAGACAGTCTGTCTATAGTTGGGGCCAGTCCGACTATAGTGGGGACAGTTTGTCTATAGTTGGGCCAGTCCATATATAATTGGGCCAGTCCATCTATAACTGGTCCTGCCTCAAGAATGGCAAAATTATTGTTTCATCATCATCAATGATTGACGACAACTTGCGCTCATGTTTGGCACGATGATGGATGCACCACATGTCCCATTCCATCATCAGTGTCTTGAGTTCATCAGCAGTCACAGGGCCACTGTCTTCCATCAGGGGCGGTCTTGACCATGGTATTATAAGGATTTTTCTTAGGACGCTTCCATTTGTAGTTGGGTTTGTCCCAACTTGAGTTAGAAATTTTCACTTCTTGAAAAATCTTTGTTGTAACCTTAATTTTATAATTTCAGGCCATCATGATTCTTGGCCAGACATTGGCGCCATTCGACGACGACAACCTCCTACCAGTTTACGGCTTTGGTGACATCACAACCCAAGGTCATTCCGTCTTTCCGTTCCGCTCCGATGGGGAGTGCCATGGTTTCCATGACGTCCTGGAATGTTACAATAACATCACACCAACTGTGACCCTTAGTGGTCCGACAGACTTTGCACCAGTCATCCAAGAAGCCATCAAGATTGTCCGAAAAACAAAAGCGGTCAGTGTTTCTATTTCATTCTATTTATTTATTTTCTTTTTGAGTAAAGAGTGAAGCAAGGTTTCCCAAAACCTGTACAGAGCTGCCAACATTTGCATCTTGCAATCGGGGAGATTTTGTACAACAATCAGGGAGGTACTTAGAATTACATTCAACATAATAGGGAAACAATTTCCATATTCAGGGAGATTTTCAAATTGTTCATCAGAACATGGAAAGATTTGTTTATTTTCAGGGAACTTTCTGCAGAATCGGGGAGAGTTGGCAGCTCTTCTCAGCCCTTTTAAAAACTGGGGCTTTGGCTAAGGTTCCATCAATTGTTTAAATATTGAAAGCGTGTGCTTTTGGTATCGGGCTTCAAACAGGCTGATGGAGTCTAAGCCAGAGACAAAATAGTGGTTTTAAAAAGAACCCACTTTTGCTCTAACCTTATTCACAAATCCAAAGAAATCCTGCAGTGGGTTTCGCTTTCCTTCGAGAGATTCAGTTCTGCACACTCCATTTTCAAAAGAATTGTTAGATTTAATTACAGTTATTTTAAGAAATAAACCACAAGGGAAACTAATTAAAAATCAATTTTGGTGTGATCAAAGATAAAATGACTAGAACAGGATTTCAACCTGCAACCTCCAGATTTACATGCAGGTGCTCTACCAGCCGAGCTATTTACTTCAATCTCCCTATTTTGCTTACAATGGACAAATAGCCAAGTCGTTATATTTTCATTTTTGTTTTGGTTTTTTTCTCTCTAGCAGTACCATATACTCATCATTATTGCGGATGGCCAGGTTACCAGTGAAAAGAGAACACGTGATGCTATAGTAGAGGCTTCCCGGTACCCACTATCAATCATTGTGGTTGGAGTCGGTGACGGACCATGGGACATGATGCGCGAGTTTGACGACAAACTTCCCCAGCGGAAGTTTGATAACTTCCAGTTTGTCGAGTTTCACCGAGTGATGGTTTCGGCAAAGAGCGGACACCAGGAATCGGCGTTTGCCCTTCAAGCTTTGATGGAGATCCCTGACCAATTCTTGGCAATCCGAAAACTGGGACTTCTGGACTGATTTAATTGTTTATCTGAATGTAGCTGAAGATATCCTACTACATGTAACAAGCAAATTCTCTTGAATGGTAAACGAAGAAGATCGCTCATGTCAACATAAACTATATATTCTATACACTCCTGGCCCCGATTTATCAAATCTGGCAGAGCTTGTTATTATTTATTTTTCAAGACGAAGCAACCATAATACAACACCTTGAAAGTGATACAAGGTGAGGTGGCGCATTGCTACCAGACCATGCCAGAAACACTTAGGTCAGCCCTTTTTTTCTCTACGATAAGTGTACTTGGTTCTTGTATGTGCAATACACAACTCACAGGACCTACAGCTTTACATCCCATACAAAGGATGAAGCAATTATATATAAGTGTCTTGCTCAAGAACACAAGTGCCATGACCTGGACTTGAACTCACAACAAAGGAGAAATGGAAGTAAAAGACCATCTGCCATGAGATTATTTCAGTGTCAAGGTCCTTTAGAACAACCTCAGCAGATTATGCTATTCTATTTGAATATGTTTGCATTTCATTTGTATATTTTGTAAAAAAATTACCTTTTTTATGTTTCTGTGATTGCAAGTCTACATGTATTATTTAACCCAACAGTTCATCTCAATTTGAAAAATGATAACTTCTTTGGAAAACAAATTTTGTGTTTTATTTCCAAATTCCAAGAGAGACTTGGAAATTTTGGCTGAATTTACCTTCAACAATGCTTTGAACATCGCTGTTTTATTTGGTCTAGGTGTCATTCTTGCACATGATTCACCGACTGCAGAAACTGCAATAAAACATTCGCTCCTTTTTTTTTTTTACAATAAACAAAACGGATTCAAAGTATAAATTTCTTTTTATATATTTATTAATATTGATTGAATTCACAATTTATGTATTTGATGGAAGTCTGAGTTCGATTTCACAAAGCACTAAAATTCATCTTAAGATGAGTGTCAATATCACCATGGTGATTTGTATTGTGACATCACACTTTGCTTAATAGCAAATTAGATTTATACATATATTAAGATCAATCTTAGCTCTTTGTGAAATTGACCCCTGACCCCAGATGGGTGGATCTTTTTCACAGGGCTGCCATTTTGGATTTTTTTCATATAAACATATGGATTCACACAGAGTGTAGGGGAAATAGTCAGGCCCATTTCTGTGTGTGAATTTCTACTATAAATGTCATTAAGTAAGCAAGATGCCTGACAAAATGGCTACAGGTAAATTAAGGTCTGTGGATTTTTTTCAATGATTTTCAAAATGTAAAAAGTTGATTCAGAAAATCACATATTTATTCTTTTAAATATGACAATTTGTAAATAAAAACACAGGAAAATCTATAGAACACATTTTCATAAATGTTTTTGTTACTGTCGTATCTAACAATTTTCTGTAAATCATTTCCAATATAATGATAACATGTTTAACGCTCCTACAGGTAACATTTTCCAGTGAGTTGACCAGCCACTTTAAAATATTCAACAAACTGAGTCATGAGTGGTGGCACAACTGTGACCAGAACTAACTGTGTACATCTGTGTACTGTGTAGATGCATTCACTACATGATATCATATTGCAGGCTGGCATAGTGCATCCATCAGACAAAAACCACAGTGGATGATATTGAATGGTCAGACAGTAGGAAGGTTGACTGTGTACTGCAAGATGCATTCACCACATGATATCATATTTGCTGGCTGGCCTAGTTAATCTACCATTCAAAATCTCAGATGATGTTGAATGGTCAAATAGTAGGAGGGTTAAAAGTCTTGATGCCCTGTCTACAAGTTAATGAATTTACAATGTACACATACAAGTACCTGACTCAATGTGTTCACAATTTCTACATACACATGTTTTTATTGCAGTGGGAAACTGAACAATAATTTGCCAACAAATATCTCTCAACAAAACCGTTGACATTTTTGGTTCTAATTTTTGTCACACTTATTTTGGTTTGATCATACTTCCACAATAAATTGAGGATTGGGATAAAAAAAAACTCTACACCTAGATTCCTTAATTTGATACCCTATGATCCTTTGGTCTTGATTTCTCGTATTTTCTCCAGTTTTTCTAGTTTGGCATCTTCACTTTGATGCCAGTCTACTTTCTGTTGGTGCTGAGCCACTGAGTCCATCACTCTACCATCAACCATCTCGCTTGTTAGAACACCGTCTTCAGAAGCATATGCACTTGCCTACAAAAACCAACAACAAAAGTATCTTTTAAGTATTTCATTTCATTTATTTATTCTGATTGTGAAGCCAAGGACTCTCAGAAAAAGCAAACTTAATCACTAAATTAGCCAAGAACCCAATGGAGAGAAGACAAGGAAGGAAGTTCAGTTTTAGATGTGGGAGGAAAACCCCAGAGAATTATAATAACAATAATACAGTGTTCTTATAAAGCGCACATATCCTAGACAACACTAGATCAAAGCGCTGAACAAATAACTATTCCAGGGAAAACCCACGCAGTCAGGTAGGGACTGAAAACCCAATCCACATAGTGCCCCCAGCGTGAATCAAACCGGGGTCCTAAAGGTGGAAGGCGGGGAAAAATACCACTACGCCAACCCGGCCGCACATATTGGTACAACATCTTCTGCCTCTACTAACAGTCCTGGAACTACAGAGGCCATAGCACCTGATGCTCTAGTCTTAGCCTTGGTGCACCTTCATAAGTCCCCCATAGACTTTAAGATTTTCCGATGGAAGGTGCCCTTTGCCAAATCGAAATGGCCTTGCCCTCTCACAGATGAAATTCCAAGGCAGTGCTTATTCAACAGAGTTGGAAAGGTGGATATTTTAAGAGGCAACAGTTTCACTGAAGGATGTTAATGATGGAAGATTTGAAGGGAATAGGAAGAAGAACAAAAGGTCTTATGGCATATCGATGCTGAGGGGTCTCAGTCATCAAAATGAAGTTCTGACGGCCGAGTCATCCGAGCGTGGGTTCGATTCCCAGTGAGTCATGACACTTGTGTCTTTGAGCAAGGCACTTGGCCATAATTGCATAATGGTGTTTACCCCCCCCCCCCCCCCCCGGGAAAATAACAGTTGCTATTTTCTAAAGGATAAGTGCATTTAAATTGTTTATTGACTATTTTAAAGATTTACTGCTACAAATGCTGTAATTTTTTATTTTAATTAAATGCTTCGAATTAGGAAAAAAATCAAGAAATTTGATGAGAATCATACAAAATTTGAAATTCAGAGTGAGGGAGACGTACCTGCCATGCCACGCCAAGTTTAGCGATCTCTCTGCCGGACAGTCCCTCGGTCATCTCAGCGATCTTTGTACACTTCTCATTAAAGTCAAACTGGCCGACCTTTAACCTCCTAAAATATACAATTACACACAAAAAATAACCAAGTATAAATTAAAGGCATACAATTGGTCTGTAAATGGTTAACAATTCATGTTTCAATTCAATTCAATGTAACAATTTAATTCCATACTCCTAATAATATACAGAATTATTTGGACAAAAAATATAGTAGTACAATACAAGCAGAGTATATATACATGACCAATGATGAAGAGGATGAAAAATAAAACCATAGATTATAGAAGCTGTGAGTAGGGAGGCTGTTCAAATAAGCCGAAGCTTGTTGGGAACAGCCATAGACAAAATACAAAAACAAAGACAACATGAGAGATCGCAAAATGAACCGGTAAGGAGCTAATTAAACAGATAATGCCAGGACATCATGAAAAAAATTAGGAGTAGCTAAAAAAGAGAGAGAGAGCTGAAAACGAGCAGTGGAGTCGGGAGAGAAAGCTAATTTACATAACGAGCGAGTAAGGCTCTATTGATACGTGCATATCGTCAGCGTTTTCACGAACCGCCGAATCCACCCACGCAGCTGAAAAACAGCGTTTTGAGAAAAATGCTTTTGAAGTTGGTCACATTTAAAAACTGTGTTTTCGCCGGTCTTTTAATTGAAAGTGTTAATTATTTTTTAGTGATACGGTAGTGTATAAGTTAAATAATATGACTAGATACTTATTTCTTTATTGTGATGCTTTGTTAGAATGCTGTTTGGTTCAAAACTTATTCGCCGGTTCGTGAAAACGCAAAATGACGAGCACCCCGGATTCGCCACACACAGAGCGCGTATTCACCACTCACACACGGCGCGGATTCGCCGGTTCGTGAAAACCCTGCGGGGGGTCTGATTCGCCGGTTCGTGAAAACGCAAAATGCTGTAAACATCGGATTCGCCACACACAGGGCATGGATTCGCCGGTGACGACGTTGACAAGCGCGCTTAAGCAGTAGCATTACAAATTAACCCTGGGAAAAAGGTTATTCGCCGGTTCGTGAAAACGCAAATCCGTGAAGCTGACTAATTCGCCGTTTATGCAATAAGCGTATTTAAAATACAATAACTTTACAGAATTGTTTAGGACACCAAATACATTTTTAAAAATGCAAAAAAACAAAATGCTGTAAAAACGAATTTGGCACGGATTCGCCACTTCGTGAAAACGCCGACGATGGAAATTACGTTTTTGTAATCAAACAAGACAAAACAACAATGTTGTAATCACATATTAGGCACCTTTTAAACCAAATATCAAAGCGCCTTTCACTTATTACTAATCCAGTCTATTAGACCTTGGCCATCTCAACTCCTGAGGAGTATGCAGCACCGGTAACAAATAAAGAAGTCCATCACGTTACCTCTTTCCCTTGGTGGCAGGTTTGATGACGTAGCTATCGAAGTAGAGTCGCACCATGCGTTCTCTCTCTTCCAATCCTGGTAGTTTAAATGACACCATTTCATCGAGACGATCGTTTATTGCCCAATCAAACTGCTCAGGCTGGTTGCTTGCAAGCACTAGCATAAACCTGACAGAGTGACGATAAAATGGTCTGAATTTTAAACTTCCTTGTTATTGATGCAAAGAAAATTATGTACAGAACTGAAGTATTGTAAACAAAAATCTATTGAGAGATCTGAAGTCAAGGATTAAGAGAGCGTCTCATAAAATGGGTTCCTTCTGGGCGCACAAGAATAGAACGGTCCAAGTGCATGGCTGGAAAACTTATTGGATCCAATTAGAACGTTCCGACCATTCCGAATTTTGAAACACCCCCAAACCCCAACTGTCCCAAACCATGGGATCAGGCATACCACAATAATCAGAGTTCAACTGTTTGAATGTTGAGTTACTGAATGGTGTTGGACTGAGGACTGCACTAGTAAACTGATTATGCTTTACATGGGATCAGGCATACCACCATAATCAGAGTTCAACAGTTTGGATGTTGAGTTACTGAATGGTGTTGGATTGAGGACTGCACTAGTAAACTGATTATGCTTTACATGGGATCAGGCATACCACCATAATCAGAGTCCAACAGTTTGGGTGTTGAGTTACTGTATGGTGTTAGACTGAGGACTGCACTAGTAAACTGATTATGCTTTACATGGGATCAGGCATACCACCATAATCAGAGTCCAACAGTTTGGATGTTGAGTTACTGAATGGTGTTGGACTGAGGACTGCACTAGTAAACTGATTATGCTTTACATGGGATCAGGCATACCACCATAATCAGAGTCCAACAGTTTGGGTGTTGAGTTACTGTATGGTGTTGGACTGAGGACTGCACTAGTAAACTGATTATGCTTTACATGGGATCAGGCATACCACCATAATCAGAGTCCAGCAGTTTGGGTGTTGAGTTACTGAATGGTGTTGGACTGAGGACTGCACTTGTAAACTGTTCATGCTTTACATGGGATCAGGCATACCACAATAATCAGGGCCCAATTTCATAGAGCTGCTTTCGCAGAAATTAATTGCTTAACAATTTATTGCTTAGCAGAAATGAGCAGGATACCAGTGACAAATTGTACATGTGACATGGTAGTATGGCTGGTAACCTCATTCTGATAAGCATAATTTTGTTGTGCTTAGCTACTTTTTGTGCTTAAGTAGCTCTATGAAATTGGGCCCAGAGTCCAACAGTTTGGGTGTTGAGTTACTGAGTGGTGTTCGACTGAGAACTGCACTAGTAAACTGTTCATGCTTTACATGGGATCAGGCATACCACCATAATCAGAGTCCATCAGTTAGGGTGTTGAGTTACCATAATTGGAATTTGTTAGAGTGAGGAAGGATCCTCGTAAATTACTCTCGTGAGTTATGCATGGCTTACTTGTTTGACTGTTCTCCAGTTCTGTAAAGGAAAGCGTTCAACGTACTCCTCACATCCTCACTAATTAGCTCCTATTGGAAACAATTTACAACAAATCAATTAATTTCCCTGTTCTGATCAACAAGAAATAAAACAATATTTAATAAAGATAATAACGCAGCAAACGCACACTTGCCTGCGAAAAACATTTCAAGACGTTGATCATGAAGAAGAAATATTATGAAATGGTTGGAAATGCAAGCGTGAAAAAGTGCTTTCAGTTTCTGCTGGAAAAGTGTTATTGTGAATTGTCAAATAATAATAATAATAATAATGGCTTCTTATATAGCGCTCATATCCGTCACTCAGTGACGCTCAATGGCCCTTCGACAGTCAATATTTTCCTGCTAGGTATGTGGAGCTATGTTTCTAAGGTATGAGACCTACTCCTTTACATAGCACCATGTAATGGTTTACAAGGTGCTGTGGCGCAATATGCAGCCAATCAAACCAGGAACACCGGGGCGAACCCCTGCTCTTTTTGATAAGTGCACTGGGTTCTTTTACATGCATTACACAACACACGGGAGCAATGGCCTTAGGTCCAATCCGAAGGAAGCAGCAATAATGGTTACGTGTCTTGCTTGAGGGCACAAGTGTCACGACCGGGACTCGAACCCACACTCTGCTGATCAGAAACACCAGAGCTTGAGTCCGGTGCTCTTACCGGTTCGGCCACGACACGCCATCTCAAGGTTTTCATGCTGTGAATTCCAAAGTCTTGGTGCTACGCTGGAAAAGGCCCCGTCCCCGTAACGGGCCAAGCGAGACTGGGGGACATGTAGCACATTGCTAATACATCTCAGATCTGGGCCCAATTTCAGCAGATAATATTGCTTAACAATTTTCTGCTTACCAATATGAGCAGGAAACCAGTCAGTTAGTTCACATGATATGGTACTTTGGCTGGTCACCTTATTCTGGTAAGCACAGTTTTGTTGTGCTTAGCTATTTTTTTGTGCTTAAGTACATGTAACTCTATGAGATTGGGACCTCGTCTTGTTGTATGGGGCCTCAACACATTTTGTGTATAGGGTGCAGCTAAACCATGCAAGTGGCACAAATATATAACATTTGCATATTCATACATGTAGATTATATTGACTTGACGTTTGGCATCCACAAAATTAGCTTAAAGATGTAGCGGTTGTATTAAAACTTCAAAAATTGAATGGTTGAACAACTTTCTATGAACAATGAAAAGATGAAACGTTAAAACTTACGGTACTTCGTCGTCTTAAGAAAGCGTCTGCTTCATCAACAAACAGTAGAACTCTGTAGATAGTTTGAAAGGAAACAAAATCAGAAATCATTACAATTACCTGCCTTCATTTTAAATAAAAATGATAATCATAGTAGACAATTATCAGGCGCTTTTAAACATTGTATCAAAGTGCCTGACACCATTACTTCCCCTTTTCATTCGGCCTTAAGCATTCCTGAAACCATCTCAACTCCTTTGGAGTATGCAGCACCGGCAGCCAAATTAGTACACAGGTTGCTAATTATTCACATCAACAATCTCTACTCTCCCAGATACCCATTTATTCTTGATCAACAAGAAGATTAATATTTTTCCTTTACCAAAGGAACAGATAATTGGTTCCCCATGTTGCATTGCAAATGTGCCACTTCCATTTTTGCCATCCAAGGGGTGTCCCAGTAGATACTCACCCTCGTCTACTTGTAGATGCCCAATCAAATAGCTTGTGCATAGCGCTGACACCCTCTTTGCCCATCGGGGCTACATCCCCGCCTGTCATAATGGCATAATCCATGCCTGAGTGTATAGCAAGTTTCTGTAAACAAATAAATAAATAAACACTCATGAAGAAATAACAAACACTTCTCAAGGAAAGTAATGAAAAGAAATACTCTGAGGCCAGTTGAACATTTTATAGACGGAATCACACTGTACATACAAAATCTCTCTTTGAGTTGTGGTGGTTCTGAAAAGAACTGAGGGTGTAACAATTCAACATTTCGATCAGTATGCTCTGATTGTCTTCAAGAGAAAGCATAACCACCACAACCCATAGAAAGAGATTTTCATGAATATGGTGTCATAGCAAAACTTACTAGAAGTATCTCCACAATGTCTCCCTTAGCAGTGATCTGCTTACTAAATGCTAAAAATACACCCGAGGACCAGTCAAAATTCTCTCTGAGTGGTCCGGCTGGCTAATCCAGTGTTGAAAAGCATCTCCACTTAATGTGAAATATGGACTAATGAAAAAGCCGCTGGACTAGTGAAACAACAAGCTAACTGTTCCTGCTGGCTAGTCAATGAAAAAGTGAAGGGTAAATCTTGCTCCACCAAAGTCAAAATCTTAATTCTCAATCTCTGCAAAGTCAAAATCTTAATATACATAATTTCTTTTTTCATTGAGGAAGAAATTGAAGATGGAGAAGCTTCTAGGGATTTTCCAACCTACCTTTGCAAATAATGTCTTCCCAGTTCCTGGCGGACCGTACATTAGAATGTTTCTGTATAAACCTTTGTTTGATTTTGTATTTCTCGTTGCTATGGCGATTTCTCTTAACCTCTCTTCTAAACTTGGCTGCAACAAAATCAATCAATCAAATAAGAAGAAGTCATTTATCTTGTTAAATACAATTTAGACACTTAAAATATTAAATATATTTTGAAATAATAATAGCAATAAATATTATTTACTATTTATATAGTCCCAATCCACCTAACAAGACGCTCAAAGTGCTTTACACATCTAAAGCTGTAAAAGTAAGCCAATAAAAACAATCTAAAAATAATAAGAAGCGCTTTGAGATGTCCAGCGATAAAGCGCTATATAAAAAATTGCCATTATTATTATTATTAAGCGCTGTATACTCTGTACATTCCCGAGTTCTATGAAATCCACAGGCAAATCACTCGGTTGTGATTCGAACCAACGTCCTTTGCACTCGGGCAAGTACAGAGTATACAGTGCTTAATACACATCGGTGTAAGGGTAAAAACAAAATACATTCATTATCCCCGATGCAAAATTTACATCTTTTATTATAATGGTTTAAAGTACCACAGAGACCAAGACAAGGGCAATGGAAGCCTTTACAACAATGACATTTTATAGTCCAATTTCCAGTCTGTATTTGTGTGACTTGTTCTTGTGTACCGTTTCATTAATACATCCCAACAACTCACCTTGAGAACTACTCCCCTGAGTGCATCTATTGGTTTATTTATCAGACGCTTTGTCGTCTTTATCGGATGACGTATGATTTCCAACGGCGTCAGTCGTGAAGTTTCTCTGACTAGAGAGGGCTTGCCAAGACGTGCCTCAATATACCTCGCTGCGACTCCTGTACCCATTTTGGCTGAGTAGACCCCCAAGGCAAGGAGGGTTAGCCCTGCAGCCTAAAGAGAGACAAATATTCATGATAATCAAAAATTAAAGCTATGAGTGGCGAACAAAATCAATAGTTCTTCAATAAGCAGGGTTCTCCCCAGGTTTTTTCATAACTGTGGGGCATTCTGGACGCAAATTTTGGAAGTTTGGCCAAAGCACAGTGAATTGAAACAAGGTCTTCAGAGCGTTTCTACTTGTTGTTTATCTTAGTTTTAAAAGCCCTACTGTGCGCATTGGCCGAATTTGCGCGTATCGGCACGCAAATAGCGCGTATCGGCCCGATACGCTAGCTTGTGCATGAGGAGAGCCCTGATAGGCCATTTGCGAGTTCGATTTTGAATGAAGTCTGGTACTATGACTTGATTAGTCAAAGTGAACATTCAAATTGGATTCCCCAGACTATTAAAAGACAGTATTGCTGCGTCACTGAATCAGGGCAGCGTATGACAACCTCCAGATGGGCAAAACCTGATACCATTGTGACATACACATTCATTCAGAATTGTGCATGAGGGTTCGCCATCACTTACATAACCATGCAAAAGCCTGCCCTGAACCATGTGACATAGCAACTGTCTCTAGTCTGAGGAATTCAAATTTAAAGGGTCTGTATACGTTTGATAATGACTCTGAAAATTAATGGCAATAAAAACTTACTTGGTAAGAAGTACAGCAGCTTTGGATAGTATAATGGATTTTGAGAAACTTTTCAATTCCAAGTACTGTGGAAAAATATATCACTTTTTATCCCCAAAAGTTAGAATCTGAGAAGCGTTACTGCAGTAACGTTTCTCAGATTGTGTATTCCAATTGCAGATTATTCTTCCTACGTGGACAAATCGCTCCAGATTTTCGGCAATATCTCAAAAACGCTACCACCGCTTGAAATGAAATTTTCACAGGTTAGTTTTATGGTATATATCTACAACTATATAGGATTGAAACAAACAATGGGTTCCGATTATCGAACATATACAATCCCTTTAAGCAGTCATGTGTGATTAAGCAAGTCGTTGTACCAGACATTATTCAAATCTAACTCACAAACGGCTTACTGGTACACCTTCTTTATTGGTTCTACACAGCGAGCCTGAAGGGGCTTTCCCTTCCACCCTCTATTTTGATATTTTGATTTGAATAAAAAACCAAAATGGTATTACTACACACTTTAAGGATTAAAGAATTTATCTCACCGTGGCCGATACTTTATCCCAGTCAGATATAAAACTCTTCAAACCATCTCCAATAATACTACCGGCAGTTCTGAGAAATGAAAACACAAAAGTAAACATTTGAAACTTCAGATTAAAGAGGACATCACAATTTTACTTTTACACAGGCCTGATACTTCACAGAGGCAATGGAGGTAATTGCCTCCGTTGCCCCCTGGTCATTGCCTTGGTGCCTCTTGATATTCCAATAGAAATTTACAATTCTTCAGAGAGGTGCCCTTTACCAAGGAGAAAACGCCTTGGTGCCCTTGCCGTTTAAAAGACAAAGCATCAGGCCTGTTTACAACTGTAGTCACATTTTGTAGAGGGGCTCTAACATGTCCAAGTTCTGAATCAGTTTTGTCCTGCACTCATTTTCCAATATATAGAGTCCTTCAAGGCCATTTTGAATAATCAGGGAAATTGTGTAAATTCTTGAGCAAGATACCTAATTCGCATAAAAAGTAAAAAAAAGGCAATACTTTTTCCATGTCTTTGTATATACTATACTTCAAGGAACAGTTAGAGGAAGGAGGAAAAACGGAAGACAAAAGAAAAGGTGGGAAGACAACATCAAGGAGTGGATGGGTTTGGACTTTGCCAACTCCCAGCGAGCTGTGGAGGATAGCAGTAAGTGGAAAGAGCTTGGCCGTGCAGTAATTCTGCACTTACAGCCCACAGTCTCCTGCGCTTTACTGGGTGACATAAGCACAAAATTCTTTGGTAAGCAGTGCCCCGCAGGGCCCAATTTATAGAGCTGCTTAATAAGCACAAAAATAAGTAAACAAAACAAAATTATGCTTACCATAATAAGGTTACCAGCCAAAATAACATGTCACATGTTCATTTTGTGACTGGTATCCCGCTCTATTCGGCTAAGCAGAAAACTGTTCAGCACTATCTTCTGCTTAAGCAGCTCTATGAAATTGGGCCCTGCTGATTGCAATTATGGGATAGATAACTGATTCTTACTTGATAGATTGCAGCACCGTCTCTCGATGCTCAGCGGCTTGTAGCTTGATCTGCTCATTTCGTATATCTTTATTCTCTCTCTCAATCTTCGCTTTCCCTCGAAGCTCCGCCTCCACCCTCTTCATGTCGTTCTTGTGTCTGAGCTCTGCTTCATATTCTATGGTTGCTATGAAAACCAAAGACACAGATTATACTGATTACAAAATGTTCATCAGAACAAAGATTTTTTTTACTGGTGGATTTTCAATGAAAATTGTTAAATATTATTGGATCATTTTAAAGGACAAAATCATGTTACTGCATCGGTATTCACACTCCTATAGACCCCTTGCATTGGCCGCCATCGTTGATGAAACGTGCACGCGTGAAAGGCTATCTTTGGCTGAGAGTTGTGCGCAGCTTGTGCACATTTCCATTGTTTGTCATCAAAGATGTCGGTCAATGACATCATGTGTAATCCATCTATAGGAGCATACTCCAAGATGACTAAAAATCTCCTAGATGCTATGTACACAACGGTGAGGTAACCCATGCCACACTTTCCTGTCATTGCATTTGTATGTGTGATCAATCAGTCCCACACACTGCCAACTGCAGAAATTGACCAAGGTTGAGAACCTTATCTCTTCCAACAATGGCTCAAATTCCAATGCAATTGAGCACAGCTGGTGGCTTCTCCAGTTTACCACTCTCATTGAAGCACCTTGGGCAATGGCTCTACTCTCTACATTAGTGGGTGTGTACCTCAAAATGCCGCTGTTGTGGCATAGTGAGGTATAGGTTGGTTGTGATGAGAAACACACTGATAGTAGGAGGGTTAAACTTACATCGTCTCATAGACTCCTGTTTCTTCACTGATTCTTCCTGCCTTGAAAGATTCTCTTCATTCATTCGTCTCTAAAACAACAAGAGATTAAAATGTTGGCTTGATGTACGAATAGGTCATTCAACATTCAGAACACTTACAAACCATACACTTGGGGAATGGATTTAATATGAAATCTACGATTTGTCAGTTTGGTTAATATCAATCATTACCTGGAAATGGTTTGCCCAAGTGATTCTGTTTTCTCAGAAGCGAACGACCATTATCCATTATCCTTCCGTCTATCATAAAGATTTGTAGCTTTGGTGCCCCTTTAAAAGTTTCCCATAGACTTTAAGATTCTCCAATGGAAGTGCCCTTTACAAAATGAAACTGGCCTTGCCCTCTCAAAGATGAAATTCCAGGCCTGGGGTTCATAGAGATCTCTCTGTACGCTGGTGTAAATGTTGAACCATCCCTCACTACAAAGAAGTTCAAACCTCATCTCATCCCTTCCCCTCCTCAGACTTAAAACCTCTTCAAGAACATACTTCCATACCAGAAATTCTAGACAGATTAAAATCTGTCTAGAATTTCAAATTGTAGAAGCAAGACAACTTTTCATGTGAATTATTTAAGACCATGACAGTACCATTGTGGAATTTTAGGAATGGGAGTTGGGATTGGCTTCCAAAACCTCACCTGTTGAGAGAGCTGATCATCGTAGCGTTTGCGCGCCAACTGGTCTTGGTATTGCGCCCTCTTTTGATGTTCCTGTGTCTCGTGGCCGAGTGTCTTGCGTCTTTCTTCTTGCTGAACCCTGGTTTGGTCAATCTTCAGTTGTTCCAGAGCACCTTCATATTCCTTTGAGATAAAAACAAACAAACAGAAATATACTTTGCAGTTTAGAACTTTCAACTACTGTTTATGGAGGGTATAGAGTTATATTGTGTAAACAATAACACAAATAATATTAATACTAATAATCACAAATAAATAAATAAATAACATGGATTGGAAAGAAAACTCAATAAAATGTTTGATGACCCCAAATTTACGGTAGAACCGAATAAAACAAATCAATTGTTTATATAGTCAAGACAAAGAGACATCATGGAAGCAGGGAAACAAAATCTTAATATATCTAAAACTAAAGGCCTAAGTTCTGTGAAAATGCCCGCTACTGACAATATCTTACTTTAATCTTGGCTACTTGTTCTTGTTGTTTCGTCCCTTCCTGCATTTTGGCCAAATCAAGAGCTCCTTTTGCATTAGCTAAAAGAAGAAAGAAAAATATAACAAAGTTTTAGTTTTTAATAACTTGAGAAAAGCAATAACAGCCTAACAGCATCGACCATTACAAATGATTATGTGATAAATCACTCAGGCATGACTGTGGCTTGGCAATTGCCTAAACGCGACAGGACTAAGACTGGACAATTTTTTTTTTAAAGTTGACTTTGATAAGTTTATAATTTGACTTTAGAAATCCTTCCTCGGCTACAACAACAAGTAAAATGAAGCCACTTCTTATAAACATGTCTCATAAAAAACATTTGGTATAAAAATACTTACAAAATATGTTTAAATTAAAGGCACTGTACACACTTGGTAATTACTCAAAATATATATTAGCATAAAAACTTACTTGGTAACGAGCAACGGAGAGCTGTTGATAGTATAAAACATCGTGAGAAACGACTCCCTCTGAAGTAACATAGTTTTTGAGAAAGAGGTAATTTCTCACTAAAATAATAAAAACTTCTTGCAAGAAGCCTTTTATTCCTATCTGAAAGCACACAAATTTGTACAACAAGGGTGTTTTTTCTTTCATCATTTTCTTGCAACTTCAATGACCAATTGAGCCCAAATTTTCACAGGCTTGTTATTTTATGCAAATGTTGGGATACACCAAGTGAGAATACTGGTCTTTGACAATATTACCAAACGTGTTCAGTGCCTTTAAACAAATAAGTTTGATTTATAATAATCAACCTGATGAACAGCAGTGGAAATAGCTTAATTTAGTAATTAAACTAATTCAATTGAATTAAAAAATAGTATAACTATAAATTGTAGCTATACTATTTAGTCAATTGAATAAGTTTATATCAGTATATAGCTATATTAAAATATTACGTTTATTAACAATAATAATAATATTCTTAACATTTTTAATTATTTAGTTAGGCCTAGGCCTAGTTACTTTTAGTATAATTTTATAAAATTAAAAAACAAGATTCTCACAAAATTACAATCAATTTCAATAAACACTCATGAACCACACCGATACAGTATTTTATATTGCTTTGTATTTGTGAGAAGGCGAACTCTATAGAAAAAAACTTACGGGATGTGTCGAGATCCTTGGCCGCCTTGGCTGCGCGCTCCAGCCCGGTAGGGTCAAAGTTGCTCCAACTCCCATGAGCACCACTACTGCCGGACTTTTCACCACTTCCATCTCCATCGTCTTTTTTACCCCCGTCACCCCCTCCTGTACCACCTGGAAACAGCCCTCCTGGTATGGTAGGAAACTGAGGTACCTCTTGAGGCGGTGGAGCTTTTCCAACACCAAAAAGCCACGACATCTTAAACGAAAAATTGGCACAAAAATTGCTGCCGAACAAGAAACTGATGTAATACACGTGCGGTGATCGGTCAAAGGTCAGCTACCGGTATATTTCCTGCAACAATTGAGGGCGCTATTTGTCATGACGATGATGATGTACACTACTTAATTTGCATGGATACGTGATAGGCACCTGTAGTGGTCAGCCTCGTCCCCAAGGTGTGTCGAGCAGTACGAGGTTGACCACTCTCTCACCCTGGTATTGGATCATTTGCATATCCAATTTTTTTGGATACGTATGCAAATTTGAATAGTCTGGCTGTGAACATGGTGAATACTGAATACCTTAGTGATGACAAGTGACAATATTAACACGAATTTCCTGTATAAATTCTGTATTTCTCAGGGGTTAGGGTTATTTCTCTGGTATTTCTGTAATATTGTTGCCAAACATTTTCAGTCAACTTTTCAGTAAATACGTCTAGGCATAGGCCTATAGGCCTCAAAGAAAACAAAATAATTATAAAAAGCCGGGAACTATTTTATCCTTAATAAATATAAGCCTAAGACTTCCAAAGTTTCATTAAAGGGATTGCATACGTTTGGTAATTGGAACCCACTGTTTCAATCCTATGTGAAAATTTCATTTCAAAAGGTGGTAGCGTTTTTGAGATAATTGCCGAAAATGTGGAGCGGTTTGTCCCCACAGGAAGAATAATCTGCAATTGGAATACGCAATCTGAGAAGCGTTACACGCTTCTCACTTCAAATTTGCGGGGATAAAAATGGATATCTTTTTCCATAACCGCAGTACTTCGAAGTGAAAAGTTTCTCAATTTTAATGCATTATACTATTCAAAGCTGCCGTACTTCTTTATACCAAGTAAGTTTCTATTGCCATTAATTTTCAGAGTCATTACCAAACGTATACAGACCCTTTAAAACATTTCCTTCAAAAACGAAAAAAATAACTTCGAACGTTTTGGGTGGTTTTGCAATAACTTTATGAAAACAATTATTGGTCAATATTGATCAACTTTTAATTTCTCATTGACATTACCCCCTTAGGCCTAATCACTGACTTCTAAGTTTTCAATACGGCCATACCTTCAGACACAAATATTTGACCTAGGCCTATAGCGCCTAAACTATTTCGTATCTTCCATTCTCTTCAGAAGCAACATTTGTCCATCTCCATCACACCGGGTAGGGTAGGCAACCTTTTAAACTGGTACACCTCCGAGCATTTTGCCTGTAAATATCTTTAAGCACCCCCTTCAAAACGAATAGTCTCACCCTTGAGCTCAAGTCAATTATTACCAATGGTTATGCATGCAGATTGGATCTGGGCTTTGTATGTTATGCAAATATATAAGAAAGCTGGGGTTGCCTGATCAGCTGACTAGAAACAAGCGGGAGCCCGGGGACGCGCCGAAGAACAAATATTAACACTTCAACATTTACAGACCTTTCCCTCCAACAAATTCTGGTTTTTGCTGCAGTTAAGGGTAAACGGCTACAAAACAGTACAACGGTGAGTTGAGAATTTTCTTGTACAAAGAATTAATTTACTGACAATGGTTTTCATTCGCATCATTTTAAGAAATTTAGGGGTTTTCGGCACAAGGCGCCAAGTTTAAAACCACTAGTGACGTTGACTTGCATGAAATAGGGTTCAGTGAGCGTTTGGTATTTTGCAGGGTAAGACCATTTCCTTCCTCCATGGTAAGACTTAGCAACACGACCAATGTCTCAATTTCTCATAATTAGTGACAAGTTGGGCAGGCCTATAACAAGAAAGCATTGCATAGAGGTCCCTTTACTGCATAGGCCTATGTTTTTTTCTCAAATTGTTTCATCTACTTCTTTCGAATAATTCAAAAGACATTCTGTTCGACAACTTCTGTGGTTTGAAAATGGGAAATTAATCACGGATTAGGCCTATATTCAGTGCTTTGCGAGGAGCCACTTTTCATTAAAGGCACTGTATGAACACGTTAGGAAATTGTCAAAGTCCAGTGTTCTCACTTGGTGTATCCCAACATGCATAAAATAACAAGCCTGTGAAAATTTGGGCTCAATTGGTCATCGAAGTTGCAAGAAAATGATGAAAGAAAAAAACACCCTTGTTTTACAAATTTGTGTGCTTTCAGATAGGAATAAAAACTTCTTGCAAGAAGTTTTTATTATTTAAGTGAGAAAATACCTCTTTCTCAAAAACTACGTCACTTCTTCAGAGGCAGTCGTTTCCTACAATGTTTTATACTATCAACAACTCTCCGTTCCTTGTTACCAAATATGTTTTTATGCTAATATTTGTTTTGAGTCATTACCAAGCGTGTACGATACCTTTAACACTTACATTAGGCAAAAGGTGTTTAGAAACAAAATAAAGCTAGGTCTTATAGGTCTGAGACTGGGGTTGCCTGGATTACTCAAAGACCTTATTGCAAATACTGCCTGGTTGATTTTTCACAAAATGGTTGAAAGGCACAGTGGGAATTAAGAAAATGCCAGAACACCTGCACTTTTTCCCAGGGGTGGATCCAGGATTTTCCAAACGGGGGGGGGGGGGGGGCGTGAAAATGTACCAAGCAGCAAACGTTGAATGCAATTTGTGGTGCCTGAGAGCGCTTAACGCGAAGCCCTAACGGCATTGGTTCCGGGGCCCGCTTAAATGCTCCGAAATGCTCCGAAATGCTCTGTGGTGCGATCTCATGCAATATCTGACCACTTTAACCAATTTTGTTTTAGCAAGATCATTATTTAAAGGTAGGCCCTATTGTACACTTTTGGTAACAGCTCAAAATCAGTGTCCACATTTTTTGTGATTCAACAAATGCATGAACAAACAAACCTGTGAAAGTTTGAGCTCAATTGGTCATCGAGATCACAAGAAAATAGTGAAAAGAGACCTTATGTGTTTTCTGTTTTTTTCAAAAAATCGCGCGTGATAAAAACTATTGTTTCACTCATTTCTCAGAAACGATAGCATTTTAGGCAGAAATATTTTAAGGAACCCTTTCAACCATTACTTACTTTAAATCATGTAAGTTGTGTGTGAATCTGTGAACATTTGTGTTTTTCGATCTTACCAATAGTGTACATCGGGGCCTTTAAACAACATTTTCGAGTTGGGAGTCATTGAATCAGCCATCCTGAGTTATAAAATCAAAATGCAGGCTGCAAATAATATTTATTCATGGACAAAAAAAGTGTTGGGTGAGGATCAAGGATCCTTCCTCCATGGTGAGACAAACGTTATGATAGTGCAATTTTCAATTTAATTAACCAAAAACAGAGAAAATAGACAAACTTTAATTCAGATCCATATCAATCTTCTAAATTTACTGGAAATTTTTCTGTAACATCGATGATGGGGTCCAGGGGTGAAGCCCCGATGGGGGTCTCTAGGGTGCGAAGCCCCCTTTAGCTCTGAGCTTTAGGCCTTTTGAGGGGTGAAAATGAAGCCATGTGCCTAAACAGAGAAATAGACACACTTTTTAAGCACTTCTGATCCATTTCGCTCTTCTAAATTTACTGGGAAATTTTCCTGTAGCATAGATGGTGGGGTCTAGGGGTGAAGCCCCGATGGGGGTCTCTAGGGGGCGAAGCCCCCGGAAGCTCTGAGCTTTTGGCCTTTTGAGGGGTGAAAATGAAGCCTCTGTGTGCCTAAAACAGAGAAAAAGACACACTTTTTAAGCACTTCTGATCCATTTCACTCTTCTAAATACTGGGAAACTTTCTTGTAACATCGATGGTGGGGTCCAGGGGTGAAGCCCCGATGGGGGTCCAGGGGGCGAAGCCCCCAGGAGCTGAGCTTTTGGCCTTTTGAGGGGTGAAAAATAAATCCTCTGTGTGCCTAAAACAGAGAAATATACACACTTTTTAAGCACTTTTTATCCATATCAATCTTCTAATTTTACTCAAAGAAAATTGTAATACCACAAATCTCACGTTTGGATCTGGTCGCTGCATTATCTGGTTTCATGCATATTCATTAAAAAATATAGTGGGTAAGATCGTTTCTCGAATTCAAGCTTACTGTCGTATTATCCCGGACAAATTGGCAAATCAGGTTTCAAATGCTATGTTATTATTGCAAATCTAAACAATCACAAGTGACATACATGAAAGATTCATTTTGTCAGAAAGAAAAATCGTGAGTGGCATATAGGATGAAAAAGTAATCTATTCCGCCTCTTTCCCCTCCCCCTTTTTTTTGGGGGGGGGGGCGGTCGGTCGAAAAGGGGGAGGGGCGTACGCCCCCACGCCCCCTGTATCCGCCCCTGTTTCCTCCAAACAGTGCCTTTCAAACCATCACGTGAAATCAACCAGGCAGTATTTGCGATAAGGTCTATTGGACTAACAATAAATTTGTCATAACTTTCCTTCAATAGTTTGACTCACACAGATTTAATTTAAAACATAATTTATATCACAAATTTAAGATTAAAATGCAAACATAAGATGTTCCTGTATACTGCGACAGTAATAGTAATGGTGGGGGGGGGGGGGGTGTCTTATAATTAAAGCAAAGACCGCATGGTAAACCTAACATACAATTGTGCGCTTTCAGATGCATATTCACCCGATCATGTTGGAATTGTACATTGGGTAAAATACTTCCAAAACACAGTGATTTACAGGCATCGTACACGTTTGGAAATATACCTTTATCATGGTGCGGCCATCTTGATTTTCTCCCACTCAAATCAATGTATCCAAAACCAAGACTGGAAGGAGAAATAGTCTGTTTCCTTTTTTATAAAAGGAATATCAGCATTCATTACTGCTATTGGATACAAGGAGAATGACCAAGATGGTGGCAGCATGATAGTGGTCTATTGTCAAAGACCAGTGTCCTCACTTGGTGTATCCCAACATATGCATAAAATAACAAACCTGTGAAAACTTGGGCTCAATTGGTTGTCGAAGTTGCAAGAAAATGATGAAAGAAAAAAACCCTTGTTGTACAAATTTGTGTGCTTTCAGATAGAATAATAAAAACTTCTTGCAAAAAGTTTTTATTTTTTTAGTGAGAAACTACCTCTTCCTCAAAAACTACGTTACTTCAGAGGAGTCGTTTTTCACAATGTTTTATACTATCAACAGCTCTCTGTTGCTCGTTACCAAGTCAGTTTTTATGCTAATATATATTTTGAGTAATTACCAAACGTGTACGATGCCTTTAATTATGGCTAGTATGTCCAAACATTTATTTGCAAATAATGTGCATCTTGTTTGTATGCAGTAAGGCTTCTCCAAACAGATCTGTAGCTGTTCAAGACCAGCCTATGATAATGGAGCTTCTCTAAAGTAAAAGGTAAACAGGATAGTTTTATGCAATTGATCATTTTGCATTCTCTGATTTTTTTTAAACGAAATTAGCACAACTTTCCTTTAAAGGCATTGTACACGTTTGGTAATTGGAACCAATTGTTTGTTTCAAACCTATATAGTTGTAGATATATACCGTAAAACTAACCTGTGAAAATTTCATTTCAAAAGATGGTAGCGTTTTTTAAATAATATTGTCGAAAATCTAGAGCGGTTATGTCCACGCAGAAAGAAAGCGTTACGCGTAACGCTTCTCTGATTCAAATGTTTTGGGGGATAAAAAGTGATATGTTTTTCCATAACCGCAGCACTTCGAAGTGAAAAATTTCTTAAAATGCATTACACTATCCACAGCTGCTGTACTTCTTACCAAGTAAATTTTTATTGCCATTTATTATTATCAGAGTCATTACCAAACGTGTACGATGCCTTTAATATAGTTTGACACACAAAGACTTGTAGAGGTTTAAATCCCAAATTTAAGATTCTTGAATTAATGAAAACATTTCCAGATTATTACAGTAAGTACAAAGTTATACTAAGTATCAATTAACTATTAACTACAAACACTTATATGAATTGTTAGTAATTATCTAATAAAGCTCTTTAGATAATTTCTGTTTCAAAAACAAACGAAAGTAGTTTCTAAACACAATTTCTAATGCAGATAATGAGTTTATTTTCAAAAGATTTCATCCAATTAGAACTCTTCTTTGTGAGATTAACATGTTTTGACAATGTGTACTTTCTTAACAAGTTATACATCACCTGTTCAATTAAAAATATCTTTAACAATTGTTTGCATTTAGAAAGGCGTGCCCTTCCCCATTGAGATCTACCCGAAGTATAGATGTATGTGAGCTCCAAGCACCTTTCACCAGCCAAGTCTTGTTGTATCACACAGTGTTCATGGCTGATACGAAAGTATGTAATATTGGTGTTGATTTTTGTTATCATATATTGGGCACCTTCTGCGGCAATGTACATTAAATGTTTCAAACACTACATGCCACAAACATAAGCTCTGGAGACCCACAGGAACACATCCTTACCCAGATGAGAGGAAGTCTCAAGCCGAGTTTCCTAATTGTGTTTATTTAACCGAAAAACACAATTTGTTTTTCCCGTTGAATAACTTTCCATGTGTGGTGTCAATTACCCTCAAAACACTGGAAAGTTTTTACATGATCATGACATTTTGCTGGTTGGTTTTTGCCTCCTAAAACAAAAAAAATCACTCGTTATAAAAACCACTTGTAGGAAGTTGAAAAAATATACATATATCCTTTTTGCTTGATTCTACTAATTCTAATGATAAATTTATCTTGCTTGCAATAATCACAACTCTTTAACTTAAAATAAATAAATAAATTACCTGTACTACTTTCAGCAAAATTATTATTGTAAACTGTTGAGTTCAAACGATCACATTAAATTGTTTTAAATATTATTTCTGTTTCTTTAATTCCCTTTCAGAAAGGCTCTTTATCCAATGAGATCTACCCATCCAAGACAGTGCTCCCATCAAAATATAGAGGTTCAAGGCTGAAGCAAAAGCAGGCTATGTTAATCCTGGTGCATGGTTTTTAGTTACCATGGTATAGTGGGCTGTTTTTGCAGCACTTATACAATAGATCACACACATCAAAGATCACTATACACAACCAATTATGGGGACTCCATGAAAGCACCAGTAACTCAGATGAGTGGTTACTTACAGATTTGTATGAAAAACTAACTTTTCTTTTAGCATAACTCCTTTGCATGTATCTTGTTAAAAATGCAATTTATTTGAAATATTTTTACATCATACTTGCTTAGTATAATTGTACAAAAAATCACTTTAGAAATTAAAAATATCTTCAAGAAACGTGGTTAGGAATCTTATCTTATATCTTGCCAAGCATGGCAAGTTACAAATTAAACAGAACATGTAAAAGTTAAAAATATATGAGCCTTAAAGACACTGGACACTATTGGTAATTGTCAAAGACCAGTCTTCTCACTTGGTGTATCTCAACATATGCATAAAATAACAAACCTGTGAAAATCTGAACTCAATTGGTCGTCGAAGTTGCGAGATAATACCAAGTAAGGTTTTATGCTAATAATTATTTTGAGTAATTACCAATAGTGTCCACTGCCTTTAAAGCAAGTTTGAATGAAAGCACTAGACCAATATCTCATGTACGGTACACCTACACGAGAGTAGAGACAGTATCTTAATTTTCACCTTTTAAAAGGTGCAACAAATTGTTATGTATTATTGAGTGATGATTGATTTGAAAGAAGAAAATAATTATTGACTTTGATTAACCCCGTCCTCTGCTTATGATTGTAATCTCTTGGAGGCTATGAAAAAAAATGAAGGCCCCGGAGATTTGTGAAAGCGAATGGGGCTCGTATCCTGGGACCTGCTCGTAGTGGCCCTGCTTTAATAGACTAACCTTAACAGGATGATGATGGCAAAAATTAAGTGATTGAGTTAGACTGCTTGCAATGGTGCACTTATACGTCTACCTCCATATGCTTAAATATACAGTATAAAATATTTGTAGATTTAATTTTAAGATTATGCCAACTATTACATAAACGTGGCAGTTAAGCTTTTGTATATACCGCACACATAGATCAATTGTCATTTGATTGGTGGACCACGCATCACGTCATACTTTATTTTGCCATGTATTTACTGCTGCGACACATGACGCTCCAAAATTTATTACAGGATCAAGTTCTATCTTGATTAAATATAGGATGATTGGGACACTTCGCAACTAAGCCTTGCAGCGCATTTATAAAATTATCGTCCCCGCCTGTTCTTCCCAACAAAGACTGTGGTCACAGCGCGCCGGACAAAGTTGGTGTCTATACATGGAGTCATCGACATTGTATAGATTTTTTTTTTCAGAGTGTGGGTGGATGAGTTGTGGCTATTTTGTGTTTATTGTGAAACAAATGACAAAGATCTATGTGTGTGCATATAAAACAAATATTGAATGCATTTCGTTAGTGCACTTTAATAATAATAATAATAAAAGTTCTTATATAGCGCATTTTACAATAACGTATCATGCACTTTACATTATTGCCCTGGTCATTGGGCCAATAACATTCCTTTCTCAGCTCCCTGGGGAGTATACAGCCCTGGGCTGCCGTCGCGCTCTTTTTCAAACACAATATCGACCTCTACCCTCGCAGGTACCCATTCATACCCCTGGGTGAAGAGAAGCAATTATAGTTAAGTGTCTTGCTCAAGGACACAAGTGTCATGACCGGGATTCGAACCCACACCCTGATAACTTAACCACCAGAACTTGAATTTGATGCTCCGAACCGCTCGGCCATACGACACACCATTATCAAATCGTGCCCTTTTTACAATTTCCCTAAAAAGCAAACAAGTTGATCTATTGAAAATTCGGTTGCACCTTTGCACATTATGAATAATCCAACAAAAAAAACAAAAAAAATGTTAAAAACAAATTGTTGTTTGTCAATAGAACCTAGTTTTAAAACGTATACAGGGAGTATGATGCAGATTTGGAAGCCATAAATTTTTATAAATTTGCTGTGAAATTTCTTGAAAATTCTTAAAACTTCTACAATTTTAGGAAGAATGGTTATGAAAACTACAGAATTAGCTTGGCATGAATTTGCGCTTCCTAAAAGAAAGCATACCGTTAATTAGCAGGCTTTGGAATTAGGACTGCATACTGATGTTGATTGGTGGTCTGTTTATGTTATTTGAAGTTGCTCAATAAAACATATTTTGTTGGTTTCTTTGTTTTATTTCTTGCCTCCGAGTACAATTTTGGTTTAGGGTCACCATTGAAACAAACAATCAATTTAAGAAACATGGCAATTTCAAATTGAACTAACGGTTTAGTACATTTTGAAGTATAACACCGTAAATTTATGGCCAGGTCTCAAGTGGAAACTTGCGATTTATGAAAAATTGTATTATTATTTTTGCAGAATAAGATTGTTTGCCATGGCATCACTTAATTGTTGCACTCAATGGTAGCCACTTAAACTTGACATAAGTCAAAGTTTGGTTATCAAGAGAGGGCGCTAAAATAAAACAATCAGCCAACACTGTACTGTGGCGGGCTTCAAGTATGACTCATTATGGGTGCCCTCTATTGATGCTTTAGTTTGCTCGACCCCAATACTATAGTATCGTCTCTTTTGTCAGGCACTGGGACTGAGTGAAGTAAATTTTGTTCTTAGGTGAAATACCGCCCTCTATAGGCAATAAATAGCATAACACATATCTGAAGTAGAACAAGTGATATAGCTCCCTCTAGATCAAGATTAACAATACATAAAGCCCCCTCTATAATCATGTAATTAAAAGATATAGTGTCTGAAGCGCCTTGAAAAAAGAATAAAACAATTATGTAAAAGCGCCCTCTATAGTCCTTTAATTGCAAGACATGTACATCTAAAGCACCTTGGAAAAAGACTAGCAAATACACAAAGCGCCCTCTGTAAGCATTAAATTGCAAGAAAAAATGCGTCTTGAAAAACCCTACAAACTCTATAAAGCGCCCTCTATAATAATTTAATTGCTATAGCGACTTACGCACCCTCTATAGTCAGTAAAGTACAAGACTAAAGATTTAAAGTTTTTAAATGGATTGTTATAATATGGTACCCCAAAGTTGTACGTTAACCCGCTATTCTGCCGAATGATTGATTTTAGCGCCCTCTCTTGATCAATTGTTCAATTATTATTTGTTTTGTTTTTAATTGGGTTAATCATAGGCGCAAGGTGCAACTGTATTTTTCAATAGATCAACATGTTCACGTTTTCAGGAAATTGTAAAACAGGGGCAGTCTGCCACGTCTTTGTACAATAATAAATGGGTTATTTTGGAAAGAGTATTAGCATAATCTTAAAATTAAATCTACAAATATTTTATAATGTATAGCCTAAGTTTAATTCAATCACTGAAATTTTGCCATCATCATCCTGGTAAGGTTAGTCTAATAGCAGGGCCACCACGAGCAGGTCCCAGGATACCAGCCCCAAAAAAAGAAACGCTTTCAGTAAGATCAAGGGGGCCTTCGTACTCTGTTCCATTCAGAGCGTCCAGTCCACGCACACCCTGTAAAACAGGGCATCCGTCCCCTACCTTAATAACGCCGTCCCTAGTCCACATGACTAGGGACTACCCCCGTTCGGCCGACCATTTGTGATAACATCAGGGCATCCTCGCCGCGGGAGGAACCTCATGATGCATCTTTAAGATCAGCCACCAACGCCACAAGGACCCTGGCCGGGGGTAGGACCCCACATGCCGGATGCATGTGTCCAAGTTCCCTTTTCGCAATTTCGGAATCTTCGCACAACCTAATAATCCTAACCAAAATGCCGACACTAATCCTAACCCCAACCCTAAACCTAACTATAATAACCATATGGCCGGAAGTAAGTCCCACATGCCACGTGCATGTGTCCAAGTCCATTTTCGCAGTAGCTTCGGAACTTCCTGTGTTTTTACTACCATTGGATTGCGCTATCTCAAGTGGTAGGGTCGAAGTGATGAAACTCTTCCTTGATCGCAGACGGCGGGGGTTACTGGTGGGTGGTCGAACAGAGATGAGCTGCTGCATGGAATGGCTGCCTTGACCGTTCTGCCTGACTGGCAACAGCTCTCCTGAAGTCGGGTGGGGCGATGCCAGCGAGTAGATATAGTTGATCTGTCCTGGTTGGTTTAAGGCACCCAGTGATGATGCGGCAACTTTCGTTGAGAGAACAATCCAGTTTTGATGCATGGGACCAGTTTTGAAGAAATTCTCATAAACTTTGCCACAGACATCTAGTAAATAAGTGTTTTGAACTTTTTTCAACCTGCCGCTAGAGGGTGCTTTTGAAATGTGTGACCTCACTGGTCCAAATTGTTTAAACCAGACACTTGCCAGATTACAACGTCTTGTAATTACAACACTTGCCAGTTAAAAACAACTCAAAAAAACATTGTCACTTTCTGCTACTTTCAATTTACTAGGCATTTCCGGTTTCGACCGGAAGTAGAGGTCATGTGAGGTCACACACACAACAAAAAATAAAGACCTATATGAACTTAGTATGATCCCACATAAAGTAACTGCCGGCCTCTTAAGTGTGATTTAATACATTTCAAAGATTTTTAAAAAAAATGTCTAAAAACCTTAAAATTCGACACCTGATGACGTCATCATGACGTCATTTTTTGCATGCCGTCTTCATGTTAAGGTTCAAGGACATGCCAAGTTTCAAGTTTTTACAACTTATACTTTTTGCGAAACCTGCAAGAGAAGGTTCAGGGAGAAGAAGAAGAGGCAGAACCTAAAAAAACTTAACGATAACAATAGGTTTTCGGCTGATGAGCCGAACACCTCATAATAATGCATTTATAATGCGCCATCTATCTAGATCTAGTGTACAAGACCCTATTCCGATGGCGCAGAACCAAAAAAACAAATAATGCATTGAATAAAACATAATAATGCATTTATAATCTGCCATCTATCTAGATCTAGTGTACAAGACCCTATTCCGAGGCGCAGAACCAAAAAAACAAATAATGCATTGAATAAAACATAATAATGCATTTATAATGCGCCATCTATCTAGATCTAGTGTACAAGACCCTATTCCAAGGCGCAGAACCAAAAAAACAAATAATGCATTGAATAAAACATAATAATGGATTTATAATGCGCCATCTATCTAGATCTAGTGTACAAGACCCTTCCGAGGCGCAGAACCAAAAAACAAACAAACATATAAGCAACAAAAGAGAAATATAGAATGCAAAGACAATTATACAATGAAAAATAATAATAATGAAAGTTGTGCAGATGATAACAATAGGTTCTCGGCTGATGAGCCGAACACCTAATAAATAATTCATTTATAATGCGCCATCTATCTAGATCTAGTGTACAAGACCCTATTCCGAGGCGCAGAACCAAAAAAACAAATAATGCATTGAATAAAACATAATAATGCATTTATAATGTGCCATCTATCTAGATCTAGTGTACAAGACCCTATTCCGAGGCGCAGAACCAAAAAAACAAATAATGCATTGAATAAAACATTTATAATGCGCCATCTATCTAGATCTAGTGTACAAGACCCTATTCCGAGGCGCAGAACCAAAAAAACAAATAATGCATTGAATAAAACATAATAATGCATTTATAATGCGCCATCTATCTAGATCTAGTGTACAAGACCCTATTCCGAGGCGCAGAACCAAAAAAACAAATAATGCATTAAATAAAACATAATAATGCATTTATAATACGCCATCTATCTAGATCTAGTGTACAAGACCCTTCCGAGGCGCAGAACCAAAAAACAAACAAACAGATAAGCAACAAAAGAGAAATATAGAATGCAAAGACAATTATACAATGAATAATAATAATAATGCAAGTTGTGAGGATGATAACAATAGGTTCTCGGCTGATGAGCCGAACACCTAATAAATAATGCATTTATAATGCGCCATCTATCTAGATCTAGTGTACAAGACCCTATTCCGAGGCGCAGAACCAAAAAAACAAATAATGCATTGAATAAAACATAATAATGCATTTATAATGCGCCATCTATCTAGATCTAGTGTACAAGACCCTATTCCGAGGCGCAGAACCAAAAAAACAAATAATGCATTGAATAAAACATAATAATGCATTTATAATGTGCCATCTATCTAGATCTAGTGTACAAGACCCTATTCCGAGGCGCAGAACCAAAAAAACAAAGAATGCATTGAATAAAACATAATAATGCATTTATAATGCGCCATCTATCTAGATCTAGTGTACAAGACCCTATTCCGAGGCGCAGAACCAAAAAAACAAATAATGCATTAAATAAAACATAATAATGCATTTATAATGCGCCATCTATCTAGATCTAGTGTACAAGACCCTTCCGAGGCGCAGAACCAAAAAACAAACAAACAGATAAGCAACAAAAGAGAAATATAGAATGCAAAGACAATTATACAATGAATAATAATAATAATGCAAGTTGTGAGGATGATAACAATAGGTTCTCGGCTGATGAGCCGAACACCTAATAAATAATGCATTTATAATGCGCCATCTATCTAGATCTAGTGTACAAGACCCTATTCCGAGGCGCAGAACCAAAAAAACAAATAATGCATTGAATAAAACATAATAATGCATTTATAATGCGCCATCTATCTAGATCTAGTGTACAAGACCCTATTCCGAGGCGCAGAACCAAAAAAACAAAAAATGCATTGAATAAAACATAATAATGCATTTATAATGTGCCATCTATCTAGATCTAGTGTACAAGACCCTATTCCGAGGCGCAGAACCAAAAAAACAAAGAATGCATTGAATAAAACATAATAATGCATTTATAATGCGCCATCTATCTAGATCTAGTGTACAAGACCCTATTCCGAGGCGCAGAACCAAAAAAACAAATAATGCATTAAATAAAACATAATAATGCATTTATAATGCGCCATCTATCTAGATCTAGTGTACAAGACCCTTCCGAGGCGCAGAACCAAAAAACAAACAAAAAGATAAGCAACAAAAGAGAAATATAGAATGCAAAGACAATTATACAATGAATAATAATAATAATGCAAGTTGTGAGGATGATAACAATAGGTTCTCGGCTGATGAGCCGAACACCTAATAAATAATGCATTTATAATGCGCCATCTATCTAGATCTAGTGTACAAGACCCTATTCCGAGGCGCAGAACCAAAAAAACAAATAATGCATTGAATAAAACATAATAATGCATTTATAATGCGCCATCTATCTAGATCTATTGTACAAGACCCTATTCCGAGGCGCAGAACCAAAAAAACAAAGAATGCATTGAATAAAACATAATAATGCATTTATAATGCGCCATCTATCTAGATCTAGTGTACAAGACCCTATTCCGAGGCGCAGAACCAAAAAAACAAATAATGCATTGAATAAAACATAATAATGCATTTATAATGCGCCATCTATCTATAGTGTACAAGACCCTATTCCGAGGCGCAGAACCAAAAAAACAAATAATGCATTGAATAAAACATAATAATGCATTTGTAAGTCCCACATGCCACGTGCATGTGTCCAAGTCCCTTTTCGCAAGATTGCGCTATCTCAAGTGGTAGGGTCGAAGTGATGAAACTCTTCCTTGATCGCAGACGGCGGGAGTTACTGGTGGGTGGTCGAACAGAGATGAGCTGCTGCTGGAATGGCTGCCTTGACCGTTCTGCCTGACTGGCAACAGCTCTCCTGATGTCGGTGGGGCGATGCCAGCGAGTAGATATAGTTGATCTGTTCTGGTTGGTTTAAGGCACCCAGTGATGATGCTGCAACTTTCGTTGAGAGAACAATCCAGTTTTGATGCATGGGACCAGTTTTGAAGAAATTCTCATAAACTTTGCCACAGACATCTAGTAAATAAGTGTTTTGAACTTTTTTCAACCTGCCGCTAGAGGGTGCTTTTGAAATGTGTGACCTCACTGGTCCAAATTGTTTAAACCAGACACTTGCCAGATTACAACGTCTTGTAATTACAACACTTGCCAGTTAAAAACAACTCAAAAAAACATTGTCACTTTCTGCTACTTTCAATTTACTAGGCATTTCCGGTTTCGACCGGAAGTAGAGGTCATGTGAGGTCACGCACACGACAAAAAATAAAGACCTATATGAACTTAGTATGATCCCATATAAAGTAACTGCCGGCCTCTTAAGTGTGATTTGTTACAGAATTTCAAAGATTAAAAACAAAATGTCTAAAAACCTTGAAATTCGACACCTGATGACGTCATCATGACGTCATTTTTTGCATGCCGTCTTCATGTTAAGGTTCAAGGACATGCCAAGTTTCAAGTTTTTACAACTTACTTTTTGCGAAATCTGCAAGAGAAGGTTCAGGGAGAATAAGAAGAAGCAGAACCTAAAAAATCTTAACGATAACAATAGGTTTTCGGCTGATGAGCCGAACACCTCATAATAATGCATTTATAATGCGCCATCTATCTAGATCTAGTGTACAAGACCCTATTCCGAGGCGCAGAACCAAAAAAACAAATAATGCATTGAATAAAACATAATAATGCATTTATAATGCGCCACTATCTAGATCTAGTGTCAAGACCCTATTCCGAGGCGCAGAACCAAAAAAACAAATAATGCATTGAATAAAACATAATAATGCATTTATAATGCGCCATCTATCTAGATCTAGTGTACAAGACCCTATTCCGAGCGGAGAACCAAAAACAAATAATGCATTGAATAAAACATTTATAATGCGCCATCTATCTAGATCTAGTGTACAAGACCCTATTCCGAGGCGCAGAACCAAAAAAACAAATAATGCATTGAATAAAACATAATAATGCATTTATAATGCGCCATCTATCTAGATCTAGTGTACAAGACCCTTCCGAGGCGCAGAACCAAAAAACAAACAAACATATAAGCAACAAAAGAGAAATATAGAATGCAAAGACAATTATACAATGAATAATAATAACAATGAAAGTTGTGCGGATGATAACAATAGGTTCTCGGCTGATGAGCCGAACACCTAATAAATAATGCATTTATAATGCACCATCTATCTAGATCTAGTGTACAAGACCCTATTCTGAGGCGCAGAACCAAAAAAACAAATAATGCATTGAATAAAACAAAATATGCATTTATAATGCGCCATGATCTAGTGTACAAGACCCTATTCTGAGGCGCAGAACCAAAAAAAACAAATAATGCATTGAATAAAACATAATAATGCATTTATAATGCGCCATCTATCTAGATCTAGTGTACAAGACCCTATTCCGAGGTGCAGAACCAAAAAAACAAATAATGCATTGAATAAAACATAATAATGCATTTATAATGCGCCATCTATCTATAGTGTACAAGACCCTATTCCGAGGCGCAGAACCAAAAAAACAAATAATGCATTGAATAAAACATAATAATGCATTTATAATGCGCCATCTATCTATAGTGTACAAGACCCTATTCCGAGGCGCAGAACCAAAAAAACAAATAATGCATTGAATAAAACATAATAATGCATTTGTAAGTCCCACATGCCACGTGCATGTGTCCAAGTCCCTTTTCGCAAGATTGCGCTATCTCAAGTGGTAGGGTCGAAGTGATGAAACTCTTCCTTGATCGCAGACGGCGGGAGTTACTGGTGGGTGGTCGAACAGAGATGAGCTGCTGCTGGAATGGCTGCCTTGACCGTTCTGCCTGACTGGCAACAGCTCTCCTGATGTCGGTGGGGCGATGCCAGCGAGTAGATATAGTTGATCTGTTCTGGTTGGTTTAAGGCACCCAGTGATGATGCGGCAACTTTCGTTGAGAGAACAATCCAGTTTTGATGCATGGGACCAGTTTTGAAGAAATTCTCATAAACTTTGCCACAGACATCTAGTAAATAAGTGTTTTGAACTTTTTTCAACCTGCCGCTAGAGGGTGCTTTTGAAATGTGTGACCTCACTGGTCCAAATTGTTTAAACCAGACACTTGCCAGATTACAACGTCTTGTAATTACAACACTTGCCAGTTAAAAACAACTCAAAAAAACATTGTCACTTTCTGCTACTTTCAATTTACTAGGCATTTCCGGTTTCGACCGGAAGTAGAGGTCATGTGAGGTCACGCACACGACAAAAAATAAAGACCTATATGAACTTAGTATGATCCCATATAAAGTAACTGCCGGCCTCTTAAGTGTGATTTGTTACAGAATTTCAAAGATTAAAAACAAAATGTCTAAAAACCTTGAAATTCGACACCTGATGACGTCATCATGACGTCATTTTTTGCATGCCGTCTTCATGTTAAGGTTCAAGGACATGCCAAGTTTCAAGTTTTTACAACTTACTTTTTGCGAAATCTGCAAGAGAAGGTTCAGGGAGAATAAGAAGAAGAAGCAGAACCTAAAAAATCTTAACGATAACAATAGGTTTTCGGCTGATGAGCCGAACACCTCATAATAATGCATTTATAATGCGCCATCTATCTAGATCTAGTGTACAAGACCCTATTCCGAGGCGCAGAACCAAAAAAACAAATAATGCATTGAATAAAACATAATAATGCATTTATAATGCGCCACTATCTAGATCTAGTGTCAAGACCCTATTCCGAGGCGCAGAACCAAAAAAACAAATAATGCATTGAATAAAACATAATAATGCATTTATAATGCGCCATCTATCTAGATCTAGTGTACAAGACCCTATTCCGAGCGGAGAACCAAAAAAACAAATAATGCATTGAATAAAACATTTATAATGCGCCATCTATCTAGATCTAGTGTACAAGACCCTATTCCGAGGCGCAGAACCAAAAAAACAAATAATGCATTGAATAAAACATAATAATGCATTTATAATGCGCCATCTATCTAGATCTAGTGTACAAGACCCTTCCGAGGCGCAGAACCAAAAAACAAACAAACATATAAGCAACAAAAGAGAAATATAGAATGCAAAGACAATTATACAATGAATAATAATAACAATGAAAGTTGTGCGGATGATAACAATAGGTTCTCGGCTGATGAGCCGAACACCTAATAAATAATGCATTTATAATGCGCCATCTATCTAGATCTAGTGTACAAGACCCTATTCTGAGGCGCAGAACCAAAAAAACAAATAATGCATTGAATAAAACAAAATATGTATTTATAATGCGCCATGATCTAGTGTACAAGACCCTATTCTGAGGCGCAGAACCAAAAAAACAAATAATGCATTGAATAAAACATAATAATGCATTTGTAAGTCCCACATGCCACGTGCATGTGTCCAAGTCCCTTTTCGCAATTAATTTCGGAACTTCCAGTGTTTTTACTACCATTGGATTACTACCATTGGATTGCTCTATCTCAAGTGGTAGGGTCGAAGTGATGAAACTCTTCCTTGATCGCAGACGGCGGGGGTTACTGGTGGGTGGTCGAACAGAGATGAGCTGCTGCTGGAATGGCTGCCTTGACCGTTCTGCCTGACTGGCAACAGCTCTCCTGATGTCGGGTGGGGCGATGCCAGCGAGTAGATATAGTTGATCTGTTCTGGTTGGTTTAAGGCACCCAGTGTTGATGCGGCAACTTTCGTTGAGAGAACAATCCAGTTTTGATGCATGGGACCAGTTTTGAAGAAATTCTCAAAAACTTTGCCACAGACATCTAGTAAATAAGTGTTTTGAACTTTTTTCCACCTGCCGCTAGAGGGTGCTTTTGAAATGTGTGACCTCACAGGTCCAAATTGTTTAAACCAGACACTTGCCAGATTACAACGTCTTGTAATAACAACACTTGCCAGTTAAAAACAACTCAAAAAAACATTGTCACTTTCTGCTACTTTCAATTTACTAGGCATTTCCGGTTTCGACCGGAAGTAGAGGTCATGTGAGGTCACGCACACGACAAAAAATAAAGACCTATATGAACTTAGTATGATCCCACATAAAGTAACTGCCGGCCTCTTAAGTGTGATTTGTTACAGAATTTCAAAGATTAAAAACAAAATGTCTGAAGACCTTGAAATTCGACACCTGATGACGTCATCATGACGTCATTTTTTGCATGCCGTCTTCATGTTAAGGTTCAAGTACATGCCAAGTTTCAAGTTTTTACAACTTATACTTTTTGCGAAACCTGCAAGAGAAGGTTCAGGGAGAAGAAGAAGAGGCAGAACCCAAAAAACTTAATGATAACAATAGGTTTTTGGCTGATGAGCCGAACACCTCATAATAATGCATTTATAATGCGCCATCTATATATTTAGATCTAGTGTACAAGACCCTATTCCGAAGCGCAGAACCAAAAAAACAAATAATGCATTGAATAAAACATAATAATGCATTTAAAATGCGCCATCTATCTAGATCTAGTGTACAAGACCCTATTCCGAGGCGCAGAACCAAAAAAACAAATAATGCATTGAATAAAACATACTAATGCATTTATAATGCGCCATCTATCTAGATCTAGTGTACAAGACCCTTTTCCGAGGCGCAGAACCAAAAAAACAAATAATGCATTGAATAAAACATAATAATGCATTTATAATGCGCCATCTATCTAGATCTAGTGTACAAGACCCTATTCCGAGGCGCAGAACCAAAAAAACAAATAATGCATTGAATAAAACATAATAATGCATTTATAATGCGCCATCTATCTAGATCTAGTGTACAAGACCCTATTCCGAGGCGCAGAACCAAAAAAACAAATAATGCATTGAATAAAACATAATAATGCATTTGTAAGTCCCACATGCCACTTGCATGAGTCCAAATCCCTTTTCGCAATTAAGTTCGGAACTTCCAGTGTTTTTACTACCATTGGATTACTACCATTGGATTGCGCTATCTCAAGTGGTAGGGTCGAAGTGATGAAACTCTTCCTTGATCGCAGACCTGGGGGGGGGGGGTTACTGGTGGGTGGTCGAACAGAGATGAGCTGCTGCTGGAATGGCTGCCTTGACCGTTCTGCCTGACTGGCAACAGCTCTCCTGATGTCGGGTGCATTGAATAAAACATACTATAATGCATTTATAATGTGCCATCTATCTAGATCTAGTGCACAAGACCCTTCGGAGGCGCAGAACCAAAAAACAAACAAACAGATAAGCAACAAAAGAGAAATATAGAATGCAAAGACAATTATACAATGAATAATAATAATAATGAAAGTTGTGCGGATGATAATAATAGGTTTTCGGCTGACGAGCCGAACACCTAATAATGCATTTATAATGCGCCATCTATCTAGATCTAGTGCACAAGACCCTATTCCGAGGCGCAGAACCAAAACAAACAAACATATAAGCAACAAAAGAGAAATATAGAATGCAAAGACAATTATACAATGAATAATAATAATAATGAAAGTTGTGCGGATGATAACAATAGGTTTTCGGCTGATGAGCCGAACACCTAATAATAATGCATTTATAATGCGCCATCTAACTAGATCTAGTGTACAAGACCCTTCCGAGGCGCAGAACCAAAAAACAAACAAACATACAAGCAACAAAAAGAGAAATATAGAATGCAAAGACAATTATACAATGAATAATAATAAGAATGAAAGTTGTGCGGATGATAACAATAGGTTCTCGGCTGATGAGCCGAACACCTAATAATAATGCATTTATAACGGGCCATCTATCTAGATCTAGTGTACAAGACCCTATTCCGACACAATAGGTTTTCGGCTGATGAGCCGAACACCTAATAATAATGCATTTATAATGCGCCATCTATCTAGATCTAGTGTACAAGACCCTTCTGAGGCGCAGTAGAACCAAAAAACAAACAACCATATAAGCAACAAAAGAGAAATATAGAATGCAAAGACAATTATACAATGAATAATAATAATAATGAAATTTGTGCGGATGATAACAATAGGTTCTCGGCTGATGAGCCGAACACCTAATAATAATGCATTTATAATGCGCCATCTATCTAGATCTAGTTTACAAGACCCTATTCTGAGGAGCAGAACCCAAAAAACAAAACATATAAGCAACAAAAGAGAAACATAGAATACAGTTATACAATGAATAATAATAATAATGAAAGTGGTGCGGATGGTAGATAATAATAATAATAATAAGGACATTTGAAAAGCAAAAGCCTCTAAGTGCATAAAGTGAACAATAAAATACACAATGAGTGAAAGATACATAAAAACAAGTAAGCAGATTACAAATAAGCAGCCTGCTACCCTTTTGGAATGGGTGACTTTCCTGATGATGGCATTCCTGGTGTTTACTTTGGCCTTGGTGTTCATAATGTGAACCTTGTATGTCAGTGTGCGGTCAAGGGTCACACCGAGGTAGACTGGATTATCGCAGTGGTGCAGGAGTACACCATCCCATCTGATGGTGAGATGTATACCCGCATCCCTGTACCGCAGGTGGAAGGCAGTGACTTGGGTCTTGGCAGGGTTCGGGCAGAGTTGGTTTGTGTGGTAGTAAGTGGTGAGGTCTCTTAATGAGGACATCAGGGTGTCTTCCACGTCACTAAATTCTCTGGATTGTGCCGTTATGGCGAGGTCATCGGCGTAGATGAAGCTTCTGCGTGCCTTTCTGTTTGCAGAAAAAATAAATTATTTATTTCAGTTTACAACACTATGGTCACCGTAGCACAGGGCAACACTATGCTTAGAATATTAAAAAATAAATATGAAAAAAGACAAGCGACAATCCAGACCAACCACATACAAAATCCCAGCACATTTACTCTGATACAAAATTAAAGAAAAAACTAAAAATTTAGAGTTTGTCATACAAACTCTAGGTGTTTGGAAACGAATGTAGGCATATGTAAAGTAACGTATAATCATCACAGGTCACAATACTTAAGGTATCCATGAAAGCAACCATTGATGAAGATTTTCTAAAACTGCACCCTTAAGGTGACGTCATGTGACACTTGATGACGTCATCGAGACGTGACGTCAAATTTTAGATGTAAAACATCCCGGTTTAAATAAATGCAATGTTTAAGCTCGATCGCGCACATTGTTGTGTGTATTACAGATTTTGTAAAACTGCACCTTTAAGGCCACGTCATATGACACTTAATGACATCACTAGAACAGGACGTTAAATTTTGGATGTTACACATCACAGCTTGAATGCATGCTAGGTTTCAGCTGGAACGCACATTGTTTTCCCGTAAATTTAAATCTTTGAAAATTTAGTGCACCTAAGCCGACGTCACGTAAAGAATGGTGACGTCATCGTAATGCAACCTCAAATTGTAGATGTAACACATCCCGACTTGACTACACATGCAAGGTTTCAGCTCGATTGCACATTTTTTCTGCATTTATCAATCTTGTAATAGCTGCACCTTTAAAGGTATCGTACATGTTTGGTATTGACTCACAACAAATATTAGCATAAAAACTTACTTGGTAACAATCAGGGTGTCTTCCACGTCACTAAATTCTCTGGATTGTGCCGTTATGGCGAGGTCATCGGCGTAGATGAAGCTTCTGCGTGCCTTTCTGTTTGCAGAAAAAATTAATTATTTATTTCAGTTTACAACACTATGGTCACCGTAGCATCACAGGGCAACACTATGCTTAGAATATTAAAAAATAAATATGAAAAAAGACAAGCGACAATCCAGACCAACCACATACAAAATCTTAGCACATTTACTCTGATACAAAATTAAAGAAAAAACTAAAAATTTAGAGTTTGTAATACAAACTCTAGGTGTTTGGAAACGAATGTAGGCATATGAAAAGTACGTATAATCATCACAGGTCACAATACTTAAGGTATATCCATGAAAGCAACCATTGATGAAGATTTTCTAAAACTGCACCCTTAAGGTGACGTCATGTGACACTTGATGACGTCATCGAGACGTGACGTCAAATTTTAGATGTAAAACATCCCGGTTTAAATAAATGCAATGTTTAAGCTCGATCGCGCACATTTTTGTGTGTATTACAGATTTTGTAAAATTGCACCTTTAAGGCCACGTCATATGACACTTCATGACATCACTAAAACAGGACGTTAAATTTTGGATGTTACACATCACAGCTTGAATGCATGCTAGGTTTCAGCTGGAACGCACATTGTTTTCCCGTAAATATAAATCTTTGAAAATTTAGTGCACCTAAGCCGACATCACGTAAAGAATGGTGACGTCATCGTAATGCAACCTCAAATTGTAGATGTAACACATCCCGACTTGACTACACATGCAAGGTTTCAGCTCGATTGCACATTTTTTCTGCATTTATCAATCTTGTAATAGCTGCACCTTTAAAGGTATCGTACATGTTTGGTAATGACTCACAACAAATATTAGCATAAAAACTTACTTGGTAACAATCAGGGTGTCTTCCACGTCACTAAATTCTCTGGATTGTGCCGTTATGGCGAGGTCATCGGCGTAGATGAAGCTTCTGCGTGCCTTTCTGTTTGCAGAAAAAATAAATTATTTATTTCAGTTTACAACACTATGGTCACCGTAGCATCACAGGGCAACACTATGCTTAGAATATTAAAAAATAAATATGAAAAAAGACAAGCGACAATCCAGACCAACCACATACAAAATCTTAGCACATTTACTCTGATACAAAATTAAAGAAAAAACTAAAAATTTAGAGTTTGTAATACAAACTCTAGGTGTTTGGAAACGAATGTAGGCATATGAAAAGTACGTATAATCATCACAGGTCACAATACTTAAGGTATATCCATGAAAGCAACCATTGATGAAGATTTTCTAAAACTGCACCCTTAAGGTGACGTCATGTGACACTTGATGACGTCATCGAGACGTGACGTCAAATTTTAGATGTAAAACATCCCGGTTTAAATAAATGCAATGTTTAAGCTCGATCGCGCACATTGTTGTGTGTATTACAGATTTTGTAAAACTGCACCTTTAAGGCCACGTCATATGACACTTAATGACATCACTAGAACAGGACGTTAAATTTTGGATGTTACACATCACAGCTTGAATGCATGCTAGGTTTCAGCTGGAACGCACATTGTTTTCCCGTAAATTTAAATCTTTGAAAATTTAGTGCACCTAAGCCGACGTCACGTAAAGAATGGTGACGTCATCGTAATGCAACCTCAAATTGTAGATGTAACACATCCCGACTTGACTACACATGCAAGGTTTCAGCTCGATTGCACATTTTTTCTGCATTTATCAATCTTGTAATAGCTGCACCTTTAAAGGTATCGTACATGTTTGGTATTGACTCACAACAAATATTAGCATAAAAACTTACTTGGTAACAATCAGGGTGTCTTCCACGTCACTAAATTCTCTGGATTGTGCCGTTATGGCGAGGTCATCGGCGTAGATGAAGCTTCTGTGTGCCTTTCTGTTTGCAGAAAAAATAAATTATTTATTTCAGTTTACAACACTATGGTCACCGTAGCATCACAGGGCAACACTATGCTTAGAATATTAAAAATAAATATGAAAAAAGACAAGCGACAATCCAGACCAACCACATACAAAATCCCAGCACATTTACTCTGATACAAAATCAAAGAAAAAACTAGAAATTTAGAGTTTGTAATACAAACTCTAGGTGTTTGGAAACGAATGTAGGCATATGAAAAGTAATGTATAATCATCACAGGTCACAATACTTAAGGTATATCCATGAAAGCAACCATTGATGAAGATTTTCTAAAACTGCACCCTTAAGGTGACGTCATGTGACACTTGATGACGTCATCGAGACGTGACGTCAAATTTTAGATGTAAAACATCCCGGTTTAAATAAATGCAATGTTTAAGCTCGATCGCGCACATTTTTGTGTGTATTATAGATTTTGTAAAAATGCACCTTTAAGGCCACGTCATATGACACCTAACGACATCACTAGAACAGGACGTTAAATTTTGGATGTTACACATCACAACTTGAATGCATGCTAGGTATGAATTGTGAAGTTTTCAACTTCTGGTTTGAACAGGAAGACAAGGTCAAAAAGTATAAGACTCTGCATTTGCTTCCTTTTTTTAAGACCTCTCCGATGATGTATAGATTGTTATAATATATAGCTTATGTATTTCCCGAGTTATGAATTTTTTAATTAGGTGTTCGTGCAATATGAGCAGTCAGCACGAACACCTCTTTGTTTTTGTTCTGGTTTTTTTCTTTTCTTCTCCATCTTCTTCTTCTTCTTCTTCCCTGAAACAATAAACAGAATGTGACCCCCAATTGACCTTTACTTCCTGTTCAAACCGGAAGATGAAATTTAAAATTTGAAAAAATCAGAACTCCAGAACCACACATTGGATTTTTATCATCTATACATCATCAGAAAGGGCTCCAAAGATTTAAGAAACGCTACACACTGTGACCTCATTTGACCTTGACTTCTCATTCAAACGGGAAGATGAAATTTAGTACTTGAAAAAATCATAACTTATATAGGATTTGAGGCATTGCATGGTGAGGTATTAATATATTTGGTTTGCGGTAACACCATGTGTGTATCTACTTGCCAGGTAGAGTTTGTTCTTAGAGAACTGTCTTGCTTAATTCTACTATACCGCGGAGTAGATTGTTCGGGTGTTCGGGAGACTTCTCAGTTCTGAAAAGAACTGTCCTGTTTATTATTAACTATTACCTGGGCGGAAGGTATATAAATAGGCTGAGACTACTACTTTAGCTTATAGGATCGTAATTAACTGTACTACCGCGGAGTCAGTTCTTGGATTGGTCTCAATGTTTCGACTAGCTTGCTCTAGTCATCGTCAGGAGACTTAATAAACAGGACAGTTCTTTTCAGAACTGAGAAGTCATCCTGTTAACGTCATCCTGGACAGAGCTGGAACAGAGGATTTTCTGCAAAGGGACTAAACCCTGTAATTCTTCCCAAATAATGTGTACGTGCATTACAGTCAGTCAGATTCAAGATAATGGAAAAGCATACACGCACTTAACAACATCAATCAAACATGTGCGGTCTTTAAACTTGGCCATGTTGGCGCCGTGCGGTAAATGTTCCGCTGCAAGCCACCCATTTATCCCCCTTATTTAGGTCAAATTACACTGAATTATATTCTTACCTATCGAGAAGGGTTTCCCAGATATATACAGCTAGAAAACAGGCAGAATTGAACAATTCTAAATACCTAAAAAGATGTCTGAAAATCGCAAGTCCAAGTGAGATGAAAATAAACGCCATTTTGCTTCGTTGTCCAAATGTACGTTTGTTTGTTTGTCTAAGTTTTGCAATACTCCAATCAGTCGGTCATCGTTCATGCGCATTGGAAAATTCGCTACGACTTTTCGATTTTGGAAATGGGTAAACGAAGATGATGTTTAGGGAGGGAACTTGGAACAACCAAGAAAGCACACGTGTGTAGATGGATTGGCCGCTATGTCCGTAAATCAGAATATAAATATTGTTAATTGTGATGGTTTTGTTTAACATTTAACATGTACAATACACTGATCTGTTAAGAATGCCATTTCATCATGGTCTCTTTTTGCACGAAGCGCGGCAGGCTACATTATAACACGTGCACATCGCTCCACCATACTGTATAAAGCATACATAGGTCAACGGTTTGTTGTTGACTGCTTATTTCTGTGACAGTGTATACAAAATATCACCAGAAACATTAGAAGAAAACCTTTATCTTACTATATGCATGGAGGAAGCCCTCCATGCTATATGTAATACTTTTGTATCAATGTTTATTTAAAAAAAACACCCGCCTTTGTAAATCTGATACAGTCATGCAAGGTATCATGACCTCTAACGCTTTTCCAATGGACGGTTAGCTGGCATGGTATGCTGAAAGTCGATACTGCTTTAATAGAGTGCCTTTGAAGTTACAAACGATCCAAATATAAAAAATATCATACAAGTTCCTGGTTCTTTAGATCCTTGAGACAGTTTTAAGGCGGTGTTTATATTGGTGTTTGGTTAAACCCTATTCCTACCTCCATGGTTAAACTAGTACACCCGCCTTTAACAAAATGCATTTTGAAAGCAAATCACGGTCCGGATTCCAATGTGTGGTTTCACGTGATGGATACGCGCACAAAATAGACAGGCGCCAAACTTTACATGCACATTGTCAATAATACAAAAAGTCTAACATGTCTGAGTGTGAGACTCGCGGTGTTATTGTATTAATGTAAGAGATGATTAGGATACTTTGTACTTGTTTGTTTTTTCGGGGGGCCTTTTAGGCCTACCCGGTTTTTTTTCTTTTCGAAAGAGATGATGTAGGCAACAGGATTGTGGTACTGCAAGAAAAAACTTTAAGAAAAACAAATGTGTTAAGAAAGCAGATCTTATGAGAGGGTTCTGAGGGGGCCTCACCTCTAAACCCCTCCCCTCCCAACCAACAGGGGGACTTGGATTTATAAGTTTATTACAGCGAAGTGCTCCGAAAATGTTGCCCACTAGAGGGCGCGATTTATGTTTTTTGTACCGCGGAAACTTCTCAGCAATATTTTTTGTAAACAAAGAGAAAATGTCTCCTTTTTTGAGCAAGAATTCTGTCGCTAATTCATCGGTGCAGGTGTGCACCTTTTTGGTTGCAAGATAGAGCACACAGCTGGGATGCACGAGTCTGAAACGTTTTTATTGCAACTGTTCACAAAAATGAAAATGGCGAGAATTTTTATTATCTTTCTAATTATACTCGGACGATAAAATAAGGAACACTTTGGGAAAAATGGACTGTTTTGTCGCAGCTTACAACCGCTTTTATTTCAACTCATTTCAATAAGATAACTCGTCAACGCTCAACTAAAACTTGTGCTTTCATTTCGCACAGTAGCTTGGAGTTATATTACCTCCTTTAGTTAACAGAACTGGGAAACTTTGCCCAATACTCAAAATTAGAACTAAGGCATCCGCCTACCCACAGATCAAAATTAATTAAAAATCAGATTTGAAAGCCTAGAATTATTTACACTTTTTGTTTTAATCTTTTTATTTTAATATAGTTTTTGCAAATTACCATGGTAATTTTTAAAATTAAATAACAAATATTTTGAATAAAATGAAACAACTGCTGGCTATAGAGTCATACACAAAGTCTCACAGAACACTCTAGTAGTTACTGCAGATGTTTCTTCCACGTATGGCTTCGCCGGGACACCATACTTTCTTGTTTGCCTTGAAAACAGGTAAAACTCAAAACAAATGGGACGCTATTGAAGTCATCGAAGATCAGTGCGTGGTGTGAAAGTTTCAATGTCCATCAAATTAATGTATGTTTGCATCCTTCTTATAAACAAAGGAAGCCAATTAGGGCATCAGTTGATATAGGCCTATTGCATCATTTTTTTGTTTTCAATTCAAAGAAAAAGCTATGGTACCACGAAACCGGCGACTGGAGGATGTATGCGTGGGAATTTTGTGTGCGGGAAGATTTGACCCAGTTTTTTTATTTGTACAGCATGTTGACAACTAAACCATGGAAACTTATTGGCAAATTCATTTGGGAAGGGGTGGGGGGGGGGGTCAGGGCAATAATTGTACACTTGATTCAAAGGATAGATTTAACATTGATATATTTTGATATATTTCACTGTAATGTTGACAATGGTTGAGAAGCCGAAACTGACAGTATATTCTCCACTATTTGTACACAATCAACCATTTTTGTATTTAAAGTGTTGTTTATTAATAGCCAAACATTTAATTTGCTTAAACCATACTCTTCTCCTTTACTCCAGCGAACGGGTTATTTATACTCATTTTAGGAGAGTTTAAAACCAACATAAACAATCTTCAACACTAATTGTGTTATATAATAAATTTCAAAATACTTATTTTTAAATGACTGATTGTAATACTTTATAAACAAGTCTACACAATTGCTTTTGTAAAATAATGTTTGTTTTCTCTTTGGGACGAAGGTTGGTTGCTTTCCAGATTAAAATAATTGTTCTCTATGAATAGTTCAGTAAGATATTACATTGAGAAATTTCAACCAAAACAACAAGTATTTGGGACAATAAAATGCATTAAAACTTTTACTTAATAATGTAAAGCAATATCCCCAAAATAATATGAAATAGATCAATATGATCTGTACTTATTTTCCTTATACCATGGAGGACCCAATATATCCAATTTAAAAAGTACGTCTTTAAGTAAATAAAGAATTAAAGTTTCTAAAATTCAGACATGCGACTGATCATCTGATTTCATCATTTTAGTTTTTTTCAGCTATGCCATTGAAAATTTCAAAACACAGTATAAAGTCTAGCTGTGATAGCTGTGCCTAGGTACTTACTCTGTTATTTACAAACTGCAGTGGCATGCTTGGAATATTGAAATAGTGTATAAAGCTACTACGCTTCCAGATAACACATGTGTATACCTTTGGAAAGTGTTTTGAGGTGTCAAATAAAACAACTTTCTAGGGTTATTGTCATCTTTAACATATCCCAAGTAAGATTGTGACATATTTCAGATTATGCACTTCGATGAAATAGCCTTAAAGGGTCTGTATACGTTTGGTAATGACTCTGAAAATGGTTGGCAATAAAAACTTACTTGGTAAGAAGTACAGCAGCTTTGGATAGTGTAATGCATTTTGAGAAACTTTTCACTAGGATTGAAACAAACAGTGGGTTCCAATTACCAAACGTACACAATCCCTTTTAGGGAACTTTAAACAATTAAAGAGATCAGAAAAGGAGCTTTCTTCTATATTTCAGAAATAAAATACAAATGTTAATTACACATCTTGCATGATTTGTCGCTATGCGTGTTGGTGATTAACACTTGCTTAGGTTTTTCATATAGATTTTTCTGGAATGTATGTACCCACATCAGTAGCATGCTGGATCAACATTCGTGAATGTCACAACTAAGTCAACTCTTGGGGAAAAAAACAAGGATTTCAACAGTTATTTCCATTCCAATCTTGGTGCACAGCTGTGCACAGAAATATCTGTGTACATAATGTGTGTACTGCAGATGATATTTGTTATAATGCAGGCAGGAATAGTGCATCTGTCATTCAAAACCACAGCGGTTGGAAATAAATGGTCAGACAGTAGGAGGGTTAAAAAACAACAACATCATAATGATTAATGTGAACTCTGGTTTTCAAAATAATTTCTGTAATCTAATATGACAGCTTTCCACATTAACAAAAATGAATACAGCATGATTGCTCTGCGATATGCAGATATTTTTTCCTAAGTGCGTCAGGAAAACAAAGTAAAAAAGTAATGGTAGAGGTAATCTCAATGGTTAGTTTACAATACAAAAGTTAACAGATGCAACGTGCACTTTCAGTGGGAAAAATATTAAAAAGTGGAAGCTTTCCTTGATGTATCCATTTTAACCACTCCAGGTGGGTATTCCAAACAAATTTCTTTACCTCTGTGTGGTATTATTTTTTCGGAACATTTTTGAGTTTCTGGAGTAATCATTCCTTTGAAAATATCGTTGTCAAAATGAAATCCTGACTTGAGAAAGGAAGGACAACAAAGGTTATTATAATAAGCACTGAGATTTGTTGCTTTTGAGTGAGAAAATATGAGTATGCATTTACAGTGAACAGCAAACCTCATCCGTAAGCCACAGCCAATAATCTACCATGGTAAGCTTGGAATCTCGGAACGCTTGGACTTTCCTCCAATCGAGCCGAATACAATGATAAACAATGAAGACAGCCTGTCCATTCTTGTAAGCCACATTTGTATAACAAGGGAACAAAGGTCTGGAATCGGGGATTACACAAAAACCCAGAAACAGGGAGAGTACGAGCAATATTTCCAGTACCTTATGTCCCTCTGTATATGGGGTGAAACCAAGCATAGCATGGTAGGTGAATGCTGTGCATGCTACACAATGGAATGTCTTGGTGTGTATTCATGTCAGCTGTCCAACTGACTGCAAATATTGTAAGCCAGTTTCAAAAAACTTGGTGAATATACACGTCATCCCACGTGAATTAATAAAAATAATAATAATCATTTAGTGGTATATTTTTCTGTGATATATTTTTCTGTACTCCAAGAGCGCACGTGTGATAACAAATTCAAGCAAACTTGACGCGTAGCTTAAACTAGCGCATTATAGAGCAGGGTTTGATGAGGGCTGTCTAATTTAGATTTATATCACACTGTTGTTGCTATGGATCAACCAATCAGAATCAAGGATTAAAGTTTGCTTGAAGATAAGCGCAGATACATTACACACACAGCAATCTCTGGGTTTAATTTCTATGATCACTGGGGACGGAGACAGACTAAATGACACCAGTTTTGTTCTCACTAAACTTTCTTGTAGACACCAGAACACTAGAGGTTTGAGTCAAGAAAAAAGGCGGCAGATTTCAGGAGAGGTTACAGAAAAATAGAATAGTGTATTAAATACCTATTTTCGGTTGGATTCATTGAACTACCTAAAATGCATCTTTCATAAGCTGTATATCTTTATTCTCTCTCTCAATCTTCCCTTTCCCTCGAAGCTCCGCCTCCACCCTCTTCATGTCATTCTTGTGTTTGAGCTCTGCTTCATATTCTATGGTTGCTATGGAAACCAAAGACACAGATTTTACTGATTACAAAATGTTCGTCAGAACAAAGATTTTTTTTTTACTGGTGGATTTTCAATGAAAATTGTTAAATATTATTGGATCATTTTAAAGGAATGTTACAGAACTGGTAATTAAAATTTTCTTTAAGATCACAGATTTACATAAAACTTACACAGCCTAATGATGATGATAGAAGAAAACATCCCTAGAAATATTTCTGTCTGAAATGCCATATTTGATGAGAAATAAATAAAACTAATTTCCGATTGGAGTTTATCGCTCATGAGCGTTTTATTAATGTATTGTATAACACATGCAAATGTGTAATCGGTTTTTCACTATTTTCTCGTGACCCAGATGGCCGATCGATCTCAAACTTCTACAGGTTTGTCAGTTATGTATATGGTGGATTATATAAAGTGCTTAACTTTCAGCAAAAACCAATTCTGTAATGTTCCTTTAAAGGTCAAAATAATGTTACTGCATCGGTATTCACACTCCTATATACCCCTTGCATTTGCCGCTATCGTTGATGAAACGTGCACGCGTGAAAGGCTATCTTTGGCTGAGAGTCGTGCGCAGCTTGTGCACATTTCCATTGTTTGTCATCAAAGATGGCGGTTATTGACATCATGTGTAATCCATCTTTAGGAGCATACTCCAAGATGACTAAAAATCTCCTAGATGCTATGCACACAACGGTGAGGTGACCCATGCCACACTTCCCTGTCATTGCATTTGTATGTGTGATCAATTAGTGCCACAGACTGCCAACTGCAGAAATTGACCACGGTTGAGAACCTTATCTCTTCTAACAGTGGCTCAAAATTGAGCACAGCTGGTGACTTTTCCAGTTTACCACTCTCATTGAAGCACCTTGGGCAATCGCTCTACTCTCTACATCAGTGGGTGTGTTTCTCAAAATGCTACTACTGTGGCAGGAGGTATATGTGCATCAAAATGCCATAGTTGTGGCATAGTGAGGTATGGGTTGGTTGTGATGAAAAAGTAATATCTCAGTAAAATATTTGATTTCGAGACCTCACGCCCGCGAGGTCTCGAAATCAAGCATCTGAAAGCACACAACTTTGTGTGACAAGGGTGCTTTTTCTTCCATTATTATCTCGCAACTTCGATGACCAATTGAGTTCAAATTTTCACAGGCTTGTTATTTTGTGCATATGTTGAGATACACCAAGGGAGAGACTGGTCTTTGACAATTACCAAAGGTGTCCAGTGTCTTTAAGATTTTCCAGTAGAAGTGGCCTTCACAAAATGAAACTGGCCTCACCCTCTCAAAGATCAAATTCCAAGCCTGGGGGGGGGGGGGGTTCATGAATAAGAGAACTCCCCTCCTCAGACTAACATCTTAAAACCTCTTCAAGAACATGCTGCCATACTTAACCTGTCTAGAATTTCAAATTGTAGAAGCAAGACATGTGAATTATTTAAGACCATGACAGTACCATTGTGGAATTTTAAGAATGGGAGTTGGGATTGGCTTCCAAAACCTCACCTGTTGAGAGAGCTGATCATCGTAGTGTTTGCGCGCCAACTGGTCTTGGTATTGCGCCCTCTTTTGATGTTCCTGTGTCTCTTGGCCGAGAGTCTTGCGTCTTTCTTCTTGCTGAACCCTGATTTGGTCAATCTTCAGTTGTTCCAGAGCACCTTCATATTCCTTTAAGATAAAACTAACATTAACAAACAAACAGAAATGTTGCAGTTTAGAACTTTCAAGTACAGTTTATGGAGGGTATGGAGTTATATTGTGTAAACAAACAATAAAAATAATAATAATACTAATAATCACAAATAATTCAAATAAATAAATAAATAACATGGATTGGAAAGAAAACTCACTACATTTTTTGATGACCCCAAATTTACGGTAAAACAGAATAAAACAAATCAAATGTTAGTGAAGACAAAGAGACATCATGGAAGCAGGGAAACAAAATCTTCATATCTAAAAATGAAGGCCAAAGTCTGTGAAAATGCCCGCTACTGACAATATCTTACTTTAATCTTGGCTACTTGCTCTTGTTGTTTCGTCCCTTCCTGCATTTTGGCCGAATCAAGAGCTCCTTTTGCATTGGCTAAAAGTAAAAAGAAAAAAATAACAACAAAGTTTTAGTTTTTAATAACCTGAGAAAAACAATAACAGCCTAACAGCATCGACCTTTACAAGTGATTATGTGATACACCACTCAGCTCAGGCATGACTGTGACCCGGCAGTTGCCTAAACGCGACCGAACTAAGACTGGACCATTTTTTTTTAAAGTTGACTTTGATATTTATAAGTTTATAATTTGACTTTAGAAATCCTTCCTCTGCTACATGAAGTAAAATGAAGCTACTTCTGTCTCATAAAAAACATTTTAGTATAAAAATACTTACAAAATAAGTTAAACAAATAAGTTTAGTGGAAATAGCTTAATTTAGTAATAGCTATTAAACTAATTCAATTGACTAAGTATCCTGGCTATTTCCTTCCTCCATGCCTATAATATTTAGTCAATTGAATTAAATGTAGTTTTCATTTTATTAATATTCTTAACATTTTTAATTATTTATTTAGTTAGGTAGGATGGGTTACCCTATTACCGTGGGGTTAGGACGTTTTTCGATTAGAAAAAATAAAAATAAACAATCTATAAAAAGTGTCAAGTTATTACTATTGTTGAAGTATTACTTTCCACTTTGACATAAAAAAAATACATCGTTTGTATGATTAAATTCGTCCACGAAGTCTCTGAAAGTGTGCATGCGCCCGGAGTGATTCTGGAGGTGAGCCCCCTAGTATCGTGGTAATCAGAAATAATTTTTTTAAATGAACTTTCTCTACATTGAAGGAGCTAAATCCAAAGATAATATTGAAGTATTTACCTAATACTGGGATTACGATGTTAAACTTCCCAGCAGATGGACAAATTTTGTCTTTTAGGCATTTTAATTACCGAGTACCGACAATTTCCTGAGTCACCCCCCTGCGCTCAATTATGGAACAATCCCATGACGTAGATTGCAAGCGCAAAGTAGTAATCCGCGCAAGTTAAAACATAACTGCGCAAGTTCGGAAATTGCGTGCATTCGCCTGCTACAAGTATTGTACCTGTGCAAGCATATTTGTAATTTGAGCGAGTTTTTTACTTTGTGTGTTTAACTTACATATTGAGGGCGCCCTTTGCAAAGATGCTGAATTTTTTAGCGTTTTTAGTTTCCTGTCCTTATTCGGACGCTAGACATTGGTTTACGTTTTTGAGGTGAAAACACATACTTTCGATGTCAATTTTTTTTTTACCGTGGAACAGGATCTGGGCACTGATATTTCAATGCACAGAACAACATTTAAGGTAAAAATGTTAATGATATAATGGCACTTTTGACAGACATGGTCAGCGAAAATTCGTCCAGTCGGGAAAATAGCGTTTTTTTCAATTTTTTTAAAATTTAAATTATTTCCGCAACAGTTCATTTTTTGTGTTTTTACCAGATTGGTAAAGGGTTCTTGGCTATCGATTCACCATATGAAAGTCGTCTATAGATAACGTTTTGACAACGAAAAAGGTGAATTTTCTGCTACCACGGTAGGAGACCCACGGTATGAGGCTTGACTAAAACAAGATTCTCACAAATCTAATATCAATTTCAACAAACACTAATGAACCACACCGATACAGTATTTTATATTGCTTTGTATTTGTGAGAAGGCGAACTCTACAGAAGGAAACTTACGGGATGTGTCGAGATCCTTGGCCGCCTTGGCTGCGCGCTCAAGCCCGGTAGGGTCAAAGTTGCTCCAACTCCCATGAGCGCCACTACCGCCGGACTTTTCACCACTTCCATCTCCATCGTCTTTTTTACCCCTGTCACCCCCTCCTGTACCACATGGAAACAGCCCCTTCTGGTATGCTAGGAAACTTAGGTGCCTCTTGAGGCGGTGGACCTTTTCCAACACCAAAAAGCCACGACATTTTAAACGAAAAATTCCCACAAAAGTTGCAGCCGAACAAGAAACGAAAAATTGATGTAAATACATGTGCGGTGGTCGGTCAAAGGTCAGCTACCGGTATATTTCCTGCAACAATATTGAGGGCGCTATTAAAGCTTCATTTGTCATGACGATGATGACGTGCACTTAGTTTGCATGGATAAGTGATAGGCACCTGTTACCTGAGTAGAGTCACGGACTTTATTGTGGAATTTCAACTTAGTTTTTGTCTCTGAAAAATATGAAATTGACTATGATTGAGAGAAGCTGAATCATCGAGATTTGAAGTGGAGCCTGAGTGAACTAGTCTCTTCAGAAGTCACGCGATTAATTGCAGCAAGAATGAGCGACGAAGGGTAAAAACAAAACTTCGTTGTAATTTTTGTATTACTATTAATTATTTTCCAGCGCTGGAGGGAGTAAAACGTCCACTTCATTTTGTGGATGTAAAGTACCTAAACACTTCCTCAGTAATGAAGTATAGAGACGAAACGTCATTGCATACTCGCGGGCGTAGATCTTTAGTCATATAAATACATATTTGCTACAGCATGTCGAGTTTAAAATGATTTACAACAATCATTGATGGAGGGAAAACACTTGTGTTATTGTTAATAAAAAACAACCTCAAGCTAGCTGCTTATAATATTTTATTAGCACTAAAACTAAAAAGGTTAATCCAACACAATACTTTCTCATTAATACACCTGGGTTAAGAGAAGCAATTATGGTTTAAATGCCTTGCTCAAGGACACAAGTGCCATGACCGGGAAGCAAACCCACACTCTGATAAAGTGGAGGTCGGATTGGGAATTTCTTTTCATTTTAGATCTGCATATAGCTTCGTTTTTTGAAAATTGTCTTCATATTAAACATATGTTTTTCTCTCCCATGCATTAATATTAGGACATCTGTAAATAGTAGCAGCGATGCGTACCTTGCAGTCACTGGTACTTTACCTATCATCACTATCAGCACACACAAAGATCCAGCTCAGCAACCGGTTAAACTACCCAAGGTAATGACCCCCCCCCTTAAATTCTGAAAAAGTTTATAGTTGTATTGTCACTACAGGAAAAAAATAAGTTTACTCATAATTTATGAGTTAAAAAACCTACAGTGTTCCAGGCTAATTATATTGGCCTGATTTTCAGACTGTGTTTTTGGCCCTATTTGTAATTCATTGGTACTGGTTACAACTTTCCAGACCATGACCTTAAAAAAATTAACTTTTATCAAAGTTCAAGTTGTGACCTTATAAAGTTTGGGAAGTCAGCTTTGAACTTGGGTATGCCTTGACTACAGTAATTTCTAGAATTCGTATTGCAATCTGTAGAAAAAGGTAGTCATTTATAGCTTAAAATGCATGGCATTACACAAATTGAATACAGGGCCATGCTGGGGTTGGTATACTTGGTTGAATATGACTTGATCCTCAAATAAAATCCAAATTTGAAAAAAATTAAAAGGCAAACTTTTTGATTGTAAGAACATGAAATCTAAGTATTTTTAAAAGGTTTTGTTTTCCCAAACATAGCTTCCAAGCAATCGCTACCGATACACAGTCTGGCATGAGCTACGCAGCAATGAGATCACTGGGGATGGCTTGCACAACCCAAGGGTCAGACGAGCCCCGAAGGTCAAGGAGAAAATATTCTATAACATCCAGGACGACCACGGAGACAAACTTAATCACGACAAGAAAGGACATGAGAAAAAGGAATATGAAAAGAAGATAGAGAACTGGGAGAATTGTCAAGTAAGTCGGTTTAAACTTAATTCCTCAAATTTTGTGATTATTCTGAAGTCGAAAAATTGCCCGGTCGATAATAATAAAAAGAAATCTAATATGCTGTTTTTTGTATCACATCTTGCCAAAAATAGCCATACCTTGCATTTTTAACCCTAACCATCCCAACCCATCGAGATCCAACAGCATGTTTTGTTTGATACCGTTGGACTGAGGACTGCACTAGTAAACTGATTATGTTTTACACGGGATCAGGCATACCACCATAATCAGAGTCCAACAGTTTGGGTGTTGAGTTACAATATGGTGTTTTAGTGAGGAAGGATCCTAGTAAATCACTCCAGGAAGTTATTAAGGTTAAAATAGTAGTAATAACAGTAAAGCATTTAACACTTCAGGGAAAGAAAGTTTCCAGTCACTCATAATGCACAAATATTTAACATATATTTGAAAGTTTTCCCTTTTCTTTTCCCCTCCCAAAGGCTGTAAACCTATCATACCAGGAACTTGCAGACAGGTACCAGATGGAGAATTTCCTTCGTATCTTAAAGAGGCTCATCAGGGCTGAGACCATCCAACTCATCAACAATGAAATAGAAGACCTCAGCAAAGTGACATTCCCAGCGTAAGATCAAAATTACCATTCAATCCTGGAACTTTACAATGCTGTCTGAATTATTGTCTTGTTCCCTGTCATCAACAATAGAAACATTTACCGATTCTGATTATATCCCATAGGGGTCAGACTATTTCTACACAGCCTCATTATGGTTACATTGATTTGAATGGGGAAAAACCAAGATGGCTGAAGCTTGATCTATTGAGGAAGTTGATGCAAAAGAATGAATGCGTCCTTTGGATGGGTCCTCAAGCTGTAGGTGTTGTGTGATGTACCCAGTACACTTATTGTAAGAGAAGGGGTTTGCCTCAATGTTTCTGGCATGGTTGGCTGCAGATTGCGCCACATCACCTTGTTAACCCTTACAAGGTGCTCTGTTACATAATTGGGACTCAAAATTCAAACGTAGCTCTGAATTATCGTTAATGAGCACTTTGAGACGCCCCTTGGTGTGAAAAATCACTATAATCAGTGTGGAGTGGGATTTTAACAACTAATTTTGTTTTTAATTTCAGATGCAGCGTTCTCAACCTGAACACCAATTTCTTGAAATCTTTCAAGGTAAACAACAGTTTTCAAATCAATAAATGTTTACCATAAACATTGCATCTACAGAACTTATTTTTATGTTGTAAATATTTTGTAAATTTTCTTGAGAATTACCAACACTCTTGTTTACCAGTTCTTGTTATTAAAGGTCCTGTGGTTAGTCAGGATTTTGTTTTACCTCCCTTGGTCATCATATTTTCTTTAAAAGGTGACCTAGTTAGTGGTGATGTAAAGAGTCTAGAAACCTCTGAAATTAAGCGTCATATTTCTTCAGGAAACTTCATCTCCAGACCAAGAGGATATTGTTATCAAGTTCTCTATTGTTATCTATAATTTTGCTCCAATCTCACCCATGATTAAAAGTCTGGTTTTTGATTCCAAACAGAAACTTCCAAAGTGTCCGAATTTGAAGATACTTCATCTGAGTGATAATTCCATCAAGGCTCTAGATGGTCTGCAGAGTCTGCAGAATAGTGGTCTAGTCACGATGGATCTCAGACGTAATCCTGTTTGCTTCACAGAATACTACAGACAGAGGTACAGAATGATCTTGTCAACGTGTTCTTCCTTTTGGAATTGCAAACTTAATCGAGCTGTTTTTCAAGTAATAAACCACAAGGGAAACTGACTGGGTAAACTTTAATTACCTCAAAATTGAATTAAAATTTACCCAGTTTCCCTTGTGGTTTATTACCTGATAGTTGAAATAATGGTGCACCCCCTTCAGTTTCCCAGGTTGTATCGTAACTTGGGTGTGATCCCTGGCTATACGGCAGTTACAGGTTGAATGGCTTCTGACTGGCACCCCCGAACAAAGATCTTTAAAAAAAGGGAGACTGCCAACATTAGGGCAATATAGCTCAGTTGGTAGAGTGCCGGCTTGTTAGTCCAGAGATCACAGGTTCAAATCTCATTCTAGTAAATTTGTCTTTGTTCATCCCCAATCAAACTTATTTTCCATTTATACAAATAATAAACACTTTCACGGTAATATGTGCCATCTTGTTCAAGGGGCAAATTTGTTTACTTTGAACACTCGTGTCAAAGATAACAGGTGTGATATGGTATTCTGGCTGGTTACCATATACTGATAAGCAAAATTGTTTTGTGCTTAGCTACTTTTGTGCTTCAGCAGATCTATGATATTGGGCCCAGATCTGAATTTCAGAAATTGTTTTTTTGTCTTCCAGAGTATTCCAGATTCTGCCCGATTTGCAAGAGTTGGACGGAATCCCTCGTTTGACCTCTGACATAGATGGTGACCTTCCTCAAGCTGGTTGTGTGATATCATAAAAAATAGCGATTAACCAATATCTGCCTGACTAGTCACAGTACATATTCATCTACACGTTTTCCCATTGGTTGCTTGTGTTCAACGGAAAACCTAGTTGTTAGTCTTCTTCACAAAGTGGCCATTTATGATTTTTTTAAACATCGAGTTCTGCTCTCCTTTTTATTAAGAAAAAACCTCCACACCAAAATATATTTTATAAATATATACAACCTTTTAGACCATTTTTATAAAACTTTTGTATACCATTGACATGATAACTAACAAATTTATCACTTTGAGTACTTAGTCTTGCGTCTACAGTTAGTGGAATGGATAAATAATAGAAGTACCTTTCAACAATAAATAAGCCTGGTCCGATTTTCTGCCAATTTGACCCCAAAATTTAGATTTAAATTGTAAATGGCTATTTTCATAGATCTGACATTATCTCACGTCCATCAGCCATGTACACATAGTATGTGCATTGCCTGTAGCATATATGTGAAAGTTTTTGTATGTTTTTTGTGAAAGTTTTCGTATGTTTTTTGTGAAAGTTTTCGTATGTTTTTTGTTTTGGAACAGCATCATCTATCAAGATTCAATCACAGAAAAAAAATTATGAAAACAAAATTCTTCTGGCAAAAAACAGGCAATGCAACTTTAAAAAGTGTTCTTCATTATTTGTTAAGTAGATATTTCAGTAGTAACCAACTCGAGGTGAAATGACAAGAATTGAAAACATAAATTAAACAAATTTGAAGAATTGAAGAACAGCGAATTACCAAGTTATAATTTTTCAATGCCAATTTCGTTAGTTTCAAAAACAATACAAATTAATTCAGCCCACCAAAAATAAGAGTTTCTGTGTAAATATTGTACAAACATTCATTATTTTAGCAAAGTAGATAAATAAAAGTTGATAAATAAAACTAAACTATTTTTTCTTTCAACCAATGAATAGTTGTATATTTTATAATATTATGGATATATGTGATTTTTTGTAAATAAAATAAAAACAATTTAGAATATGTGTTTTTGTGAGTTTTCTTGACGTTGTGATGCTTTTTGTCGCAGGTGATTCACAGTGACTGAAAATATACCATGCCCCCCTCCCAAATGTTCCCACACTAATTTCTTCTTGGACAGAAGTACCCCCCCCAAAAAAACCAAACCACCACAAAAATACCCCCAAAACAACGTCCAAAACCAAAACATAATCAAATCCTCCAAAGAATTCCCAAGATTCCAAGCACACAATGAAGACACAATAGGGGGTGGTACCACCATGCCCCATATCGAGCACCAAATGATTGAAAACCACATTTTCTCAAAAGTGGACATCTGTTGTCTTTACTTGGTTTACTCGTGGTTTCATAATGACAACAACATTCTCATACAAAGTTAGTGCTCCGGTTGTTTTGAAAATGAATCCCTCGGGTGGACTTGGGGGAGAATTTTGAGAATCCCGAGTGAAAGAAAATTCTAAAGAAAGTACAGCCCTGTCTCTCAAATGAGCTGTTCCACTTCCTTAATGTACATCTTCTTCATAACCTCATTGTCTTGGACAAACTGCTTGTAGTGAGTCGTCAAGGCCTCCGCATCACCATCAAACTTCTTGTAGAGAGAAAAAATGTACGCCTTTCTACGGCTGATCTCTTGAAACTCTAGAACGGAAAAGACAGAAATAACTTGGCATTTTATACATTGTACTACAGATCTGGACATTGGCTTTCCTAAAGCCTGCTAAACTCATTAGGATTAAGCAGCCCCAGAAACATGTAGCTTAACACTTGCAACAACAAATCCTAGCTTCACATGAATCTTGGTTGTACCATTTCGGTACGATCCTGTGTTAGGTTGCAGTGCACATTTTAGGCGACGTGCTTAAAGATAGACGCACACCAAATCTTTAACATGGAATTTGAGTCCCCAAAATAAATTTTCCTTACCAATGTCAAAGGGTAGATTTTCTTCAAACTCAAATTCTTCTTCGTCCTCTTCATCATATTCGTTTTTTTTATCCAATTTCCCTTCTTCAAACCATTTCAGGAATTCTTGTCTCTGCATATACTCCATTTCATTCTGCTCTTTGACGGCTTCTAGGAGCACTTTCTTGTAGTATCTTTCTAGATTTGGATTCTATGGTTGAAAAAGTTCCCCGAAAAGAAAAAACCATTACCAAGTCATTTTTTTCTTCTTTTCAAGATGATAGTCCGAGCAAAGAATAATAATAATACTGAGTTCTTATATAGCACACACATCCTAGAAGCTACATCAAGGCACTTTTTTAAAACAATATTATTATCCCTGTTCATTGGGCATAATTGGACCATTCCTCTAACTTTCTCAACTCCCTGAGGAGTTTATAATCCAAAGCTGCTTCTATTAGCGCTAAGTGGTTTATCCAACAAGATACTGTCTTAGGTTCCCATTTATACACCTGGGTTAATGGAAGCAGTTAGTGCCTTGCTTAATGGATTGTATACGTTTTGTAATTGGAGCCCACTGTTTGTTTCAATCCTACATAGTTGTTGATATATACCATAAAACTAACCTGTGAAAAATTTCATTTCAAAAGGTGGTAGCATTTTTGAGATATTGCCGAAAATCTGGAGCGGTTAAGTCCACGCAGGAAGATTAATCTGCACAATCTGAGAAACGTTACTGCAGTAACGATTCAAATTTTTTTGGATAAAAAGTGATATCTTTTTTTATAACCGCAGTACTTCGAAGTGAAAAGTTTCTCAAAATGCATTATACTATCCAAAGCTGCTGTACTTCTTACCAAGTAAATTTTCATTGCCATTAATTTTCAGAGTCATTACCAAACGTATACAGACCCTTTAAGGACACCAGTGTCAGGACAGGGGATCGAAACCCACACGCTGATGATTCAGCCATCAGAACTAGAGTCCAATGTCCGAGTCCGCTCGGCAGGACTCAATTGAATAGAGGAACTCACATTGTAATACTTAAGAAGTGCTAGAGCTGACTGATGCATACTCTCTTCATGAGCAAACTCCTGTTTCCACATCTTGAGTCTCGCTACCACTGGATTCACAGACAGCTTGATGGCAAAACTCAGTCTAAAACCAGGCAAAATAAACCAATCAAATCAAGAATTCAGTATTTTTTGTATTTTCTTTTTGTATTTTTTTATAACACTTCTTCACTAGCACATATTACACACACAACAAATAAAGAGAATAAAAAGAAAAGAAAACAAATGTAGTACAAACAGAAACATACAGTAAATAAAGAATGTTTAAAAAGTTACAACAAATCACCAGTGAGTGGCAAGATGGAACAGGTGACCAGCACCTCTACAGAGCCATCCTACCACAGTTAAAGGGGGGAAGGGTTGGGGGAAGGGGAAAGGGGAAGGGGAAGGAGGGAGGGGAGGAACAAACAAAAAAGGACCCTCAATACCGGCAGCTAGCACAATGGCAGTTAGAAACCCAAGAGCAGACGTTGTCAGATTTAAGTTCACATTGGTGAGATAAATTTTTAGTTTTTACACCTATAAATATTAAATTAATTTTATCATTATTAGTTTTTCTCAAAATTTGCTTATATTCCTTGGTGATGTAAATGTTTTCACGCCTGTGTGGAAACTCCAAGAATAGAACTTTATCATTGTGTGGCCATCTTGTCAGATTCCCTGTATACAAAATGACACTTATACTGTTAATTCTCAATTTATAAAACAGCACTGTACTATTTTCCCTTCCAGCCTCTGTTTGGTTACATCGGTTTGAATGGAAGAGAAACAAGATGCATGTGCGTACAAGCCATGCACATCTTTGAGCCATTGATAGGTCTTCCTTTGACCCCATCAGTGAGGGCGCTGTCTATAGCTTGTGACGTTATATTCAAGGGGGTCTGTAATAAAATGATAGAGTTACCTTGCCGCGGTGAACATTGTACTTGGTGGTCTTGCAGAGTGTGGAATTATTCCCTGAAACAGAGCAACTCTACCATAACGTGGGAGAACACCTTCAGATAAACAAAAACACAAGTAGCAGAAGAAGAATCAGATACCATTTCTGATATGTGGCAGTGGGAGTCCCCCCCCCCCAAATTTTCCTATACTCCAACACACGCTTCCTCTCTTCTACAGAAGTACCCCCCCCCCCCCGAAAATTCCTAAGATTCCTAGAACACAAATTTTGCATGTGCGCATGCGTACTGTATATTGCTAGGCATTCTTTTTCGTATACACAGCTGACGCAGAAACTTGGTGTTTGCCCTGTAAGCGAAGAACGGTAATCACCAGCGCAAAATTCAGCGGTGAGATTGCTTTAAAAATTGGGCCCTGGTGAATTGGGTCAGTACATTATAGATTTTAAAACTTACTCGCTATATTTTCAGCGTCTTCAAGTTTACTTTCTTTGAACACTGTTTCACCATATAAGTTTGCCGTCCAGTTCGGATTAAGATAGATGAGGAATGTCCACTCGTCTTCTTGTTTCTCACAATCTTCATGGATTCTGGTGTAGTCGAACGATCGGATCACGTTACATGCGACATCATAGGGGAACCATTTATCAGTCCCTGTGGTAAGGGGGAAAATATTAATCTTCTCATTGATCAAGAATGTTGCCAAATCCTTCAGAATACAAAAAATATCAAAGCCAGGCAGTCTTGAACACTGAACTCAAGTTCGCATGGCGGAGACCTCAGAGTGTGGGTTCACCTTCCCATCAAACTAAACCGTCTGGAAGTTTTTTTGTTCAAATGTTGTCTTTCAGTCTGATAAATAACTTTCAATTCTGTTGATTATTGATGAATACTTGCCCATAATACAAATGAGATCAATCTCGTAGAGTTTCCCCCTAAATTCGAGCCCTGACTTTATAACTACAAGTATCTACATTCCCCATATATTCTAGAGCAGATGTCTAGAAAACTATTACCAAAAATTACATGTAACAAAGAATTACTGTTTTCTTGAAAACTTGACAATGAGAAACTTTTGAACACTAGGTGGCAGCAGACATACCAGGTAAATTTTTATTGTTTACGTAGTTCTGAGCATAATGCACTTTTCCCAAGAACAATGGGTTTACCTGGTGTCCCACGGATGCCATTGGAATGAACCCTAAAAAGCAATCATGTAAGTTTATATTGTGGCAGTTTTTTTGTTACCTGAAACATATTTAGCAACTTGTCTGGTGATATTCCAAACTGTAGTCTGCGTAAAGTTGTCAATATCAAAAGCAGCAATCCATTGAACATTATCACTGTCAGCATCAACACTGTCATCAAAGAAATAATTTCCTACAATAAGACAAAACAAAAGGGCAACAATAAATGTACTTCAAAGAACTTTCAAAATGCTGGGCTGGATTTCACAGAGCACTGAAGATTCATCTTAAGATGAGTTGTCGATAATGCCATAGTGATTTGTATTGTGAGATCACATCTTGCTTAGTACGCAAGTCTTATATAGCGCTTTATACTCCCGATGGGTGTCTCAAAGCGCTCAGTGTTTTTACTACAAGGTAAGTGGAGTTACGTGTTGAAGTATGAGACCTATTCCTTTGCATAGCACCATGTAATGGTTTACAAGGTGCCGTGGTGCAATATGCAGCCAATCAAACCAGGAACACCGGGGCGAACCCCTTCTCTTTACGATAAGTGCACTGGGTTCTTTTACGTGCATTACACAACACACGGGACCTACGGCTTAACGTCCCATCCGAAGGACGAAGCATGTGGTTAAGTGTCTTGCTTAACAAGTGTCACGACTGGGATTCGAACCCACACTCTACTGATCAGAAACACCAGAGCTTGAGTTCGGTGTTTTCATCCGCTCGGCCCTGACACGCCAAACACGTATCAAAGAAAATTGATACACAGTTAAGATCAATCTTACCCAGGCCTGATACTTCACAGAGGCAACAATTGCCTCTATACCCCTGGTCGTTACCTTGGTGCCCCTTTATAAAAATTGTATGACTATCTTCATACCAAGCAATTTATGTGTAAATCTGTGAACGTTTATATTTTCAAAATCACCCTTTAAAGATTTAGGAAATTGAAGGAAGGCATTCAACTAACCGTGGTCGACTGTAAACATTCTTAGTTTATCAAGATCTTCGTTGGTAAACAGACCATCAAACACGTAGATCTTCTTTCCGTTTGCCGATGTGTATTTCTACAGAGAAAAATAAATCAAAGAGAACTTTGGTCGAGTAAAAATAATTACATTACATAAAATAATCAAATTTTAATTAATTTTGTTTACCCATTTCACCAATGTGTGATAAGTTTACACTCGGTTCTTTATGAGTTCTGTGGGGAAAGTTCACAGGCTTCTCAGGTGGGATTCAATGATAATATATTATTTATACCCGATACAATTATTGTGCCAATGAAATCAATATTTCCTTTTGATTAAAATAACAATTGATTAAAGACTAAATTATACAAATGTTGAGTATTTTTCTAATTGTTTAAGATTAACCTTAGAGTAAATTCCTTTCCAAATTTTAAAAGCAAAACACAATTACTGAGATTTCCACAAATACTGTTAGCAAAGTATTCGCTCTTTTGGCTTCTAATGCTGCATACTCCTAAGGAGTTGAGATGGTTTCAGAAATGCTTTAAAGTCCGATGAATAGGAAGCAAGTGGAGTTGTTGAAGGAGGGGTGAAAGGTAGTCAGATTTTTTTGCCAACAACATTCATATGGCTGCCCTGTTCTGGATTTGTTGGAAGCGTTTGATGCATGTCTTTGCTGAAAAATCCACGGAGAAGAGAGTCTCCGCAGTCTAAATAAATACACACTGTTATTAATATCGTCACAAGTTTCAAATCTTCGTTCATACCTGAGTGACATATTTTCCTACATCCATCACAGGCACTGTCCCAGCCATGCTAGGGAATACTTCTTGAGCTGCCTTTTCATGATGAGCTAAAAGTTGACGTCGAGTCCGTTCTGCCTCCTCCACTTTGGTTTGATTTTGAGTAAAGTGAACCATCAGGAAGAGCTGTGACTGTTTAAAGCCCATGCTAGGTGGTCTGGTCAGATACTCTGTACAAGAAAAACACATTTTCATAGACTCCTTACATTGGCTGTCATCGCTGAGGTCAAACAATAGAAACGAGCAGGCTTGTACGCACCGCGCGCAAGATTCAGACAATGATAGGTCTTCCTTTGATCTCAGTGAGGGCGCTCTTTGGGCTTGTGACGTCATAGAGGTGTATAGTAGTCAATCTAAACCCTTTACACACAGCAGAGAGCCAATTCCTAGGAGACAAACCCCCCCTGGAAATTCCTGGGCATTTTAACACCACTGCCACCCCATGTTCATTTTGCACATTGGGCCCTTTTCTTGGTAAACAAAAATGAACACTCATTAAAATTTCCTGGGAAGTTTGTAAGTGTGAAAGCAGCTTTAAAATCAGGGTTTACCGCAACTTTTCCAAAGTTTTAAAAAAGAAACCAACGTTAAGGGGAAAGCACTTTAATGAATCATTGTACCTATTGAGCTGTCCCATATGATGAGTCTGTTGAACTTTGGAGACACCGTTGAAAAGATGTCTCCCTCCTCGTAAAGTAACAAATCTCCGTAGTCGTTTTGGCGCCAGAGTTGGTTCAAATATAGAATGGCAGTAAACTCGCCATCTGCCCTATCGGCATCTCGATGAATTTTAATCAAATCACCCCTGACAAAAAATCAAACCAAAGATAACTCAGTCTATACTTCTCTGACTGACCTGACCGAACGACTGAACTGACTGACTGACTGACCTGACCTAACCGACCAACCGACTGACCTGGGGTGCGTTTTGGCGGCGGTAACCAAAAACTGTTTCGGTTGTTGGTCGTTGGTTCTGCTGTTCAGACTGAACGATAACCGAGTTGTGAGCTCGGTTACCGTTTTGGTTATGACGTCAGAAACAATTATTGGTTACAGCCGCCAAAACGCACCCCTGACTGACTGACCGACTGACCTGACCGACTAAATGACCTGACCGACTGACCTGACCAACTGACTGACCTGACCGACAGAATGAACTGACCGACTGACTGACCTGACCGACCGACTGACTTGAACGACTGACTGACCTGACCGACAGACTGACCAGACCGACTGACCTGACCGACTGACTGACCTGACCAACTGACTGACCTGACCAACTGACCTGACTGACTGACCTGACTAACTGACTACAAGTAACCTGACCAAACGACAGACTGACCTGACCGACAGACTGACCTGACCAACTGACTGACTGACCTGACAAACTGACTGACCAATGACCAACTGACTGACCAATGACTGACTGACTGACCTGACGACTGAGCTGTTATGATGTCAAATTTAAATAATTACCTTCTTAAGATGTTACAAACAACTTTGTATGGTTTATACTCCCCGACATCACTACTCTTCCCATGATGCTTAGGTAAACTTTTCACAAGGCTTAAAATACGTCTGCCAGATTCAGAGTTTGAGAACACCCCAGCATCAAAGGTTGCTGTCCAGGAAATGCCGCTCGGGTTGCTCTGGTCTCCAGTCTCAGAATCTCCATTGTGATTGTGTAATCTAAAATTTAAACACATCAAGAAAATATCTCAACAAAAAGTATTTCACACATTTCTTAAAACTGTTTCCACATGGACCTAATAAAAAAGTACTTAAGACAAGACACAACTAGACTAGTACGTAGCTAGTAGTAAAGAACGTTTTTTGTTTAAATCCACTACCTTTTGGTATAACTATGAATAAAGGGTCACTTCTAGTTGTGGTAATCATAACCCTCAATCAATTATTCCAACTAGATCACATCAAAGCCATCATATGCTTAATGGATGTAGAGGATTGTTTAATAATTGATGGGAAATGAAGACGCTGTGTTGTGATTACCGCAACCCAGATTTCCTACTGATGGTAGCCCACCTTTTGGGGGCTGTTAATGTTATGGCTTTCTTTGAAGACCAATGTTAAAACTTAAAAGAGAGTCGTAACAGCTTAACAAGGTGGGCTAACCCATGGTGGGAATGGAGGGCAAAGTTGCAGACTTTATCAAAAAAGTCTACTACAACAAGCTAAGTGAAGCGGTCCATCAGGAGGATTATGGTCTTTGCAACTATGTTGATCTAAAAAGTCTAAACCTAAAAAATTACATCATTTCAAAAAATAAAAGTCATTACTTTGACCGTGACAAATATTATCAATGAAAATATGTTACAGTTAAGTAATAAATTATTTTCTCTTTGCAAACTTAATAAAGTCCCCACAATAGGCCCTACTACTAAAAATAAAATAGCGATTCAAAATTAAAAACTGTAAAAAAAACACCAAAATATATACACTCTATCTCTTACTTCTCATAGTCCACCCTTCAAATTGGGACAAGGGGTCAGTCTATATTTCCTTCCAGTCTCGGTTTGGACACATAATAGGCAACAGGGCAAAAACAAGGAAATCAGCACCATACTACTCTACTAGTACTAATCTAGTCTGGAGCCTGGCCTCCAATAACACTGGGGTCAGAAAACTTTCGTTTCACTCCAATCAAATGATGAATGAAATTGTAAATATATATTTTAAAGAAAGCAAAAAAGAAGTAAAAACGTTACCTCCAAATTCCGCCCAGATGAATATATTGCTCCCAAGCTACAAGCAACCTATAGTCTAAAACATTGTCAAATACGACGACTGGACGACCGTCTCTTGTTGTAAAATTGCCCGCTGTTCTACCTGTGCTCGTTTCCGCACTAGCGGTCGTTCCAAAACTTTTAGAAGCAATACCAAATTTGTTGGGGTCAGGAATGGGCCAAAAACGAGTCTTTAATTCGTGAACTGTGACAGTTGAAAATGAACGCCTGCATAAGAGTGATAAAATAACAATAAAAAACCCTTGTTTCTTGACTGAAGTCTCAAAAAATGCCATGATTTTAGCAACGTTTGTGCTCGCAACCCAAACTCAAGTCAACCACTCATCTAATGTCATTTCCGGTGTTTGGTACTTATACTAAACTTGACTAAGTCCATTGTTTAAAATGGTTTATTTGCGGGTCGTGCGCGCGCGCGCGCGCCCGCGGACAGTTTCGGGATACCAAAAGTGGTTGGCTACTTTAATTTAAATCCCAAAGTTAAAAACTACATGGGAAAGAAAATGACTGGGTACATTTTAAAATGATTTGAGTTGAACAAAGAAAAATTAACTAGAGCGGGATTTGAACCAACGACCTCTGGTTTAATGTGCCGCGCTCTACCAACTGAGCTTTAAAATTGCTTGTTATTAAAGTGTTTAAAACTTTTAACAAGGCGGGAAAACTCTCTGAAATTGGTGTTATGAATGCCGCATCGTACACGTTTGGTGACTCTGATAATTAATGGCAATAAAAACTTACTTGGTAAGAAGTAGGCTACAGCAGCTTTGGATAGTATAATGCTTTTGAAACTTTTCACTTCGAAGTACTGCGGTTATGGAAAAATATATCACTTTTTATCCCCCAAAACATTTGAATCTGAGAAGCGTTACGCGTAACGCTTCAACTCAAGAGCGTTATTCCAATGCAGATTCTTCCTGCGTGGACATTACCGCTCCAGATTTTCGGCAATATCTCAAAAAATGAAATTTTCACAGGTTAGTTTTATGGTATATATCTACAACTATAATAGGTTTGAAACAGACAATAGGGTCCAATTACCAAACCTGTGCGATGCCTTTAATGTTCACTTGCTGCAAAATATAGGCATTGTCTTAAGTAACTTTATAGTCATAACGCTAGGAAAAAATACAACAAAACAAGATTTCTGAACATCACTTCTAGTGTTTATTTATTTATTAAGCATCTTTTCAACAAAAACAATGTATATTCAGTTTACTTTTAGTTTAGTCTTACTTCACCAGTATCCTATTATATATCTACATATGCTTCGAATAGGGTATCAGTCCATGTTAAAAAAAATGACCATTCACTTTAAAAAACGACGAAATAGCCCCAACGCTATATCACAAATTCATTTAAAATATAATAACAAGATATTTCAGCAAAACTTTGATTTCAAAAAAAAATATTCCTTGCTAATAAACATCATAGCTAAACCTTAACTTAATAAACCTTAATATATATACAGTATGTAACATACATTTTCACATTCGTGACTTCAACTTGAAAATAACAATTCATTTATCAACATTTTAATTCTCATTACTGCCTGTTCAAAACAATGTTCTAGCCGTTCCATCTACTTCTCAGTCACATGGAGATGTGTTTATTAAAGGACGAGATGTATTGATTAAACTCTAAATTCTCAATACCTTGAGACAAAAATCTATTCTTTTGTGTGTTCTTTTCTCTTTTAGGGATAAGCCCTAGTGTTCCCTTCAGAAAAGCAATGTCTTCCATCAATCAGAATCCAACCGGGTACGAACACTGATTTAAAGGGATTGTATACATTGGTATTTGGAACCCACTGTTTGTTTAAATTCTACATAGTTGTAGATATATACAATAAAAATAACCTGTGAAAATTTCATTTAAAAGGGTGGTATCGTTTTTGAGATATTGCCGAAAATCTAGAGCGGTTATGTCCATGCAGGAAGAATAACCTGCAATTGGAATACACAATCTGAGAAATGTTACAACAGTAACGCTTCTCAGATTCAATTTTTGGGGGATAAAAAGTGATATCTTTTTCCATAACCGCAGTACTTCGTAGTGAAAAGTTTCTAAAAATGCACTATCCAAAGCTGCTGTACTGCTTACCAAGTAAGTTTTTGTAGCCGTTAACTTTCCGAATCATTACCAAACGTATACAGACCCTTTAATAATTAAACGATTGCATCTCACTGATGAGTAGGGATCTCTTATATCCACTTCAAAATAGTCTCATCTTTTGAGACAAGTACGTCCATTTTATTACCAAATATGGTCAGAAAGAAAGGGTTGTTGTTAAGCAAATGTGGGGTCGCATGACCACACCAGGAAGGGGGAGGGCAGGGAACCATATAATGATACATAATAATGTTTGTTTTGTCCATTCACTTGATTTAATACTCTACAAGAGATCGAGAGAGAGGGGGAGAGCTATGGAAAGGAGGATGCTCGGACTAACTCTACGCGACAAAGTTAGACGTACCAACATAAGGCAACAAACTCAGATCAAAGACATCATGGAACAGATCAAGGAAATGAAATGGAGATGGGCAAGACACTTGTCAAGAAGACATGAAACCAGGTGAACCATGAGACTAACTGAATGGCAACCTAGAAATGGACAAAGAAGAAGCGGAAGACAGAAGAGAAGATGGAGAGACGAAATCCAAACAGACACAAGCACAACAACTTGGGACCAGAATAGCAAGAATGAGAAGAGAATGGAAATTGCATGAGGAGGGCTTCATCCATCAATGGACGAACACAGCCTGATGATGATGAAGTGAAGTACTGTATTTAGCAAGTACAAAAGATTCATTAACATTTTAGGCATTGCTCCTGCATATTATTTGTGTCAGTCAAAAAACAAAAATTGAAACTGCCTAAAAGTTATAAAAAGGATATCTTAAAGGTATCGTACACGTTTGGTAATAACTCAAAACAAATATTAGCATAAAAACTTACTTGGTAACAAGCAACGGAGAGCTGTTGATAGTATAAAACATTGTAGGAAACGACTCCCTCTGAAGTAACGTAGTTTTTGAGAAAGAGGTAATTTCTCACTAAAATAATAAAAACTTCTTTCAAGAAGTTTTTATTCCTATCTGAAAGCACACAAATTTGTACAACAAGGGTGTTTTTCTTTCATCATTTTCTTGCAACTTCGATGACCAATTGAGCCCAAATTTTCCATGCTTGTTATTTTATGCATATGTTGGGATACACCAAGTGAAAACACTGGTCTTTGACAATTACCAAACGTGTACAGTGCCTTTAATTGATGTACATTATATTTGTATAAAAGTGTTGTGTATAGAAATACAAATATTTAAATGCTAAAAGATAGAAAACTACAAATAGTTTTTGCATGTTATTTTACTCACAAATTGTAAGTTATTTACTAATTTTGAAAATATACAAAGAATGTACAAAGAATGCCCCCAAGACAAATACTGGCCAAGACACATTTCGGTGATAAGGTGCAAATCTACTTAGGCAGGAGGGAAACCCCTGTTGCTCAATTTCCTATACAAGATGTTCAACTTTAACAGGTTTATAGTCCTAAATTATTAGGTGTCACCTTCCAACATTATTTGAAATGGGATATGCACATTAAAGCCAATTTTTCAAGTTGAGGAAACTAAAAGAAATTGGTCTTACTAATGACAAACTAGTGACTGAGGCTATATCAGACCTATTATATAATATGCAGCTCCCCTTTGGCATTCACGTATTTCTCTCGATCTTTCTAACCAACTAGAATCCATCCAAAAAAGAACGTCTCGCATAATTTTAGGCAACAAATATACCCATTTTAACCAAGAATTAACTACTTTGGGTCTGGAATATATCTATATATTTGAAGAATCATGCTTTATACAACTTTTGCATAAAAATCATACAACTCAAATCCAAAAGCTCTCGTTATATGAATCTTAGATCCAAAAGAACTCTTAATGAAGTTCCATGTAAAAATGCTCCTCTCAGTAACATTCAAGTTCCCTACTTCAACAGACATGTCAATAATTCTCTCAGCTCACTGCCACCATCCTTGTAATTTATAGTAATTTTGTGTGTGTTTTAAAATGTTGAATGTGCTTTCTCATTTCCCCCCTAGATGAGTGGGCTTTCAGTACTGTGCAGTATTTTGTATGTGCCTTGTATGTTTCTTGGTTTTCTCAATACTTCTTTGTTGAACTCATTCTTCATTTGGCTCACAAATCTATTTGTATTCTTTATACTTTTTTAGGCTGCAATGAGCAGTTTTTTAATCAACCATGATAATAATTTATAAGTTCTCATCTTAAGGGTTGTTACGAAAACTTTGGACGAGATCGATTCAAAAGACTAGACTACGGATTAATTCACCTTTTCTACCTTTTACCACCCCTCTGCTTGATTTGTCTTCGAAGATATTTCCGTCCTGAAAGAAATGATATATACTAATTAGTGTTGTGAAATTACACATAGATTAATGGTAACTGAATATACTTGATCTAAAGTATTACTATAATAAGATATTAAAAAGATTTCTTGAGTTACAACTCCTGTTGAGCTTGACTCTTTGAATAAATTTTAATCGATTATTACCTTTTTTAGTTTTTAAATCAGTAACGACATTTGGTTCTCCTGCAGCAAATAGAAATTATGAAAACGTTTTTGAAATTACATAAAAGTACAGGATGGAAATTATCAAAGAAAAATATCTGATTGCCTGGTTTCCCCCTCCAACAGAGGTTTCCCCCTCCAACAGAGGTTTCCCCCTCCAACAGAGGTTTCCCCCTCCAACAGAGGTTTCCCCCTCCAACAGAGGTTTCCCCCTCCAACAGAGGTTTCCCCCTCCAACAGAGGTTTCCCCCTCCAACAGAGGTTTACCCCACCAACAGAGGTTTCCCCCACCAACAGAGGTTTCCTCCAACAGAGGTTTCCCCCTCCAACAGAGGTTTCCCCCTCCAACAGAGGTTTCCCCCTCCAACAGAGGTTTCCCCTCCAACAGAGGTTTCCCCTCCAACAGAGGTTTCCCCCTCCAACAGAGTTTTACACCTCCAACAGAGGTTTCCCCCTCCAACAGAGGTTTCCCCCTCCAACAGAGGTTTCCCCCTCCAACAGAGGTTTCCCCCTCCAACAGAGGTTTCCCCCTCCAACAGAGGTTTCCCCCTCCAACAGAGGTTTCCCCCTCCAACAGAGGTTTCCCCCTCCAACAGAGGTTTCCCCCTCCAACAGAGGTTTCCCCCTCCAACAGAGGTTTCCCCCTCCAACATCTAAAACTGACATCAATTCATCATCTTCCATACACAGGTATTTTCAGGCCTACAGGTCACAATGGTTTCCTTATCAAAAGTTATAATAGTTCACAATAACAGGAAATATAACAAAAACATAAAAAAGGACATGCCTATTACCACTGTGCCTGAAGACACTTAATATGAATTGGAAATGTTTATCAGTTTAAAGGCACTGATCACGTTTGGTAATTGTCAAAGACCAGTGTTCTCACTTGGTGTATCCCAACATATGCATAAAATAACAAGCCTGTGAAAATTTGGGCTCATTTTGTCATCGAAGAAGAAAATGATGAAAGAAAAAACTAGGCCTGTGCCTGGTACCCGGGTTTACGGGTACCCGAAAGCCAACGTCATTACCCGGTTCCAATTTCCGGTTCCAATACCCGAAACTTTTGTTGAAAAAACGCGCACCTAAAAAAACCCCCAAAACCAAAACAAAAACCTTCAAATAATCACCGACCGCGATAAGTTGTGAAGCTGAAACCCTGACTTGCGGCCAGTTGTAAATTTGTAAAATAAACAAAGCAGGCAGCGCTCTCTCAATCAGTTGTTCTCAAGCTCGGCAACTGATTGGGCCGCACATCATTAGCCATTATTGCGATGTCATCGTTCTACTCATGCATATTATGCGCGTGAAGACATGGCACGCATGCAAGACATGGCACGCTCGTCCCCACGTCTTGATTTCATGATTCTTTATGGGATAATGATGGGAATGGGAACGGGCCCGCAACACGTGTCTGGGTCATTTGGAAATCCCAGTCAATAATTGTCGGCTACATGCACGACGCAGCGGATGCTTATTGGACAACACACTTGAGGTTATCGGTTTGTCACGAATGAAATGGGCGGGGTCAAATCGTGAAAACATTGGATTGGACGTCGGGCCTGTTAACCTGTTTATAGCAAACTTAGCAAATCATTGTGGGTAACAAGCGTTTTCAACAATGCAGTAACATGGAGCTATACGCGAGGATTATGAAAACTAATGGTGAGAGCTATACCGTTAATTTGATTTGAAAGTTGTGTGAATTATCACTACACAAAAATAAGATCGTAATTGTATTATACCGACAACATTTAGCACTTCAAAATGAGGTGCCATGGGTTACCTACCATGGGTAGAAAGTAAGACATGTAGCCTAGCTCACAACAGGCTTTCGTGACCGTACACTTCAATGTTTTGAGCATGTAACAAGTTTCTTTACGGGTACCCGAAACCCGAAACGCAATGACAATCGGGTACCCGAAACAAAAATACCCGTCAACGCACAGGCCTAGAAAAAACACCCTTGTTGTACAAATTTGTGTGCTTTCAGATAAGAATAAAAACTTCTTGCAAGAAGTCTTTTATTATTTTAGTGAGAAATTACCTCTTTCTCAAAAACTACATTACTTCAGAGGGAGTCGTTTCTCACAATGTTTTATACTATCAACAGCTCTCTGTTGCTCGTTACCAAGTCAGTTTTTATGCTAATATATATTTTGAGTAATTACCAAACGTGTACAGTGCCTTTAACATATAAACTATGCGCTTAATTACCAACCTATCAATGCCAATTTTGTAAACAATTTTAGGAGGTTTATATCGCAAAAAAATTCTTAACTAAAATTAGGGGTGGAATCTGCACCCCTAAAAAGGGGACAACAGTGTCGTGGACATAGGAACATACTGTCGGATAGTGCACGGTGATCAAGACGTGTGGATGCGATACAAAATGCAAACATATGTAACTTCAGGCGCTTGGTTCTTTGGACAAATCTGTTTGATATTTGGCTTTTGTTATATGGAAAATGCTGTCAAGGTGTATTGTTGTTGGTTGCAACACTACTGCAGACGGTGTCAGTCTGCACAGATTCTCATCAGAACAAAAAATAACAGACAAATTTGGACGGCAGCAGAGAAACATGCCAGAGATAGATGGTCAGGACTGTGCATTGTCACTGTGTGTCCATTATGTCATTGGGTGCCTAGGTCCAAGTCAGGAATGTGTTCTGCCAGACGATATCAAAACAGTTAATACAAATTTTGAGGGATAATTAACAAAAAGGTACGATAACAGAAATGAAAATTAATAAACTGAATTCCTACCTTCATCCGATGAGGGCATGTTCACAGCCATACTTCCGTTCGTGCTTTCTTCTAATGAAAAGATGCAAGTAAAATTGGGGAAAATCACTTTTAACTAATGTTACACTGACTGCTGAAATCAGAAATCTACCCTGTTATAGAAGGGCTCTAAGGTTAAATTCAGTTTTGCGATGCACTTATTTTCCAAGAGACAGTCCTTTAAGAAAGTGAGACAAAAACAAATACAAGTCTCTTACCTCAAGCTAAACTGGTGAAAATGCCATTGTATTTGATACCCTTCCAGTGCCAAATTTGGTAACATCTAATTATGTCACATTTCAAATATATGGGTCTGTAAATTTTCATACTGTGAATTTTTAGCTCATTCTAATTATCTGAATCCCTACAAATTGAAATACATTATCTTGAATCCCCTACAATTTGTTTTATATTTTGCTTTACATTTTGCTTTGTACACTACCGAAAAAGCTACAACAGCAAGCAATGGATGTGCGCCAAATTGCGGATTTGTGACTATCAAGACTGGGTATAGTGTTCTATTTTTAACCCTGTTGACGTCTGTTCCTCTTTACAGGTTGGCTCAAAATACACAGAAAATAGAGACCTGGCGTGGACAACCACGATTGCCCTGCCAAGTGGTTCCAATTCTCATTTTGGATTGGAATTAGTAGAAATGGTTAAATGCTTCAACAGAAGTCACAAGTTCCGTTTAATCGTTTAGGACACAATCCTATTAGCTTCATTTCTGAATTGTGATATGGAGAAATGCCCTGGGGTGTAGTTGTAACCAATAACTGTGTTGGTTGAAATGGCCATCAGTTAATATCTGGCCAATGACTGAAACAGTTATTTGTTATGCCAAAACGGACTCCAGGATGTGCCTAAACAACTACCACTGTGACTGAAAACAAAAAATTTGAATGCGAGTATCTACCTATTGTATTGAGCTCCATATTAGGTTCTTGAGTTGGTGCTTTCTTGTAGTCTGGAATGAGAGACAAAAATAAAGATAAAGTACATCAACGGTAACTTCAGTAATACAGCATGGGTCATCTCTGGTTTGCGCTGATATTATTATTATTGTGGGCTGCCGCATGGCCAGTGACTTCGTTCTTCGGTAAGTTTCGCCAAAGTTTGTTAAAATTACACAATGGGTGTACAGTGTAGGTTTGATTTTAATAAAATGATAACACGTAGGATTAACCTGGATGAAAGAAAGGATTATTTTACAGTATAAATCTAAAATTTCACACAGTGAACTCCAGCGATATCAGATAAGGCGCGCCGTTAGATAAGACGCAGTGACTTTTGTGGACCTTTGAAAGTATGATAAGTCGCGTCTTGTACGCAGGAAATAACGGTAGTATGACCAGATGCTTACTCTCTTTGAATCAACATAAGGTACATAATAGGTGGGACTGGTCCCAACTTAAATGTTAAAGTTGGGATGGAACACAGGCACCGCGGGTTGGCAGGCTAGCTGCATGTCACATGAAAAAATTAGGCCAATAGCGCAGTAATCTTTTTTTATACTGAGATCCTTACGGGCAACTAAGAGTCTGTCAGACGGTATATACCCAGTAGTCTAGGTTCTTAGACCCTCCTTGTGCTTTTTACCAAAATACCCAAATGGCTCAATTCTACCTACAGAGGGCATATCAAATTGGATCTTGATATCTTCCTGTGATAGCGGTTCGTGAGTGAAAGCGGTTTGTCTTGAGATAGCGCCCTCTATTGGTGATAGTTTGTGGGTGGTAGCGTGCGGTATGCCTACAGTAGATCATGAAATATAAACATTAGGAAGGTCTGGAACCAAGGTTATAGGTACCCAGTTGATAATTTGTGGGGATGAAATCTTCTTCACATTCGGTTTTTACATTAAAAAGCTATGGGAATGTTAGTAGAAACATGGAGGAAGAAAATAGAAGGAGTCACAACGAAGGCATATCAAAGGTTTAATCTCTTTTGCCGCGGTCTTAAAAACAGCAGGCACGCACGCGCGCGCTAATCCAATTATCGAGCCACGCTTTCTTTGCACATGCGCATTGCGCACATTGCCAATGCATTGTCTTGTCAACACGTTGTCCTGGTATACACACAATACACGATTGCGGTACATGTAATAATTCCCTATTGCACTACACGGAAGACTGGCTCACGATCCAACTCGACCTACGAATCCAACGCTGCAATATCTTCAGTGCACAGCATCGCACATATTAGGAGGATTGAAATTATAAAAGCTAAACAACACGTCTTTGAATTTGTCAATTGGTTGGCTTCCGGAGTTAACCGGAAATATCCTTGAAATAAGTTGCTAGAAAGACCCTTTATTGTAATATCTGAATGTTATGTTTACCGTACGTCAGCTTCGGATTGATAAAATTTGACGATCAAAACATCAAAATACTCGGTGGAAAAATTGCTGTTGAATCCAATGAACTGCACAATGTAAAAAGCCCGCAAATAGTAGTGCGCATGTGTTTTGTGTTTATTCTTTCGTTACATATTTCTTCCCTCCAATTATGTAGGCCTGCTGCCAGCAGGCTGAGCGGCAAAAGACATTGTACACAAGGGGTTTTGTACACAAAGAAAACTGGGGGCGCGCAGCGCACGGCCGCAACGTATTTCCAATGGGCCACTTCGAAGTGCTAATCGGTTATGTGGGCGATGTGACTCCTTCTATTTTCTTCCTCCATGGTAGAAATAAGAACGTTGTGAAGTAGCCATGCGTGATGACACTCACCTTTCTTTTTCTTCCAACGGTCAAGGATTGTCTTAAAGACAATGCCAAAGACAAAGCAGAAAACGTGAGTAACGATGGCTAACGCCACATACCATGTTTTATAGTTGGCACCTAAAATTTGAAAGAATATAAAATAAAAATGGTGTGGTACACACCAAATGATAAACAGTGAGCTATCTTAAAAAGGTAAAATCATGCTACCCCTAATGTTTTAAGGGTTTTTAATTTTCCTCCATACCTGATGAGAGGGTAGGTGTGGTCTTCTACTGAACCACTTGCTTAATTATTGAAAGAAGCAGTGTTTCTTAAACAAATTTTTGAAGTGGCTGTGAAACAAAAATCATGCTTTGATTGATCTTTCAATTGTATCAAAATGCCGAACATGCACAGATGGTGTGAAGAAAAAACCACAAACGAAGAATCATTTATTGATAGAGTGCATTGCCTGAAGTTTTCTCGACAGGAGAAATCTGTTGTGAGAAGAATCAAAACCAAAATAACTAGTAAAATTAGATTACCTGTTTCATCAGGAGGATTTGTGATCTCTGCTAGCGTCGGGGTAGGCTCTGAAATAAAAAATGACAATCGCTCAGTGTTTTACCACCCAAGGTCAAAATTTACCAAGGTCAAACTTTACCAAGGTCAAACTTAAATAACAGAATAACTAGCAAAACTAGATTACCTGTTTCATTAGGAGGATCTGTGATCTCTGCTGGCATTGGACTGGTAGGCCCTGAAATCAAATATGACAATCGCTTAGTGTTGTACCAACCAAAGTCACACTTAAACGGGAAAACTTTACGCTGGAACGTAATTCCTACGTAGTGAGGACCTGTTTTTGTCAAACAAGTTTTCTGGACATCGGTTAACTATGATTTCAAGAAATCCTGTCCTTAAAACTCTGTTATTGTTTTTAGCATTTACAATTTCTCATGCAGTCCAAGTTGGCATATTATTGATAACTTCTAAAACAATGCAAAATTTGTATTTAGTATTATTTTTCAGCAACTAAAAATAAAAAAGGATATAGGTAAAAATGAAGCAAACTCAGATATGCCTGGGCATACTATAACATTGGTTACACGTTCCCCAAAGCTTTTAAGACTAAAATATTTTAGGTTTTAGTTTTGAAAGATCTCTGGTGTACAACAAGCAGGCCTGATACTTCATTCTTGTTAGGTAAAGGCTATTTCTACCTCCATGGTAAAGGCAAGTTCACTAGGCACATGAGGGGTACATAAGTTTGTACTGGAAAATTTTAAGGGGCACCAAGGCAAGAGCCAGTGGGCATGGAGGGGATTGCCTCTGTTGCCATTGTGAAATATCAGGCCTAAACAAGAAGTAATGACATGCAAACCAATCTTTAACATGTTGGAAAGTCATGTTTCCTGCTTGATTAGATGTCACAAATACCAGTTCAATTTTTTGTAAACAGGTACCAGACTACTTGTCCCTCCAGCCTCACTATGGTTACATTGCTTTGAATAGGAGAATAACATGATGGATTCTCATCCTGAGATCCGTGTATGAAAAAAAGTTGCATGAACTAGTTGCTTAAAACATACCAGTGGAAACCTGAGTAGAAGGCCTAGTAGGTTGAACTGATGGAACATTTGACGAGGTTGCAGGTGAACCCGATGACTGTGGGTCACCCTTACAAATATTGTCACTCACGTCTGTACCAGGAGTTGTGATACAGTTTGTATGCTTCCTGCAGAGGTCTGTGCTGTTGTCATTTAGTTGGTAGAAGCCAATCCCACATGGTTGGCACTTCATATCAGCCACACCATCAGCACCAGCTACAAAAAGAGAAGTGCCCATCACTTTTTTATAGAATACCTTTGCTCATGTTTTAATAAGGGAATCAAAGTGTGTTGAGAGGTAAACTTGTGGTTTTAACACGCTGAGGCCTGGTTCTTGATAATTTCACCGAGGTGTTTTACTGCTTAACCGTTTCACATTAAACAAATGCAGAAATCTATTGTGAAATAACCTTAACCTTAAGGGATAAACGAATCCTACAGTAAAAAAAAGAAAAGAAAGAATTGACATCCCTTTTGTTGTTGGAATGTTTCTTAAAATCTTAATCGCCTACGAAAAATACATTATTTTCAATCCCTTACAATTTGTTATACATTTTGCCTTGTACAGCACCCCGTGGTTTGTGGTTTAGTGACTGTTAAGACTGGGTTCTATTTTTAATCCTTGAAAGTGTTTCTCTCCTTTTACAGATGGGCTCATAGTTCCGATTGGAGTCAGTAGAAACGGTAAAACGGTTTAAACGAAAGTCACAAGCTCCGTTTAACTCTTAAGGAAAGTAAATGTAAAAAGGCACAACTCTAGTCATACCTCCCGGTCGGGGTTCGAATCCCCTGCTACATCGTGGTAGCGGTCGACACATATCTGCTTCAAAATTAACTGAGTAATAATCGTCAGCACATTTGCATTCCGTGTCTTCCACTCTAATAGGATCACAAAGCTTTTTCTGGAAGATTTAAAAAAACAAAAACAAAACCAGCTAAATCTCATGAAGGATTGTTGAGTATGAGCAGTTGGCCAATAAGAACTGTGACATGTGTTTGGAACTTTGGATGGTCCAGGGTTCAACTCCTGGCAATTTTTTTCTTTCTTAAGCTGCCTACTCTCTCGGATGGTTCCCTTATCAGTAACATCAGTAGATCTGGAGACTTAAGAGCACACTAGTTCTTGTCAAAGCCAACACTTCTCCAAAACAAGACATTCACATGGTTGCACCCACAAGAGTTACGAGAATTATCTAATTTCACCAGGGAAACCCTCTAAAACTTTAAACAAACCAAATTTGTATTGGGAAAATAATAACAGGTATGAAAGACTTACCACAGTCTGTGAGGGAACAGGGCAGGTCTTGCAGGGGAATCCACAGTTACAAAAGTTTGGGTATGGCATAAGTTGCTCCTCATCAGGCCTCAGTATACGACATCTATCAGTTAAAAGAGTGTTTTGATTTCAAGATGAGTTTTTCGCAATCGGGAACAGTCCGAGTATTGGTGGTTTGATCATTGGAATGTAGTCCTCACTACCAAAAAACAGGACTTCAAGTATCAAGTACTAAAGTACTACAGTGGCCAAGGAGTACTCAAAGCACATTTGGGCCATCAAGTACGTGTAAGTGTCCGAGTACCCAGTATTCTGGTTTTTTTTTAATACCGATACCAACAGCCAATTACAAAGTACTCGGATCTCAGAATACAAGTATTAGTACAAGTACTATGAATACTTTATAAAAGTATACTGCAAAAATTAGAATTTTGTTATTGTTATAATAATCTTTAGATACTATCTTTTAAACATGAAAACATCAAAGACAACTTTTTTTTTAATTTTGCAGTGTTATTCTTAGCTAACATTGCAATTACGCACGAATAGGAAAGCAAAAGGGAAATTGGTATATTACCCTGAGTACTTAACAGCAGAGTTCAAGTACAATTTCAGTCGAGTATTCAGGTATGAACTTTGAGTACGAGTATGTACCATCAAAATTTTACGCCAGTAGTACTTGAAAATGAGTACCAAGTACGAGTACTACAACACTAGGGTTGGGTATGGGCTAGGATGGGGGGGGGGGGTGGCTGATGCACCCTCCAGCATTTATGTTTCATCCCAGATAGAAAGGAGATTATAAATTCACTTACTCTGTCTCTCTGGTTGACGTACAATTGGAAACTAAGACTTTTCCTATTGGACAGAGGTCACAACTCAATTCAGTACCACTCTCAAAGATGTGAACATAAGTATTGTCACCTCCTCCCTCCGGGTTAAGCACACATGGATCTCCCTTTAAAAAAAATGCAATATTTGTTATATTTATATGCGAACAGTTTTCATTTAGGAAATTAGTTTTTTTTTAATGTTTCAATAAATTTCCTGTTGCGCGAAATTTGGAAAACACTGACACATACTTATTTTGAGAAACTGGTAAAACTTAAAAAGATTTTTCATTCAACAGCATTCACAAGTTATAAGTTAACACTTTGTTTTGACAAACATTAATATTCAGTACATTAGGTGAGAACTGGAATGTAACACTGTAAAATGATGACAGTAAACAAAACCCCAAAACATTAGTCATAAATCCAGTGAAAACAACACAACAACAAAATGCAAACTTTAGATGGTAATGCAACAACTTAAAAACCAAGAATTATTTTATTATTTTTTCATGTAAACGAGTGCATCAACACCACCCCTTGCCCACAATTTTTGTTTATACAAAATTTAGTCATATTAAAATCTAACCATTTGGGATACAGATTTGCTGAAATTAAAAATCTATTTTTGACCACTGTTTCATTTATATTTGTTTTGTATTATATCTATGTTTGTTTGTTTGTTTGGTTTTGTACACCACGATGCAACGCTCACTTTCTGAGCACATACCAAAAGGAAACACATTTACTTTCATAAAGAAATCCAATAAAACACATGCGCACCAAATACAATTACCTACTATTTCATTCAAATCAGACTCATGCTAAAAAGAAGATTTTTTTGCGACTGCTAAATTGGTATCCGAGGATTGTATTAATCGATGTATTCTGTACTAATGCCAAATTTCAGCCCACTGATGCCTGCTCTATCCTCTACCACGTAATCTACAAGAAGATGACCAGGATAGACCATGCAGCATGAACTCTAGTGCTAAAGCCTAGTGATGTGTGCTCTAACAAATTGCTTCAACCACTCTTCATGTCAATTGTGGACATGACAAATACAAAAAAAAACCTCAAGTGCTACTTGTGATGAAACATGTAATGATTAGTTGAAACAATAGTAACCAAATATTTACCCAAAGCTAACTACCAAACAAGTACATCCTCTAAAACCCACAATGATTTTGCTAGATTTAGTGCTACCGGTACAAAGCCAAATCAGTTTTGTAACATCGGTGCCAGGAGAGGGCGCCAGCATGTGCTCCTAGTTGGATCGTCTTGTTTGTAAGTTGCAATTATCAGAAGTGTACCCATTATAAGATCCTTTCTGTATCGTGTGAACCTTTAGAGGAAAATTTGGCGTTACAGTATTGTATAGCAATAGCATACATTTAGAGCAAGGCATATCCTCAATTTCTTCATAGATTTTTGTTTTTAGTTCATGGTGTACCCAGACAGATGTCTTGGTGTCTTTTCAATTCAACACCTGGTTTTAAATTCCGTTGCCCTACTTCTTTCTTTTTCATTATGGAAAAAAAAATAGCAAAGGTACAAAAGTGTCAGACTCGGACACCTTTTTTTTCCTCCAAAACTATTATGAAGTTATGGCTATAAACTTGTTTCCCACCAAAGGTTTCGGTTTCGTATTATCAAAGAAAAGTCAAGGCTCTTTCTTTAGGACACTTGTTTCTATTTCACTTGTCTCGATTGTATAGTATTCATGATTGTACAGGCCATTTTGGTTTCTTTCTATTAAAATCTTTTGGTGAACAAAGAGAATTGACTAGAACAGGATTTGAGCATGCGGAGTAACGTGCCAGCGCTCATTCCTTCCTCCATGCTCATACCAACTGGGCAATCTAGCCCTATGATGGTTGTCTCCCTATTTTGTGAAGATCTTTGTTCAGGAGGTGCCAGTCAGAAGCCGTTCAACCTTAAACTGCAGTATAATCGGGGATCCCACCCAAGTTTACGACACAACCTTGGAAGCAACAGCAGAGGGATCACCTTAAGGAAGGGTATCTTTTTACCCATCTGTCACAATTTGTTGCTGCCAGTTCGCTGTATTTTTGACCGCGTGAGGGCGCATGTGGACCAATTTTTACGTAATTAAAAACAAGTAAACAAATGGTTTTTTGTTTGTTTTGTTATTATTATGTTTATGTATTTCGTCATTATTGCAAGAAAACTACATACAGGCAAGTAAAATAAGATGAAACTGTAATTTTGATGCAAGACATTCTCGAAGAAAGCGCCCTCATGCGGTCAAAAATATGATCAATTCCCTGGCTGAGCTACCATGCTTGAATTTTCATAAGACTCCTTGCATGGGCCAACCATCGCTGAGGTCAAACAATGGAAATGTGCACATGTGTACCTTTGACCTAGGTGGTGGGGGTGCCGTTTGAGCTTGTGACATCATGTGCAAGGGAGCTATTGTAAAACTAAACTAACAGAAAATAGGATTTGAAACTTTGCACAGTGGGAATACAATCTAGTAAGGTTTGTGGTAACACCATGTGCATGAGTAGGATTTGTAACTTTGCATGGTGGAGATACAATCCAGTAAGGTTTGTGGTAACACCATGTACATGAGTAGGATTTAGAAACTTTGTATGGTGGAGATACAATCTAGTAAGGTTTGCAGTAATACATGTACATGAGTAAGATTTGAAACTTTGCATACTGGAGAATAGATCTATATGTAGTAAGGTTTGCAGTAACACCATGTACATGAGTAGGATTTGAAACTTTCCATGGTGGAGATACATCTACAAATAAAGTAAGGTTTGCAGTAACACCATGTAATAATCTTCCCACAAGATTATTACATGATGTTACTGCAAACCTCCATGCTTAGCACAGAGCACAAGCATAGCATCCACATCACGGCAGGGATTTCAAAACAATAGACAGAGGAGTTGGATGCCTACAGAAATATTCTGAGTTACACGAAGCATTAGGGTTAATGTCAACAAATTAAATGGCAGGTATACCTTTGGTAATTACTCCAAAAATTAATGACCATAAAAAACTTACGTGGTAAAAGACACCGCAGCTGTTGATAATGTACAACATTTTGATAAACGATTCCCTTCTGCTGTTTTAGAGAAAGGGATTTGACAACATTTCAATCTGAGAAACATTCCATGCATGAAACATTTCTCAGATTGTGTATTCCAATTACGGATTATTCTTTCTGCTTGGACACAACTGCTCCAGATTTTTCGGCGATATCTAAAAAATGCTACCACTTTTTGAACTGGAATTTTCACAGGTTAGTTTTATTGTATTCTACATTTATATGGGATTAAAACAAACGAATGATTCCAAAACCAAAGAGATACTTTGCCTTTAAACAAACTGCAATATTCACGTTAATGTGATTGTTTGAATAATGCAGTTTGTTTGCTCACAGAAAAGGGGAAGTTAAAACCAGGGCAATTAATAAAACGCCACGATATCAGGTAAAACTATTAAATCAAAGAATCAAAATGGCACCGTGGAAATGCAGTTCGAAAGTGCAACAAAAAAAATCAATTAATGTATACCTACCACGTTGTTGATTGTAGTAGCCATGGATATTTTGGCTAAATTGAAATCAATATTGATTGAACACTTTAAAAGGATGGTACATATAATAAAAAGCAAACTTGTGTTTAGATTTTGTGTTTTTATATCACAATTCACCGCCTTGCCTTAAAGGCACTGTACACGTTTAGAAAAACTTACTTGGTAACAAGCAACGGAGAGCTGTTGATAGTTTAAAACATTGTGAGAAACGACTCCCTCTGAAGTAACGTAGTTTTTGAGAAAGAGGTAATTTATCACTAAAATAATAAAAACTTCTTGCGTTTTTATTCCTATCTGAAAGCACACAAATCTGTACAACAAGGGTGTTTTTTCTTTCATCATTTTCTTGCAACTTGGACGACCAATTGAGCCCAAATTTTCACAGGTTTGTTATTTTATGCATATGTTGGGATACACCAAGTGAGAACACTGTCTTTGGCAATTACCAAACGTGTTCAGTGCCTTTAAGAAGCTATTATTTAAGAGCTACCTTATATTAATATATTTTCTGATAACAAAAGTCATGGAGGCGATTGCCTCTCGTCTCAGTGAATTATCAGGCTTGCAAAGGACGTTTTTTAATTAGCTCAGTGGTCTAGTGGTATGACATTTGCACTAGAAAAAGAATGGCAAAGGTCGTGGGTATGAATCCCACCAGATTAATATATGCCTGTGATTTTGTTTTCCCTAAATGAAAGTAATGGGATAGTTAGTGCTTTAAAATACACCACATCAGTGTTGGGTAAAAGTAAAGCACAAAGAACATTCTTTTTGAATAACCCTTTTTTTTGTTCAATATCAAGGATTTTAAATACTTACATTTGGTCCTTCCATGAATTTTTTTGACCCGCGCTCTTCTCTTGATTGGTGTTCCTGGCCAAATGCCGAGTCCACACAAAAAGCAAGTAGCCCTCCAACCACCACCACCTATTTATAAATGGAACTTATAAGCATAAAAGAAAATTTCTTTTCTAAAATTTAATTTCAATAGTTAGTTTATTCCATCACACTGGCCCCGAAAAAAGAGCAAAACACAGGCCTACTAAACCATAACTCATGTTTCGTTCATTCCACAACTCTGAAACTTTACATCAGTCATAAGCCTTACATCTTCTGACTTACATTGAAAATTTTTGAAATAAGATATATACAGTTTTGTTCATATCGTTGAAAATAAAGAGCAATCCTATTCCGGTCTGCACAGCCGTGCGCGAAGCTCCCATTCAAACTCATGCGAGACAACCTGTCAATCAACTTCTAGTCGGAATTCTTCTATAGACGTTAGTCTTCGGAAAGTACATGTACCCGAACAAATATGACGTTGGTTTTTCATGCTTAGAATGAATTTGGCTTGAAGGATTGAGAAAATTTTAATGCCAAGATGCAGCAGATGATTTTCTGCATGTCGTACGCGTATTCTGTAAATTCTTGTGTTTTTATTTTTATTTTTCAATAATTTTGAATTTTTCTTAGTAACACTTCGCCAAGATAATTGCAGCTAAATATAACGTGAGCTTAGCAAGAAAGCTTACATATCTAGTGCACCGAATTCAAGTTGTGGTGGCCGAGTCATCACAATGTGGGTTCGAATCTCAGTCCCGGCACTTGTGTCCTTGAGCATGTTGAGCAAGACACTTAACTATATTTTATAATTGCTCCTTTTGGTGTTTATATCCTAACTTATGGATCCTGCCGAGTAACAAAGTAGAAGTACTTAAAGGAACGTTGCAGAACTGGTAATTAAAATTTTCTTTAAGATCACAGATTTACATAAAACTTACACGGTCTAATCATGGAGGTAGTCTATTTCTACCTCCATGGTCTAATGATGATGATAGTAGAAAACATCCCTAGAAATATTTCTGTCTGAAATGCCTGAAATGCCATATTTGATGAGAAATAAACAAAACTAATTTCCGATTGGAGTTTATCGCTCATGAGCGTTTTATTCATGCATCATATAACACATGCAAATATGGTAATCGGTTTTTCACTATTTTCTCGTGACCCAGACATGCCAGAATACCAGATGGCCGATTGATCTCAAACTTCTAAGCTATAGTTCTACAGGTTTGTCAGTTTATGTATGGTGGATTATATAAAGTGCTTACACTCTTACTATAGCAACTGTTTTGTTAGCAAAAACCAATTCTGAAATGTTCCTTTAAGGTAAATAGGCCTATTTGTTTTATTTCACATCTTTCATACTCTATCTATTGGAAAATGAGTGCGTCACAAAACTGACTTACAATACACATGCGTTCTAACTCCTTTTAATTCTACCTCCATGCAATCATGGAGGAAGGAAGAGACACAAGACAGCCATACCTCCATGTTATTATTAACACTCCGCCTATATGCACTGAATTTGGTCATGTTGAACAAAAATAACATCGCACAATCCTGCTGATAAATTTACAAAGTAACAATTGATTTACTTACCAAATATGCTACAAATAGTTTTTGATATTTGTTCGCCATCATCAAGGAGCTATTTTTAAGGGATGCCATTTCTTTGGTTTGAATGAAAATTTGAGTAATCGGGCAGTACAATTTTGCTCATGTAATTGAGTCGGTACTTATAATATATGGAAGAAATCAGAGGGCCTATTAATCACCGTCAACACACCGTCAACCCACCGTCAACACTGAGTACTACGTAGTCCTCCATGGTAGTAACATCAACACACCATCAACACCTCCAATAAACATTTTAAATCATCAAAAGAGAAATAGAACTGTAAAGTATGGGCTAAAGGAGAATTTTCATTGGTTTTAGGTTACATTTCAATTGTGAAAATGGAGTTTTTTTCACGCGAAAAAATTATCTCTAAGCAGCATAGCCGTTGCGTGGCCGCCTTCTTGGCCCAATTTCGTGGCTCTGCTTACCAGGGAATTCTGCGCTTACGCCCAGCTGCGTCCTACAGAAATACATACGATACAAGGCGCGTAAGCGCATAATTATTTGGTAAGCAGTGCCATGAAATTGGGCCAACTTGTCTTCTCACACGCGGAGCTTGGACTGTACCATCCATGTATGGGTGTGCAGGTAATGCATGTACCAAGCCATGGATAACAGAGGGCGCCCTGCCCGGCCGCGAATTTTTTTTCCCCAAACGACATTGCAATGATGACCTTTTTTGTTATGATTTTGATTTTTTTTTTTTCGATCTGAAATGCGGATGTTGGAAAGAAATAAAATATAAAAAAAAGGAAAATAAAAAAAAAGTTTGGGAAAAAAAAAATTCGCTGCCCAGCCAGCATAAATTATGTTATTTCTGGCCTGGCTAAACCTCGTCCCCAAGGTGTGTCGAGCAATACGAGGTTGACCGCTCTCTCACACCCTGGTATTGGATCATTTGCATATCCAAATTTTTTGGATACGTATGCAAATTAGAATAGTCTGGCTGTGAACATGGTGTCGTTGTCCAATCAGGGTCCAAGTTAGTAAGGAGTTTCCCTCCCAGGGTTTACTGTAAACATAGTTGGAAATAAAGTAAACCATGGGGACGAGGTTGGGCCTGGCTGCGCGGCCTGGCTACATCCGTTTGCCGATTCACACGTAACGACCGCCCTCTATGGTGTATTGTGTACCATTATCGCCCCTTAAGCGTAATGGTATGGTCTGCGATGCCCCCCCCCCCCCCCACGAGGCAACATGGGCCAAGTTCGCGCAAGGACTATCGTTAACCCGAACTCTGTCTATAGTCAATAGACCTTTATCACGGTGCGTCCATCTTGATTTTCTTCCATTCAAATCAATGTAACCAAACCGAGGCTGGAAGGAGAAATAGTCTGGTTCCTTTTTGTAAGATTAATATTATCATCCATTGCTGTTGGATACAGGGAACATTGACCAAGATGGGTGGCAGCATGATGGTTGGACTAGACTACGCTAGTCGACTATATGGAACCAGCACCAGCCTACTGGGCATGGTTGCATCGCTGGTTGCAATAGCCGTTTTCATAGCACAGTGCATGCAGAGTGGACCAGTTATAAGAACGTACGTGACTGAAAGTCGCCGGTGTCGCATGCAATTATGTCCTCTATGCAATACTATCCGGCGGACATTATTGCATATACAATAATGTCCGCCGGACGGTTTTGCATATGCAATCGTGTCCGTCCTTGCAGTCCCGGACACGATTGCATATGCAAAAGTGTCCGGAGCGGACCAGTATTGCATGGCGGACACAATTGCATCCATTGATCTGGATTGCATCTGACACCGGTCGTGTTGAAATGACATGACTAGTGTCGTTTGCACTATAACTTCTGTGCGCATGTCCTATATGTAACAACCATCAGTTAACCATTTGGTCCTTGCGCGAACTTGGCCCATGGCTGCCGATTTAGAAGCTGTACGTAGAGACAATTTTCGTGAACTTAAAAATTGCAGTTTTCGGACGCCTAACCTCTTGTTGTTAAAATGTCGTGTCGCTTCTGTTGAACCACGGTTGAACTAGAACGTGTTTTGGGTGTGTTGACGGTGTGTTAACGGTACTGTTCGTGTTGACGGTGTGTTGACGGTGTGTTGACGGTAAATAATAGGAACGCCACTGCTGACTCAGTCTATTTATAGATAGACCGACGTGATTTTGCAACCTTACTTTACTTTAAATGGGAATTCCCCGCAGTCTACGAATACGACATCTTTTTTGTTTAGGCATCGTACACATTTGGTAATGATTCTGATAATTAATGGCAATAAAAACTTAATTTTATTGGTTAGGAAGTATAGCAGCTTTGGATAGTATAATGCATTTTGAGAAACTTTTTACTTCGAAGTACTGCGGTTATTATGGAATTGAAGATATCACCTTTATTATCCCCAAAACATTTAAATCTGGAAGCGTTCTTGCGTAACGCTTCTCAGAGAGTGTATTCCAATGCAGAATATTCTTCCTGCGTGGACATAACCGCTCCAGATTTTCGGCAATATCTTAAAAACGCTACCACCTTTTGATATGAAATCTTCACAGGTTATAGTTTTATATCTACAACTATATAGGTTTGAAACAAACAATAGGCTCCAATTACCCAACGTGTACAATGCCTTTAATCCTGACGGAGGAAAGGGTTTTATAGAGGATTGAAAAAGACAACAAATAAAGCATAAAGAAACTTTCTGTGTTGCAGTTTTAGTATGTTCTAAATAAAGACAGTTATTACACACAATACACAGTTATACAAATTATAAAAACCAAACTCCAAGTTCAGATTATTTAATTCATCTCACAAGCAGTTATATAGTGACCAAGTTAGACCAAGTTACCTGTGACATCACAGAGCCACGGAACAGAGCCTGGACTATCTGCAGGCACAAATTGTACACACTCAGTAACATATGTTATAAGAGTAGAAAAAAACACGTATATTGATTACACAACTGTATAAAAATCCTACAGTCAAAAATAGTACATCTGCGAATTTTATTATTACTGGAAGCTTGGAAATTATAAATGGAAGGAAATGACAATGCATTGGAATTTCCGGTATTGCCTGTTAATGAGTTATTATGGTTGGCAGTGCAAGCTCACAAACCAAGACTATCAACTCTGTAATGCAATGTATTATTCATCAAGTAATAAACCACAAGGGAAACTGACTGGGTAAATTTTGAATAATTTGGGGTTGAACAAAGACAAATTGACTAGAGCGGGATTTGAACCAACGACCTCCAGATTAACGTGCCAGCGCTCTACGTAGCTCCGCATACCTTGCAGAAAAAAATACAGAGTGCTTTGATACGCCCATTACAAGAACTCAGTATTATTGTTATTAATACATACAACTGAGCTATCTAGCCCTATGTTGGCAGTCTCCCTGTTTTGTCAATATCTTTGTTCAAGGGGGAGGGGGCAGGTGGTGCCAGTCAGTATAAAACTTTTATAAAAAATGTACAGTACAATTTTTCTTGACTTTATGTCTCTAAATTTGTTTATTCATAATTTTTGTTTTTATTTTAAAATTATATTATCTTATTATCTTACTTATCTTATTGTATTAAAGGCCCTGTACACTATTGGTAAGATCAAAAAACACAAATGTTCACAATGCTATCGTTTCTGAGAAATGAGTAAAACAATAGTTTTTATCACGCGTGATAATGAACTCGATGTTTGAAAAACAGAAAACATGTGACCTCGATGACCAATTGAGCTCAAATTTTCACAGGTTTGTTATTTCATGTATGTGGTTGATTACACAAAACATGAACATCTCACCTGCGATTATTTTGTCAGCTCTGCCAATCCTGTATAATACCTTTAAAGAGCCGATCTAATTCATGATATGATGGGCAATTTTGATATCACTCAATTATTGTTGAGAACTGAATACAATCAAATTAATAACATTATATTTTACATTTTGAAAAGTAACATCAATTTAAACTTATAGAACATTATACTTAAATATTTAGAAGTATTGCATATTTTAAAAAAAATCAGAACTGCAGCAGCAAAAAAATCTGTTTCAAGTAAAACATATAAAAAAAATCTATCTAAAAAAACAGGCTAACAAAAAAAAAGACAGATTTTGCAAACAAATTAAAAAGACAGGGATCAAGAAACTTAACTTATCTTTGGCAAGTGAAAGCATTATTGATATTTATTTGCTGCTTAGCGTTACATCTTGGTATTTAAATGCTTAAAACAGTGTCAGACCTAAGATTATACCATTTTTTATGGTGGGGTTATATGGTGAAATTTAGAGTTCAAAAGTTTATTGCAAACTTAAAGGGTCTGTATACGATTGGTAATGACTCTGAAAATTAATGGCAATCAAAACTTACTTGGTAAGAAGTACAGCAGCTTCTGATAGTATAAAGCATTTTGAGAAACATTTCACTTTGAAGTACTGTGGTTATGGAAAAAGATATCAGTTTTTATCCAAACAAATTTGAATCTGAGAAGTGTTTCTGTCAGAAACGTTTCTCAGATTGTGTATTCCAATTGCAGATTATTCTTCCTGCGTGGACATAACTGCTCCAGATTTTCGGCAATATCTCAAAAACGCTATACCACCTTTTGAAATGAAATTTTCATTCGTTAGTTTTATGGTATATATCTACAACTATATAGGATTGAAACAAACAGTGGGTTCGGACTACCAAACGTATACAATCCCTTTAAGAATGTTGTTATCAGGCAAAAGAACCATAATACAACACCTTGAAAGGGATACAAGGTGAGGTGGTGCCAGACCGTGCCAGAAACATCAGGGCAAACCCCCTTCTCTTTTAATACAATAATTAGTTTGCGGCCATTCTTTTACGTGCATTACACAACACACGGGACCAAAAGCTTAACGTTCCATCGGAGGGACAAAGCCATTGCGGTTAAGTGTCTTGCTTAAGGACACAAGTAACATGACTTGGACCTGAACCAAATCTCTGACAACAGCAGAACTTACGTCCAGTTCAGGCCTCCACTCAGCCATGACACTCCCAAGATAATTCCAACAAATATTTATAAAGAATTTCATTCAAAGTTGATTCAACATAATGGCATTAACCATTAAAAATACTTTGCAGAGAAAAAAATTGTATTTCAAAGCAAAATGGACTTGATCATATTCAAGCATCAACAAGTGTAAACACCTTTGGCAAAATACCATCAAAAAATTACTGCAAAAGCTTAATTAATTTGTTAAGTATTGCTGCTGCATAGTATTTATTTCAGTACAATACATGTATTTAATATTGTGAATAGAAAATTGTATATTATAAAAGCAAATTTAAATTCATTTATATAAACACAAATTCAATTATTGTATAAAAATACATATTATATACATAAAGCTATAATTATATTCCTGTTTGAATGTATGAATTGTTACAGGACATTTTGTTTGGTCCTAAAACAAGATCCAACTAATTCATTACACTATTTCATGTTGTACATTAATAGGCCAGTGACCCAATGGAAAAGTCAGGCACTTGACCGAGACCCACTAGGCGATGGCTGCCAATTCTTCGTATTTTTGACCGTGTGAGGGCGTTTGTGGACCAATTTTTACGTGATGAAAAACAAGTAAACCAACGGATTTTTTCATTTTGTTTATTATTATGTTTATGTGTTTCGTCACTGATGCAAGAAAACTACATACAGGCAATTAAAATAAGATGAAACTGTAATTGTGATGCAAGACATTCCCTGAAGAAAGCACCCCATGCGGTCAAAAATATGGTCAATTGAACCCCCAGCTCATATTATATCACCCATTACAAAGATTCTGCCTTTTGATTGGTTCAGTCACCTGATATGTCTTGTTTTTACTAATACACACACGCAGCAAACAATGTACTATACCAGTAGCAACCAATGTACTATCCCATAGCAACAAGTGTACTATACCCATAGCAATAACAGCTTCTTGGTACCTAGACATCTAGGCAGAGTATATATTTGGGGTGTTATAAAACGAATATTGACTTGTGCTACGGTTAAAACTACGACTCCCTCGGTGATTCCCGGAGTTCTATTTTCCCTCAGCTCTGGAAAATAGAACGCTCCGAAGATCACCCCAGGAATTGTGGTTTTAACCATAGCACTCGAAGCAGTCAATATTTGCTTACGAGTATACAACTATTGATGGCTTCAAGTGCCATTGTTTAAACTACAACTTCTAGGTGATCCCCAGAGCATTCTATTTTCCTGAGGCCTAGAAAATAGAATGGTAGTGTTAACCATATAGCACAAATAAAAGTAGTCAATATTTGTTTTATAACGATCATACCATTCACTAACATAGACGTCTACGTACCAAGAAGCTGCCGTTGCTACGGTTATATTGCACTGGTTGCTATGGGTGTAGTGCATTGGTTGATATGGGTGCAGTGCATTGCACTCGCATGGCTTTTTAGTAAAAATAAGACATATCACATTACAATAACGTGACACGCTCTACACCAATCAGACGGAAGAATCTATGAATGGGTGTTATATGAATTCACCGGCTCAGTTCTGTAAGGGCGTTCATTGCAATTTCATTTCCATAATAACCAAAAGAGCGTTAAGATTGAAAAATGCATATCAATTTGAAAACAATAATCCAAACCCACAAATAATTTTTTGTTCTTAGAAAATGATTGTTTCTTTTTGGCAAACAATTACTTTGGAGACCACTCTTGATTAACAAACTGAGAATCTCCATTCAGGAGCTCCAAAATGTACAAAGCAACTTGATGAAATCCATACAAATTGCACTAACGACCTTATATTTCTGAGCCGACGAATTAAAATTCTCATAAAAACATTGAAAAGGCACAGATACTATACATGAAAAACACAAATATAAAATCACACACTTAGTCCATCGGCTCGTTCATTTTCTTCCAGGCCACCTGTTGAAACAAAGGGAACATATTATCTTTATTATTATTATTATTATTATTATTATTATTATTATTATTATTATTATTATTATATATTTCTGGTAATGAAACCAAGGATGCCTCACAAGTGAACTTAATCACTGTAGCTCGCAAGCCTGAGGAAACCTGTAAACAAGGGTGCTTGCTATGTGAACCAGAAACACCGGGGTTAACCCCTACTCTTCCACGACAAGTGTTCTGGGTTCTTTTACGTGCACTACCAATCCTAGTACACGGGACCTACGGCTTAATGTCCCATCCGAAGGACAAAGCAATTATGGTAAAGTATCTTGCTCAAGAATACAAGTGTCATGACTGGGACTCGAACCCACACTCTGCTGATCAGAAACACCAGAGCTTGAGTCCGGTACTCTTAACCGCTCGGCCACGACACGCTTTATGTTTTAGTTAAGCCCTTATATTAACAGAATGTATTTTAAAAAGATCAAGTTTAGGGTGAACAAAGAAAACTTCACTAGAACAGGATTTGAACCTGCAACCTACGGATTAACATACCGGTGCTCTACCAACTGAGTTATTTAGCCCTAATGTTGACGGTCTCCCTATTTTGTCAATATCTTTGTGCCGGGGTGCCAGTATCTATATCAAAATACTGAAGAAAATCTCTTCGAGCAAGAAGAAATGGAACACTTCAACAAATGTAGTATTGATTTTCTTTCAGGGGGATTGCAGGATTCTCCCCAGGTTTTTTCAAAACTGTGGGGCATTTTGGTCCAAAATTTTGGAATGTTTGGCCGAAGCGCGCTGAATGGAAACAAGGTCCTCGGAATGTTTTCTACTTGGTGTTTTTCTTGGTTTTCAAAGCCCTACTGTGCAATTTGGAGCATTCTATATGGATTTCTTTTCATGTTTTTTGTAAAACTATCGTAATTTTTAAAAAACCATCGGCCGATTTTTTTTTGCGTATCGGCCGAAATTCTTGCTTGCAGACCAAGGAAAATAAGAATAAAAGGTCTCCACAGGGGAACTCTTAAACAGGAATTTTTCAAAGGGAGTTTTGTGTACAGAGTCCAGGGGCGGATCCAGGATTTTCCAAACGGGGGGGCATGATTTTTTTTTCAGAATGAAATACCGCGCCATCCCTAGACAGCATTTTAATTTTCTGCACTGCGAAATTGCCAATGTCGTAGTGCTTTTCAAAGAGAAAGTTGTTTCTTCTAAATCGGTTTAAAAATCAAATTTCATGGTTCTGCTTACCGTAAGCAAAGAACTTGGCGCTTACAGAAGCAGTGAATTCCGCGCTTACGTCAAGCGTTTTCCACGAGTAAGCAGGGATTTTTGTTGCTTTATGCGTGTGTGGGTAGCCTACTCCACGTTACTACGGCCAGGCTGCATGAGACCCAATAAACTACTAGCCATGATTAAAAAATTAATTAAAGGATTGTAAACAGATGCAGAGAGAGAATTTGAACATAATTTTTCTATAGAGATGCACTACACCTGGAATCTACAGGACTTTTTTCTGTGTGTCCTGGAGTCATCTGAGTTGTGAAAATAGTGATTTTCTGTTGGAATTTTTCACTGTCTCATTTGAAAATTCTGGTGTACAAAGCTAACACACACTTTGGTGGCTGCATGCTGTGCAGTCAGCCACCTCGTCCATGGACATTGTTCGCCCATCTGGGGACAATGGAGGTAAGTATCCTTTTTATTCTCTCCCTGCTTGCTAGACCATTGTACTGCACTGACTCATCTGTGGTCAGCTTTGTTCCATCAGCATCAATTGTGCTTGGTGCTTGCATTCTGCCAAAGTCACAGCTAGGATTCATCCAGCATCGGAAATATTTGAAATGCCCTGTGTCATATTATGACAATTCCCCAGCCACTTTTCATTTGGAAATTGTGATCTTCGGTGACATTGCTGTAAATCCCGGCCCTGAAGCTGAAAATAACTCAAACTCAGCAGAAGCTAGTCCAAACTCTACAAATTCCTACTCACGTAACAAGCTTCTCAGTCTCCGTTATGCCCCATCCACACGTGCATCAACTCTGCCTTCCTGTAAATTTACATTGCAGAATCTTGGCCTTTTGTAAATCCCAGCACTGTTTACCGACCTACACATCGTGGTAAAAAGCTGGTCGCCGTAGAACTGTTCATAAACTCCTATACCTGAAGTTACACCCCATCTGTTCTAGCACCAGTGACTCCTGCCAAATCTCAACTCAGCCTTTGTGTTCTGAACACACAGTCCATCTGTAACAAGTATGACGATTTTGCTGATTTCGTTCTGCAAAAGATCTGGACCTTGTTGCCGTTTCAGAAACATGGCTGAGACCAGATGACAACTTAACATGTCGTCAGTGTACCCCTGCTGGCTACTACTTTCATCACATCCCAAGACCTCACAAGACCGGTGGAGGAGTTGCAATACTGTACAGATCTACTTTATCTGTCTCTGTGAAAAGTAATGACGTCCAATACACAACTTTTGAATCTCTTCATGCTGAGGTTTCCGGAAACTCTAAATCTGTTCGCCTTGTCATTGTATACAGACCTGACAGAGATTCTAACGGCCAACATGTGACTTTCTCAAGTTTTCTTAAGGAATTTGAGAATTTGATTTTAGAATATCTCCTTCATCCATCGGAAATCATCATCACTGGTGACTTTAACATTCATGTTGATGACATCCACAACACGAATGCAAACCAGTTTAAGCATCTACTTCAGGCTTTCGGTCTTACCCAGCATATCAAGGAGCCGACTCATCGTCTCGGTCATTGCCTGGACCTTGTCATAACTCGTGACATCACCCCACCTATTGTCTCAAACTTTGTTATTCTACCTGGATTCTCAGACCATTATGCAGTCATGTGTAACTTGAGTCTGTGCAAGCCCAAAGTCCCAACCGTCACTATAAAGAGCCGACAGTGGAAACACGTGAATTCTCCTGAAGTGTTCCGCGACATAGGAACTCATTTAGCAAAGCTGGAAATTGATCACGACTGCTTGGATTCCTATGTCAGCCAATATGAGAGTACTATCAGTGACATCTTGGATAAATACGCACCCTGGAAAACAAGATCAGTCAAGGTCCGAACTGAAGTTTCCTGGTTCAATGATGATATTCGTACAGCAAGAAAGATCTGTCGTCAACTTGAGCGGAAATGGCGGAAAAATGGCAAGTTGGAAATACAACGACAAGAATATCGCAACCAATGTAAGGTAGTCAGGAATTTGATCAACCAGGCAAAGATCACCCATTATTCATCCCAAGTACAAGAATCCTCAGGAGATCAAAAGAAGCTCTTCAAGATAATTGGTAAGTTGTTGCTCAAACCCAAAACCCCGTCCTTCCATCCACTTACAATGATCAGGACTTGGCAAATGAATTCCAGAAATTCTTTGTCACCAAGATTTCAGACATCCGCTCATCTTTTCATCAGTCCCTTACAACGTGCCGCAGACATTGCCACATCTTCAACCAGAGTGTAGACTATCTGTGTTTGAGCCTGCCACTGTTGCTGAGATTCAAAGGGTTATTATGAAATCTCCTTCAAAATCCTGTGAGCTGGATCCAGTGTCAACATCCATGATGAAGCAAAACATTGATATATTTTTACCCTACATCACTAATCTTGTAAACGAATCTCTCAGTTCCGGTTGTTTCCCGATAGCCTCAAAGTTTCCTACATCAGGCCGCTCATCAAGAAACCAAACCTGGACAAGGAGATATTCAAAAACTACAGACCGGTTGCAAACTTAAAATATCTTGGAAAAGTCATCGAACGAGTAGTTTCATCACGCATTTCTGATCACATTCATAATTTCAACCTGTCCGACGTGTTCCAGTCAGCATACAAGCCTTTCCATGGGACAGAAGCTGCACTAGTCCGTGTGAGCAACGATATTCTTTCTGCAATGGACAATGGTAACCTAACAGCACTAGTCCTGCTAGACTTGAGTGCTGCCTTTGACACTGTTGATCACAACATCCTTCTCTCTCGGCTCCAGAATCACCTTGGCATAGAGGACACAGCCCTAGCATGGTGCAAATCGTATCTCTACAATAGAACTCAGCATGTATGTATTGGCACCGCAATATCAGACCCTGCTGTTTTGAACTACTCTGTGCCACAGGGTCGGTACTGGGCCCGCAGTGGTTTACGCTGTACACTTTACCGATTCGTGACATCATCCTGAAATTTAATCTGAATTACCATGTGTACGCAGACGACACTCAGCTATACATCATGTTTAAATCTTCTCAAGAAAACGCCAATGCATCTATTGCAAGACTTGAGAAATGCATCCAAGAGATTAGACGTTGGACACAACAAAACTTCCTGAAGTTAAATGATGATAAGACAGAGTTCCTTCTATTTGGGTCACGTCAACAGTTAACAAAGGTTTCAGTGCCATACATTTCCATCGGTGATGCTCGGATAGCTCCTCGCTGCAAGCTCGGAACTTAGGGTTATTTTTGATTCATCGATGACACTTCAACCACACATCAACAACATCGTTCGTCTGTCATCATATCACATCAGGAATATTGGTAAGATTCGCAAGTACTTGGACAAAAGTGCCACTGAAAAGGTCATTCATGCATTTGTTACTTCTCGTCTTGACAACGGCAATGCTCTTCTCTACAGTCTTCCGAACAACCAGATTTCCCGTCTTCAACGCCTCCAAAATACCGCTGCCCGCATTGTGACACTGTCTAGAAAATCCTGTTCTATCACCCCCATTCTGAAACAACTACATTGGCTCCCTATCTCTCAACGAATCATCTTCAAGCTGATGCTCATTGTCCACAAAGCACTTAATGGCAAGGCTCCCCACTATATTTCTGAACTACTTCAAGTTTACACTCCATCAAGGAATCTTCGATCAAGTTCCATGCTTCTCCTCGTTGAACCCAAGTCTCGACACTCATGGGGTGACAGGTCTTTTTCTTCAGCTGCGCCACGCATCTGGAACTCTCTACCGCTTAATCTTAGATCTTGTCTTTGTACCACAAAATTCAAATCTCTTCTCAAAACTTGTCTTATGTCACAGGTTTTCAAGGACTAATTTTGTTGTGTCTGTTTTGTCTTTGTTTTGTTTTGTTTTTTTGTTTTTGTTTTTTACTGCGCCTTGAACACCCAGCAGGGTGGATATGTGCGCATTACAAGTCTTATTATTATTATTATTATTACTAATGAGTATGACTTCTGAATTTTGTTTTTCTCTCCCTTTTTTTCTTTTCTTTTTTCCCCTGGCAAAAGGGCGTGCGCCCCCCACGCCCCCCCCTGGATCCGCGCCTGGAGTCTATGGGAGGATGTTAATATTCACCTAACATCGTCATCAAAACAATTTTGGCTGCTCCATTTTCGGAGTCAAATGTCACTTTGTGGTATACAGTATAGTGCAACCTTTAGGTGATGCGGCATTTACAGGCTTACCTGATGAATCCCAAAATGGTGAACATGGCACAGTCATCAAGTGTGACATACGTGCCAGGGGTCAATAGGTACAAAAGAATTTTTTTTAAAATCTCAACAGGAATGCAAAAATGAGGTTGTGTGTTTTATTGTTATAGAATATTAAAATAGAGGTTTTGAAAAAATATTCAGACTTACTCATTAATTGATTTGACTCCATTGGCAAGACATATGTACCTAGTGGTAAAACAAATTTAATGCTGCATTAATGTCTGATAGTAAATAGTAAACTTGCGAGTACAACCATGTGTAAAATCTCTTTGTGGGAGTGTTGGCTCTGAAAACAGCCGGTGTGGTCTTGACGTTTCAAACAGTATACACTGCTCTGCTAGTACACGAGACCAGAAATATATTTTCCATGCCCACCCACGGTATCATTTTTCTGAACTTTTTTAGTAATAGTTTTCCTGATGTATAGGTCCAAGAGAAATGTGTAAAAAAGAATTTTACAATATTTTTACAAACATAGCAGCAACATCAGCATTATGATTTAGAAAACGATGTTAAAATAGCTGATCTCATGAAACAAGATATTATCTGAAACTAATAGTTCCTCAACACTTTTTATGACTTAATTTTGATTCACAGATTATGCAATTGTCACAGTCAGCATTCAAAATAAATTGATATCTTTTCTTTGCCTGAGAAATCAAAGTAACCTTACCTCTTTTCCCATACGCACGATGGATAAAGCAACCTACGCAAATGCCAAGCACAAAAAAGAAGAGACAAAGTCCCCCTGTAAGCACATTCATACTACAAGAGTCACCTAAAAATAGATAGTGAAAAGAAGGTGGTAGTCAATTCACAGAAACTTATGGCACGCTTTAGTTTAACTGCGATAATTGTAGCTCTTGGTCACGACCCTTAAATCAAAGAGCTAGGATGGACCATTTGATAAAATTTGTTGAGGTTTTTTTACCAACATTTTAAACTTACTCAGTTGGACACATTTAAAATTATGAAATAAAAAATCAAAACAATTTTAGAGAATAGGAGGGTCGAGGATTATGATTATCGCAACTAGTTCAGATCTGGGCCCAATTTCATACAGCTGCTTCACCACAGAAAACAGCTAAGCACAACAAAATTATGCTTACCAGAATAAGGTTATCAGCCAAAACACCATGTCACATTTACCAACTGCGACTGGTATCCTGCTAATTTTTTTCAGTCGAAAAATATTCAGCAATATTTTCTGCAGTTCAATGAAGTTGGGCCCTGTAGTCCAGTAGCCCATATACCAACGATTACCTCTTTAAAGATATCTCATTTTTGGTGCATGATGCAAACACATACCTGAGTTATTGGTAGTGAGATGCGTTGTAGGCCCAACTGGGCTTATCTCATCATGTCCTGGTGTTGGTACTGGAGTTCCTGGTGTTGGTACTGGGGTAGTTACTGGTGTATCAGACCATGGAGGTAGGAAGCTACTACCTCCATGATCAGACTCAGTGGGTGCTTCTGTTGTTACATAACCTGCAACTTACATAATAATATACAAATATTGCAGAATATTGCGGGACGTAGCTCTACAGATGAACTAAAGCAAAAATTCAAATTGACAATTGAAGCTAAGTGATTGTGTGTTCAACTTCCGTGAGCCAAACACGCAATGACTTTCACTCACACATGAGTTACACAGTAAATTAAGTTTCATTTCAATGCAATCAACATTGGCAACTCCCTCAACCACAATATTTACTTAAATTGAACTTCCGAAGTAGCAGCAAGTGTTTCTTTGTTTATTAAAAAAAAAGGAAAACAAGCATACAAATGAAAAATCTGATTGTTATGTGGGCCCAATTTCATAGAGCTGCTAAGCACAAAAATTTGCTTAGCATGAAATTTCTTCCTTGATAAAAACAGGATTACCAACCAAATTTCCACGTGTTGCATATTGCTTGTTACTGGTATTCAGCTGTTGTTTGCTTGTCCTGAAAATCACATGGAAATTTGGTTGGTAACACTGTTTTTATCAAAGAAGAAATTTCATGCTAAGCAAATTTTTGTGCTTAGCAGCTCTATGAAATTGGGCCCAGGTGGCATGTTGAGGCTGTGCAGTCTATCAAGCTCAAGTTCTAATGGCAGAGTTTTCAGAGGGCGAGTCCCAATCCCAAATATAAATATATGACCCTTGAGTTCTTGAGCAAGCTATCTTAACCATAAATTGCTTCTCTTAACCAAGGTGTGAACAGGGAACCTGAGAGGGCTGAGACAGTATTGTGTTGGATTAACCCCTAAGCGCTAAATTAAAGGCACTGAACCAGTATTCTCACTGGAAATTGTCAAAGACCAGTGTTCTCACTTGGTGTATCCCAACATATGCATAAAATAACAAGCCTGTGAAAATTTGGGCTCTTGGTCATCGAAGTTGGAAGAAAATGATGAAAGAAAAAACACCCTTGTTGTACAAATTTGTGTGCTTTCAGGTAGGAATAAAAGGCTTCTTGCAAGAAGTCTTTTATTATTTTAGTGAGAAATTACCTAAAGGCTTTTTTTAAAAACTACGTTACTTCAGAGGGAGTCGTTTCCTACAATGTTTTATACTATCAACAGCTCTCCGTTGCTCGTTACCAAGCAAGTTTTTATGTTAACATATATTTTGAGTAATTACCAAACGTGTACAGTGCCTTTAAGCAGCTTGGGGTTATATGCTCCCCAGGGAGTTGAGAAAGTTAGAGGAATGGTCTAAGTATACGTCCGATGAACAGAGATAATAATGTTGTGAAGTGCCTAGATCTAGCTACGAGAATGTAAACGCTTTATAAGAAACAAGCATTATTATTGTTATATAAGTTATCACACACACGCTCATGGAAGTCCGAAAAATATAGCGCTTATGTGTCCCATGCCCAATGGGACACAGATGCGCAGCTCAAAACAGTGCAATACACAGAGAGTGATATAGACCATGCAATATGGTTTAAAATCAAACTGTTGTTGCCATGGATCGACCAATTAGAATCGAGGATTCAAGTTTGCTCGAAGGTAATTGTTATCATCAGGTGCTTATTTGCATTCTGATTGTGACTCACCATTTGTTGGTCGTTGAATTGGTTCCAGCGTTTGGTCGTTTACAGGCTGGTCGTTTAGACACACTGCATCCGAGTGACGGGTACCATTCCGCACTGTACATTGTCTGACTCTTTTGCATCTTAGAGTACTGTTGCTATTTGGTTGATATGAATCCTTACTGCATGGTGTGCATCTAATTTCTGTACCATGGTCTCCATCTGAAAAACACAATATCGTTAATATTTCCCCTTGCATCAATTTCAAACAGCGCCCTCACTGAGGTAAAAGGAAGACGTGTCACTGGCCGAGAGTTGTGTGTGGGGCGTATGTGCGTGTAATTTTCCATTGTTTAAATCTATCACATAGACATTTTTCTTTTGTTCAATGCCTAATATATTTTTAACCCCAGCAGAACAATATTGCTTAGTTCCTTACGTCCTGATTTGGGTTCGTATCCAGCGTCACATTTTGGAATCGGCAAACATGTATCTGGTGATGTTTTGTGATATCCATCAACACAGCTACACACAGTATCTGGTCCATGACGTCTACATTTGTTTCTCTAGAAATATAACATAAAAATAATAAATATTTAATGTATTTTGAGGAGTATTTATGTGTATTCGGTTTGCAATAACTTCATGTATCAATATCTACTTTGCTGTGTAGAATTGTTCTTATAATAATTTGTCTTGCTGTTACTGCAGAGTACATTGGGAAATCGGGAGGCTACCTAAATGTAGTTCTGATAAGAACTTGTCCTGCTGTTTATCTACTGCCGTGGAGTAGATTGGGAATCGAAAGACTACCTAGTTCTGATAAAAACTTGTCCTGTTGTTTATCTACTTGTACTAGGAAAACTAGAGGATCTCACTTTTGCTTAGTGGATCCAGGGGCTTCTCGTTATTATCTTCACTGCCACAGAGTGACACATATTGGTTTCAGATCCCATTGCAAAATACAAACAGGCTACATTCTTTGGATCTATGGGCGGTTGGGTTGGTGTAGTGGTATCTTTCCTCGCCTTCCACCTCTAGGACCCTGGTTCGAATCCCATCGGGGGCACTATGTGGATTGGGTTTTCAGTTCCTACCCGACTCGTGGGTTTCCCTGGAGTATTTCTCTGGGGTTTTCCTCTCACATCTAAAACTGAAATTTCCTTCTTTGTCTTCGCTCCATTGGGTTCTTGGCTAGTATAGTGATTAAGTTCGCTTTCTGAGAGTCCTTGGCTTCACAACCATAATAAATGAAATGAAATGAAATGAAATCGCCGAGTTCCCACAAAAGATTCAACAGAAGATAGTTCACCAGTCTGAAGAATTATATTAGCTGTTACTATCTTACCACTTTCAAAGGGTGCAGGCATTTCTTGCACTCAAATCCTCGGCTACAGAAGTTTGATGAGTTCATAAAATGACCTCTCAACACTGGTCCACATCTTAAAGCAAAAAAGAAAAAATAATATTTCAGTCAAAACTTCGCACTTCATGTTCAATATAATTTTTACCAAAGAGTGAAATCTAAATTTCGTGTTATTAACCAGTTTCCTTCAGGATTAAAAATCCTTTTCCTGTTACCCATGCAGGATTATTTTCAGTCAAAAAGCAACTTTTTTTCCTGACTCAGTTTGGACACCTTCATGTATGTAAAGACGTTTTCTCATTGACATTATGCCTGTGTATGCTCAATTCGCACACACACAATATTGATTGCCAGTTTACCTCTGCTGCGTGTTACGTTACGAGTTTTGCCTTTCATCGAGTCCTCCAAAGCAACTTGGTTAACATTTCTAAATAATGGTTTATGTTTTGTCAGTAATTTTGCACACATTTAATTCAGATGTGGGAATCTCCTGAAACAATAACCATTAACATGCTTACTAAAACAAAAATTAGCTGCCAATTCTTTGATTTTATTCAAATTTTTGACTGGAAGAAGTTGAATACATGATTTATCTTACTCTGAATGTTGGGGTTGTTCCAAGTTATTTGGATCACATGTGCTGTTCTTCTTGAGAATATGTCCAGATCTACAAAGCTGACGAAGGCAATGGAGGCCGTTTTCATCAGTATAATCATAATAACTCTCATGGATTTCGCTCCTCTGTATACAATCTTCACCCTGTGAAGGAACCATTTAACAAAATGTGTTTAGATTTAAAGGGCATGTATATGTTTGGTAATTGGAACCCATTGCTTGTTTCAATCCTATATAGTTGTAGATATAGACGATGTGACAACTGACGTCACTTGAAAACCATAACATGATGCGCACGCATGTCGCTGGGCAAAACCTTTGTGTACTGACAGCCAGCTAGAAAGTACACGCAATGTTACCATGAGCACGCGTCTTCTTGCCTGGCGGAAACATGACTTGGACAGTGTTTTGTCAACAGAGGGCGGTTTGAATGTAAAAAGAGGTCACATCATCTATATACCATCAAACTAACCTGTGAAAATTTCATTTCAAAAGGTGATAGCGTTTTTGAGATATGCTAAAAATCTGGAGCAGTTATGTCCACGCAGGAAGAATAATCTTCAATGGGAGACTTTGGAACGCTAGGTGGCAGCAGACTTACCAGGTAAATTTCCATTGTTTACGTAGTTCTGAGCATGCGCACATTACCAAGAACAATAGATTTACCTGGTAAGTCTGCTGCCACCTAGCATCCCAAAAGTCCCCCATTGGAATACACAATCTGAGAAGCGTTACTGTCAGTAACGCTTCTAAGATTAATATTTTGGGGGATAAAAAGTGATATCTTTTTCCATTATCGCAGGTATTCAAAGTGAAAAGTTTCTCAAAATGCATTATATTATCCAAAGCTGCTGTACTTCTTACCAAGTAAGTTTGTATTGCCATTAATTTTCAGAGTCATTACCAAACGTATACAGACCCTTTTAAGGTCAAATAAAGGGTTATGATGCACTCATTTTCCAATAGTAACAGTCCTTATGAAAAGGCAAAACAGTATTACAAATCTCTGACCTCATGTTAAAACATTTATGCAAAATGTCATTATATTTTATAATTTTATACCCTATGGCTAGGGGCTCAACTATCAATGCCATACATGCGACATTCAAATGGCAGTAATGGAATTCCATACAAATAGACCATGAAAATCACCAGGTATATCATATTTGTTTCGAAAAAGGGCATTGAGACTAGAGAGTGCAACACTTGAGTTTCGGCTTGAGGGAAACTAATATGGATGTGTAATTAAGCCAGATTCTAACGAAACTGTGCTAGAGGGCTAAGCTGTAAGTAGTCTTGAAGAAAAAACTTCTCTTGTTGATTTGTCAATTTTTCCCCACGAGATGGCGCTACCATATCCATGATCCGCTTTCACACCTGAACCGCTTCTCTTGGAGCGGTTCGTGTGTGAGAGTAGATCATGAATATGATAGCGCCCTCTCGTGGGGGAAAAAATTGACAGATCAACAAGAGTGTTTCACCAAGACTAAGCTGTAAGGTGCTCATCACTCCTGCGCAAGCTGGCCAGAAGAGAGAACAGGAGAGAGAAACATATGTTTAAGTTTAAAGGAATCTTTAGTAGCGATAATGGTAACCCTTGATCCTCTTGACTGTCATCTTATAGTACTGTTGTGAAATTACATGACACTTATTGTTTATTGATTATTAGTTATTAGTTATTGATTACTTAAATCTGGTTAATCAATACCTGTAGATAATGCACTCTGCAAACCGCGCGATCAGTGCCACATTGAACGCTCGTGCATTTAACACTTAATCACATCTGCTGTGCGTGAAATAGAATCGCATGTGTAAACAGCGGGAGCTCGTTTGGCCACGCTAGCGCCCTCTGTTGGTGGAATACGGCAGGCTGTTTTGCCAGGTTCCACGCTGAACGCTACCTTAATTAATGGTTTAATATGGATGTATTTTATGGAATGTTTTGTTCCGTATTCTAAGTAATAACATGCTGTATGTATAAAAGACGGCTGAACATTATGATTGTCAGTTCTCATTCGGATTCTGAAGTTGTCGGACCTTTGTCCAAGATTAAACCAGTTGAACCACAATATTCTGTCCTGTCTAATATTTCTAAGTTGCGTCTTTTACTTCGAAGTGAACTCACAACAGTACAACCCTCAGAAGGATCGAGCGTTATGATCATCGCAACTAAGGGACCTTCAAAGACTTACGTTTGGGCCAAAATTTGAAGGTTGAGTGCTGTCACTCAGCGAAGGAATACAAAGTACTAGCAACAACCCCTACAAGAAAAAACACAAATATCATGGTTAATATAGGATTTGAGGCATTGCATGGTGGGTATCAATGTATATTAGGCTTGCAGTAACACCATGTGTTTATCTACTTGTCTTGCTATGTATTCTATACTGCCGCGAAGTAGATTTCGGAATTTGAGAGACTGTTCTACTGCCGCAGAGTAGATTTTCGGAATTCACTATCGACTTCAATATTCTTTATAAGATTAGGGGGCCTACACCAAAAACGAGCCAGAACTAAATTGTTTTAATGTAGGCAGTGGATATATACCCTTTTTAGCAAATGTTATTTCACAGAACGGCACTGAACATTCACAGTGACTAGTTTTTGGGACTTAACAATTTTACTATGAAAAATGTTAAGTCTGGTTCCGCACCAACATTGTCCTTGTGACTTCGTATAGTCACAGAATCATGAGATGAAATTCCATTTATGTAATTCTGACTTTATTTCTCTTTAAAAAAAAAACCGGGAGCCACAAGATTGTTAATATCCATCGAAATACGGAAATCAATTTATTTAGTAATTAAAAAAAGAAGAGAATTTCTAATTTTGGGGATGAAAAAAGTAAATGTAAAAGTTTGCCTCAATCCATACCTAGCACCTTCCGCTCATAAGACCTCGGCCCAACGTATCGTGCATGTCAGCATGATTGGTATGGAGGATATTTTAAACCTTATACAATTTTGGCTACTTTATGCAGTATGGCGTCAAAGAGAGCACTATACTGTAAAAGTTAACAGATGTGGTGCCTGCACAGGTATCCACTACACTACACTACAGAAAAATTTCGGAAAATTTTCGTCAGTGTGTGACACCATCCATGGTGACACTGACAAACAGACAGTTACTGTTAAGCATCTCATACTCATAAGTCAACGTCTAACTCTTTTATACAAAAAAGAAGATTAACAAACACAACACATGATGTAGGCCCAGTAACTTGGGCGCTGTACTCCTTTTTTCCGAAAAAGGAGTACAGCGCCCCAGTTACTGGGTCTAATTATGATGAATGATGGTGATCAAAAAGACACAATATCCTCAATACTCAATTTAGTAGCTAGTTACTGAGATGAGTGATAAATTCACAAATAACAATCGATTCACTAACCAGACACAGTACAAATACATATTCATTTCATAACAAACGCTTTTATCCTAGCCCAAAGCGCCCAATATCCGAAGGCAACGAAAAGTCTACGACGGGGGAAAAAAACCTACACAATCTACTCACCATGTTGATCAACATGCCATAAAATGAAGGCTTGTTTTTCTGTGTAAACTTCGGCGAATGGCTATTCAATAATTTCAAAAAGTCTGCAAGTGCAAGTCGGTGTGGTGTTTCCATTTTGTTATGATTTAGATCCTACCTCCGTGTTTTAGATTCAGATACAGATATATCGCAGCGATTGCACAAGTTTAAATGTAATTAAGGGAATTCACCTGCGTAGTAATCTGCCCGTGCGATGTTGAGCGGGCGAAATAGTAATCCGCCTGGGTGGAATTAGTCTTGGCCCACGACGTCAGTGACCGCTATCGATCACTGACGACTTGGGCCAAGATTATAGGGTGGAATAGCTTTTTTACCAGGTCCTAAAAAAACCTACGCAATTACCAAAATACTTACTATGCTGCAATAATCACATAACATTACGGCTTGTTTTTTCGGTGATCTCGGCGCGCCATTTTTTACCTTGCGCAATCATCAACAGCAACGTCATGCACGGGGAATTCCCTTTTACCAAACTACTGTAGTAGTACAGTAGAGCAACAGGGTGTGTAGAACCATGACTTTCTAGCTATATCGACCGATTTTAGGGTTTTTAATTTGCAGTCAGTTTTCGACTTCATTCCATCCGACTTGCTAGACTTAATGTTGATGTCGTACTCGTATTTCTGACACGCCCTTCAGAAAAGCCTGTATAAATCGTCCAATTCTGCAGCTGTATGGTGACCATGGATTTGACCGGGGAAGTCATTTTGGTGATCATGACGGTCATGATGGTAGGAACTGGACATTTATTTTATCAATATAACAACAATAACATTAACAAATATATAACTTAATATTATACTTCACTATTATAGCATGGAGCAATAAACTTGCTCCATGCTATTCACATGTGACATAGTACAAATACAAGTACTCAAGTCATGCAAGTAGGTAAATTTTGGCTATATGCATAAGAATTACTTATTAAAGGCATCGTACACGTTTGGTAATTACTCAAAATATATATCAGCATAAAAACTGAATTGGTAACGAGCAACAGAGAGCTGTTTATAGTATAAAACATTGTGAGAAACGACTCCCTCTGAAGTAACGTAGTTTTTGAGAAAGGTAATTTCTCACTAAAACTAATAAAAACTTCTTGCAAGAAGTTTTTATTCCTAAAAGCACACAAATTTGTACAACAAGGGTGTTTTTTCTTTCATCATTTTCTTGCAACTTCGATGACCAATTGAACCCAAATTTTCAGGCTTGTTATTTTATGCATATGTTGGGATACACCAAATGAGAACACTGGTCTTTGACAATTACCAAACGTGTACGATGCCTTTAATGCAACATGCATACATACATACATGATATAAGGCAAAAAATAGTGCCACTACATCAAGAAAGCAGCGCATAAATAGGTTTTGATCAGTTGATACACTTCTTAAAATTTGGAGAGTCCATCTGTGTCGAGTGCATCCAGGTTTAGGGAGCAAAATGAGCAAAAGTGCGACTTAGAGTAGACCCAATATTAATGGGAGCGCCCCAATTATAGTGGGTCGAATTCGACTTGATGCAGACATGAGAATCTTGACGGAGTTTGGCTTTATGAGGCGAGTAGTGTCAGGTGCTGAGAGCGAAGGCTTGAACGTCCATGTAGAGGACCTTTTTTTGTACGCAGGCAGTGGCTGGCGTCACCAGCGGTGTTACTCCACGACTATAATGATCGTTCGTTCCGCTGTTGTCTCCAAGCGTTCCCCATAGTTCTAGGAATACAGAGCGGGGGCTTCTCAGATTCCTTGCCCACCCTCCAAATGACTATGACTGACTTATGAGATCGAAAAAATGCAAAAATTAATGGTTCCACTTAATGTTTTTGCCCCACTTAACTTTACCCTTTTTTAAAAACATTTTAAAACATTCTCCAATTGTGGGTACATTTAAATTGTTGGGAAACAACTTTGAAAATGGCTCGTCGTAGCTCTTAATAATGGTAACTAAAGTTGTTTATATGTCGCCTTATGTAAAATACGGTGCCCCAAAGTGCCTCACAATAAAAAGTATCAAACCTTCGCAATAAAAATACAAAAAAAAACATTTTCACATTACTAACAAATTCACAGATAGCAGCCAAGTAATAAAAACTAAAAAAAAAACTAAAAGTAAGTTTAAAAAGCACAAAGAAAACAAAATGCCAAAACAAAGCAAGGAGCCTGGGCTAAACTTCATAGAGCTGCTTATAAGCAGAAAACATTGCTTTTAAAACACTGCTCAGCAGAAATGAGCAGCAACAGTCACAAATTGTACATGTGACACGGTAGTTTGGCTGATGGTAACCTTGTTATGGTAAGCATAGTTTTGTTGTGCTAAGCTACTTTTTGTGCTTAGCGCAGCTCTATGAAATTGGGCCCTGGCCAAGAACCAACAGTTATCGCAGCTAGTAAAACTCCACATTGGAAGCTGATACTTGAAATTTATTTATTTATAGTGCACTGATCTTTGTCGTTGTCTCCCAAGGTTTTGGTGCAAAATTTGCAGTGTATAAATGCCAGCTACAGTGAAGCTGCACAGAGGGATACAAGGAGTTCTGGAACAAATGATAGGTTTATAGTTGGCCCAGACGTAAGTACAAACTTGTTTATGTACTACCTGTAGTAAAACTTTTTATCCTAGAATGAAAAAGTAATACAGGCCTGGAGTTTCATCTTTGAGAGAGGCATTTTCATTTTGCAAAGGGCACTTCTATTGGAAAATCTTAAAGTTTATGGGAAACTTCTGAAGGGGCACCAAGACAAGACAAGGGCAAAGTTCCAGGCCTGGTAATAAATATTAATAATAATAATAAACCACATCTTTTATATAGCACCTCACACAAGAGTCTTGAAGCGCTTAAAGGCACTGAACACATTTGGAAATTGTCACTTGAGTGTTCTCACTTGGTGTATCCCAACATATGCATAAAATAACAAGCCTGTGAAAATTTGGGCTCAATTGGTCATCGAAGTTGCAAGAAAATGATGAAAGAAAAACACCCTTGTTAGACAATTGTGTGCTTTCAGATAGGAATAAAAACTTCTTGTAAGAAGTTTTTATTATTTTAGTGAGAAATCCCCTCTTTCTCAAAAACTACGTTACTTCAGAGGGAGTCGTTTCCTACAATGTTTTATACTATCAACAGCTCTCTGTTGCTTGTTACCAAGTAAGTTTTATGCTAATATTTGTTTTGAATCATTACCAAACGTGTACAATACCTTTAAAGGTTGTTGTCTGTTGTTTACAAGGAAAATTAATACAAAATACAGAAATTACACAAATTTACAAAAGAAAGCATAAACACGAATGCAGCAGAAACAACTGTGAACTACTGAAATAGATGTGTTTTTAGCAGGGATTTTAACTGATTTTCAGTCTTGGCAGTTTTTATGTGATGTGGTAGAGAGTTCCAGCATTCTAGAAACTGCAAATAAAAATTCTAAAAGCAATGACTGCAGTCAAGGTGACACAAGTTCAAAGGTGACTTCCAAAACTTTATGGTCACAACTTGAACTTGCACCAAGGTCATTTTAAGGTCATGTAGTGTGTTGTAACCAATCAAAATGCATTTTAAATAGGGCCGATTTAATAGGCCCTGCCATACACACTCCAAAAAATTAGGCTGATTTAATCGGCTAGGACACTTACCAGTAAGCACGTTTTGACCTTTGTCTTGGCAACAGTGTAAGACGGAAATACTACAACTGTTCATATGAGAAATCTTACATATTTGTTGTATAGAATTATAAAAGTCACAGTTGAACAAGTTTTTGAGTTGTGGCCCATGTCTTCAGATCAACATTTACAGTTGTTAAGAATCAATAAAATGTAAGACTTTCTGTTACACTGAGTCATGCACAAATTGTGCCTGCAAGAATTCCAGGATGCCATTTTTGTGATGGCAAAGATAATGGCTTATTTTCTTGGTGTGTATACAATTCAAATTGTATGCCAAAACTAATTGTTACTGGGGTTATGTTTTTTACTTTGTACAGGGCCAAAAGAGTGTTCTTGCTGATATGTTTGATATTGACAAACGCTATGAGCATTTTGATGCAAACGGACGATGCTGTTGTGGACTATGTAATCCAGGTTTTTACGTTGAAACCTTCTGCACATGTTCATCAGTGCCTTCTGACCTTGAACCCCACCAGTTGACCGAGTAAGCTTTATGTGAAAAACTTCTGACCCTGAAGGAAAAAACAAAGAGGAAACAGCAGGGGCTTGTTTTTTGCAAACCCAACCAGAAACATGTTTGAGCTTCACGTCCGTCATTGGTTAAGCATTTTCGCGAGTTCGGTCCAGTACGACATGACCTCAAATTGACCTTTGTCAAAGTTCAAGTTATGACCGAGGTATAGAAACCACTTCTCTGATGTTACACCGCAGCTGTTTCCAAGGGGCGGTCAAAAAGTTGTCCCATGTCTCTTTTTGGCACGACGAACAACTACGCAACTGACTTTGGATGAAAACATTTACCCAGTCAGTTTCCCTTGTGGTTTATAACAACTCAAACCTGTGAAAATTGCATCAAATTCTGTGATCATGTTTGAGTGAAAACAACAAGATTTATCAGGGATTGTGTACACGTTCATACTGGGCTTGTTTCAATTGCAGGGTTTTATCAGGTCTTAAAATGCCTTTTCACAACTTTGACAGTCTTTTAAACGTTTCCCCGGAAAATTAGTATTGGTATGAAGATTCAGATGGAATCAGATTTCAGGTTTAGAAATATCATCTCCCTTTTTGACTGACTACCAACACCAAGTAGAATGAAGAAACGTTTTACCTGAACAAATCTTATTTCTTTGAGAATGGCACAAAGTTACAGAACCTAAAATAAAGAAAATTTGGCATGTTTTGAATTTTTGCTCAGGTGCACAAGTGTTGACTTTGGTACGGAATTTATGGATAAGCCAAACAACTCAACAGTTCCGTATACATGTACAGAAAATTGCAAGGCGAATCAAACAAAGGTAAATGCAACATTAATATTCATTCATAAAATAACAATCACACTGATTGTTTAAAACCTTGCCTGTTCTGTTCTAGGGTATGCCAAAATGAGGGCAGAGATAGTTCTTGTGATTAATTTAGCTTAGTGCGCTAACACTTAGCAGCTCATATATATTCCCCAGGAGAAACTTCATCTTAAAGTGTCATGGCCGAGTGGTCTTGTGCACTGAACTTAAGTTCTGATGTTGTTGAACACCAAGACACTAATGTGAGCAAGACTCTTAAGACACCATATAAAACTGCTTTGTCCTTCAAACGAGAAATGGGTTGAAGAGTGTTTATACATATTTTTAAAAATTTTTTTTAATGAGATATCACCCAACTCACAAGGCCGGACGGCCACTTCAAGGTGAGGGCTACACTTTACTGTCACCAGGGGCACGTTGCCACCTACTCCTGGGGCTGAAACAGGGTTGCCCCCTTTACAGTCCGTAAGGATGTAGGCATGGGTATCATCCACTAGGAGCCTGGCTGGTAGAGCAGAATGCACTACCTTCCCAACTTTTACGAAGAAATTATGGTTAAGTGCCTTGCTCAAGGGCACAAGTGTCACGACCGGGATTCGAACCCACACTCTGCTGCTGACAACACCAGAGCTTGGGTCCGGTGAACTAGACCACTCGGCCACAACACGCCAAATAGATGCCTATTATTCTTTTTATCGTTTATTATTATAATTCCTCTTATCCGCAGACCTCTGATTGTACATCCAATGCCGACATAACTTGTCAATGCAACGTGGGATGGTTCAATCCAAGCGATTCAGATGACGGCAACATACCAAAGGAATGTCGGAAAATCCCAGGCTGTAAAGCAGGAGAAGAACCAATAAAACAAGTTTGTAAGTTCCAAGTTTTCTTTCAAGGTTTTATGTAAATTTGCAGAAAGATGATCATTGGTCAGGTCAGGTCAGGTCAGGTCAGGTCAGGTCAGGTCAGGTCAGGTCAGGTCAGGTCAGGTCAGGGTGTGGCTGGGGGAGGTGCTCCAGCAACATGGGCCCATCTGATTCTCTCCCCTGTCTGGGATCTCCCTCGTCCTTTTAGCAGAAGAAATACTGCTTCAGAATGAACTACTTTGATTTAAAATGTAGACATTTTATTGTTTGATTTGTAGCAGATGATGTACATGTGGTGACGTATACCTGTCAACAGTGCCAGCCGGGTTACTTCAAACTTGAAGGGAACAGCACAAAATCCTGTGAGCCACACAGGGTTTGTCAGAACATGCCAGGGAGTCTCACGTCTGATGTGAAATGTGTGAACGATGACTTTGTTCCGTCAGACGGAACTACAGTTATATCCACAGCAGCTCCCTCGACTCAAGTAACACAGCTGCAGCCCATTATTACCACTTTACTACGCAGACTCGGTAAGAAAGTTTAGATCTCCCTTTAAGTTTTGTAGCGGTCACAGGAAATTTGTTATAGAAATTTAGGCCACCCCTATAAAATTTAGGTTTTTAATCAGTTCTTCAAGTTTTAACTGTTTCATGCTATAATACAGAGCCAGCATGAAACAGCCGTAGTGCACCTGGGAGACCACAGGGACTTGTGAGTTGGCACTGTTTGTAATCTTCAAGTCATTCTGATGAATGACTGGAATAATAGAACAAGCTTACAGTACACAGCAACCAACTCATTTGTTCCCTGTTTCCTTTCATCTTTCAGGTATGTGGAATTTACTTGAATTGGTACATTATAGTTATTTAATAATATATAGATTACCTAGATACCATTCTAGAACTTTTCCTTTAACTATGAAATGAGTTATTTGACTTTTTCAAAACTTTGATCATCCTTAGAGTAATTGTAAGCATACAGGCATTTAGATTGCTTTGTTACTTTCCTTTATGATGATGGGTTTAGTCAAGGAATAACTGTTTTCTCCATGATGCTTTGATTGATTATTTTGTATTTCTTAAAGTCAAGACTTTATAGAATGTCCTCATTCTAAGATTGGTACTTGGGTACTTTCCTAGTTATATTTATTTTGAGGAGGGAAAAGTCAGTTTAGTTTTCGGTTTTATAAGTTTGGTCCACTGCCTTATAGCCTTTACATTATCCCAGCATTGTCTTATACATGTACATACTCTGTGTGGCACCATAAAGTCTGTTAAGCTCATTAACACCATGCCCTCAGGGTTTGGTCAGTGGTGCATGGTCTGAGTTGTATACACAAAGTGATGTACCATGTGTACCAGAAAAGCCTCAGGGAGCTCCTTGTTTAAAGTTGGCAAAGAGTTATTGCTACTTCTTGGGTTGTGGTTGAGTGATTTGTTTTACTATCAGAGGCAAGAAATTGCTGTAGTTAGTTTATGTTTTTCTTTATCCCTTTATCTAATGTGTTTCTTTGTTTTGGATAATGGTGTAGTTTAGAGTTGCTTGGTCCAGTACAAACACATTTCTTTAGTGGTGATTTCTGTGCATAATGAGTATGGCTAGGGCACAGGTGTTCCATATAGACTAGTTAGGTCTATGAAAACAGTAAGTTATATCAGTTATTTAGTTATTTCTTTGTTATTATACATTCTGATGAATGACTGGAATAATAGAACAAGCTTACAGTACACAGCAACCAACTCATTTGTTCCCTGTTTCCTTTCATCTTTCAGACTAATTAATGTAAAACGTACGAGTGTGACGACCACAGTCATACCGGGTGTTACAGTTTTGATCAATACTTGTTGTCAATAATGACAAGTGTTTGTCAATATACAACCAAACTGTGAAGAACTAAAGTAGAAATCAGTATTTCTTCGATTAGAGATGTAACCCTCATTAATACATAAATACGTTACACTCATCATATTGTACCTTATCTTAATTCAAAGAAAGTACTGTTAATGGTGGCAAAAGTATAGTGCCACAAAGACAGTAAGATAACAGTAAAAGTAATTTTGTCATCATTGGTGTTGCTGTACAATATCTTGATTCAAAGAGGGTAAGAACCCCAGAAAAAGTAACTGTATTGTTAACATTTTCCAATATTGTACTGATTCGAAGACGGTAAGCATGCCAGATGCAGTAAAAGCTCTGCAAACATTACACTTTACCTTATCTTGATTCAAAATAATGCTGGGGTGCAATTTCATGACCTTGCTTATGTGGAATTCTGCGCTTAAAACTTGTAGATTTTTGTTTACAGGGTGCCTTAAACACAGAATTCTGAGGTAAGCAGAGCCATGAAATTGAGCCCAGTAGCAGTAACAGTATCTCTGACATTTCCAACAATGTACCTTTTCTTGATTCAAGGACGGTATCATATGCCAGTAGCAGTAACAGTATTGCTTAGATGAGAGTCACCATCTTGAACAACGTTGCATGTTATTTGTGTGACTTGCTCCAAGTTTAACTTCTGTGAAACTAATACTTTGCCAATTTCTTTTACAAAGATGAGATGACAACACCATCCGATATCCCAGATGAAAAGGACCCTCAACCAACAGCCAAACAACCTGGTAATATTAGAATGTACTCCTCCTGAAAAAAATGTTGTTACTGTTTAAAACTTTTCTTTTGGACTAGCTTGCTGCTTGATGGCAGCCTCAAAAGACGAATGCATTTTTCGGAACATAATTCTTCAAACATAAACAAAATCCACTTGACTAAAGGTAAAATGACTGACATATCATTTGAAATGTTTAATGTGACTTGTAGTTCAGTAATTAGTTTTCCACAAGTTATTTTTTTTGTTATTTTAATGCCTGTTTCGTGTGTTTGTATTTATTTTTTTATTTTTTTAAAGTCACTGTATCCATACTGGGAGAAACTTTTTGGCTTTTTACTTGTAAATAATGTGTTGTTATAAACTTTAAGTGAGACTTTGAAACTCTAGGTGGCAGTATAGGCATACCGGGTAAATTTCTATTGTTCACGTAGTTCTGAGCATTGTGCGTATTTCCAGGAACAACAGATTTACCTGGTAAGTCTACTGCCACCTAGTGTCAACACAAAGAATTGAAGTGAATTGAATAACAAATATTTATATGCATCTTCCTTGTTCGATTAAGTAAGTTTGGCCTCTTTTGTTTTTCAGAGCCTACTGGGAAGTCAGTGCACCACTTTGGGTATGAGACGGCCTTCATTGCTGCACTCATCGTTATTGTAATTCTATTGTTGGTGATTGTGGCCTTAATCATAAAAATGATATTGATGTATTGGGAAAAATGTAGTGCAGAATGTCCTGGACAAAAAGTGTTATATTCGGCAATGATAAGTAAGTAAATGGTTAGTTTCTTTAATAATTGGTTTTTCAATAGCTGATCTAACGATCTTTGTCTTTATTACATGTGCAGGGGGGATGTGGGGATTGGGAGACACACATTCGTGTCATTGTAACCTTAATGCGTCGTTTAAGTAGGGCGCCCTCTGCTAGCGGTCAAAGGAATAAGGTTGCTCATTGGCCTGTTTTGTTTTCCGCGCGTACAAAGATGTACGTTTTCCATTGTTTCATCATCGTTTTTAAATCTAAAATGGCGGTATGATGATGTCATCAATGCATAAGGGCCATTGTTAAAGGGACACGTTGCCTTGGATCAGGCGAGTTGGTCTATGAAAAGCATTTGTAACCGTTTGTTATAAAATGCATTATGGTTAGAAACATGTTTTAAAAGTGGAATACAATGATCCACACAAATATGCCTCGAAATTGCGTGGTTTTCCTTTTACATCGTGAACTAACACGGCACGCCATTTTCTTGAGCCAAATGTTTGACTCTACATAATGGTGGACCCTGTTAGTTTGCAAAGTAAAAGGAGAACCACACTTTTAAAACATCTTTCTAACCATAATGCATTTTATAACAAACGGTTACAAATGCTTTTGGAATTTGTTACTAACTCTAATCATTTCTTCACAGACATGATAATTTGACCTTCGGGCGGGAAAAAAAGTAGGAAAATTTTGTTGAGTACAAGGGCTGACCTACTTGCGATACATGGAAAGGCTTTTCAGGCTCTTTAATAACGCTTTTGCTGATTTTTCTGCGGGCAAAAATTTGGGAAATCAGATTAGAGTAGGAAGAATATCATGACTGCTAAAGTATTCTAGCGAAACAAATATTCCTGAATCTTTCCTTCGCTAGTACAATTATGTTTTAATATTAAGTATTGATTTTTGCCGAATGGCAACCTAGAAACGGATAGAGATGAAGAGGAAGGCAGAAGGGAAGATGCAGAGATGATATCCAAACATACACAAACACAACAACTTGGACTAGAATAGCAAGAATGAGAAGAGAATGGAAATTTCATGAGGAGGGCTTCATCCAACAATGGACGAACACAGCCTAATGATGATGATGATGACGAATATAATTTTATAATAATAATAATTATTTTTAACACAAAATACAAAACACATTTGATTTGACCCCACAACGTGAATCCATCACACCCAGGCAAAACAAAGGAAATAATTTTTTGTTGTCTTTCTTTTCATGAAAACTAACCGACATCACTGTCTGGATAACTAAAAAAATGTTTTTCCTTGGTACAATTTATTATTAGCAATGTAAACTTTTATACCCAGAAATGTTTTTCAAACAAATATTTATAGGTAAATAATAAATTTGTACTGTTAATCAACACTTTTAAATTTATTATTAGCAATGTAAACTTTTATACCCAGAAATGTTTTTCAAACAAATTTGTATAAGTAAATAACAAGTTTGTACTTAAAATCAACACTTTTAAATAACATGCATGTGACTATCGTTTTTTGGTTTACCTGATCATGTAATAGGAAAAGACTGGTGTCTTTGAAGAAAAATTAAAAGCAAATAATCAAACTTGACAAACAAGGGAACTAAATAAAAATGGGGAGTGTTTTCAAACTTTCAGGGTCCATTTAGAAAGTTTTTGTCTCGTAGCCCCTTTCTCAAACACATGTATTATACAAAGTATAATGGTTCATTGTATATGCCCCCATCAATTATTTATTTTGTATTTATTACAAGTTTCATTTTTAAATCATTGTTATGGTTGCTGTGTGTATAGCTTAGTACCAAAGTGTTATTTTTTATGTTGCATTCTTTCCATCCTTCCTTTATTTCTCCTCGTCTTTGAAATTGGTTTGTTTTAATTCAAGCCTCAATCACCCTCTGCTTTGAACATGTGCCGAGGTGCTTAAACAGTATTTTGTTTGAAGTGATCAGTTTAGTGCTTGACTTTCAAAACATTTTTTTTACATTTTTTGTTTACAAACTTTACTTCCAGAAAACATCCCAGCCACAAGCAATACAATATTTCAAACTCTCATCAATTTTTTAAAAAGAATTTTAAACAAAAAATTCAAAGAGTATTTGTTATAATTGAATGAATAGGACCAGTGTAATGGTTAGGCCTATGCAGTATTGCTATTGATGTACTCAAAATCAAAGGTGTGTAACTAACTTTGATTTTGTCTTGGCATACAATGGACGGATGTGAATATAAACATCTCACCCTGTCAAGAAAATCCCTAGATCAAATCATATCAAATCAAATTAAATTATCACATCAAATCTTATTGATCAGATCAAATCAGATCACATCAGATCAGATCAGATCAAGTTTAATCACACAAAAATCTAATACATTTAATCAACTCAAATCAAATTTATATTCCAAGCCTGATATGTGGCAGAGGGTCCCCCCCAACAAAAAGTTTTCATATTTTAACACACTATTTTCCACTGGTACAAAATAACCCCCCTCCCCACCATGCCACATATCGAGCACCAAATGCAAATTTAATCAAATTAAATTGTTATTTTCCTCATTATTATTGATGATCAAATCAAAGATATTTTTTTAGCCCTGAACAAACCGTTCTGATAGAATAATGTTTTAGAAATCATGTTTGTTTTAATCCTATATAGTTGTAGATATATACCATAAAACTAACCTGTGAAAAATTTCATTTCAAAAGGTGGTAGTGTTTTTGAGATATGCCGAAAATCTGGAGCGGTTATGCCCCGCAGGAAGAATAATCTGCAATTGGAATGCACAATCTGAGAAGCGTTTCTGACCGAAACGCTTCTCAGATTCAAATTTGTTTGGATAAAAAGTGATAGCTTTTTCCATAACCACATTACTTAAAAGTGAAATGTTTCTTAAAATGCTTTATACTATCAGAAGCTGCTGTACTTCTTACCAATAAGTTTTTATTGCCATTAATTTTATGAGTAATTACCAAACGTATATAGACCCGTTACACATCATTATGAAATGTCAATAATCTACCAGTACTATTGCTATCTTTTCTTATTTCATAACTTATTGGACTTTCATAATATACCATCGCTGAAGTACATTATTAAGCTTAATGCTTATTAGTAGGGCTGTGCTAAACTTAATTAATAACCAAAGCTTTTTTGCTTAAGCACTTTAAAATTTATGCATAGTTTATGCACATTGAAGTAAAAATAAAATTAAGTTTTTTATGTGTTATTTTGCTTGAATACTCGGACATATTAGTAGACAAATATTTAAAAAATTATATAAATATTGCAGTGCCTTTTGCCAAATTCAATGCAAAATGAATTCCAGGCATGCAAGTAAATGATATGTGCATTTTATGTTTTAAGCAGTTTTTAACTAATTTCAGTTTGTAATTAATTAGTTAAAATTATATAAGTTTATTTTTGTAAGGGAATGCTAATTGTTCTAACAGTTTTTATTTGTTGGGGTGTTTTTTATTTTTTTACTTTTTTTATATGAACTTGCATTCCTGCTTTCCAATAAAGACGCTGCATGTAAATTTAATTGAATTGTCTGCGGTCACATTTTAAACAAAAAGGTGTATAATTTGTCATAGTTTGTGTACATGTCATAACAAATTCCGACTACGGAAATCAAATTAGGTGATAAGTAATTTATCAGCCTGTACTACAAAATATGTAGCTCACCAAGCTAAATCAATCACAAGAACCATCTCTGCCTTCGCAGGAACCCATTTACCCCTGGGTGAAGAGAAGCAAGTATAGTTAGTGTCTTGCTCAAGGGAACAGATGTCATGATCGAGATTCGAACCCACACCCTGATATTTTTGCCACCAGAACTTGAGTCCGATGTGCTACACCGCTCGCCATGAATACAACAACAGCAAAAAGGAGAACAAAATAATAATCCAATACAAATTGTACAATTAGCCCATCTTTCAGAAGGCATTATTGTTTAACCAATAAAATAGATAAAAAGGATTTTTATTTATTCTAAATAGAGAAGGGCTGTTTTAATTTTGACACAATTTTATCTTCATCTGAAGGTATCTAACAACATAAAGAAGTAATTTAGCTTTGTTTGAAAAAAGGCGGTGATGACTTGAATGTCTTGAATACATATTCCCATAACACAATAACTAATATACACAGAAAAGACATTAAAACAAAACTAGCACAAAACTTCAATTTTTGTTATTCTTTTAAATGACTGGCAAATGAAATAAATCACAATTGAAGAAACACTTAAACAATACTTGTTGGTCTGGGTATCTCCTTGGTCTAGAGGATGAAGCCCCCGAACCTCCTGGGTGTTACATTTCAGAGGATTTACAGACTCTCCACATCACCATGAATAAAGAACTAGGGTAGTGGGTCTGGGTCTCCCCTTGGTCTAGAGGATGAAGCCCCCGAACCTCCTCGGTGTTACATTTCAGAGGATTTACAGACTCTCTACATCACCACAAATAAAGAACTAGGGTAGTGGGTCTGGGTCTCCCCTTGGTCTAGAGGATGAAGCCCCCGAACCTCCTCGGTGTTACATTTCAGAGGATTTACAGACTCTCTACATCACCACAAATAAAGAACTAGGGTAGTGGGTCTGGGTCTCCCCTTGGTCTAGAGGATGAAGCCCCCGAACCTCCTCGGTGTTACATTTCAGAGGATTTACAGACTCTCTACATCACCACAAATAAAGAACGAGGGTAGTGGGCCTGGGTCTCCCCTTGGTCTAGAGGATGAAGCCCCCTGAACCTCCTGGGTGTTCACATTTCAGAGGATTTACAGACTCTCTACATCATAACCCAATTTGTCTTGGTTTGCTCCCACCAACATAAGAAGCTGTTTAGCACAGATGGTAGAGCACTTATACGGTACACAAGAGGAAACAGGTTCAAGTCCAACATAAGTCAATTTTTCTTGATTTGCTCACAGCAATATAAGAGGCTGGTTAGTACAGATAGTAGAGCACTTATACGGTACACAAGAGGTTACAGGTTCAAGTCCAACATAAACCAATTTTTCTTGGTTTGTTCCCACCAACATAAAAGGTTGGTTAGCATAGAAGGTAGAGCACTTAATACAGTACACAAGAGGTTACAGGTTTGAGTCCAACTTTTTTGGCTTGCTCCCATTAACATAAGAGGCTGGTTAGCACAGATGGTAGAGCACTTATACGGTACACAAGAGGTTACAGGTTTGAGTCCAACTTTTTGGGGCTTCAACCAACATGAGAGGCTGGTTAGCACAGATGGTACAACACTTATATGGTACACAAGAGGTCAGGTTCGATTCCAGCATCAGCCAAATTTTCTTGGCTTAAGAAACCGTTTATGTTATCATTGCTACTATATTTATTTATTACTTGTTCATCCTGGGTAATCCACTCAGTGAGAAAAAACTCACTGATCTCCCATGGATCCCAGCTCACATAAAAACTACAAAAATGCACTTAAGATACCAGAATAAAAGGTTACAGGGAAAAAACATAAATTAATTACTGTAATTTATTTTCTTTCTAATCTGTTTAACACCACATGAGATAAATGTTTTAATTTCAGTACTAAGTTTACATTAAAAAATACACATTTTTTTAAGCACTCGCACGTAAAGGTGGTTTTAGGCACAGAGTCATAAGGCAATGAATTTAAAGTCGGTAGTTTCAATTTTTAGACATAATTCTATGTTTGACACTTACTTTAAACATATTAATTTAAAAAATTTCAATTTAATGTTTCACATGATTTTTATTTTATTTTATGAGAAATGGCCCAACACAAGACTAGAGGGCCACAAGGATAAAACAGAACATTGAAAGGGTGGGAAGGCATCTGTTCACATTTCTCTTGAAGTGGAATAGATTGTAAGATGGTGGAAAGCAAGATACAGGTAGAGAGTTCCAAAGTGCAGCAGTCCGAGGGAAGAAGCTAGTGGAATAGATTGTAAGATGGTGGAAAGCAAGATACAGGTAGGGAGTTCCAAAGTGCAGCAGTCCGAGGGAAGAAGCTAGTGGAATAGATTGTAAGATGGTGGAAAGCAAGATACAGGTAGGGAAGGGAGTTCCAAAGTGCAGCAGTACGAGGGAAGAAGCTAGTGGAATAGATTGTAAGATGGTGGAAAGCAAGATACAGGTAGGGAGTTCCAAAATGCAGCAGTACAAGGGAAGAAGCTAGTGGAATAGATTGTAAGATGGTGGAAAGCAAGATACAGGTAGGGAGTTCCAAAGTGCACCAGAACAGGGGAAAGCTAGTGGAATAGATTGTAAGATGGTGGAAAGCAAGATACAGGTAGGGAGTTCCAAAGTGCAGCAGTACGAGGGAAGAAGCTAGTGGAATAGATTGTAAGATGGTGGAAAGCAAGATACAGGTAGGGAGTTCCAAAGTGCAGCAGTACGAGGGAAGAAGCTAGTGGAATAGATTGTAAGATGGTGGAAAGCAAGATACAGGTAGGGAGTTCCAAAGTGCAGCAGTACGAGGGAAGAAGCTAGTGGAATAGATTGTAAGATGGTGGAAAGCAAGATACAGGTAGGGAGTTCCAAAGTGCAGCAGTACGAGGGAAGAAGCTAGTGGAATAGATTGTAAGATGGTAGAAAACAAGATACAGGTAGGGAGTTCCAAAGTGCAGCAGTACGAGGGAAGAAGCTAGTGGAATAGATTGTAAGATGGTGGAAAGCAAGATACAGGTAGGGAGTTCCAAAATGCAGCAGTACAAGGGAAGAAGCTAGTGGAATAGATTGTAAGATGGTGGAAAGCAAGATACAGGTAGGGAGTTCCAAAGTGCAGCAGTACGAGGGAAGAAGCTAGAAGAATCTCTTACAGTACTGGCTTTTGGAACAGATACATTGAAGGGAAGAGAAAAAGCAGGACAGTTTTGGAGTGAAAGTGCATACAGAAGGGACAATGAGTGAGAGACCTCCGCAGATACCATGAAAGTACCTCTAGGGCTAAGAGACTTGGGGAGGAGACAGAATGGCTTAGAAAGAGGTAAAGATGATGTCACGTCTTGCTCCACCAAACTAACAGCTCGCTGCTGGATTCTATCAAATAATGAAAAAATCTCACAGTACGGGCGTTTGGAAAAGATACAGTTAAGGTGAGAAAATGTGGCTGAAAGTATACTGCAAATAAAGGTGCAAACAGAAGACAAAAACATGGAGCGGGGCAGTACAATCGAACATCTCATAAAAATCTTCAAAACAGAAAAGCTAAGCTTCTGCAATCATATGTACAAGTCCACTGAAGATAATTTGTTGGTAGTTTGTGACGATCCAGAGTCAGAAGCTGAAACATTGTCCCCATGGAAACTAAACAAACATTCCATCCCATCTTGTTACTAAGGTAAACTGTTGCTGGGCAACAGATATGGCTTTATAGCTCAGCATAAGCCTTTAACTATTTCATGTACAGGAATCTCCACTTTTCATGCGATCAATTTATTCGACTTTTCGTATGAGGTAATGAAACAGTGGTGTAACAGGTATCTCTGGATCATCAGATTCCTTCCCCATGATTGTAAACCGATAGTAACCGGGATTTGACAGGGATATTAAGTATGTCACACTCTGATTGTCAGACTGGGAGGCAACTTGTGAGCTTAAATTAAGTGGGTTTTGATTACCGCAGTACAGTAACTCATGATAATCGTTTATGTTCATAACACGAGCCATGATCATTTGTAAATTGAAGTCGGAAGTTACGATGAAAGGATCCGGGTGGGTGAATGTCGTCATGCCCAGAAGTGCACTTGCCATGGAAGGACCCCAATGGTCACCCCTTCGTAGTAATGGAATAGGCGAGACCACAGGCTTGACTGCTGTACAAACGAGAAGGTAACTGCATATGTGAACGGGGGTGTTCATGCCGGGGTATTGGGCGAAAATGTGAAGTCCGTACCGGCCGATCTTAGGTGGTGTGACTAAGAACACCAGCTGTTCGCTGAATTCCCTCTGTATGCTGTAGGCCTTCAGATACTCCGGTTCCAAACCCCATGAGGTCAGGGTATGAGAGAAGACTAGTTGATTCTGCGTTGACTTAAAGCAGACTTCGATATCGGCAGCGTCTTGGTTCATGACTACTGCAGTGCGGTGGGTAAGGGGAGACAGACCGACATTCATGACACCTATGGGTCCCCAGTGATCAGCAGGGGCTTTGGGGAGGGGTACCTGGTCAGTACAAGGGGCATCGTTATGGACCAAGTAACGACAGATTTCCGTCTCTGTCTCCAAGTTGATTTCTCCTTCCATATACTGCCTCTTGGCATAGAGGGTAAGGTAGTAGTCACCTATAACAAAAAACAAAAAACAAAAATGAAGAAAATTATCAAAATATAAACACCTTACAATCCTAACATACACAAAAAATGTTCATGTGAAATCAGATGGAATACACTTGATTCACAATACAGTTCGCCCTCTATAGTTTACCACTGATTTTTGCAAATTTTTCAGAAAGCAGTTGACTGAAAACAATAACAGGTTACACCCCTATGTTCCGACACCCCTATGTTCCGACACCCCTATGTTCCGACAACCCTGGTGTATTTTCCTATTCCTAACCCTAACCCTAACCCTAACCCTATGTAAATCATGAGGGGGTTGTCAGAACTTAGGGGTGTCGGAATATAGGGGTGTCGGAATATAGAGCAGTCACCCAATAACATTGCAACTTAGAATCGCACGGTCAGTTTGGGACCTTTAAAAAGGCTGACATGTAATAAAATTTACCAGCCTGAGTAAACACAGTAGAGAAAAAAACAACCCTGCGGCTTTGCAAACCACAAACCAACTTAACCCTCCGAGCAGCCAAGGGAAAAATTTTACATGCTGGATCCTCGGGGAGTGCACGAGAGGCACGGGTAAATAACTGTGTTTGGGGGCACAATTCTTGTTCTAATGGTCTGAACAGATGAATAGATGTTCCCTGGACCCACACACTAAAGATTGAAGCATTCTGGAAATTTACACATTGGTTCACTACTAATTTTCAAAACATAGTACATTTCGAAAAGAATTTAGTTTTTGTGCACACAATAGGATTTTTTTGTGCACGTTTTAATGGGACCCAGCTTTCCCACACTATTTGTCAACCTCTGAGTTCACTCACCCAGAAATCACTAAAGTATATGAAAGAGGGATGTTTAAAGGTAGTTCAAAAAAAAACAACAAGCGGAATTGATCCACACATTTCGTAGTTATTAAAAAAAGTATGAAGCTGGTCCTTGCACCTGCTCCCCGTTGCTACTCGGAACAATCGGGTCATACGGCTTAAAAACTTGTCGATTTGAACTTGATGACCATTTCCCATGATGCACAGTTACAATGGCCTCTCCTAGGCAAACTGTAGAGGGGGCACTGTGAATAGTTATTATTTTGGGCATAGGTGATAATACAAAAACACCCATTTTAACAACATTAATAAATTTTAATTGCATTAACACAACACCAACATTAAACAAAGTCTTATAACTTTGCAATGGATTGTCAAATAACATAAACCTGTAGTGTTATATAAAAAATAAAAAATAAATAAAAAATAAAAAAAAATTAGAAAAGCAAATTGCTAATGAAAACTGCTTACCAACTAAACTAACCTGTGACATTGACAGCTTGTACTGACATCTACTGTTAGACCAGGGTCTGCCCCTTTGGAAGTCAAATTTGTTTGTAAAGATATAGTGGGCATGTAAACGCGCACTCGTCGCCTAAAATGCAAACTACAGAGCGTTAAACACACAAATAATTTCTGGAGGAAAGAAGTTGCGCACCGACAACGTTAGCAATCTTCAGCAACAGACAGCAAACGTATTTAACGTATTTCTAAGGTGTTCACAGATACTTTAAAAATGGCCGTACATTTTTAGGATGGCAGAAAGTCAAGCAGTCGGTGTTTTGTTATCATGAAAATAAGGAGAATGTAAGTTTCTTTCATAGAGGAATAAAGTGGGAGCTATGAAATATAAAGAAAATGACATGACTGTAGGCCGCCTGGTCAGTCTTGTGACAAAGGGAACTGGAATTCATGCTCCAAAACTCCCTTTTTCTGGGGGTTATTTTGAATCCCTGATTTCAGACCTTTCTCCTTTTGTTGTACAAACAAGATTAACGAGAGATTGATAGGCTGTCAACATTGTATATCAATGTATTCGGCATGTGGGAGATAAGTTCAAGATTCCAGCATAAGATGGCAATTTATCGGCCGTGGCTTACAGCCAAGTGTTGGGCGATTCACAGTAAAGACATTCCATATTTTCTTGAAAGACAGCAAAATATCACAGTGCATTTTATGAGAATGTTGGTTGTCTTTACTTTGTTTAGTCAGGATTTCATTGTGACAACAATATTCTCAAAGAACAAAAATTCAAGAATTTCCGAAAAAAATAATACCCTGCAGAGGCACAAACAACTTTTTAAAATTCTGTCGTGAAGTGGACAGCATACACCAGACTGCGTTCTAATGAGCTCATGATGCTTCATCAGCCCAGGACGTCTACTCTTTGGGGCAACAGGTCTTTCTCTGCATCAACAGCCCGAGTGTGGAACCAACTTCCCCTGACTGTCAAATCATCTCCATCCATCACAACATTCAAGACAAAAATTGAAATCTCACATGTTCAAACAAGCATACTCACAACAATCCACGGTCCTAATTTGTTTTTCCTCCTCAAGCGCCATGAGCACCTTTTTTAAGCGGATACCGGCGCTATATTAAGTTTTCTTTAATATTATTATTAAGGGAGAACGCTGAATGAACTGACCTGGTTCTGGGATGCGGATGTAGCATGCCATTATATTCTCAGCCATCTGATGAATGAAGTCAAACTGATCGTAAGGAACGCCTGCCTTACTAAACTCTCTACCTCCTTGGGTTGTGGACAAACGAGTGGACAGAATCAACCCTTGAGGACACTGTACTCTGACGTCTAACTCTCCGTTGGGCGTTTTAATCACCTGGGAGACAAAAAGACAAAGTTTGTTTTGTTTGAAATCTTTCTGGTAATGCAACCGAGGGACCCTCAAGAGTGATTAGCATTGTGGCCTGTAGGCTTTAAGATACCTGTGTAGAGATGATGAAGAATTGTTCAGTTTTAGATGTGGGAGGAAAACCAAAATAGGGAAACCTCAAATAGGGAAAACCTCAATGGGGAATACCCCAAATACGGAAAACCTCCAATAGGGAAACCTCAAATAGGGAAAACATCAAATAGGGAAAACCTCAAATAGGGAAAACCTCAAATAGGGAAAACCTCAAATGGGGAAACCCCAAATACGGAAAACCTCCAATAGGGAAACCTCAAATAGGGAAAACATCAAATAGGGAAAACCTCAAATAGGGAAAACCTCAAATAGGGAAAACCTCAAATGGGGAAACCCCAAATAGGGAAAACCCTATAAAGGGAAAACATCAAATAGGAGAAACATCAAACAGGGAAAACTTCAAATGGGGAAACCCCAAATACGGAAAACCTCCAATGGGGAAAACCAAAATAGGGAAAACCTCAAACATGAAAACCTCAAATATGGAAAACCCCATATAGGGAAAACCTCAAATAGGAGAAACATCAAATAGGGAAAACCTCAAATGGGTTAAACCTAGGGAAAACATCAGATAGGGAAAACCCATGTAATTAGACACTTTTAAACATTGTATCATTTGGCCATAAGCATTTCTGAAACCAGCAAAACTCATTTGGAGTTTGCAGCTACGGCAGCTAAGTCATCAATCTCTACAATCACAAGAACCCTTACTCCTGGGTGATAAGAAGTAATTATAGTTAAGTGTCTTGCCCAAGAACACAAGTGCTATGACTGGGATTCGAACCCACACTCTGATGACTCAGCCATTGAGTTCAGTACTCAAGACCGTTAGCCATCACGCGCTAGTGGGGGTATTTTCCTTGTAAGTGCCAAATCTTAAATTACTTTTCAAAGGGTTAAACTTTTTGAATGTCAAATACATGTACAAAAATTCCCCTGTCTTCAAAAGAAATATCAAAGGCAAAGTAAACTAACCGCTGAGGTGTGAGTTAGGAGCCGAAACCCAAACTTGAAAAAATCTGGCTTCAATGGAACGGAGGCGTTAAATTCCTGAAGAGTTAAGTTCTCGTTGAGTAACTGCCATGCCGGATCATTAGGGAAGTGACTGCGGATAATGACGTCAGGATCGGCTAGGAAGTAATGCTCGTCATATTCAAAGCGGAACGGGTCAAAGGTCACTGATCCCTGGATGTGGGACACGCCCCAGTTGCAATCGAGGAAATGCCAGTAGCCGTCGATGCGGACCGCGTTCCATGTGTGTTGGTAGGGAAGGTCACTGGGTGTGATGTACTGGCCGGGGTTGCAGCTTTTATTTTTGGCGCAGCCAGTGATTTCAACGCAACGAAGACCGAAGAATCTGCAGAGAAGAAAACAATGATTGTTTAAGAAGTAACTATAAATAAATAGTAAACTAGCGGGTACAAATGTGTAAAATCTCTTTTGTGGGAGTGTTGGCTCTGAAAAGAGCCAGTGTGGTCTCGACGTTTCGAACAGTAAACTCTGCTCGTCTTCAGGAGAATGCTGGACTTCTGGTTGTGATGCGGATTAAGTAGCGCTTGAGGGATGCACATTTGGGCAGGAAGTATCCAAGCTGTTCTTGATCGGTGAAGCGTGTGAGATGGCTGCTGGCTGGATGTATGTGCGCTGGAGTGTTTAATTTGACATGATACAATATGTCAAATATCTTGTGTTATCTTGTGTTACCACAAGAGGTTGGAAACACAAAAGACAAAATCAAAGGTGGAAAGAGGGAGAACAAGTAATTAATTAGTGAATGAGGCAGACTCAAAAGGGGGATATGGGAAAAGGAGAAGGCAAAGACAAAAAGTTGTTAGCCATTTCCTTCTTGGATGTTTAGACCATGGGGTTGAATGGTCTGAAGGCGCCTTATCCATTATCATATGGAAAGGTATGCGGTAACACCATGTAATGACTATCTCTAAATGAGTTGGGGTGGTTCTGAAAAAAACCGTTGGTTTCAACTTGACGTTTCGATCAGTATGCTCTGATCCTCTTCTGGAGAAAGCAGCTTTCCTCCAGAAGACGATAGCTTTCTCCAGAAGACGATCAGAGCATACTGATCGAAACTTCGAGTTGAAACCAACGATTCTTTTCAGAACCACCCCAACTCATTTAGAGATAGTCATTACATGGTGTTACCGCAAGCCTTTCCATATCGTATTTCCACCATGCAAAGTTTCAAATCCTACTTATCCATTATTGTTCTACTAACCTACACATTCGCATGAACAGCGTTGGGAATGTAATCTTCTTATGATACAACCCTTTCAGAACCCCAAGAGGCGTGTCATCAATGATGTCATTCAGATCCATCTCATCGCAGTTTTGCGCCGTTATCCAACGGAAGACCAGACGTACTTTCTCAAGCTCCGTCTGACCGATGCTGACAAGTTCGTTGACCAGGGAGGAGAAAGTTGGTTGGGTGACGAGGCTGACTGTCTGCGCAAGCTGTAAGCAAAAAAGAGGAAAAATTTATTGCTATTTATTTATTTCAGAACACACTCAGAAGCTGCTCAACCTTAACTGCCCTGTAGCCAGGGATTACACCCTTTAAAGGCACTGAACACGTTTGGTAATTGTCAAAGACCAGTGTTCTCACTTAGTGTATTCCAACATATGCATAAAATAACAAGCCTGTGAAAATTTGGGCTCAATTGGTCATCGAAGTTGCAAGAAAATGAAAGAAAAAACACCCTTGTTGTACAAATTTGTGTGCTTTCAGATAGGAATAAAAACTTCTTGCAAGAAGTTTTTATTATTTTAGTGAGAAATTACCTCTTTCTCAAAAACTGCGTTACTTCAGAGGGAGTCGTTTCTCACAATGTTTGATACTATCAACAGCTCTCTGTTGCTCGTTACCAAGTCAGTTTTTATGCTAATATATATTTTGAGTAATTACCAAACGTGTACAGTGCCTTTAAGGCGATCTCTCTGCTTGGGTTTGATCCGTGGCTACATGGCAGTTACAGGTTATGGCATCTGACTGGCACCCCCGAACAAAGATATTGATAGAATAGGGAGACCGCCATCATAGGGCTAGATATCTCAGTCAGTAGAGCGCCGGCATGTTAATCCAGAGGTCGCAGGTTTAAGTTCCGCTCTAGTCAATTTTTCTTTGTTTAACCTAAAATGATTTGACTGAGAATATATCCACCTTGATAGCGTGAGCGTCCAGGGTCCTGAAGATGCTGGGGTCGGTGTATAATTCCCTCTTCCTCTTCACTGGATATTCGTCTTTCAGAGGAACGACAACCAGAGATGTTGATTGGGTCGGTGTCGTCCAAAGCTGGGTGACCTCAGATGTTGCCATGGAGACAGATTGGTCATAATCGTCCAACTGATGCATAGACAGAAACAAAATGATTAAAACGATTCCCTTAAAATGTTTGGAGGGCTAAAACTTTTTCGGGAACATTTCCGGGGATATCAGCTGAAAGTCTGTTCAGGACATGACCTTTCTTTGACCTTAGTAGGTCAAATGTTACAGCCGTTTCTGTCCGCTATGAGCATTTAGGTACAAGCCACTTGTGGCCACTTGTGGCTGCTACGGTCTACCATGGGTGATCGATTTTGACGATAAACAAAATCAGAGCTGCATCAAAACTTCAAAGTATGACATTTAACAGTAACAAAATATGGCATTCCATTCTAAATGACGCCTTACCTCCTCATCTGAGATGCCTTCATCGTCATGAAGGTGAGCAAGTTGACCTGACCCGACCTTCTGACCTCTGGCTCGTTTTTTGGCTTCAAGTACCTTCAAGTTAACATCATCAAAAACTTCAGTCAACTCACACAAGAGGAAAGTGTCAAAATACTCACATTTTGAAACCAACATGCAAAGCAACCATAAGCGCTCTGCAAGTGCCCAAACACTTTTAACAAGCGTGCATGCAAAGCAGTCAACTTCGGGAGCCAATCAGCATTGTTTGTCAGTTTGTACGTCCCATCCGAAGGACGCAGCAATAATGGTCAAGTGTCTTGCTTAAGGACACAAGTGTCATAACCGGGACTCAAACCCACACTCTGCTGATCAGAAACACCAGAGCTTGAGACCGGTGTTCTTATCAGCTCGGCCATGACACGCCCATGGTAGTGAGGCTGCATAAGTTTGTACAGAGGCCAAACAAAATGGCTAAGTGTTGAAGATAAACTACTTGTAAATTGTTAGAGTGATTATTTTCTAACTAACCTTTAACATACGTTCCCTTTCGCTGTTCAGTTTCCGGTTAAATATCTCCATATTCTTTTCATGTTCTTCAATCATCTTCCGATATTCAGACTCAGAAACTTTCCCTTTCTGCTCTTCAATGCTCACTCTGACTTCGTGGTTATACAACGCAATCTCCTCTTCAAGATTGTCGACATCATCTTGAGTTATATCCGCATCGTTGCTTTCCTGTTCAGTTAAAAATAAAACATAGGAATCAAACTGCCGCTAGATAACGGGCAATCTCAGTGGTCTAGTGGTAAGACATCTGCTTTAGAATGGCAAAGGTTGTGGGTTCCAATCCCACCCGAGTAATATGCTTGTGAATTGTTTTCACAGGACTCAGGAAAGTACTGAGTATACAGTGCTTTACAAACATCGATGCAAGACATTACAGAAGTGATGTTACCTTCACAAAGCAGCAAGGTCGTATTTCTCTGCAGTACTTATGGCATAAGATGGTTATTTTTTTGTAAAGTTTTTCACATTTATGTCAGCCATTTCATGCTGAGCATTTTCAAAGTCCTGGGCCCATGTCACACGAGGCAAAATACATGCAATCAGTTCCAGGCAATCTTCATGAAGAAAAGGCATTCACATTTGAATGTTCACATATTTTTCTTGGGGATCATAAGACACTGTTTGAAAAATTACTCCTGTGTTACCAAAGTGTTCCTGTAGCATGCACTGCAGTTGGTTGCCTCCAAGTTGCCTGCAAAAGCTGCCTCGTGTGACAGGGCCTGTACGTGCCCAGTTGTGGGTGCATTAGTTTTAGTCGACAACTTTTAAAAAAACATGGCCTTTCCTGGGCAAACTGTAGAGGGCGCACTGTATTGTGAATTGCAAATATTGTTTGTCCGACTCCTCTTACCAGTTTAGCCATAATTCTCATCCTCTCTTCCTGTTCCGCCTGCCACTGAGCCTTCCTCCTTTGCCTCTCAGACAGCTTATCGGAGAAATTCCTCTTCTGTCTCTCCGTTGCTAAGGCTAGTCTTCCCTTCAGCCGCTCCATGTCTCTCTCGTGTTGTGCTAAGAGGCGCTTGTAGTCGGCTTCTGACAACTCTGAACGTTTCTTCTTCACTTCGTTATCAAACGTCGTTTCTCGTTGCAGGATCTCTTGCTGAAGTTTATTAACTTCCTACAAATATTTTGAGAAATTTATATCAACAGAAAAAAGTTTAACAAGCATAGATTTATTCCAACCAACAAAGTTTACTTAACCAGTTGACGCTGGCTTTACCCCCATTTTTACCATACCACCCACAGTAGTATTCTCGGAAATTAGGCAAGAGGCCTGTGTGCAGACATGGTGTAGGCTACACAATGAGCTTTCCAAGTGAGTCAACTCGTCATCCACTGTTGAGCTTGCCACACCCAGAATGTTCACAGCGGGTTGTTGCGTCAACATCATGAATGCATGTTTGGTTGACCCCCCCCCCAACCCGAATCTGTAACCCTTAAGAATTTGCCTGGTAATACAGCCTCTGGTGTCAAGTGGTTAGCTTTGAGTTTTAGATACAAATGTAAATTTGACAAACAGAAAACAATTGAGACTGACAAAAAGCTTGCTTTTAAGAACTCCAACCACTTAAAGGCACTGGACACGTTTGGTAATTACTCAAAATATATGATAGCATAAAAACTTAATTGGTAATGAGCAACGGAGAGCTGTTGATAGTATAAAACATTGTGAGAAACAACTCCCTCTGAAGTAACGTAGTTTTTGAGAAAGAGGTAATTTTACACTAAGATCGACTTCAGGCCTGAAGCCTTTCTCAGGCATCTGAAAGCACTTTTTGAGAAAGAGGTAATTTCTCACTAAAATAATAAAAACACTAATTTGTGCAACAAGGGTGTTTTTTCTTTAATTATTTTCTTGCAACTTCGATGACCAATTGAGCCCAAATTTTCACAGGCTTGTTATTTATGCATATGTTGGGATACACCAAGTGAGAACACTGGTCTTTGACAATTTCCAAACGTGTTCAGTGCCTTTAAAGTAACGTATGTGTATTATTGTGCAAGCAAATTGATTAAGTGGAAATAAACTGAACTGAACTTAACAAAACCACTAACAAAAGTGAACAAATTCATGAAATCTTGTCAAAAATCTCACATCATTCTTGGAGGCATCTCTCTCTTTAGCTGACGGCATCCTAAACTTTCTTGCTGCCAGCTTGTCCTGTAGCGTTTTCTCCATCCTCTCACGCTCCGATGCGAGCATCTTGGAGATCTCATCTTGCTCATTTTTGTGTTTCGTCATGAGTAGCTGATATTCCTTGTCTGAGAGTTTAGACTTCTTGGATTTCATCTCGTCTCTGAATTTGGCATCTTGGATGTCCAGGGACAGTTGGAGTTGTTTTAATTCCTCGGCAGTGAGAGGCAAAGTGTCGCCATTCGATGCCTGGATGGAGAAAATAATGAGGTTTAAACATCTCATAATTTGTTGATGTAGGGATTATATTTTTAGGTTTTAAAAATATTCTTTTTAGAGTTTGGCTGCATCTTCTCATCGCTTCACTGTATCTTTTCTAAAAGCCAGTAATGTGAGATAGTCTTCTGTGAAATATTTCCTCCATCTACCCCAACATTGGGAAAAGTTTCCTTAAAAGAAATACAGGTTTCTTAGGCACCAACAGTCCTTTGATTTCATTTAAAAAAAAAAAAAAAAAATATTGAGAATATTTTTGTCCCTACCTGCTTGCCTCTCTTCTTTCTCCTCTTGGCTTCCATCTTCTCCATCAAAACCCGCCTCATTCTCTCCTTCTCCGCATCTAGTTGCTCCTGAAGGTGATCCATCTCCTGTCGATGCTCGTTGATGAGTTTCTCCGACTCTGCTGAGGAGAGGGAACCCTTGGAATCTTTGAGCTTCTTCTTGAAGTCCATGGCTTTTTGGTTTAAGGCTAGCTGGAGCTCTCTGACCTCGTCGGCTGACATGGAGTCGCCATCGTGCGTCTTGGAAGAATGAAATCAAGATGGTGGATTTTATAATCAATTTTTAAGGTCATAACCAACCAGCCTCACTACCATGGGCAGCGTTCCATATAGATACAACTCGTCACTAACCCCTGGAAAGGATGTGCTGAAAAGCTACACTGATTTTATAGCTTACCAAACTGCTCTGCGAACACGCTTGTTGACAATTTCCGAGCGCTTGCACGGTGCTTAGCATGCGCGTGGCAAAATGTAAGTACTTTGACATAATCCACTTCAAATGAATCATGTTTTTACACGGTCATCCTGAACTGCATACAAGTAGACATACCACAAGATCAAAGAATGAGAGGGGACCAGTGCTCTATGACTTGATGCCTCTTTTGATCGCGCACTCTTCGTACCTCTCTAAAACACAGAATTGATCAACAACAGGGGTGTGTTTTTCGCGGTCGTAACCAATAACTGTTTTGGTTAAATTGGCCATTGGTTAATCAATGGCCAATGACCGAAACAGTTATTGATTGCAGCCGCATAAACAACACGCCCTGACGAATATAAAAATATCCAATATATTTGGATATTTCAAAGTCACACTTCCAGGGGTTATGATCGATCAAGGCATCGGGGAGAAAATAACACTGCGAGGTCGTACTCCATCAATACATGTCAACTTAGATAAAATCAAGTTAATCTAATGGCCAAGTATGGTACTTTGATTTAAAGAAGAAGAAAAAAGGATACAAGATTTTCCCTAAAAAATGTGAAACTTTAAAAATGAGACCCACCTCTTTCTTATCTTTGCGGGCTTTTCTCGCTGCTAGTTTGTCGAGCAGAGATTGTCGTTGTCTCTCCCGCTGTCCGTCCAGTGTTTCTTGTAGCTGGTTCAACTCTTGTTTGTGCGTCGCTATCAGCTTCTTGTAGTCCTCATCAGATAGCTGTGACTTCTTATCACGAAGCTCTGCCTCAAATTGAGCCTGGCGACGTTTTAAATCGGCCTCCAGCTGTCGAATCTCTTCTACGGTCATTTCCTACAAGATTTATAAAAAAAAACACACAATAAATCCAGGGTCTAATTTCATAGAGCTGCTTACAAGCAGAAAAAAAAGGCTAAGCACAAAAAATTCTGCTTACCAGGTTACAAACCAAAATACCACGTACCATTTGTGGCTGGTGGCCTGTTCATTTCTGATTAGGAGAAAACGGCCACGACTCACCACGAAAATTAGTGCATCACAAAACTGAATTTGACCTTAGAACCCCTCTTTAAAATGTTCTTTAAGACCTTTCCTACCTGTCCAGACGAGCTGCCATCCAACATCTTCCGTCTTTTCCTCTCCTCCAACTTATCCGCAAAGGACTGCTTCTGTCTGTCAGTCTCTCTATCTAGCTTCTGTCTCAACTTTTCCATCTCGGACTTGTGTTGAGCGACAAGGCGCTGGTACTCTGCCTCCGATAGCTGGTCCCTCTTCTCCTTCATCTCTTTATCAAAGGCTGCATTTCTGTTATGAATCTCTTTTTCCAGTTGCTCTTTGTTTTCAGGGATGTTGCTATGGTTACCATTTGGCTCCTTTGATGTCTGTATTTTAGAGGCCTGTGTAAATTGAATAACAACAATAATATAAACAAAAATAATAATAGTAAATAATAACAGACAAAGAAAATGTGTTAACTTATTGACATAGCTGTGTCGGGTGATATAAGAGTAGCTTCAAAGGAGAAGAAAACGACCCAGAAGTACCAAGACTTGGCCAAGGAACTTTGTAAGATTTGGCAGGTGAAAGTTATTAAAAGTAGTCCTTGTGGTGGTTGGAGCACTTGCCACCATTCCGAAAGCACATGGAGAAACATCTGATTCTCCATGCTGAAATTTATTGTTCAAATGACGCTACATCGAGGGCATGTCAAAGGTATGCCAGGCATTTGCCTGTAATTGTCAAGGAAGTTTTGCGAGTTTCTCAATACGATCTATTGACCGGTTCGTGGTTTCTAGCAAATGCCCTCTATTGGTGGAATAGTCGCGCAGTGTATGCAATGTTGAGTCACTAACAATAACAAAGGAACGTCTTGCACCAAGACAACGCCTGAACCATCTCTAAGAACCTACCTTTTCATCTGCAAGCTTTTGTCTCTCTTTCTTCTCCCTTTCTTTAGCGAGGCGTCGTTGCCTTCTCTGTTCAACCTTAGACTCCAGCGTGTACTTTTGTCGTTCTCGTTCTTTATCCCTCAGGAGTGCCATGAGTTCTACTTCTTGCTTGTGATTTGCGATCATCTGTTCGTACTCCTGCTGTGACAGCATGTTTCTTTTCTCCTGAAGTGCTTCCTTCAAACGAGCCTAAACATTTTGATCAAATATTTAAACTAGATTTCATTTTAGAAAAAAACAAGTGACAATTAGGCTTGGTATGAATCCTTGCCTAGTCCAAACTGAGCAGGACTCCATTTCATTGCACTGTTTACTGCGGAATTCTGTGCTTATAACCCTTAGAGTGCCGCCAACGTTCTGAAACGTCATGCTGAGTATTCATCCACAGGCCGCCAACGTTCCCTTACCTTTAGACTGGTTCCCTGTCTTTATCCGCAAGGACAATAATACACTTTGTTCACGAGCCTTTAAGTGTGACGTCAGGTGTTCAGGCTACCTTACATTCTACCCTTCGAGTGCCGCCAACGTTCTGAAACGTCATACTGAACACCCATCCACAGGTCGCTAAAGGCGCCAACGTTCCTTTTCGTTCTAAAAAAAATGCCCTGCCACGACCCATAGAATATACGCGCTTTACAGGGCGCCATAAGTGCAGAATTCTTTGGTAACCAGTGCTATAAAATTGGGCTCTCACAATAATTATGCTCTCACAAACGTTATGAAACAATTGAACCGGTCCAATAAGACTGAAGTCCAATTTGATTATTGTCCGCTATTGTTGAATACATGGCTTTGTCTACAAAGATATTTGACTGACATAACCAGGTCTTGAATTTCATCTTTGAGAGGGCAAGGCCATTTTTATTTTGCAAAGGGCACTTTCATTGGAAAATCTGAAGTCTATGAGAAAGTTTTGAAGGGGCACCGAGGCCAAGAAAAGGGCAAAGGAGGTCATGGCTCCCCAAGTAAGTCCAGGCGCCAACTTCATAGAGCTGCTTAATTAAGCAGAAAATATTGCTGTAAAAAATTCTGCTAAGCAAAAACTAGAACAAAACCAGTTGCAGATGGCATGTGTGACATAGCATTTTGCCTGGTAACCAAATTCTGGTAAGCAAAATTGCTTTGAACTTGTTAACTTTTTGTGCAGGTCTGCGCAATAAGAGAAAACATCACTTTGCTTTCAAGACAATAAAATTAGGACACAGAGATTTTCTTACTTTTCTTTCCTTAGGGTCTTCGTCTTTGTTGGTGCTTGGTTGGTTCCCCTTAGCATCAATGTCCTGAATTACTTCCTCCCAATCTTCATCATCACTGTATAGCCCTCTGGTTTGACTGGTATCCTGCATGAGTGAAGCATTTTACAAAAATTATTTCAATTATATAATTTTTAACACATGCTTCAGGAAAATCTACACACTAAGTCTACCTTCCTCCTGATTCCATAACTGGCTCCCTCCAACTCGAGCAGATTTCCACCAAAGATCACTGCGCAATAGTTGTCGATATACTGAAGTTTGATTCAGAACAGAGCGCTACAAAAAGAGCGCAGTCCCTTACTTAGTTCGACTGCTAAACAGTATTCCTCGCCAATAAGATCATAGGCCTAATTGTTGCAGACATATCCACTCCTCTTTTTCAGATTTTCTGTGTAAGCATGCCGTTGTTCCTCATGTTTATTTATTTGCATTCTTGTATTGATGTTGTAATTGCTAGTTGTTAATCATCTGTTTTTCATATTGTTAAAGATTTCGCAATTCGGCCCTTTGCCGCGATGGAATGTTTCCTAATAAACCGATTCAAATCAAATAAAAAAACTTGTTCTCATTCAAACCTCAATTTGGTTCTAATGAAATGTTATATTGAATCCAAGATGGCTACAGTTTGATCACGGTCTGGTACCTGATGGCTAAGCTGTATCTGAAATGACTGGTTGATACGTTCTCCATTGCCGTCACCATCCTCACCAGCAACCGTCTCAATATTAGTCACAGTCATCTTGGCAGCGTTGGCTAAATAGGTCGCAAAGTCACTGTTGCCATTATCAACATCAAATGTCTGTGGAATTCAAAACAAATTTTTGTATAATTAAAAAGTTGTAATATATAAATTAGATCACATTTGTAAAATAGATTTAAAAAAAAGATTTGATTTCATAGAAAAAACATAGTCTTCGTTCGAGTTGTTTTCTCGATTATGATGCCATCATGTATCCAACCCCCTCCCATCCCCCACTCCGCTTTATATAGCCTTCCCACATAGAGCATCCTGTTGATGCTTTCATATCCACTTTCTTGTTAATTACAGCAGCTGTTTTCTTTGTTCTCTTTGTCTATTTTTTTGCATAGATGTACCATCCCTTGATGATATGTTTTTTGATAACTAGAGGATTGGAATGAATGTACTCTTATAACCAATGATGTACCATCCCTTTATGATACATGTATGTTTCTTGATAACTAGAGGATTGGAATGAATGTACTCTTCCAAAAACCATTGATATACCATCCCTTTATGATATGTTTCTTGCTAACTAGAGGATTGGAATGAATTTACTCTTCCAACAACCAATGATGTACCATCCCTAAATGATATGTTTCTTGATAACTAGAGGATTGGAATGAATGAACTCTTCCAATAACCAATGATGTACCATCCCTTTATGATATGCTTCTGATAACTAGAGGATTGGAATGAATGTACTCTTCCAACTTGATAACTAAAAGACTGGAAATAATGTACTCTTCCAATAACCAATGATGTACCATCCCTTTGTGGTATGTTTCTTGATAACTAGAGGATTGGAATGAATGTACTCTTCCAATAACCAATGACGTACCATCCCTTTATGATATGTTTCTTGATAACTAGAGGATTGGAATGAATGTACTCGTCCAATAACCAATGACATACCATCCCTCTTTGGTCTGTTTCTTGATAACTAGAGAATTGGAATGAATGTACTTCTAAAAAATAAAACCATGAATGATTTACTTAACATATTCCTTCCTAATAAATTGGATCTTTGAGAAGGGTAGAATAAAGACTCACCCCGATACTCTGACTTCCCATCTGAAGACTGTACTTGTTAGGTGCGACCTGCTTGACAAGAGCAGGTCCTTTCTGTTGACCTTCCAGACCAGCATTTTCACTCAGATTGACCTGAGCTTTGACCTTAATGGGTTTGGATTGACCTTCGACAACAACCTCTGCAGCAACAAGTACTTTGCCTTTTTGTTTTGACTTGGATGATCCTGTACCCATTGCATAGCCTTTGGATGTCAAACTCAACAACCTGGAAGTACATTGAAATAAATCAAAGGCTATGATGAGATCAGTATTGATTAAGGCCAAGTAACAAAAGTAACGAGTTTCTCCTCCCCGCCCCCCTCCCCTTTGGCCGCCGCCTTTTTTTTTTTTACTATTTACTTTGATTTGAGAAAATACAAGTTTCTCCTGGGGCGCTAGTACGACCGATGATGTCAAAATTTCAAAAAAGGAGTACAGCGCCCCAGTTACTGGGTCTAACCGTAGACTTGTTTTTTAAAATACAACTTGCCATACCCCATAGTCAGTGTGGAAATAAATGTTTCTTCCACATTTTAAGTAACTTACTCAACTGTTCATGCATGCTCAACATTCTTTGGAAAATTTGACCATCAATTAACAATTTCAAGGGTAAATTTTCCGCTGCATGCCTCCGATTTATCCCCCCTAATTTAGGTCCAGTTTTCAGCCTATCTCCAAACAGAAAACAGGCAAAAATTGAGCAATTCTAGAGGCTTAAAAATCCAAAAACGCAAGCTATCGCCTTGCAGTGATGAGTGAGATGAAACTAAACGCCATTTTTGAAATTTCCCCAATCGATTGAATACATCCTCAGGTGTGTATTAAAAAAAACCTAAAAAAAACCACCGAAAATAAGCTGGAGGCATGCTGCAAAAACTTGTAAAATTTCAATCCCCAAAAGTGTCTAGATAAACTTGTGCATAAAATAATTTTTATTATTATTTTAGGCCTAAAAACCTAATGACAGCGTTAAATAGGCTTAATCTTTTTAAATAAAAGGAAAAAGTTATTGAAAAAGGTATAGTAAGGAAAGACTAGACTAGACTACGGTACGGTAGACTACACGGCAAACTGAAATTTGTTTACTCAATCATTAATGATTAATCAAAATACAAATTACAATTGCCAATGCATCTGCATTGAAATGAACAATAATAGGCCTAATTAAATTTGTAAAAGCGTTTTTGGACAGTTCAACAAATCTCACAGAATTTTAATCTCACCAGAATAGTTTTGGGACCATAGTTTGCACCGTCACTGCAGTGACATATCTGTACATGGTTGAGGGGGGGGGGGGGTAGCGCAGCGCGGTATTGTCAATGTCATGCATTCAGTGAATGCAATTTTTAATACTGTCACAGTGTCAGCAAGTTAATTTTTAAGCATTTTATAACTCCAAATTTTATCTTATCAAATTGAAAATTCAAAGACTAAACTTACCCACCTAGCTTCCAATGTTATTTCCACACAGGATTTATAAGTTTATTGAAGGAACAAAGAGTTATTAAAGCTGAAAACCATACATACTCCGGAGATTTCTGCTGTCACATTTTTTTGGCAAGGGGAATTTTCAGCATTTTGAGTGGCCATAGCAGCAAGCATATTTTTTTTCCCAGGACAGATGAGGCACTTATCATAAATGGGCGTGTTTTTAGCACAGCTAGTACACATGCAGTACAGGGAGAGTTGACATTTCTGTCTCCCCTTCTTTCTAATTTGAACGAATTAATTTGAAATCTTTCTTTATTAGTACAATTTTTTCAAAATTCCTATAAAAACATTATTTGACTGCCTAATTATTGAGTAATTATCCGCCACAATTACGACCTCATCATCCAGACCATAATACACAACGAAAAACTTGGACTCTCACCCCAAATTAAATGTAACCTTCGTGTTGCTTATGAGATGAAAATTTATTCCATAATCTGATAGACCATACCACTGCAGCTGGGCACAACTTAATTTGGAGGTGGTTAATTCGGCTCGCTAATTAATACCTAAATAGCCGGTAGAGTACACGCCATTTTTCTATCATATACTTACTATTATGACTGCACTCGCTGTAAAGTAAATATTGCATAAAAAAACAAAAGTTATTGGCTCTAGAACCGCGTCTGCCTTTTTCACAAACCACCTTTCAGCTTGTTTAAGATAATTTGGCGTGAGGGTAAAAACAATAACATTTTCTGTGTGTAAAACATAGTTTGAAAAACTTCGAAATTATCCCGCAAGTAAAATAATTATCCCGCAAGTAAAATAACGGAGACTGAAAATATATATATGCTGTTGTGTCTTCGGACAGAAAATAATGGAAACCCCGCGAAAAAAAAAGGATTGCTGCGAGGGCCGCTCACCGTACAATAAAAAGCTACATCACAAGTAAACATTACGTCACGAGTATGCTACGTCATCAAAGTTAGCGCAAATGAATGGGGGGGGGGGTCCATACACTCATCACATTCTCCCCCTTTTGAGAAACTAGTAATCCTTGCTGATGTAGCTACTTTTCTTAATTAAGTAATCTAAATTTAAAAAAAAAAAAGTAAAATAAATATGCATGTTATCGGAATCTCAAAATTGCATACATTTACACAACAAAAGTCATCCACTTTGTCATTCAAGAACTACTAATAATTTTACGCAGATGCAAAATTTGTTGTCAATAAATCTTAAATTTGTAATTTTCTAATATTTACTGAATTTGTTTTCTTTGTTTAGTGCTTTCCAATGACTTATAGCTATACAAGTTCAATATTATCAAATAAAAATCTGTAAGTTATAGCTAATATTTCAGTTTTCGTTCGAATAAAATAACAGATTCACCGACAGAAATGAGCCAAAATGAGCCATTTTGTCACCTCCCTGTACTGCATGTGTTCTAATTTCCTGAATACGCGCTACATAATCAGTGATAGGAACCTGGGGTGCGTTTTGGCGGCGGTAACCAAAAACTGTTTCGGTTGTTGGTCGTTGGTTCTGCTGTTCAGACTGAACGATAACCGAGCTGTGAGCTCGGTTACCGTTTTGGTTATGACGTCAGAAACAATTATTGGTTACAGCCGCCAAAACGCACCCCTGTCTTACTACGACTGTTTTGTTAGTGGAAGCTAAGGGGGCGGGGCAAATGCAGGGGAAAATAGAAGGGAGGGGTTAATGGCATAAACATAGCTAGCTCCTTCCTCATTAGTATTTCATTTTCTACTGAATATTATTTTACAAATATTACACGAACCAAAAAAGTTGATTAAAAATATAGTTAAGTGACATTGATGCTGAATACAAAGTACAAATAATATTTTTTTTAATACAGATTTGTATGCGTCAATGCAGCCTCGCTACCATGGGCAGCGCGCCGTATCGATACCTCTCACAGCAAGGCATTCTGGGAAAGAAAACAAAATGGCGCGGCGAGATCGTACACCATGGGAACGAGGTTGGCGTCAATGATCCAATAATCCTTACCGTATGTATATTTTGATGGTAAATGAAACAGCCGTAGGCAAAACATAAGCGATTGGAAATGCGTATTAATTTTTATTTTTTTTAAATTTTATATTAAAATAAAAATATTTAATACAAAAAAGCTAACTAAAATTAATTCGGTTCCTTAATTTTATTTATTTAATACATATGTACATATATTTTAATGTTATTAATAACAACGCTTTATGTTGAAAGAATATATCTTGTGTGAGGTCAAAGATGGCAGCCTTCTTTCGTCATAATTAAAAAAAGGGTTGTTCACGTTATCAGAGATATATAACCAAACAGACATATGAAGCTAAACCACGAACAACAACCATACACGTTCTACGGTAACTTTCACTGGTTCCCTGTTTCTTGTCAGATTTGTTAATACTGTGTGTGTTGTTGGAACCAGCGATGTGTTTAGTCTCTCGTCCGTGCCGTTTTCTCTTCAGTGATGTGCACCAAGTCCATTTTAAAAAATAGGGCGGTCCTTAGAGGATGTAGGCGGAGTGTTCAAAATTATAATGATTGCAATGTGCGCATGCGTTTGGAATTGTTCTTGAGGGAATGTACATGTACATGTACAGTACATGTACATTATGTGAATATAAATACGATCTAAAAAAAGATTTCACCCTGTCACACCCCCGGGCCACGTCACAAGTACACACAGTCACACGTGTCTTTATTGACGGATGTGCATGCGATTTCCCCAGGATGGCGGAAAAACATGTCGAGAAAAATGCCTCAAATCGTGAAAAATATCACCAAGATTGGCATCAGTTTAATTTGCGTTCGCGTTCTGTCAGTGGAGAATTCACCACACCAGTTGAGGCTAGTAGGCCTAGTAGTAAACTACCAAAGTTAAAACGGCCACGGAGAAACCAACCAAGCAAGCCCAAGGCCAACAAGCTGAACCTGAGAGAGCAACATGGCCCAACTGATCCTACTCTTCCTGCTGACACTGCCAGAGGTGATCCTGGTGATGCTGAAGAAGTATCAGAAGAACTACATTTTCGTAAGTTTCCCATTGAGTTGTGCATGGCCGGTTGTTACACACTACACTTACTACACAACGTATGAATCTTAGGTTAGGGTTGTAGTTTTCTTAGCTGTGTCAGTGTATCTGTACATAATTTCGTATGAAGCCTTGCTTGTAGGCTTGTGTATAGTTGCAGTTTGCTTAGTATCAGTTGTGTATGGTTGCTACACTACATAACGTATGAAGCCTTGTGTATGGTTGTAGTTTGTAGCATCAGTTGTGTATGGTTGTTACACTACACAATGTATAAAGCCTTGTGTATGGTTGCAGTTTGCTTAGCATCAGTTGTGTATGGTTGTTACACTACATAACGTATGAAGCCTAGTGTATGGTTGCAGTTTGCTTAGCATCAGTTGTGTATGGTTGCTACACTACACAACGTATGAAGCCTAGTGTATGGTTGCAGTTTGCTTAGCATCAGTTGTGTATGGTTGTTACACTACATAACGTATGAAGCCTTGTGTATGGTTGTAGTTTCTTTAGTCAGTTGTGTATGGTTGTTACACTACATAACGTATGAAGCCTTGTGTATGGTTGTAGTTTCTTTAGTCAGTTGTGTATGGTTGTTACACTACATAACGTATGAAGCCTTGTGTATGGTTGTAGTTTCTTTAGTCAGTTGTGTATGGTTGTTACACTACATAACGTATGAAGCCTAGTGTATGGTTGTAGTGTCTTTAGTCAGTTGTGTATGGTTGTTACACTACATAACGTATGAATCCATGTGTATGGTTGTGGTTTCTTTAGCATCAGTTGTGTATGGTTGTTACACTACATAAGTATGAAGTCTTGTGTATGGTTGTAGTTTGCTTAGGATAAGTTGTGTATGGTTGTTACACTACACAACGTATGAATCCATGTGTATGGTTGTGGTTTCTTTAGCATCAGTTGTGTATGGTTGTTACACTACACAACGTATGAAGCCTAGTGTATGGTTGCAGTTTGCTTAGCATGAGTTGTGTATGGTTGTTACACTACACAACGTATGAAGCCTAGTGTATGGTTGCAGTTTGCTCAGCATCAGTTGTGTATGGTTGTTACACTACATAACGTATGAAGTCTTGTGTATGGTTGTAGTTTCTTTAGTCAGTTGTGTATGGTTGTTACACTACATAACGTATGAAGCCTTGTGTATGGTTGTAGTTTGTAGCATCAGTTGTGTATGGTTGTTACACTACACAATGACACAATGTATAAAGCCTTGTGTATGGTTGCAGTTTGCTTAGCATCAGTTGTGTATGGTTGTTACACTACATAACGTATGAAGCCTAGTGTATGGTTGCAGTTTGCTTAGCATCAGTTGTGTATGGTTGTTACACTACATAACGTATGAAGCCTTGTGTATGGTTGTAGTTTCTTTAGTCAGTTGTGTATGGTTGTTACACTACATAACGTATGAAGCCTTGTGTATGGTTGTAGTTTCTTTAGTCAGTTGTGTATGGTTGTTACACTACATAACGTATGAAGCCTTGTGTATGGTTGTAGTTTCTTTAGTCAGTTGTGTATGGTTGTTACACTACACAAAGTATGAAGCCTAGTGTATGGTTGCAGTTTGCTTAGCATGAGTTGTGTATGGTTGTTACACTACACAACGTATGAAGCCTAGTGTATGGTTGCAGTTTGCTCAGCATCAGTTGTGTATGGTTGTTACACTACATAACGTATGAAGCCTAGTGTATGGTTGCAGTTTGCTTAGCATCAGTTGTGTATGGTTGTTACACTACATAACGTATGAAGCCTTGTGTATGGTTGTAGTTTCTTTAGTCAGTTGTGTATGGTTGTTACACTACATAACGTATGAAGCCTAGTGTATGGTTGCAGTTTGCTTAGCATCAGTTGTGTATGGTTGTTACACTACATAACGTATGAATCCATGTGTATGGTTGTGGTTTCTTTAGCATCAGTTGTGTATGGTTGTTACACTACATAAGTATGAAGTCTTGTGTATGGTTGTAGTTTGCTTAGGATAAGTTGTGTATGGTTGTTACACTACACAACGTATGAATCCATGTGTATGGTTGTGGTTTCTTTAGCATCAGTTGTGTATGGTTGTTACACTACATAAGTATGAAGTCTTGTGTATGGTTGTAGTTTGCTTAGGATAAGTTGTGTATGGTTGTTACACTACACAACGTATGAATCCATGTGTATGGTTGTGGTTTCTTTAGCATCAGTTGTGTATGGTTGTTACACTACACAACGTATGAAGCCTAGTGTATGGTTGCAGTTTGCTTAGCATGAGTTGTGTATGGTTGTTACACTACACAACGTATGAAGCCTAGTGTATGGTTGCAGTTTGCTCAGCATCAGTTGTGTATGGTTGTTACACTACATAACGTATGAAGTCTTGTGTATGGTTGTAGTTTCTTTAGTCAGTTGTGTATGGTTGTTACACTACATAACGTATGAAGCCTTGTGTATGGTTGTAGTTTGTAGCATCAGTTGTGTATGGTTGTTACACTACACAATGTATAAAGCCTTGTGTATGGTTGCAGTTTGCTTAGCATCAGTTGTGTATGGTTGTTACACTACATAACGTATGAAGCCTAGTGTATGGTTGCAGTTTGCTTAGCATCAGTTGTGTATGGTTGTTACACTACATAACGTATGAAGCCTTGTGTATGGTTGTGGTTTCTTTAGCATCAGTTGTGTATGGTTGTTACACTACATAACGTATGAAGCCTAGTGTATGGTTGTAGTTTCTTTAGTCAGTTGTGTATGGTTGTTACACTACATAACGTATGAAGCCTTGTGTATGGTTGTAGTTTCTTTAGTCAGTTGTGTATGGTTGTTACACTACATAACGTATGAATCCTAGTGTATGGTTGTGGTTTCTTTAGCATCAGTTGTGTATGGTTGTTACACTACATACATGTAAGTATGAAGTCTTGTGTATGGTTGTAGTTTGCTTAGGATCAGTTGTGTATGGTTGTTACACTACACAACGTATGAAGCCTTGTGTATGGTTGTAGTTTCTTTAGTTAGTTGTGTATGGTTGTTACACTACATAACGTATGAAGCCTAGTGTATGGTTGTAGTGTCTTTAGTCAGTTGTGTATGGTTGTTACACTACATAACGTATGAAGCCTAGTGTATGGTTGCAGTTTGCTTAGCATCAGTTGTGTATGGTTGTTACACTCACTACACAACGTATGAATCCATGTGTATGGTTGTGGTTTCTTTAGCATCAGTTGTGTATGGTTGTTACACTACACAACGTATAAAGCCTAGTAGTAGTGTATGGTTGTAGTTTACTTTTTCGATAAATATGGGAATAATATAAATAATAATATACGATAATGTACACTTGAGTCTTTTGTTTGTAATCCTTAGGATATGCTTTTGGTGGATCGGAAGTCCTTGAAACGTGAGATATTTACCGTCATTTGCTGTTGGAAACAAGTTCAATCTCGCCTTGTGATGAGCATTACACCAAGTTCGTCTTACAAGATTTTGACAATAAGAATCACATAATTAAGGTAAGTTTTAGGCTGTTTAATATTTTAACATGTTCACTGTCTGACAACAGGGGTCAGAAGCTTGATGTCTTTAACTGTGCAATAAATCGTTGACAAAACAACGTACATTTTATTTTATTTGTTTATTTATTTTTAAAGCATGTATGCATGATTATAATGCTATAGTTGCAGTTTATATTGTTAATGGAAAACATGTCATTCTGAAATTTGTTTATAAATGCATCAACCAACTTCATTATTTTAATCCCTTTTGTTATTGCAGCAAAATTCCATGTCAATAGAATAATTAATGTAAAATTTTACATTCTGCTGTCCTTAGCAATACATGCCAGGCTGTTGCAATACATGCCAGGCTGTTGCAATACATGCCAGGCTGTTGCAATACATGCCAGGCTGTTGCAATACATGCCAGGCTGTTGCAATACATGCCAGGCTGTTGCAATACATGCCAGGCTGTTGCAATACATGCCAGGCTGTTGCAATACATGCCAGGCTGTTGCAATACATACATGCCAGGCTGTTGCAATACATGCCATGCTGTTGCAATACATGCCAGGCTGTTGCAATACATGCCAGGCTGTTGCAATACATGCCAGGCTGTTGCAATACATGCCAGGCTGTTGCAATACATGCCAGGCTGTTGCAATACATGCAATTGCCACAGTGCAATGCAATTGCCACAGTGCAATTCAATGTGTCCCATCTGGTGACAGTGTTATTTGTCACATTCTGTTTCAGTTAATATTATACTCTTTCATGGTTAAATCATACTCTAAATCCACATTTAATCTGACCTTGTTTTCATATCCAAGAGAGGCAGTTATGTTATGATATCAAGAAGGTCTATGTGCTTCAGTGGTACCTGGAAGTGGGGGTATTTCTGTTCATGCGACCCTGCAAGGAGCCAAGTGTTGCGGTCTGCCTCAGTATATGTGCAGCAAAGGAGTGAAGGTTGGTTTAAAGAAAAAACTCTTGTAATATTGCTGTGTGACAATAGCCACTACCTTTCCTAAGATACCCCGGCTTCTCTTACATAGTATGATGTGTTGTATCCCTGTTGGGTTCAAGACAAGATCAGGGCCCAATTTCACGGGGCTGCTAATAAGCAGAAAGTATTGCTTGAAAACTTTCTTCTAAGCTTTCAAGCCGGTCATTAGGTCTACTTGAAATAACGCATTTATTCATCTTGTTACAAAGATTTCTTTGACAATATTTTTTCTTCATAGATATGCTCAAGTCCGAACAGGCAACAGGAAAATGTACCAGCAAAGCCAGAGACACTGGTTAGTTTTAGGTTAGTCTATACAATGGAAGATAAGAAGAAGAATGTTATAGACAATGCATTTTGAACAGAGAGCCAGTGTAATACTTTTAGGTTGGGAGTAATGTGTAAATAATAGATAAAGAGTATTTCTCATTCACTTGTCTTATTTCAGCTGGTTTCCTCATTTAGTGACAACAACACATTAATCCTCAGTAACAGTTTCAGGTTTGATCCTTTGATCCCCCAGATACCTAGGAAATTCCTATTGTTATTGATTTATTAAATATTGTTCATTTTTCATTTGGTTTACAGTGTCCTTTGGTAGCTGACCTTGTTGAGTTAGAGGAAGTTATTGATGGCGTGTATTTTCCTATCTTTCATGAGATGCTTCGGCTGGCAGTAGCGCCATTTGGCCAGTCAACTTCTTCAGAGTCTCCTGCAGGGTTGAGCACAGACAACGAAGATGACTTTGATTTAATGTCTTTTTGGCCCAGTTTGCCCAAACAGCGAGTCAGGGGCGTATATGCAATGGATAATTTAAGGACCACCAGGACCAGTTGCAGGAAGGACACTAAGAATTATGGGAGAATGACGCCTGGAGTATTTGCAGCTTTTTGTCCCCATGGTAAGTACATGCCTGAATTTACTTTTCAATACAAATTCAATTAAAGGCACTGAACACGTTTGGTAATTGTCAAAGACCAGTATTCTCACTTGGTGTATCCCAACATATGCATAAAATAACAAACCTGTGAAAATTTGGGCTCAATTGGTCATCGAAGTTGCAAGAAAATGATGAAAGAAAAAACAGCCTTTTTGTACAAATTTGTGTGCTTTCAGATAGGAATAAAAGGCTTCAGCTGAAGTCTTTAATTATTTTAGTGAGAAATTACCTCTTTCTCAAAAACTACGTTACTTCAGAGGGAGTCTTTTCTCACAATGTTTTATACTATCAACAGCTCTCCGTTGCTCTGTGAAAAGCGATATAGAAGCATGTAGGTCACACAGTATGAAAAGTAGCAAGTAACAACCATTTCTAAGTGTAGAAATTAGAGTCTGATTTTCATGTGTTCCAACTATTATTTATTTATTTTTTTCAGGAATATGTTATGGTTTTGAAATTATGAACCAGTTTGAGTCACCAAATGTGCCCTTCACTTTGCTTTTGACAAAATTTGTCACACGTAAGTACTATTGTAAAAAGTGATTGTGGATGTTCAATTTAACTCAAACAAGGTTTTTCAATTTGTGTTAATTTATTTTTGCTGGGTAGATATGCACACAAGTTAAGCACAATGATTTATTTTCAATATTTTAATCAAGGATTTCAAGGTAATTGTGATGATTGTATGTCATTTAATAAAATAATTTTCACTTAAAAACTGTTTAAACATGTTACTCTGTTTCTGTGCACTCATTAATTTCTTAATGTAATGACCTTTGAGAAACATAGAGATGAGGTCATGTTGTAAGAAATTTGCCCACAATTTGTTTTTCTCAGAAATTTTTGTTCTTCTCTTTTAAGAGGGGTTGTGAAATGTTTAGGGTTATTCCTCATTCTCATAACATGGCCAAAAAATGCTCTGGAAAAGAGCAAAATTGTTACACTGGTTGTGGAAATGATTATCTTTTCTTTGAAATTTAGAGAATTGAGAATTTAGAGAATTTAGAATTCATTGAGAATTAAAATCAAATTTTCTACTGCAGTTTGCTTCACATAAAAATGTCAAGAAGCAGTTGGTGTTCTTGTGCAAAGAAATTCCAGTTGTGTGATTTTGGGGTGGTGCTGTAAATGTGTGATTTGAAACTACTTTTCTTGACATTATTAGAAGAGGTAAAACCATTTAAATATTGCACATGAGTTTTTGTGCATCTTTAGTGAAAATAAGTGCTTTAGTGAAAATAATATGTATGTCAGCATCCCACTAAATTTTCATTCTTAATCCATATTGATACTTTTCTATAAAAGTTTAAAGGTCACACATAATTTACATTAGCTTGTTACATGACCTCTTCTTCTTCATCACCACACACAACGCAAGGATTCGCTTCCAGGGCCCATTTTCATGGCTCTGCTTACCATGAAATTATGCACTTAACTCCCACAGAACTTTGCGCTTTACAGGACACCGAAGATTTCCACAGTAAGCAGAGCCATGAAATTTGACCCTAATCATTAATGCAAAGAAAACTATTCTGTTTGCTTACTTTGGTTTGCTTTTCTAATTGATTTTATTACTTTCCACTAAGTAAAACTAAGTATGTGTTTCTGGGTTTTTTTTTTATTTCATCAGCCTGTTCCATTGGATATAAACTGGATGGATATTCACGTTACAAGACCATCAATAGCCAGGTTGCTGAGCAAATGAATTCATCTCTCCAACGTATCAAAGTGCAGCTTTCCTATATGGGTCACAACATTTTTTGGTGGCATTGCCGTTTTTATTTGTGGGGGAAAACTTGAAGAAGCAAGGTTGTTTTTGATTTGATTTGATTTGAAATGGTTTAGTTACATTCGACACTCGCAAAAAGCACCTGAAGTGGTCAGACTCCATAAAATGTTACATCCAAAAGTGTACCAAATAGCTCATAGATTAAACAACCCCCCCAAAAAAAAACAAAAAAAAAAACAACAACAACAATTGCTGTAATATCATTGACATGAACCTTTCTAACTCCATTGTCTTCTTATTGTACAAGTTAGGCATTGGCAATACTATTACAGTCAATTCAAGTTGATGTTTGAATTTACAAAATCAAGTTGCATCATTTAAATATTTGATTGCTGTCTTTTGATTGTTTAGATGCATTAACAACATGACATAATAATGTAGGCTGCAATACAAAACCAGCGCTGTAATAACGAATGTATCGTACAATCAATTGAAGGGTCCACTACTGAGATGCATTCTGATTAAAGGTACAATTTTATTTGTTCAAAAATATTTTAACTTTCCAAACCTATCGTTATGAAGATTCAACTTAACACCAGCTTGTATTAGTATTGCACATTATTCATGTAAAGTATATTGCAAAGTTATTATTACATCATGTTCAGGGCACTTATTATACTTCCACTGACAAATTGACTGTAATAATATACACTTTTATGAATCATTGCCAAGACTAAATGTACAAATTTGCAATTTTTTTCTCAAGTTTGGGAAAAGTTTCATACCTCTTTACTGTAATATTTCGGCATATTTCGTTATAAATTTAAAAGGCGCCGTTTGTACAGAAAAGTGTTAATAATTATACATTGACCATTCTCCCACCATCATGGTTATGTTTCATGTGTACTGCAGCAATAATAGATATTGATTCGAGATATTGAAAATATATAGATATTGAGTTACTATCAGTTATATATATGAATATACATGGGTGGCTAGTATGTAAAGTGGCGCCCGTCACCAATGTGGCCCTGGTTCGATAACTGGCTAAGGCAATATGTGAGTAGAGTTGTGCGTTGGTTCTCTGCTGTGCCACAAGGGTTTTTCTTCGGACCCTCCGGTTTTCCTCGCTCCGGAAAAATCAAACACTTTTTATCTCAGGCTGTGCTCTTTGGTCATTGATGTGGCTGGCTGCCAAAGGCGCCCTTGCATGCCTGCTTCTCGAACACGTTGTAGCCGTGTCCTTCGCAATTCAGCTTCTCAGCTGCAATAAAGGATGTTTATCCTCTCAAATTATTATTATAATAGTTATTATTAATTAAAAATAATAATATACATGTGTAAATGTGATAAATTCAACATGACTGCAATATGATAAAGACCTGTTATCAGTGAGTGTTAATAATAATAACAACATTCATAATCATGAAAGTATGCGCCAAGGCGTTGAACATAGTTTTTTCGAAGAAAACAAATGAGTGTTATACGAGTGTTATATTCAGTCATCACTTGTTGTCATAACAAGCATTTCGAAATGTTAATGGAGTACACAATTTGTTACATCTGCAGTCCTCAGAACAATTAGATGGCCCAAATTTCATAAAGCTGCTTCAGCAGAAAACTATTGCTCAACACAACATTTCTTTTGCAAAAATCTGCAGGAAACCCGTTACAAATGGTACATGTGACATAATAGTTTTGCTGGTAACATGTTTCTGATAGGAATAATTGCTAAAATTTGTGCTTAGCAGCTTTGGGCCATAGGCTAATACAGCTGCTCACTAGTAAGCAAATAATTGATCTTACTGTAGTGGAGAAATATCCATTAGCATAAGCGTGTCAGAGTTTTATTAGTGTTTTAGTGTTCATTATAATGTGTAAGTATTTTGTTTCAATTAAAGGGGTGCCGCTCCATTTTCAGATGCATTTATCTTAATGACGTTAGATGGAAATTTTGCACATGGAGATTGGTAACACGATCAATATTATAAACTTCATGTAAGAAATTATATGTAAAATATTAATATTGAAGATGATATGGTATAGTTTATAATTTCCACATTCCAGAAATAGCAACTACAGTCGACTTTCGTTGTAACAAGATCTCTGGGACTGGTCAAATTACCTCTTTATACAGGAACTTTGTTCTAAGAGGACAGCAAAACAAAGAAACACAAAGCAGAAATGAGATTCGGGACTTCAGAATGTACTCTTTATGAATATAAGCAGAACCTCTTGATAACCTGCTCTTTATAACGAGGGTTGACTGTACATGTGTACGATGACAACAACCCAACCGCAACTCTGAAAATACTGTTACATTGGATCATTCAAAACCTTTTTGTATTTTATTTACAACTGCAAATTATTAGTGTTTGTAATAAGAGTACATGTAATGTAATAAAACAGTACTTACATGCTGTTAAATAAATGAAGATTGTGTAGAAAAGATGCACAAAAGCAGTACATGTAATTGTTTCTTCTGATTTAGTTGCTGTATGTGGTGTTTTTTCAGTTCACATTTATAACTCTGGAGTTAAAGGGATGGTTTACATTTGGCAATTGCTCCAAAATTAGTGACCATAAAAACTTACTTGGTAACAGTGCAGCTGTTGATAATATATAACGGTTTAAGAAAGGTTTCCCTTCTAAGGAATGTGGTTTTAGAGAAAGGGATTCAAAACATATTTCAATATGAGAAACGTTTCTGCATGTGCATTCCAATTAAAGATTATTCTTCCTGCGCGGACATAACCGCTCCAGATTTTTGGCGATATCTCCAAAACGCTACGACCTGTTGAAATGAATTTTTCACAGGTTAGTTTTATTGTATATTTATAATCCTCATTTATATCTGATTGAAACAATCGAACGGTTCCAAAACCAAAGGTACTTTGCCTTTAAGTTTCTTGATCAAAGAATATTGTCCGCGTTGAATGTAGCCAGATAACTTCTAATAAAATATATTAACGACATTTTCTAATTATACATTCGTACACTCCCAGTTGATCTCCATTTCATTTATGTATTGTCTTGTTTGGAAGTGATTTTTCGTAAAGCTCCATTGAAGTCAACTGATTATCGGAAGGGGCCTCTGTGTAATTATGAATGCCTCATACCATTGTGGTTTTGCAGAAAATGTACAAGAATTTTACAAAATAGCTGGTTTCGTGGACCTCGCTGAAATGTTTTGTTTAATTATTAACATTAACTTCGATCAGATTAGTTAAATATTTCAGAGGAAACACAATGCACTCGGGGGGTTTTCGGGTTTGTTTTTGTTTGGGGGGGGGGGGTGTTCAAGGCCATTGCGATGGTCATGTTGGAAAATTACCATATTAAAGTTTCACGGTCTGATTTTCACCGAAAGGCATTGTTTTGAGATTTATTTATCTCTGAACGAATTTTGACAGATAAAGATGTAACAAAATCCAAACAATTTCGCATTAGGCTATGCCACGGACGATGCGCAAAATACATAAAACGTGCAAATTGTTTGAACATGGCTAATGGACGTGAATTACAATTTAATTTAAGTTTTTAATTAACTACCACTTATAATTTGCGGATTTTCCGTGCAATAACCTTAATATTAAAGCTTATAACTTTCTCGAATCTATGAAATTAACTACTTTATATTTAAAACTAATTTTTTTGTGTAAATCGGCATTAGATCGGACCTAGCATTTTAGACGAAAACAGATGCGTTTCCTTTTGTTTGTTTTGTCAAAAGCATATGTATGTAGGCCTATAGGCCTATATGCCTAAAAATGTATGTGTCTGAATATACACCAAGCACACCATCAAGTTGCAAATAACTAAATCGGTGATAATGCGACTTTTCAAAAGGGGCAAGTGACACTCTTTCGTTCGTTAATTCTGTATGATGTTGTATTCTACATTGCTTCTGCTTCTGGGCGTTAATTACTCAAACAGTTACTGCAAGGTTAGTCAACTTGTGACAAAATGTCAGAAAGAAGTGTATCTGCGCCAATTCAGGTGTGTGTTTTTTACCGCACGTGAATTGGTAAAAAATAGCGAGGTTTATTCTGTTTGTCTTATAACATACCTTTTGGGTTTATTTAAACATGTTTCAATACTTTAAAACGGGTACTAGAATTACCCGGTGTGTCGGATGGGATTTGTGGACAGTACTTAGTATCCATTGTAGATATTATTTATGGGATCGGTAAGGGTGTATGGAGAATGGATAACCACTTTAAGGTCTTAATAAAACAATATTAGTACACTTTTGGCATTAACTGTTTGAGTCATGCCGTGTTGACTACCGTATTTTAGAAGCAGACAAATTGGCAAGAATTGAACCACGGGTGTATTGGTAATGATCAAATTAAACTAAATGGTAAATTTGTGTTTCTAAGAAGTTACTTTCATGGGCCTAATTTGTTTTTAAAAAGTTTTCAATTATAGATATAAGCAATTGATGTAAACGGCAATGGTCTATTAAATGTAGTATTTTCACAAATTAATATTATGACACTACATTGAAAATAAATTTAAGAACAATTGTGTAAAAAGTAGGCCTATATATACCTAAAGTGCCAGTTGAATTTTTATCGGACTTTGTATACACTAACCAAAAAATCTGAGACACCTCCTCCAATAAATCTCACCTACTTGGAAATGCACCCTTTTTCGTCAAACTTGTGCAAAAGTATTTAAAGTTATTATTTATAGGTATATCTATTTTCCTTCAGTCCAGATAATTATCATTTACGAAACAAAAACGAGTGAACAAATGTTTACATGTATTAATGTTGGTGCCGTGTTTTGTCAATTCTCTCTCTTACATAGAAGCCTCATCTCAGCATCTTTCAAAATCGTTCGGGTCAAATTTTGTCTGCCCATTTCCTAAATGATCTGCTGATAAAACTATAATGTTTAGGGGCCATTTAGACTACTCGCAAGTAAAAACATTTCAAAATTCAACATGAACAGAAATTTAATAGGGCGTGGCCGGGCCAAATATTGCTCAATGTGTCGGGGGTTTTTGTTGATAGTGTATTTTGTTGTTGAGTGTTGCTGTATTCTGAAAACACAATATATGAGATTGTTATTATTGGTTGAGTCAGTGTTCTTCTTAATTTTGATACAAATAATAGACCGGTTACACACCTATGTTCCAACACCCTTATTGTTCCGACATCCCTAGTATATTTTCCCAATCCTAACCCCAACCCTAACCCTAACCCTTACCCTAAACATAGCGTGTAAATCACGACGAGGTTTCGGAATATAGGGTTTTCGGAACATAGGGTGTCGGAATTTAGAGCAGTCACCGATGTTGTGTCCCATGCAGTGATGAGGAGCTGGGCCAAATTTCATAGAGCTACTTAAGCAATAAACAAAGTACTTAAGCACAACAAAATCAAAGAGTAAGGCTAAGAGCAACAGGTGTATTTTTAATTGCACTATTTAATTTTTGGTTATTTCTCAAATTTACAGCAGTTGTCATTATGGTCAAAAAATTGCTATCGAAACGGGATTTTAAAGCACAAATTTTTCTTTTACCATTTTTTCATACAAATTGTGAAAACATGCTCCAAATTTTACGAATCAATCTAATTTTTCTAGGCTAACAATTTAAAAATTGATAAATTCCAGTTATTTCTTAGCAATATATCGCACATTTTGTCATGTTTGAGATTCAAGGGATAGAAAAGAAAAATCTACCCCTCCTCTTTTCGGCTGGGTTTGAGCAACAAGGGATAGGAAAATCTATCCCCTTACTTAAATTATTACCACTCGAGCCACAAATAAACTCTCTTTTTTGTCAGCTTTCTCAATAATGAAGTATACATTTTAAATAAAAAGCTTTGCGTATTTTTCTTTGATATTATGATACAATAATAGTTTGGAGTACAACTGTGGCAAATTGTTTTGCTAACTAAAAGTATTTTAAAATTTGCACCCGATTTTTACTTTGTTCCTTCAGTAATATTTTATGAAGAAAAAACCCATTATTTTAACATTTTGAAAACAACTTCAAGAAAATTTGCTATATATTACCAAAAAAAGTGAAAAAATAAAAATTCTAGTTAAAAATGAACCTGTTCACAATGCCATGTTACGTGCACAACCGATAACTGGCATCCATGCTTATTTTGGCTTCGAATAAAATATGTTTTGTTTTAATTAAACAGCTCTATGAAATTTGGCCCGGTTTAGGCCTTTACCTCAGCAGGATGATTCGCCAGAGATTCAAAGCAATAGCGCCCTCTTGTGTTAAGAATTTAACATGTGTTCATAATTTGTGCCGAAGAGAAGTGAAGTAAAAAAGATGTGCGCTTCACTTGAAACTCAACATTTATGAGTTCCTTATCTCTTTATTTTACCATGTTTTTGCCGAAACTAATCTATATGACATTTGCAGTAAAACAAAGACATTTGTAACCCGTAGGGACCTACTATGATTAATTGACTCGCCTCTTTCCATTAAAGTGTTTTTCAATGTGCTTGTTGTGAATTCTGGTTGAGATTAGAGTAGGCTAAAATTAGATGGCTCCCTTTTAAAAAAGCATCGTGTTATCATTTTCAATGCTGGACGGTTCAAATTTGCACTACAGGCAATCTCATTGCATTTGTATTCCTAGTTTCAGTATCAAGTTTTCACTTCTTAAAGGCACTGAACACGTTTGGTAATTGTCAAAGACCAGTGTTCTCACTTGGTGTGTCCCAACATAATTATGCATAAAATAACAAGCCTGTGAAAATTTGGGCTCGATTGGTCATCGAAGTTGCAAGAAAATGATGAAAGAAAAAACACCCTTGTTGTACAAATTTGTGTGCTTTCATATAGGAATAAAAACCTCTTGCCAGAAGTTGTTATTAATTTAGTGAGAAATGACCTATTTTATCAAAAACTACGTTACTTCAGAGGGATTCGTTTCCTACGATGTTTTATACTATCTGCAGCTCTCCGTTGCTCGTTACCAAGTAAGTTGTTATGCTAATAATTATTTGTTTTGAGTCATTACCAAACGTCTACAGTGCCTTTAAACTTGCTCAAAATAATGTTGTGGGCCTACACAGAGTACATGTACAGACAAATTAAAACACACCGGAATGCTATCATTCCCAACATCAAATTTAACAATTATCAAAATGATTCTTTTATTAAAAACTTTTGAGTTCATACCCTTAAAAAGAGCTTGCTGTAGGCTGATACACAGAACAAATCATACTAATGACACATGTCATACTTTGAGGAAATCTTTGTGGTGCAGCTTTCTTTTATCACACTTGTACAATAGGATTGTGAAAAAGAGAGACACTTTTTGAAACATAAAAAGTACTTTGCTGTTTCCTAAAAATGTTCAACAAGCAATGTGATGAAATTTGACAGAATTGTGATTTAATTTTCATTTCAAAATAAGTTGTTGGTTTGATAAGCAGACTATGACAGGGGTCAACGATTATATTTTTGTCTAGTTGATTGTTTTAAGAGAAACTCTGCACCGCAGTAATTTTTTGAACGTTTTTATTCAAAATGTATTTGGAATCAGGGAATGAAATTAAATAATTCCAATGAAAAAGAATATACCATAAATTTGTATTATTGTTCAATAGTGATTAATATACAAAATAATAAGTTAGCAAGATAATTAAGAATGCCACATATATTCAAGTGGAGCAGCAGACTTGTTGGAAGCAGCAATTTTGGCATACAGTAGTGCAGTGAAGCCAATTATCAAACTGATCCAATTAGATGAGTGTATAGCTCAAGACTGAGTAACAGCACTACGAGGTCTGATCACCTTCATTTTAAAGAAGATTATTGCGACTACATGTATATTGGAAATACAGCTGTGTACACTTGTGTCCCAAATTGGTGTCCTTTTGGAATTCACCTGTCTTCTCAAACATTACTCATAATTGTTTGGTCATCATGGTTACTCACAGGCTCAGTTCTAAAGTACACAACCTACAGTGATAGCAGATTTGTTTTGGTATAAACCTCTTTTCCACTTTCTTAGTGCATATTTTGAATTTTTCTGCTGAAAAAATGACCATTATATAAAGAATGAGTACTGAAACTACCAAACATGTTTGAAATAAAAGTTATTGATACAGTTTGACCCAATGCATCTGGTATTTATTTTAAACTTGCTGGTCTTGTGAATGAATTTGAAAAATGTCAACCCCACCACCCCAACCAATTACTAACATTTTGGGGAAATAAACAAATTCTCATGAAAAAATCAACATGAAATATGCCTACATGTTGTTATAACCAAAAGACATCTCGCCATTTTTCGAGATGATTTCTGGTGAAGAATGCTGAGAATTTCATAGAGAAAGTCAGTCAGTCAGTCAGTCAGTCAGTCATGACTTTTATCAGGACTATGATGACAGCATGCTGCATCTGTGCACCACAGCCAGGACCATTCGTCTCATGGTTACTCCATTTGTAGAGATGTTGCCGAACTCAACTCCCTGAGAAAATTTAGGTAAAGAGTAGGTCAAAAGTTAGGTTATTATGATGTAGATGCAAAGAAATGTTAACTGTATGGTTATGATTCATGTTGGTCTAGAAATACAAAATAAAAAATTGTTGTACTGCAGACCGGAGGCTCCTTGTTTGCTGGTTTAGAGTGGCCTTGTCAAATGTGTTCAAAGTGCTTCATGTTAATTTTCACCCTCAATGTGAATTTTGTTTTGAAATTTATTTTATTTATAAGGGCCTTTCTAAAAGGTATTTGCTTCCTTGCTTCTTTGACTCAACCCCTCCCACCTGTATGTGGTGAATACTAACAAAAGGCAGATGCTAAACTTATAATTGACGAAAAACAGATTAAGACCAGAACAACTTCAAGAAAAACTGGTAATGCTTACATTCATAAAAGCCTCAAAATTTGCAAGAAGGAATATGCCACAATCATGTGTGTTGACTTGCTGTTTCACCTGCAGAATTGGTAGATGAACAAAATAATGTTAGGTGTTGATAACACGTGTAACATATCCGGTCATAAATTATAAAATTTAAATTTTTCCATTCAATGTGTAATACAACTTTGGTGATAATTATTATGCAGATTTACATTTGAAAAATTATCATTTGATAAGGACATATACTGTATTGAGAAATATTTTATCATTTGAAATGCTGTAATCTTTGAAAATACATTTATCAACGTTTAAAACGAATTTGAGTGTTTTTCATAAAAGTAGATTTTTGGGAATTTGAAAACTTTACAGGTGGAATAGATGTGATTTTCTAAAAATGAATTTCAAGCATAAAGCCCGGTTCATACTTCCTGCAAATGCGAATGCGAAGCGAATTTTCGTTACGCAATAATAGGTACGCGCTCGTTTTCCAATTGTGACGCAAGGAAATTCGCTACGCACGAAGCATTCGCAAGAAGTATGAACCGGGCTTAAGTCTGACAGTTATTCCATAGTTCAGAAAATTCAAATGAATGTAACATCAAGTCCTTAACAAAAATGTATGTATTTGTTTTTAAATAAAACCTATATAATTTCTGTGTAAACTGCTATACCTCAGGAACATCCATGATCAGTACTTGTTCTTCCACTTGGGTTCCATCAACAGCAGCACATTGATCAACCAAATAAAGATATCTGTTTATAAAATAGGTACAATTTACCTTCAGATCAATGAAAAATAATATTTCCTTTAACAGCCTTGTTGGGCTTTAGTACCCTTTCTATGGCCCCCATCCCCAGATTTCTGCTGCAATTTTATAGATAGCGAATGTGACAGTATACGGTAGTTGATTACTCAAAAGGTTGTTTACAAATTCAAAACCCTTACAAAAAAGCATGATTCAAAAACCAATAGCACTGATTGCAATAATTCCATCACAGTGACTACTGGGCAATCCAATTGTTATTAAAAACAAACTAACTTTAATTTAATATTATTGTGTCAGTGAGTGTCTGCCATAAACAAGTGTATTGTCATTATTGTAAGTTTTGTCAATCTTGTGAGCAAGCTGTCAGTATTAAGTTATATCTGCTTACATAGTATACAAACTTGTTTGCACAAGACAAGTTCAGAGAAAAAATTAGAGTTAAACAAAAACAAATTGATTAGAGCGGGATTTGAACCAATGACCTCCGGATTAACGTGCCGGCACTGTACCAACTGAGCTATAATTTTGTCAATATCTTTGTTCAGGGGTGCTAGTCAGAAGCCACACAACCAAGTTCAGAGATTGGTACACAAAGAACACCGGAATTGTAATAAAGTAAATGTAATTATGCCAAACCTGATGACAAAGTTGTGCAGACGGCGGTAAACATCAACTCCAAGAAACCCAGGTAGAGAGTCTAGAATGTGCAACCTTTACAAAGGAAATAAGGAAAAGTATATAATTTTGTATTATTATTATTATTATTATTATTATTATATATATTTTCTAATGAATTTTTAATTGAATTAATGTAAATTTAGACCCAATTCAATCTTCTGATTGTGATGTCTTTTTATTGTGAAATAATAAATAAACCATTTATCATCATCATCATCATATATTACATAAAAAAATTGGGGGCAATTGTTTCTTGTGCTTACTTTTATTGTTTTAAAGATTTTGTGGAATTTTTAAATGCAATGAGTAAAATCTTATCAGTGATTTATTGTGATTAAATAATTGCTATATTTATGACACTACCTTGTAAAAGAAAAGCACATAAAATAGAAACAAAGCAAAAGAAAATCTCACGTTTTGGCTTCCCTTTGCACCACAATACCAACCCAGTGATTCCTGAAAATAAAATAAAAACAATACAATGCCATTAGCACAACTTTAAAGCAAAGTGTTCCTGTAGACAGAATGACACAGGAAAAAAATGCCACAAAGAAATGAAATGACTAAATAAAATTAAAGATGCACAAATTTAACGAACAGAAAATAAAAGGTTATCAGACAGGCTGGCTATTAAAAGAAGCTTGAATGCCATGCTTCAAAGTACAAGCTAGGGTGTTAACAAATTGCTAGGGGAAAAAATGAAGCAGGAAAGTTTTGTGGCAAAAGCCAATGTAAATCTGTACACAGGCAAACTTGAATCACAGCATGTAATACCTAAGTATTCAAAATGGTATAGAGGATGGTTGTGGTACATGTGGCACTTACAGTATACAAACTGGAAATAATAAGTTCCCAGTCCGAAGGAGATGTAGGGAATTTCCGAGTGCCTTTAGATGCTCCTTCATCCGTTGGACAGCTTGGTCACCCTGCAGTGTATGCAGCCAGCTGGTTGGCTGCAGGAGTTGTCCAACGAAATAAGGAAAGACAAATGCACCTTGATGTCCAGCTGTATGGTTGATGATGTACCTATGTATCAATATCACATTATTGTAATAATAGTTGGATGTTTACAAAATCTTGTGCTTTGGTTATAAGAAAGACTTTTATATAAAGCAGTGAATCTGTAGACTTGGTTCTAAGTCTGTGATCATGATTTGGTTTTGTCTGACTGATAGCAAACACAGTGTTTACTGAGATAGCACTCTATCATGAAATCTTTATCCTTCTATCATGAAGCCAATTGAGGAAAATATCCGATGAGGCAAAATGGAGTAGTCTATCTCTCAATAAATGGAACTGTTTTCTATAGTGCACGAATGCAAAGCATTCATCACTCTTTTTCATCACATCAAAATGTAATTGAAGATAAAACTGTAATATAATAAACTCTCTTCAAGATTGTATTCCAGATTGGGACAAAAATGCACGGTGAATACAACCAAAATGCATGATTTGTAGTTTAGGCCGTGTATAATGGTATGACTTATAATCCTACAATCAAATAATAAGGCCTGATGGTGTAATCCTAATTGTTATAATACCTCATACAGAAATCAATCGCATCCCCAGAAATGTCTTCTCCTCTCTGAAGACGATTGACATCTCCCACAGTCACTTCAGTGCCATCAAGCTTCGCAACACTAAATAAAGTAATTTGTAATAACAATGCAAACAGTATCAGTTACAGAATACATGTAATATTAATAGAACAACCGATTGCAAATGACCCGCGTTATTTAACAGAAGCACATAATGTCTTAAACCAATAATAACTCATGGCCTTTTTGCCAGTCTACAAAAAGTTCAAATTTTTAAGAGTTTGAGCTTATAAATGTTCGGACAGCAAATACTTATAACATAAGTTAATTATAATTAGCCTATACATATGGGCCTACTCAACAACATAGTACACACACAAAAAAATGTTGCAAGATGATGCCGTTTCGAAATGTAGGCCCTGTTACATGCAAAATTGTTTGTACGGTTGACAGACATGAGATAATGTCGGGATCCCGACAATAATTACTATATCATTGGGATCGTCTCCTCCCCCGTCCACGCTCAAGCAAGGACGACCCCGTAGGCACACCCTCGCGTGTTACTATACATTAATATACAGCCATGAAGAAAGTTAAGCTGTGATTGTTGCTCACTAAGACCAAGAAACAAAAGAAATCTTACCTGGTCAAGGAGCTCAAAGAACAACAAACAAATTTCATTGTATTTGCTGCTCCCATAGAGACTCCAGTGCACAGACAATGAAACCAACTCTTACAATTGGGTGACTGAAACGGCACTTCAATAGGCCACCATGAAGGCCTGTTGGCAGCTGTCGTCCAGAATGCACTTAGACCTAGGTTTACATAAAATTCATATAGAAATAAACAATTAAATGTATGCATCAATTAGTGAATTTAAACCTATTTTACAAATTGTCTATAAAAGACAGTGCAGTATCGATACACAAGGTAGCACAGAAAAGTAAATTAATAGTTGCAGTTCTTATACCTTTTGAATTGCAGACAGCTGTGATGAGCCGTCTCGGGGATGCAACTGTCGGACTTCTACAGTCCACATTAGTTAAGTCAACTGATCCAGTCTGTCCACTACTCCGATGTATAGGTCTGGTAGCGTGTACTAAAAAGAAAGAAACATTTCTTCATTATAAGTACACATAGGCCTAATATTGTTCACTTGGGGGTGACATAAGGGCCCATTTAATAAAGAATTTCATAACAAATACAAATAACATGTGTAACAACCTAGCTACTGTAATCAGAGAGCTAATATAAAGAAAAAAGGTACATAGGCTACTTTATTACACATGAACCTACCTTATTCATTGAACAAGTAGGGTATCAAGCATTTTAGCTACATCAAGCTACATCAACACAAATTATGAAACATGAGACGCCTCACCTTTGCGGTTGCCAAACGATACAGGCCTCGTCAAAGCCGCTTCCTTAAATCTGGACATCACGTCCATATTGTCCGCGAACGGACGCATGAATGAAGGACCTGATTTGAAACACACAAAAACAATGTCAAAAATCACTACACCTTATACTTGCATTTAATGAAAAAGGAAAAATAACATAACAAGTGTAAATAGAGATCTTTGAAAAGAACCCTTACCACCCCATTCCAGAACTCCCTTGCTAAGGCGCATGATAACAAAGGGAGTCACTTAAGGTCCTTGCGCGTCAATCCACTTCTCGGCCTGAAAATGAATAAAACAAGAATGGGTATACGTTTGGTAATCAATCTGAAAATTAATGGCAATAAAAACTTACTTGGTAATAAGTACAGCAGCTTTCGATAGTAAAAAGCATTTTGAGAAACATTTCACTTGTAATGTAGTTATGGACAAAGATATCAGTTTTTATCCCCCAATTGAATTTAAATCTGAAAAACGTATCCGCAGATACGTTTCTCAGATTGTGTTTTCCAATTACGGATTATTTTTCCGGTGTGGACATTATTCGCTCCGGATGTACACATTAATATTATTATTTGTTGTTGTTGTTATTAATATGTTTTCGAGACCGCCAAGTTTTCGGGCCATAGACCATGTCAATCGGGCCTGCCTGAAGGTAGAACTTAAAAGCACTGAACACGTTTGGTAATTGTCAAAGACCAGTATTCCCACTTGGTGTATCCCAACATAATGCATAAAATAACAAACCTGTGAAAATTTGGGCTCAATTGGTCATCGAAGTTGCAAGAAAATGATGAAAGAAAAAACACCATTGTTGTAAAAATTTGTGTGCTTTCAGATACCTAAAAAGGCTTCAGACCTGAAGTCTTTTAACATTTTAGTGCGAAATTACCTTTTTTCCTCAAAAACTACGTTTTTCAGAGGGAGTCATTTCTCAAAATGTTTTATACTATCAACAGCTCTCCGTTGCTCGTTACCAAGTAAGTTGTTATGCTAATATATATTTTGAGTAATTACCAAACGTGTTCAGTGCCTTTAAAGGGTGTCACCTGTTTTTGCTTTAAAAAAAAATACTAAACAAAAATGAACGAGTATTTAAGAAAAATAATTTTCGGTAGATAGGTTGCAGACGTAACCGGCGGGTCATCGGAGGGATTTAATAAAGAAACCTTTTTCGGTTGTGCCATTTCGTCACTTATGATCTAAACTGGTATACAGTACTGACCGGGACTGGGTGGTCTCTTCTTGAGATCCTCGCCCGCCGCGGGATCCCCTAGGTGTGACCACTCAGTTTCGGCATGGAGGAAGATGGTTTCGGTTGGTATACTCTACTGGCATACCTTCAAGGCCGTTGTGTTAGTTTTACTCCACTGCCTTTCTTGTTTTCCTTAACTACTTAAATTTATTTTTCGAGTAGGGGCCTACGTGCTTGTGCATATTTTGTTTCTTGTGGCTCGACCACGGGACCTTCCTTTTGGTTCACCTAATTCTTATTCTCTGTCTCAATGCAACCGATGTTTTTAGGGACCATTGCCTACAAGCTCTGCTTCTAAAATGTATCCCTCTGCAGTGTCATGTTTATTTTAATCTTGTTCTTGATATATACTGTTAAATTGTATTCTTTAAACTGATCGCTCTTGCTGAGTGATAAATGTCTTTTTACTTCTTGATACTGTGGAAAATAAACGAACCTTGACCCTTGAACTGTGCAATGGGTTGTTAATGAGATTGATCAGGGATGAGTGACTGTTGTTTATCTGTGATGTGTCGACCTGTGAAATCCTTATTAGTTGCGATAACCCTCCATCCTCCCGACCGTCGGGAGGAGCGATTATCGCATATGAAATCCCACGTATTCTCCATGAAGTGATAATCTCAGCTTACAACAGAAAGTGTACTGTGTGGTCATTACGTGAATTTCCCATTAGCCAAACTCACCGAATTCCCATGACCCACTATGTTCCGACACCCCATGTTCCGACACCCCTATGTTCTGACAACACAATCTATATTCCGAGCTCCAACACCCCTATATTCCGACACCCCTGTTCTGTCAGCTCAACCTATATTTCGACACTCCTATATTTCGACACACCTATGTTCCGACACGTTATTTTCCAACATTATTACTCTGTTAATAGTTTGTTTTCCACCAAAAGCACATATTCACAAAATTCCATGTGCTATCTCGGCTTTGTTGTTGTTGCTATTTAAAGTTTCTGATGTATATTTGTTTTTATTGTGGTATAGAAAGCAAAACTCAAAATGAATGTATATTATAGCTTTTCCAGCCCAATTTCAGGACAATTTATCAAATTCATCAGCACGCATTCAAATTCACGCATTTCCTCTAATCCACTAATACTAGGTTATCTGTGCATGGGTAAAATTGGACTGTATTTTTGCGTTCAAACGGAGGGTTATTTTAACACTTTTGGATTAAGGGTCGATTAAACTCCTCGCATGCTCGTCTGTAAGGTTAATAAGCTTACACTCTAAACAAAGTCATTTTTAACAAACCAAAATGCTTCATAAAGGATGATGTTAAAACTTGTTTTATCTTTGATTCACGAAAAGGAGATTGCAGAGGCACGTAAGCAAAACAGATCAATAAGAGTCTCCTTCAATGTTACAATGCTAGATAAATTAGAATTAAATTCGTTAAGTTAGAAAATAAAATTGAAAATAATTGCGAGCGGGTGTGGTTTCTTTAAGTCGCACCGTTTTTCTGGAAAAAATTCTATAGTGTCACGCACCATTAACTTTTTATCCGATAAGAAAGATCGTCTTTCTGATGTTCATTCCCAAACCCATGAGACCCACACCAGTTTGTCAGGTCTGCTCATAATGCTGGGTGATTTAAAACAAATCTAAAAAGTTGTTCACCACGAACATACTCAGATGCATTTACTTTCAAAGCATGATGTTCCAACTAGCTGTAAAATAAATTACAATTCTTACCGTATCAGCAAGTTTCCTCCATTTTCGCCTATTGTACTGGAGATTTCTTTGAGTTATCTGTGAATACAAATAAAAACATCCAATCTTATTACCTTGTACATTCTATGTAATTTATTGGCAGGCGAGTACAACACTGGCCATGGGTCCATCTTGTGCCACAATTTCCACACATGAGATGTGCCCCTTATCCTTCATATCAACAGTTTATAAAATCAGACATTGAAATCTCCACAAATATAAGATTTAGTGTTTTCTTCCATTGAGTTGTGTATAACCATAGAGCAACTGCTCTATAACCATGTCTGCAGTAACTTGGTCCAGGCTCTGTGGCTCCATTGTAAACATCACCGTGACATATGGTTAACATGGTAACTGGGGAAATTTAAGACATTCATATATAAAGAAAAGGTTTACCCCATTATGAATTGGTAATACTAGAATATACATTTACATTTCTGTACATCACTCAACGTAGTTAACGACTCTGTATGGTAAACAATAAGTTTGGTGTCTTTCTGATTTGGGGAACAGGGAAAATATATAGCACAATAAAGATAATTTGTTTACTCTTTCAAATGATATACAGTTCGTTGGGGGTTTATTTGTGAGCAATAAAATAAAGACTGTTTACTGTAATAATAAGCGTTACATGGGCTTAGGCATGAGGAACATCCTACCTCCATGGCTAAACAAAACAAATTCCAAACATAAGAACAAAATTAAATATTTACCGAGCAATCGTACTAGTTGAATACTTAAAACCGCCATCAACATTACATAAAGTAGCCTATAGTTATTTGCAATCTAAATGAATGTCGTTTACTTGTTTAGCTATAAACAGTGTGTATTTAAATGATTTTTCTTAAAGGAATGTCAGGGCAGGGAGCCATGATGTGCTCACTAAATAAAACAGAATTTTCTCTCCCTCATCGGTTTGGCGAGTGCTGTTTTGAAGTTGCAGTCGAGATGCTCCAGATCAGAACCTTAAAGGGAAGGTACACGTTTGGTAATCATTCTTAAAATTAATGCAAACATAAACTTAGATGTAGGTCTCTAGCAGCTTTCGATATTATAAAGCATTTTGAGAAACATTTCACTTCGAAGTAACGTATAGTTATGGAATATCAGTTGTTATCCCCACAAATTTGGATATGAGAAACGTATCTGCAAATACGTTTCTCATATTGTGTATTCCAATGGCGGATTATTTTTCCTGCATGCGATGGACATATTATTCGCTCCGGATTTTTGGCGGTATATCAAAAACGCGACCACCTTTTGAAATGGAATTTTCACAGGTTAGTTTTATTGTATAGGCCTATATATTCGAACGGTTCCAAAAACCTAAGGTATACTTTCCCTTTAACATAATGAGTGGTGGTGTGTGAAATTTTAAGCAGGAACGAGGAAAACGACTGTTGTAATGATTGTAATTGTTTAGAAAATAATCGATCATTTTCATAAAACGAATCTTGGACTACACTGAGGTATTAGATATAGTTAGCGAGTCTTAGTAGTTATTAGAAAAAGTTGTAATCATAAAAACAAGGTAGGGGCATATATACAAGTACAATTGCTGTTTATTTGGCCCACAAAACAATACAAACAATACATGTAAACAATTAACAATACAAGTTTAAGTACACTAGTGACAAAATGAACCCATAATATAAGTCAAAATGAAGCCGGAACTGATACTGATACTAGTGATAGGGTGGGACGGGAAAGGGGGAATGCATGAGCAAACGATGGCACAAAAATAAAGTATCACAGATTCAAGCCAATTAACCAGCAGAATAGAAAACACTAGTCTACCTAAAATATGTGGGTCAAAGCCTCTCTAATCCAAGCTTCAATGGTGGCATGATTAAGATAAGTACAACAACAATAACATCAATTAATGTGAAAACCAATGAACTATAAGAAAAATGTATAGACTATAATATAATACTATAATATGTATATATAAAATTAGTAGGGTAGATGGCCTTAGCTTTCGTTCCAATCCGGACCTTCGTCAGAAGCAATAACAAACACAAACGCAAACATATCCATTTATAGCAAACAAAAGACGAGCAAAGGATTAAGAGAAGGTATCTAGAAAAAAACGGGAACATTATAGCCAATCAAAGTTAGTAATACATATACATTTATTTTTGCTATTAAGGTGTACTTTTTAATTTTTTGTATATGTCTTATCTATTTCTAACTATTGTAATGACTCTGTAGTTTGACCTTCGGGTCACGAAGTTTGTCAATTTTAATAATATTCAAAAATTAATTTATATTCATAATAAAAAATATATATTTATATTAAAAATAAATTAAAAATAAGTTTTAAATTGATGTGTCTTATTTTAGTTAACTATACTTTATATCTGAATTTTGTGATGTACGGCTCTTCAATCTGTGTAGCCTATTTATAGACCTAAAGTTAGATATTTTGAAGACTGAATAAATTGAGTTTTAGGACTCCATTCAAAATAATAAAATAACATAAAAAATGAAATAAATAATTGCATTTATAATCAAATAAACCAAACAACTTCCGCCAGTGATAACATTTCGTCACCGACGCCCACAGAGGTAGATACCAGTAAAAGGTAACAATCTGAGAAAACTGCGTTTAGGAATCATCAAAATGGTCGGGTAAACTTCAATCTTGTTAATTAGTGTTGCTGTGAAAAGAGTTGTACTCATTACTACCAGTACCAGTAGGGTCCACAATTTAAATGATTTACATTTACCTGTTTGGATTCAGAAGTAGATGGTTTGGGTTCAGAAGGAGATGGGAGCGAACAATCTGCATTCTGATTTTCCGAATCTGATGACGAAGCCATTTTGGCTGTCCAACATGAATACAATCATACAACTAAGTTTCTTAACGGGTCCTTCTCATCAACGAGCAACAGTAGAAGTGAGGAGTACTGTACTTGAGCAGAGAACCCCCACCCTTAAATAATGTTTCCACGTGTTTATTGTGTGCGTCCGTAGAGTGCGTGTTCAATTCCACTTCCTGTCATGCTGCCACGACTATACAACGTATGATGATAACTTAATATGCAAAACTATTGCATAACTATTGCATATTCAACAACTAATGTCAATCACACACATCACTTGGCCGAGTTTGACAGGCAGTCATGAATATTCAAAAGTATACTGCTTTTAATTTTGAAGAGATCAAAACATCCAGGTAACAAAACATCAATGATCTAACCTAACCACTAGTGGACAGTTTACTAGGACAGTTTACTAAGCAATTCTTTTACGTAACGTGGGACAAATTTAGAGTTATTGAATAAAACCAACCCTATTTTCCTAGTAAATACTACCTAAAACCGAACACGACATATAACGACTGCGAGATACCATTTAGAGACTACGAAAGCTTTGCGCATACGCAGTTTGACCACAACCATTCGTGGTTTAGCTTCATACGTCGTGTTGCATATATGCCTCCGTTATCAACTGAACTGTTATATCGAGGTAATATTGTATTTCTTGTGTTTTTGTGTGAAAGTTAATGATTGATACAATTATTATAAAGCCATTATATCAAAACTTCAATGTTTGGACCATAAAATAAGGACAGGGTCGTCTCGACATTCACCACACAATAATGTCACGACCCCGGTGTGCGATGGTGTGGTGCGACCGACTGGTCGAGCTGTGGTTTTGACGCGCCTGCAGCACTGCGCGAACTACCGTCCGGGGGAATCTCCCCCGCCGGGATTGACCCGTCGGATGAGTCAACTCGACCATAGTTTGATTTTGAGTTGAGATAACTAGAGTGTTTGCAAATTGATAATTTGTTGACTTCCAAAATATCGATATTAAATGCATGGTCATGGATTATAATTCTTATCAATATAGTTCTCATGTCTGTCAGTGCATGGTCAGTGCCAACTGTCATGTCTCTCCATAATTTTGAAAATAAAGACTTATTAAAATGTATTTAATTTATTAATTTATTTATGGATTTGTATATTTTGTTATATTTGTTATATAAATTTAAATCCGGAATGGCACTGAGTTCTAGGAGTACCCGCCATGTGGTTTTCAACCCGCTTCGTTCTTGATCATGAAACTTACTGATAGAATGCTAACTGTACTTGTTTGTAGATCGCCCTACTGCTAGAATTTGTTTGGAAAAATTCACAAATTTGCTATGTCCGAAACGTTGAGTCCACTGGTTGCTTCGGTGCAATATAACCCAAAAGAAAGATTTAACTGCATGTTGTCACCGCAACATTTTTAATCTTACATTAAATTTAATGCAATTGTAACAAGTATGCCATTTCTAAGCTTCGTTTAAATATATTTTGAATTTTCTTCATGTACAGGTTGCCAGTATGAGACTAAAGATTGGAATATTTATAAAAACATGAACTGACCAACGACAGAAGAACTGAACAAGCAACATGTTGGAAGGACTGGCCGCATGGGTATTGAATACCTATGTGGGAGAATATGTGGAGAATTTAAACACAGACCAACTGTCTATTGGATTACTCAGTGGTAAGTATTTTAATTTTGGGTTGAACATAGAAAAATTGACTTGAGCGGGACTTGAACATCCGGATTAACGTGCTGGCGCTCTACCAACTGAGCGAGGATCTAGCCCTATGTTGGCGGTTACCCTTGTTGTCAATATCTTTTGTTTGAGGGTGCCAATCAGAGGCCATTCAACCTGTAACTGCCATTTAGCCAGGGATCACACCTTAAGGGATTACCTTAAGGGGATGCGACTTTTGATTTATAAATAAAAAGTTACTGACAAATTTTCAAAGTCAGCTCCCATAGGAATCAAATCCAAGACAAGTTTTCACATTTCTTATAAAAACAAATTCTTATAAAATTGTGAGAACTATTTATTGTACCAATTTCATGTTTATAATTGACAGGTGCTGTGGAACTTGAGAATCTTCCCCTAAGAAAAGACGCTTTGAAGAATCTAGATCTACCAATAGAGGTCAAGGCTGGTAAAAAATGCTTCCTGGAGAATTTATTAAGACGACTGTTGTCCATCACTCCCGCTGAAATTCTTGATTATCTAATACATTATACATATCGTATTATAGGCTGGCATAAGTTACCTATTATTCAAAACCACAGTGGACGATATTAAATGGTCAGACAGTAAAAGGGTTGACTGTGTACTGTGTAGATGAATTTACCACGTGATACCATATTGCGGGCTGACATAGTTTATCTATCATTCAAAACCACAGTGGATGATATTGAATGGTCAGACAGTAGGAGGGTTGACTGTGTAGATGAATTTACCACGTGATACCATACTGTGGGCTGACATAGTTATCTATCATTCAAAACCACAGTGGATGATATTTAAACAATGATGTACTAAGCAAGTCTGCATTAACATTTGAGATATGCACTAGGACTATTACAGGGTGCTTCTGTATTTCCTTTCCTCTGTGCAAAGTTTCAAATTCTACTTGGCCCAATTTCATAGAGCTGCTTAAGCTCGAAAAGTAGCTAAGCACAATAAAATTATACTAACCAGAATAATGTTAACGGCTAAAATACCATTCTACATGTACCATATGTCACTGGTATCCTGCTTATTTTAGCTTAGCAGAAAATTGTTTTTGATTTTTCAACTTAGGATTCATTGGGAAGATCGTTCTGCAAATCCCTGTCCGTCATATTAAGAGTGAGCCATGTGTGATCTCCATCGATAGCCTGTACCTTGTGGCCGGCCCAGCGGTCAAAGCGTCACATGATGAAGAGAAGGAGAACCAGGCTAAGCAGGAGAGCACAAAACAACAACTTGAAGCTCTGGAGTCACAGTGGAAAGTAAGTCACCAAAAGTCCTTTCAAATGTTCATTCTGAAGGCAATGTCACATGAGGCAATCCAGGGTTCTCCCCAGGTTTTTTCAAAACTGGGGGGCATTCTGGGCCAAAATTTTGGGATGTTGGGCCGAAGCGCACTGAATGTGTTCTACTTTGTGTTTTTCTTGCTATCAACAGTTCTCCGTTGCTCGTTACCAAGTAAGTTTTTTTGCTAATATATATTTTGAGTAATTACGTGTCCAGTGCCTTTAACATTAAGAGTCTTTCGGGTGGGAGGTAAAACTGTAGGTCCTGTGCATTGTGTCATGCACATAAAACACCCAGGACATTTATGAAAGAGAAGGGACTTGCCGTGGTGTTTCTGGATCGGCTGCATAATGCACCCTCTCTGACCATGTTGTAGTATAGTTTATGAGATGGGCATTTGAACATCATACAGAATTCGCATGAATATATTTATTTACCTTGTGAACAAATTAAGTTAATGCACTCTTGCGTTGACCAGTTCAATAAGATGATATTTTGTTTTTGCCAGGCTAAATTTGAGAAAGCTGCACCGGAGAGCGGTTCATCTTGGTACGCTTACTCAACGTCTCTGTTTTATAACGTCTTGGAGAACATTCAGGTAAGTTGTTGTTGCAAATCATGGCTGAAAAATATCCCTGAAATGTCATAGCCTGAAATGTGTATTAAAGTCTTTATCATAACATGTAGGTTAGCCCTTGCACTTAATAAAATGTTCCTATTTTTGTTCCATGAACTCAATATCATGCCTAAAATGGTAAAAAGTATTGTATATGTTGCAAGACACAGAATTAAGTGTACCACTTATCTACCATGGCATCAGCAACTTTTTCATTGGTGGCAACTTCTTGTCAAGTGCCCGAAACCAGTTGATTAGTCTTATTGATTATTATCTAAAATTTTAATTAAAAAATGGATGGACAATGTAGGTAACTTGCGTCCATTAAAAAAAAAATGAAAACAACAACAAATGAATCAACTCAAATTATTTTTAGTAAGCCTGCATGTCCATTCACATGTTGAAACAGGGCTAGATTTATCTGGAGGTCGCAGGTTCACATCCTGCTCTACCCCCGAATTGATGTATAAGGCAGTCAGTTTCCCTTGTGATTTATTACATGTAATTGTTTAATTCGTAACAGCTGAAGATCAGAGATGTACATATCCGTTACGAGGACACCACAACCATCCCCAACGAAACCTTCGCATTTGGAATCACAATCAAGAGTCTCTCAGCGCAGAGTACTGATGAGAGCTGGGTCCGTATTTGTTGCCATTTTCTGTTTGCGTTAACTTCTATTGACCCTCCAACTCTTCCTACATTTGCGAGTTGACCAACCATTCAAAACCCTTCAACTGCACGGGTTGTGGATGGTGGCACAACTGTGCACAACTAACAGTTTATGTGTGTACTGTGTACAGTGTTGATGAATTCACCACATGATTTCATAGTGCAGGCTGGCACAGTGCGTCTATCATTCAAAACCACTGCAGTGGATGATATTGAGTGATCAGAGAGTAGGAGGGTTGACTGTGTACTGTGTAGATGCATTCACCACATGATATTATATTGCAAGCAGGCATACTTTATCTGTTATTTAAAACCACAGTGGATGTAATTGAATGGTCAGACAGTAGGAGGGTTGACCTCATGATATCAAATTGCATGCTGGCATTTTGTATCAGTCAAAACCACAGTGGAAAATATTGAATGGTCAGACAGTAGGAGGGTTGACCTCATGATATCAAATTGCATGCTGGCATTTTTTTTCAGTCAAAACCACAGTGGAAAATATTGAATGGTCAGACAGTAGGAGGGTTGACTGTGAAAACATGTAGCGATTTTGAATTTGATTTGTTATGTGGATTAAATTGTTATTGACCTTTAACTTTAACAGCAAGCTAAGATTGTGCAGGGTGAGAAAGGAGCCACGAAATTTAAACTTCTTCAACTGGAGAACTTTGCCATGTACTGGGACACCAATATACAGCTGTATGGTGATATGAACATTAAAGACCTCAAGGTATGTTCGGAATGGACCAGTCTTGATATTCTTGATATTCGACTTAAGTTGGATTTTGTCATCAGTTATCAAATTCCACTTAATCAAAGGTAATTCATTCAACAATTTATATCTTAGGAATCACAGCTGTTATGATATCAGGGTTCTCCCCATGCACAAGCTTGCGTATCGGGCAGATACGCGCATATCGGGCCAATACGCGCGATTCGCGTGACGATACGCAAAACAAATATGTTTTTAAATTTTTGATTTTTATAAAATGTTTACAAAAAACATTAAGCGAAAACCATATAGAATGCTCCAGATTATGGATTTTAAAACCAAGATAAACACCAAGTAGAAAACATTCTGAAGACCTTGTTTAAATTCAGCGAGCTTCGGCCAAACTTCCAAAATTTGGGTCCAGAGTGCCCGACAGTTTTGAAAAACCTGGGTAGAACCCTGGATATGAATCTTCATGTCATCTTTCAAGGTTTGATGTTTGCACTTTTGTTTCATTTCAGGATGCTCTACAGAAGAGAGAAGTTTCGGCTGACACAACCACAGCGCAGGTAAATAAACAAATTTGCAACCAACTTTAGTTCTTAGTAAAATAAACTGTTTTATCTCGGCAATAAAGAGTGATATTTGAAGCTTGCATGGTTTGGATTATAAGAAGTACTTCCAAGTTACTACAAAATAGCTCACTTGACTGAAAGTACATATTACTCCCGAGTGTCCAGTGAGATAGTTTTGCTAGGTGTTATTTTATTTTCAAGAAAAATGCAATTTTGTATCATTTTGAAGTGATGGTCGGCCTACAATCGTTTGAACGTGTGAGTTTATATACAAAAAGGTCTGTCTGACAGCTAAAGAATTTCACAATTTGCTCTCGTTTTTCACAGCAGTCACTGACGCACAAATGTAAACAGTCCAGTGGAATGATATTTCATACTAACTCCTACCCCACAGACCCACATTTTCTCGAAAAAATACAACATTTACCAATGATGCAATTTCTTTTTAAAGCAACATGAATATCTGGTGGAGCCAGTCAGTGCTGAAGCCAAGCTCAGACGTAACGGAAGTCCCTTGCCTCTACGATCTCGTAGTACGCCACGTTTCATCTGCGATGTTAATCTGCAGAAGATCCCCCTGTCCCTGTCGGTGGAACAATACCATGGGACAATTGCTCTGGCTCGGGAATTTGAACGGAGCGGGAGAGCTCGATTGTATCGGCAGTGGAGGCCGACAGTTCCTATACAGGCGCAGTAAGTATCACAAGAGAATTCAGATGAAATAACTCAAAATGTCAAATTTCAATTCAATTCAGATCAATATTTATTTCATACTTCTCTTTTCAAAATATATATACAAAAGATTACATAGATAAGAAATAACAAGTACATCAATTACTCCAAGTACGGCAATGGAAGTTGCTTGCTAGGTAGATTTTGTTCTTAGCGAGTAGATTTAAGAACTGAGAAGTCTCCCGAATTCCGAATATTCTACCCTGCGGCAGTAGAATAATAAGCAAGACAAGTTCTCAAAGAACAAAATCTACCTAGCAAGTAGATATACACATGGTGTTACCGCAAACCAAATATATATTGATACCTCACCATGCAATGCCTCAAATCCTATATTTGTTTATATTGTTAATATTTGTTGGTGCACTCTTACCTTCAGTGGAAGTGAATGGTGGAACTTTGCAATAACATCCACACTACATGGTATAAGAGAAAGAAATAAACGAAGATCACCTCAGTTTATCTCACAACGAATTCAACAAAACCAACGATACATCGGAGCGTACACTACAATTCTTGAAGGATCGACGCCAGACTCCGAGTCTAAGGTATGTTACTATTGCTCAGGAGGTTTGGTGCAAGACTTAAAAAGTCATGTCTGAGTTGATTTTGCTTCAGCTATGGCTGTGGCTGATGGCTACTGTGGTAATGTTGAAGTATAGGAAGATACTTTGAGCTAGCCAGAGCCAGTTGCTTGTTTAGCTGTGGCTTCTGGCTTCACAGTGAGCTAGCCGTAGCTACAGCTTTCAATTCAAATGTAGCTTAATATGTAACTTGGATATTGACATCAGCGGTGTCGGTTTTGTGCTGACATAATTGGTTGCACTGAGCACCAAATCGGAGCTAGCATCTTTAACACGAGTAAAAACTACACATTTCTAAATACAAAATGCTATCATTGTCTCTTTTGTTTGTTTCTTCTCTTGTTGATCCAGGCCTGTATGGATGAGATGGAGAAGGATCTTGAATTTGACGAGCTGAGACTTCTCAGGGAGCTTACTTTTAGACAACTTGAGAAAAGAATCTCAGCTGGAGAGGTGAGCCAGAGAGGAAATTGAAATAACTTACAGATCAATCTAAAAAAAGGAAGCACGAAATTCACCATATTTGTGTGGATTTTGAAAACAAAAAACCTCTTTCAAAGTTGTCTTTTTATAAAAAAGAAGAAGTTGCCGTTACTTTTTGTGTTTTTACTCCCACAGGAATTCTTCAAGAAGCCAGAGCAGGACCCTTCCCAGCAAGAAGGCTTGATGCAAAGATGGGTTTGGGGATGGGGAGGGTGGTACTCTGGTGGAACAGCCGCAACTGACCAATCAGATGGGAGTGCTTCAGCTGGAACAGGAACAGCCACAAGATCTGTGTCACCACCTCCAATAGGTACACATCTTTTTAGACACCCACCACGCCAAGAAAACTAATCCAAAATGAACATTGTTTAAATAAATTTTACATTACCTAAAACCATTTAAACATTTTATATTTACTATCTATAAACTGATCAGCTCATAAATATTAAACATGATCTTATTTTAAAAATTATCTGCAAAAAAAAGGCCTTGCGTTTCGACCCAAGCAGAGTCGTTCTCAAAGGCTAAATGACAACACACCACACACATAGAAGTGTAACAGAAGAAGTCAGGTAGAAAGAAGGGGAAAAGAAAGAGGTAGAATAGAGTCAGAAGAAGCAATGGCTGAATAGTCAAAAAGGAGACGAGGGGTGGAGGGAAGGGGCAAGTTTTACCACATGGAGGATTGCAACACAAAAGACGAAAAATACTCAGGTGGGAAGAAGGAGAAAAAGTAATTATTAAGTGAATGAGACAAACGTATGTAGGGACATCTTTGGGAAAGTATCTCATATTTTGTCGGTCAAGATTTGAATCAAGTGAGGTTTGCGAAGACGCCATGTTGTAAGTAGTTCACTTTATAAGCTGTTCTGTTGGTTAACAACTCAACGTTCCGATCAGTGTACTCTCTCGGTGTTCTCAAAACCACTACAGCTCATAGAGATAATTATTTACCTGACGTGTCCACAAACTTCACTTGATTTTATTCCAACCAGCAAAGTTTCAAATCTTACTTCAGATTTTCCTTGTCTTATTTTGCTCAAACTAATACTTCGATCAATTTTGCCCCATGTTAAGATGAACAAGAGCTGATGGACGTAATCGGTGACCCCATGGCTGACAGCACCCTCCTCAAAAGAGACCAAGTCTTCGCCCTTCTCAATCTCAACCTCCAAGGTGGGTCCTTCAAACTCTGCAGTAGCTCCAACAACCCCGTCCACAACACTCCGTCCCCTTCGCCACCAAAGAGGCCGGCTGATAATGGAGCTGCGATCATCGAGTTGGAATTTGCTGGCGTGAAGATGAGTTTGGAGTCGCGGCTACGAACGAGCTCCATGTTGTTCACTGCTAAACTGGGGTCGTTGTATGTCCGTGACGTCATGACTAAAGGGTCGCTGTTTCCTGTGCTTGTATCGCCACAACAGAAACGGGTAAAAATAAACATATTTCTGTCAATATTTCTTTGTTATAGTCGAGTGTTCAAATCAAGAAGTCCTCCAAAAAGAATTCACTCTTGCCCCATGTCCTGTAGATACTTGTGATGAAACACCAATTTGAATTATATGACATTTTGGCAGGTAACCTTTTTCTGATTAAGCAAGACCTTGGACGAGGTTGGGACTGAACGAACAAGTCGTGAATCAGGAATCATTTGACGAGCGGTTTCGTTGACGTTTTTTTCTCTTGATACAGGATGACTTGTCTAGCACCCAGTCTCGTCAACACTTTGGCATACTATCTAAGACCAGTGTCTCGTACATGGCGCAGAGTGCTGCCTATCAGAGGCAATCATCTGAAGAGACGATCTTCGAGATGAGTTATGAATCGAATCCACCAAACTCAAACGCAGACTGCAGGTAACTCAAAACACAAATAATAATGTGTTAATTTTTCATCCTGAAATGCTTAAAAAGTTTGCATTTGGGCCATGTCCAAATTGACGACAATGCCCGTATTGCTGAAAAGGCCTATTTTGAAGTTGTCATTGCAGCCAACAGCCATAGTCATAGCTGAAGTCTCTTGATTCCAACTCGGCCCCAATCATCGATCTTGCTTTTTATTTCTGTTCAAACCGAGGCTGGAAGGGAATGATAGTCTGGTCCCATTCATTATAAGAGAATTAGGACTGTCATTTTCAGTGTTGAATGCAGGGTACCGGACACAGATGACCACCGCAGTTCCCATTTTTGCATCCCAGTGGAGATTTCATTTGTTCTTTTATTTGTCCCTGTACTTTACATCCTCCCAAATTCCTTGTTGAGCCCATATCCAATCATTCATGGGGAGACCAATCTTTCTCACATGCTGCGCGACGCCTATGGAACAAATTGCCAGCACAAGTAAAATCATCTGTTTCTTTAACCAAATTAAAAAAAACAAACAAAGACTCATCTTTTCAATCAAGTATTTGAGTAAATGGTCTGTTTTTACCAGGGTTTTTTTGTATTATTTTAATTTGTATTTCTTTACCATAGGTATTGTGTTCTGGATTTCTTCATAGCTTAGGCTTACGTTTCCATTTTGATTATTGTACATGTATGTTATTGTTTGTATTAGCACCATGAGCACTTTTGTGGATTTGTGCGCTTTATAAGTTTTCATTATTATTATTATTATAACATCCCTTTCTTTAGAATTCCCCTGTGGAGACCTATTGTTCTTATCATCTTCAGTCTCCATTAGGTAGTGAATATTAAAACAGTATGATAAAGTTATTGACCCCAAACTAAGCTTGTGCTGAATCCCTTTATAATCATGCAAAGCCACGGGAACGTATAACTGAAAACAAAATTGTGATTCTTTTTCTAGATTGGAGATCATCACTCGCCCCTTAGACATGGTCTACAACCCGTCTGCGATGCAACGAATCTCAGATTTCTTCAATTCACCAGTGGCTAAGTCTAAAGGTCTAGCATCCCGTCCATCAGAGCTCCAGCTAACCCGACTTGCAAGGTTAAGATATGAAGAGCTAAAGAACCAGACTAAACAGGAGTTGAGACAAACCCTCGACACCCTGCTGGAAGGAGAACAGCAGGTACGTTCAAATTATTTGATTATTGATTTTAGCCTTTGAGAAAACCTCTGCTGCAGTCGAAATGTCAGGTCATTAAAAAAAAAATTAATTTATACCATCGTCTATTTTAGTTGATAAATAGTTTGCAACAGCTAGTTCTGTTTGTTCATTATTAATAATTCTTATACTAATATTGTTAATAAATCTGTATCCTTATTTCATCCAAATTAATTTTTATTTATTTTCAGAGCCAAGTGAGTCGCTGGGACATCCATCTCGATATTTCAGCTCCTCAGATTATTATTCCAGACAGCTTCCACTCCAAGGATGCCACCTTGGTAAGATCTAATCCCATGTAATCCCCACTAATCTCCCATCCCACACCTCATCATCCAAGATAGGTTCCCCTAGAAGTACACTGCCTTGATATGAATTGATCCCCTCTAATCCCCACTAATCTCACATCCCTCAGCTCCTCAGGTTATCATTCCTGACAGCTTCCGCTCCATGGGTCCACCTTGGTAAAATCTAATCCCATGTTTTCAAATAATCCCATCTAATCTCATAGCCAACTAATCTCATAATCCTTAGATTATCATCCCAGACAGCTTCCACTCAAAGCATGCAATCTCAGTATAATATAATCTTCATTATCCCCAACCTCACACGCCCCTCCCACTTCCCCCACCACCACTCACATCTTGAAAGATTGTTACAATGTAACTATCAATTGTGTTTCTGATTGTTGATTGAATATATCTTAAAATTGTCGTCACAAATATTCTGAGAAAGTAAATTCAATATTGGCATGATCAGAACGGTGTGGCATTCATTTTTGTTGTTGTAGGTTGTGTTAGATTTTGGCCATCTTCAGCTGGCCAGTGCCACAGCCAAGGGAAACTATGCCAAGGTCCAGAAAGCTCAAGAAGATTCTCTGATTGATGAAGGTAAAATTGAAATTCATTCATGTCTTCCCAAACATACTAATAATGATAGTAATAATCATATTAAGATATTGCCGAAAATCTGGAGCGGTTATGTCCACGCAGGAAGAATAATCTGCAATTGGATTACACAATCTGAGAAATGTTACTGTCAGTAACGCTTTTGAGATTCAATTTTGGGGGATAAAAAGTGATATCTTTTTCCATAACCACAGTACTTCGAAGTGGTAACTTTATCAAAATGATTTGTACTATCCAAAGCTGCTGTACTTCTTACCAAGTAAGTTTTTATTGCCATTAATTTTCAGTGTCGTTACCAAACGTATACAGACCCTTTAAGGACACAAGTGCCATGACCAGGAACGGAACCTACACTCTGACAATCACCAGAACTTTAGTCTGGTGCACTTGACCACTCGGCCACACCATTTTAAAAGTTTCCCAAAATTACGTTTTTCTTTCAGGTGATCTTGATGATGACTTTCTCACCCCACTCTCCACTCCGCCAAATGAGTCAAGTACTGACGGACCCTCAGGGTCTGTTCACCAGACTGATAGTACATCATTTGATGAGCTACAGTCTGGTCTACAGTCTGTTGATTTCGGGAATGGAGTTACAGAGGGGTCAATGAAAGACCGTATGTATGACAGGTAGGTCATGCCGCATTCATTAATTAAACCATTACATGGCCTACTTCATAAACCGTGCATTTTGGTATTTGTCACCGTGAGTTTTCGTCCCATCCTCTCAAGACCAGGTCATGCGTTTTACACAGGAGCACAAGACGCCCTTGCAGTTGATGCCAGAAAACAATCTTGTGCTTGAGTATTTTAATCTCCAGTCAAATGACAGAGATCTACGTGGATATCATATATAACAACATTCAACGAGGCGAATTTCCATCTTTCAACCTATGAAAATATTCTCGCCATTGCGCTCATAAACATTCATTATTTGTGTATTTTTACACTTGAAGTAAAAAGTATCTTTTTACATTTTGTGATTCATTTGATTTGAAACAGGTACAACCTGAACATGTCAGATCTTCAAGTTCTCGTCGGCAAGGCAACAGATAACTGGCGCTCCGCTCACACCAAAGGTTCAAGTCACATGCAAGTCATTGAGAAGTTCACAATATCAGTGAAAGTAGAGCGGCGTCTGATGTTTACCACTGATCCTCAATGGCCTAGTGCTATGATATCAGGGAACCTGCCAAGCTTGGCTATACATATCAACGAACAGAAGGTAATCACCTCAGGGTAGAGTCACACGAGGGCGCTAAAGCTTGTTCCAATCACAGCATTTATCATTGCAAATTTAGCAGGTTGAGGTCACCAAAAACCAAAACGTGGTTTATGAAATGAAAATATATAAGAAAACAATTTCTTTTTATAGATCCAGGCATTAAACATCTGCCTAAAGCTCATGACGGGACCGAGTGAGGGCGCTTCATCACCAGCGTCAACAGGAACCCCTGTGACCTATGACCTTACTGATGTAAATCGTACACACACTACAAGGTACAGACATGATGTTTATTTGACGGCACATTTAAGTTCTAGAACCAAACCCATACACGGGTGTTTTAATGCGTGTTTGCACAGTCCCCAATCGTGTGTCCTTGTAAAAAGAATTCAATTTGGCTCTGGTGTAAAAGGGATTGTATACATTTGTTAATTGGAACCCACTGTTTGTTTCAAATCTATATAGTTGTAGATATATACCATAAAACTAACCTGTGAAAATTTCATTTCAAAAGGTGATAGAGTTTTTGAGATATTGCTGAAAATTTGGAGCGGGTATGTCCACTCAGGAAGAATAATCTGCAATTGGAATACACAATCTGAGAAACGTTACTGTCAGTAACGCTTCTGAGATTCAAATTTTTTTGGATAAAAAGTGATATCTTTTTCCATAACTGCAGTACTTCGAAGTGAAAAGTTTCTCAAAATTCATTATACTATCCAAAGCTGCTGTACTTCTTACCAAGTAAGTTTTTATTACCATTAATTTTCAGAGTCATTACCAAACGTATACAGACACTTTAAGTGGTTAATTTAGGTTTTGTTGATCTTCTAGTTTATCCGAGATGGAGGCCACATTCACACAACGGACCCAAGCTCTTCTTGAAGAATCCAAACTACTAGAGATGCAATTCTCAGTGGATCAGTTGTCACTCAGTGTTGAGAGTAGAGGTAAGTATTCATCTTTTGATGGCAGATTAAGGAAATTTGTTTCCAACGACTTCTCTGAAATGTTGTTTTTGTTTCTCTTTGGCTTTGTGTTTGTGCTACTTGAAAGTGTTTCTATTAACCCTTCTACATGTCTGACCATTCAATATCAATGACTGTGATTTTGAATGATAGATACACTATGCCAGCCTGAAAAATGGTATCACGTGGTAAATTCATCTACACAGTCAACCCTCCTACTGTCTGACCATTCAATTTCATCCACTGTGGTTTTGAATGATAGATGCACTATGCCAGCTCGCAATATGGTGTCACGTGGTAAATTCATCTACACAGTCAACCCTCCTACTGTCTGACCATTCAATATCATCGACTGTGGTTTTGAAGGATAGATGCACTATGCCAGCCCGCAAAATGATATCATGTGGTAAATGCATCTTAACAGTACACAGTCAACCCTCCTACTGTCTGAAAAAGAAGCTAAGCGCAAAACAATTTTGCTTACCAGAATAAGGTGATCAGCCAAAATACCTAGTCACACGTACCAACTGTGACCGGTATCCTGTTATTTTTTTGCTTTTTAGGATTGAGTCTTCACACTTCGAATTTGCAAGTGCTAAGTGGCGGCAGACATATAAATTTTTATTAGGCTTACTTTTTATTTTGACGTAATTCTAGATATGTGCGTTACCGAGTAAGTCTCTGCTACCAATTGTCTCCAGAAGTATCTTATTGTCATCGTCAATGAATATAAATGATTTTGATTTTGATTTGATTTGATTTCAGGACGTTGTATCGCAGAATGCCAGGTTTACGGCGTCAAGGCAAACCTTGGAAAGCAACCGTACAACACGTCACTCTCTCTCACCGTTCATGGACTGTTACTCATCGATGCACTCCAGCAGTTTGGACCTGAGTTTGAACTACTGTTAGCATCACACCGTGACCTCAGGTAAGCCATCCCTACTGGAATGAATGGACTCTTCCGGTGAGCCATCATTTACCATTCCTACTGGAATGAATGGACTCTTCAAGTTTCTTGAAAGGTATGCACTAAACAAAATTAAAAAAATAAAAATCTTCAAATGTTAATTATCAATTTGGTGTATTTGTTTGTAGTTTACATTTACCAAGTGGCAGTATAGTGGACAGTGAGCACACCACACCAAGGTCTCTCCAATCACCTACTTCCCCAAAGAGTCCTGCCTCCCCTGCAGAGAAGATGATGGACTCTTCCAGTCAGTCAGTACTTGCATCTGCGTTGTCAGCTATTGGAGGTTCCACTTCAGGTAAAGGGGTGTTCCATTACAATTATGGGTAAAGGTACATTACATAATGATTTTATAAAGTTGATAAACCACAATGAATTTTGTTTTAATCTTGAAAAACATCAGATGTTCAACATTAAATGGGTGTGTCTTCATGATCAAAGCAGGCCTGTGGCTGTACATGGAATTAGGAACTCTCACCCAGTTACAACACGCGCACGCGCTCCATACATGATATGGAGGGAGGGCGCGCGTGCAGTAACTGGGGTAGTTCATAATTCATTGTACAGCCACAGGCCTGCTTTGATCATGATGACACAGCCCCTTAAAAAAAAACCAAATTATTTCTGAATTTTAGGGACTTCCATTAAGGGGACTTCAGGAAGCTCAAAGCTTCAGGAGCAGCTAGTGGCAGACAGTAAGAGATACACCATGACAGACACGGTGGGGGATGAGGGGACAGAAGCCCTCATAACGGTACAGGTGGAACTCATCAGTCCTGACTGTCCATCTAACTCTAATAGCAGTAGAGAAGCTCTTCAGATTGCGTCAGTACAGTTCAACAACTTGGATGTTATAGGTATTCTTTCTTTTATAGAAAAAATAGAATTAGCTGTTGCAAACTGCTTACCAACCAAAAAGACCTATGATATCAATGCAAAAATTAGTCAGTGGCCTGATGTTTGGATCCTAGCAGAGTCTTTCTTTTTATAGAAAAACACATCAATGCCTCCCTAGACCTCCGCCAACGCACACTAGTGTGTGAACACCTGAAATCAGGTACCTCCTATTGTCTCTCTTTTGTTTGTAGCTTAGCAAGCAACAGCTTTATGAAATTGGGCCTTGTTTGTTGATGTGGTAAACCAAGAATATTTCAGTGTTCTTTTGTTCTTCGGACATTTGAAATGATAGGTCTAATCAGTGAGCTGTCTCACATTTTTGTTCGGACTTTTGAAATGTGAGGTCTAACTAGTGAAATGTTTCGCATTTTCTTGAAGCTAACCAAGAGACCATCGTTGAGCTTCTCTCATTCTTCCATCGAGCCTTCCCTGATGACACTAAGGAACCAACATCGCAAACAACAATGCAAGGAGACACGTCTACATTTGAGGTAAAGAGGGGGGATCGCCTAATTATGAGCCAATCACAATGCAGTGCGCCCTCTATAGTTTACCCAGGAGAGCCTAGGCCAGTTTACTGCAAGCAAACCATGAACAAACATACTGGGGTCGTGTGTCGAGCACTGTACGATGAACAATGACTTTTTACCCATGATGCACCGCAAAAATGGCTTCCACTGTGCAAACTGTAGGGGGCGCTCTAACTTATGAATCCCCATGATTGGTTGTCATTGGCTGGAGCTAATGGCTTCATATGGCTAGCCATAGCTACAACCAAAGCCCTAGTATGGACATGACATTTTACTTTGGCTACTGGCTGCAGCTTATCGCTTTAACATACATAAATGGTTCAATTGAGAAAGAAAGGTGGTCACACATTGGTGATGGGTTAAAACCAAAACCATATTCTTTATCCCTAATGTAATTATTACATCAATTGAACAAGTTTTTCTCTAAGAACTTTGAGCACACACTCTTTAGAATTCAGAAGGTTTTTTTAAACGGAAACACCGAAACAAGGTACCAACCAGAATGCCAGGTGATGTATATCTGTACTTACTGGTTCCCTGCCACTACTGATAAACAACTTAAGCTTCTCTATGAAATTGAAAAAAATATTTCTGCCGTCTTGACTTAATACAGCTTGAGAGTATATCCAGCACCAAGACGGAAGTCACCGCTGATTTTCATCGTCTTAATGTGGTCTTAGTGCGGGGTGAGACTGATCAACACAAGCATGTGATTGGACGGAAGGTTGCCACGGCGACAGTTACTGCGGCTCATGTTTGGGCCACGCTAGGTAAGAGAGCGTTTTTTAACTGGTTACTATCTTCTTGAAGTAACCTCCAAGTTATTTGATTTTCTTTTCAAAAGTTTTAAATTTCAAACCTACCTTGTCTAAAGTTTCATCCCTGCCCATCTAGTTTGATTCCCTGTACACTCACATGCCTTGAAAATTCAGTTTATAAAAAGAACCAGTCTTTGTCTAAAAGTTTTGTTTTCATTACCTTTGCATGTCATGGTCAAGCAGTCTAGCACATTGAACTTAAGTTCTGGTATCATTGGAGTGTGGGTTCGATTCCCGCCGCTGAGTCATAACATTTGTGTCCTTCCGTAAGACTCCTAACTACATTTGCCTCTCATCACCCAGGAGTAAATGGGTACCTGCGAGGGTAGAGATTGTGGATTTGAATTATTAGCAACCTGGTGCTGCATACTCCTAAGGAGTTTAGATGGTTTCAGGAATGCTTAAGGCCCAATGACCAGGGGTAATAGTAGTGTAAGGCACTTTGAGAACCCTAATTGGCTTGCAAAAGTGTGAAATAAATATATGTTATTATTTTTAGTTAGATGGCTTAGTTTGAGTTTTTGTATTTTGTAGGTGGAGATCTTCATCTGGAGGGATCCCTTGGAGGTCTACAACTCCTAGACGTGACCCCAGAGGGCAGCAGACATAAGAAGGTCTTCAGTGTCGGTAGAGACCCCCAAGCTTTCAATGATTTATCAACCAGCACGTTGGTGCCCCCTATGTCATCAGAAAATGGTGATCTGTACCGTACAGCAATGGAAAGAACTTGTATAGAGGATAACGATTTAGAAGAATTTAAGGCTTTCTCGTTCACGTTGAAGAAAACAGAAGGTGGGTGGATGTCGCCATTGGACTCTAGAACTCAAACACCAGGTTTTCATGGTGGGAACTCACAAACAAGTGATGGGTTTGACTTGACCCTTCATCTGGCGTCTCTCTGCTACACTCACGTCCCTCGTTTCCTTCATGACATCACGCTCTGCGTGGATGAATTCCAAAGCTCAGCAGCTGCTCTCGCTGACTCGATCCAAAAAGCGGCCGCCGTTGTCGCGATGGACTTTGTCCGACAGAAGTCAGACTTGGCAGCTTCAGTCGCGTCTCCGATGTTGTACAGCACACGGATTGAAACCCCAGTCCGTGGGGGTGTAGATGCTTCGGATGGTACCCCTCTGGAGGAGAAACCGCCAGCGATTGACATCAAGTTCAAGATGACGATGGAAACGCCAATCATCATCATCCCAAGGTCTGCGTTAAGCTCGGAAGTCCTTGTAGCACACCTTGGGAAAATCTCCATCACCAACACCGCTGTGATTGGCGAGAACACGATCGGTAGTCCTGGAGAAAACCGATCATTCTCCGAAGCCAACGGCGTCATCATGCCAGCAACTACTAAACTCTACCTAGGAATGCGAGACATCAAAGTGTCCTCCTTCAACCATTTAGACTCAAAGTCAAGAGCGGGGAGCTTTGTAAGCACAGACAGCCGTGATTCGGTAAACAGCGGTCCAAGCTCATACAGAGGGACTCCGATTCTACACGATACCTCGTTAGAGTTAACTATTAATCAATTACCTGTGGAACCATTAACGAGGCCAAGTGATTACAGCATGGATACTCTAGGGTCAGATGATAGTTTTCTACTACCCGAAGAACCATCGCCGACAACTTTGGTTTCTGGGAGGGTGGTTTCTCCGTTGAAGGTGATCCTTTCAAAGCATGTCTATGAGCAGATACTGCAGACTATGGATAATCTAACGTATAAGGAGAACAAAGACACCGAGTCTAAGAAAACTGCCAGCGCGTCTGAAACCCAGACTGGAGGATTGTTTATGTGGCAGGTTGACCCGGCCGATGCTAACCAACCCACCGACTCCGAGTTGAACAAAACCGACAAATCTGACGTGGACAATTTGGAGAATGAAACTAAAGAGTCGCACACAAAGGTCAAAGTTGACTTTCACCTTCCTGAGTTCTCAGTAGAGATGTGTGGTAACACGTGTGACGGGGACCAGGGACTGGTCAATTTAACGTTCCAGAACTTCAGCGTTGAGTTTGTGAATACGACCCCGCATACTTCGTCGATTGACGTCACCTTGCAGTCGCTAATCATGGAGGACCTCCTTCAACCTCCATTCTCAAAACACCGGTACCTCATGGTGTCTACTGGCGGCCCACGCCTTGTGAACCCCACTCCAAAAATGTTCCATTCAAGTTCATGCCCCTCGATCAGCACCCTGATGTCCCCTATCCCAATCCGGCCAGGGTCTCTACCTTCTGCCTTGGACAGCCCCCCTGCACCCAATTACTCCTACCACACCCCTCGTTACGGGCACCCCGGGGCGAAAGGTGTTCCCCTCATCCCATCTACACCGCCTCCTTCACTAAGCGAAAGTCTTGAGAATATACCAGAGGGTGATGTCTCGGATGCGTCTTCAGTCAGCAAGAATACTCTCATGAGAATTAAAGTCATGTTGGTGAACAGAGAATGCCCTGAGTTTGCTACAAAATACAAAAGGGTAAGAACGATTCTTCTTCATCCTATCGTGTCCACACACAAGCTAAACACAGCAGCTGGTGCAGTTAGCTGCAAAATTATCAGAATTTGACACCACAAGATAAAACCAACAACAATATTGCAAAGCACCCATGTTACAAGAAAATCTCAGTTTTGGTAAAGTTTGAAGTAATCATTTTCCACGTTTCTGACCATATAGGATGATTTTGAAATTGAGATTGTACGTCTTTTCTTTTTTTAGGTGAACAGGTTTGTTGATGTAACCTTCAACTCTTTGGACACCACAATCAACCTCCAGACATGGGTTGTTCTTCTAGACTTCCTCGGTATTGGAGGACCGGCTCCTAAGAGCAGAGCGAGCCCCGAGGAGAAGGCGTTATGGAGACTCAAGAAGAAGGCTGCTTCTAAAGCTGCATCTTCAAGGACTGAGGCTGAGGCCCTCTCATCATCTGCTGGTAAGATTCTTAAAAGAAATTCATATCAAAATGACCAGGGCCCAATTTCATAAAGCATGTAAGCACAAAAACTTGCTAAGCACAGAAAAGTCTTGCTTAGCAAAAAAAGGTTACCAGCCAAAATACCATACATTTGTCATTGCTGTGACTGGTACCCCACTCATTTCTTGCTTAGCAAAGGAATTTGTTTTGCACAATTTTCTGCTTAGCAGCTTTCCAATTTCAAAAATCTGTTAAGCAGAAAATGCTGCTTAGCAAATTTCTTTGCTGAGCAAGAAATGAGCGGGGTACCAGTCCCAGCAATGACAACTGTAAGGTATTCTAGCTGGTAACTTGATTTTTCTAAGCAAGAGATTTTTTGTGCTGAGCAAGTTTTTATGCTTACAGGGCCCAATTTCATAGAGCTGCTAATAAAATTTGACCAGCTTTGATACTTATATGAATGGAGCTAATAATGGTTTGATGATTTGTTTATTCTTGCTTACAGAGTTGAAGATCCAAGATGAAGTCAACACCGAGATGGTGATCCAAGTTGGCTCCCTGTCCCTCCTTCTCAACAAACCGGACTATGAGCTTGCCAAAGCCAACGTCTCGGAGGTCTCGGCTCATCTTCTTCTCATGGATGGTAACATTGATGTTAGCGGACGTCTTGGGAGTATTTCTCTTCTGGACTTGACACCTCACGGGAAGCTGTATCGGGAGAGGTTTAGCACTAAGGGGCAGGAAGCTCTAAGCTTCAGCATCTTTAAGTAAGTTGATGATAAGATTAAAGAAAAGATCACATCCACTCATGGTGATCCCCTTACTGCCGCTTCCCAGGTTGTATCGTAAACTTGGGTGTGGTCCCTGGCTATACGGCAGTTACAGGTTTAAATGGCCTCTGACTGGCTCCCCCAAACAAAGATATTGACAAAATAGGGAGACCACCGACATCAGGGCTAGATAACTCAGTTGGTAGAGCACGTAAAATCCATTCTAGTTAATTATACTGGCTATACAGCAGTATAAGGTTGTATGACTTCTGAGTGGCACCCCTGAACAAAGATATTAATAAAAAAAGAAGACTGCCAACATAGGGCTAGATAGCTCAGTTGGTACAGAACCGGCATGTACATCTTAAGGTTGCAGGTTCAAATCCTGTTCTAGTCAATTGCACTGGCTGTACAGTAGTCTGTCTGATTCCTTTAATGTGAAATCCTTTGATTTGTTTTAGATATGGTCAGCCAGACCCTAACCTTGAACGAAATTTTGACTTGCGAATTAAGCTCAGGATGTCGTCAGTCCGTTACATTCATACAAATCGATTCCAGATGGAAACCATCGCCTTTGCGCAGCACTTTAACCAACTTCAGGAGGTGCTTGGAACAATGAGGGCAGCCTCCGATGGAATTGAGGTGAGTAGAGAGGGCGCTGTTTTCTTGACCATTAAAATCTCTCACTGACAGATTCAGGCCTGATATAACTTATGTGATGCGATCAAGCAAAATGAGTTGTTTGTCGACCCAGGTCATTTTTCATTTTTTTATACATTTGAAATGAGCATAATCAATGCTTTAATACTGTTCAAACCCCATGTTGATTCCACCTTTGGTTCAAAAGTTGTGAAAGTAGAAACACCAAGAGATGCGAGAGAATGAAACTGAGAAAAAGGGGGGTTTAAAGTCGAGTTGTTTATTGAAACTACATCGGCATGTTTTCTTTCAATGCTAATTTTAATCCCTTTTTGATGTAATTTATCAGGAAGGAAGATGCCAATATCAAACAAGATATATTTTGGCATTTAAATTTACAAACATATTTTAGCAAATGTCACCCCTGTTGGCCTGTTTTGGCTTGTTTCTCCATACTGATATTTCAGACAAACGACTCATTTAGCTTGATGCATCACATATGTTTATGTAAAAGGTAACAAAATATTTTGGGTGGTACTTGCCAGTGTTGTATGCCTTGTCACTTGGACCTGACTGAGTCCGACTTGAGTCAAATTTTTTATGACTTGGACTCGGACTCGAGTCTTGATGGTCAATGGCTCAGACTTGGACTTGGACTTGACCGTCTGGAATCGGACCTGGGACACATAATCAATATTTGTGACTCAACAGCAATATGTTGATTATTTAAAGGGATCATATACATTTTGTAATTGGAACCCACTGTTTGTTTAAATCCTATGTAATTGTAGATATAATATATCTAACCTGTGAAAATTTAATTTCAAAAGGTGTTAGCGTTTTTGAGATATTGCCGAAAATCTGGAGCGGTTATGTCCACGCGGGAAGAATACTCTACAATTGGAATACACAATCTGAGAAACGCTACTGTCAGTAACGCTTCTCAGATTCAAATTTTTTACAAAGTGATATCTTTTACCATAATCGCAGTACTTCAAAGTGAAAAATGTTCTCAAAATGCATTATACTATCCAAAGCTGCTGTACTTTTTACCAAGTAAGTTTTTATTGCCATTAATTTTCAGAGTCATTACCAAACAAATACAGACCCTTTAAACATGTTAATTTCTTGTTTATAATAGTAAACTCTCGGACTTGGTCTCGAGGATTGAAAACCTAAATACAAGTCTGGTACATGCACCAAAGTGTTGACTACAATATTTGTTTTTTGATACAAATCAAAAACTGCAGGTTAAAGAGGATCCTAAACGAGCTTCACGCATCTCACTTGATATTGAAGCTGGCTCACCAGTCTGTATCGCTCCAATCAGCTCCAAATCCAAAGATGTCCTTGTAGTCAACCTGGGAAACCTTACTCTGAAGAATGAATTCTTGATGGCTGGGTCTGAAGGGACAATTGCCAGACTACCCTCCAAAGTGGTGAGTTTGAGTCTTTAGGTTTATGCATGAATTCTTGATGGCTGGGTCTGAAGGGACAATTGCCAGACTACCCTCCAAAGTGGTGAGTTTGACTCTGGGTTTTCACATGAATTCTTGATGGCTGGGTTTGAAGGGACGATTGCCAGACTACCTTCCAAAGTGGTGAGTTGGACTCTCTAGGTTTATACATTTCTTTACTTTACTTAATCCAATGGAATACCCAGTGGACCTTTCTAAAAGTGCTTTTTGCTAAAGAGCTGTTTTACCAAATTAAAACTGATCCTTAGAGGGCTTAAACATGGTTGAGTAGAAATTTACATTTCTCTCACAGAAGTGCCCTTTACTAAAAAATCCACAGGCGTGCTACTTGGTTGGGATTCGAACCCACAACCCATACCATTCTATAGCAGGTAAATGAGTTTTCTCCGAAAAGCATTTTGTTATAATCTAAAAAAAAAATTATTTTAAGGACAGTTTGCTAAACGTGGAATTTTTTTTGATTCCCCAGGTGTCTGATGATGTGCAGTTTAGCAAGGAATCGGTCAACCATGTTTGTCTCTTAGACTGTATGCATCTGGATCTGTCCGATATGGATTTATTCTCGGCTGAGAGAGTTGAACATGTCAACTTCAATGCTAGGGACGACACGGCTATGATCTTCCCTTCCTTCGTCATCTGCCGTAAGGTAGGACATTTATTTCTTAAAAATATAAAAAATAGTTCCGTAGGAATATGTTTAAATGTGCGTCTCATGAACTACACTCCAAACCTGAAGATACAAGATGATGAAGAAAAGTCAGTTTTAGATGTGGGAGGTAAATCCCAACTGGGCAAAACCCACGCAATCTGGGCCCACTTTCATAGAGCTGCTTAAACACAAAAAGTCAATAAGCACAACAAACTTATGCCTACCAGAATATGGTTACCAGCTAAATTACCATGTCACATGTACTATTTGTGACTGGTATCCTGCTCATTCCTGCTAAGCAAGAAATTGTTAAGCAACATTTTCTGCTTAAGCAATTCTATGAAATTGGGCCCAAATAGGAAGTGAAAACCCAATCCACATGCAAGGCTCCAGTCTGGGATTCGAACCGGGGTCCACAGAGGTGAAAGGCAGAGAAAGAAACCACTGAGCCAACCTGACTGCCAGTATATTTATTTCTTTATATAGGGTGGACGTCTGTTGAAGAATACCTGCATGTTAAGACTGCAAGTAGACAGAAACCTGGATGCAGATATCAGCAGAGCCGGTAAAGCAAAATTCCTCATTTTGATACAATAATGGACTTACTAGATGTTAATTTTGCATCGGGGATAAAGAGTATAATTTGTTTTTTACCCTTATACTGATGTGTATTAAGCACTGTATACTCAGTACTTTCCCGAGTTCTGTGAACAAAAAATCCACAGGCAAATCACTCGGGTGGGATTCGAACCTTGTCAATTTTTTTAAGATGTCCGAATTTTGGTTGAGCAGTTGTGATTGTGATTGAGCGATGGATTAGGAGGGAAAAGTTAATGAACCAGTTTGTTGTTCGGATTCGTACAGATGCCATGCCTGGTGTTAACCATGTTCAATGAAGCTCCAACATCAAGAATGACATTTCAGAACTTGGTAGTCTCCCGAATTCCGAAAATCTACTCCGCGGCAGTAGAATAAATAGCAAGACAAGTTCTCAAAAAACTAAATCTACACAGCAAAGTAGATATACACATGGTGTTACCGCAAACCAAATATATATTGACACCTCACCATGCAATGCCTCAAATCTCATATAAATCTACACAGCAAGGTAGTTATACACATGGTGTTACCGCAAACCGAATATACATTGATACCTCACCATGCAATGCCTCAAATCCTATAATGACATTTATGTTTCTTCTCTTCGCTTGTCAGCTCCTGATTTTAGTGTATCAGGAATGCTATCATCAGTCCATTGTTCCCTGGACGTCGCTCAGTACCAGTTGATACGTGGCATGCTTGATCACAACCTGGGGGAGAAGCTGGAAGAATTCCAGTCCATGCAAAGAACGCAAAACCCAGTCAATCAGGTAAAAAAGATAGTCAGAAATTTCTGCAGTAAAACTCATGTTTCTTTAAAGGGAGGGTATACCTTTGGTAATTACTCCAAAAATTAATGACCATAAAAAAATACTTGGTAAAGAGCACTGGACAGCTGTTGGTACTATGACAAATTGTTAGAAACGACCACCTTTGAAGTAATGTAGTTTTAGAGAAAGAGATAATTTTTCACCAGCAAATTTGAATCTGAGAAAGGCTTCAGGCATGAAGCTTTCTCAGGCATCTGAAAGCACACAATTCTATGCAACAAGGGTGGTTTTTTCTTTCATTATTTTCTTGCAACTTCGATGACCAATTGAGCCCAGATTTTCACAGGTTTGTTATTTTATGCATATGTTGGGATACACCAAGTGAGGATACTGGTCTTTGACAATTACCAAAAGTATATCCTGTCTTTGAAGTTAACACAGTAGACATAATTCTGGGCAACATGTTAAACCCAAATCTGCCTACGGGATTAGATGTTAAATTGCTATTCGTGTTTTTTTTCTTCAGACTATACTAAGTGGCCATGTTTGGACATCCGTCTCACTTCATGTCCAGCTCGTCAACGTAACTCTAGAGTTACTCCACTCCCATCAGCAAGGCAACACACCCCAGCACTCCCTCGGAAAATTTGACTTCATTGAATCTCGCTTCTCGTTTGAGAGTTTCTCTGATACCACCAAGACGATAGATCTGGTATCCCACGCCATCCGAGCATCAGATACTAGATGGAAAGATCAAGGTACCTATCTTGATGTCTGTGTTTACCTTTCACCAATCATGCTGCTTTTAGTCAAAGTTGTTAAATATATAAAAACTCAAAATTTTAATGCAGTCTAATGGAGCCAAACAAGTTTTGTGAAGCAAGATTTAATAATGACAATAATAACAACACTGGGTTTTTCTATACGATTTGTGAAATGGTGTTTATAAATACTAAAAATATTAGTACTTGGTTCTTATATAGCCCACATATCCTAGTAGCTAGATCAAGGCTTTTTACAACATTATTATCCCTGTTCATCAGGCATACTTCAACCATTTCTCAAACTTTCTCAACTCCCTGGGGAGCATACAACCCCATGATGCTTATATTAGCACTAAGGGGTTAATCCAACACAATACTGTTTCAGCCCTCTCAGGTTCCCATTTATACACCTGGGTCAAGAGAAGCATTAATGGTTAAGTGCCTTGTTCAGGGACATACTAAGTGTCATGACAGGAAATGGAACCCACACTCTGATGATTCAACCATCAGAACTTTAGTCTGATGGACTAGACGGCTCAGTAGCGACACGTGGTGGAAATTGCAATCTAGCAAGGTTTACAATAACACCATGTGTATGAACCTCTCTTATGAGTTGTAATGGTTCTCCTGAAGACATTTAAAGCATACTGAACGAAACATCGAGTTCTTACACCACTGTTGTTTTCAGAACCATCACAACTCAAAGAGAGATTCATGTACATGTATTCCCATAAACCTTTCTAGAAGAATTTGTAAAGTTCAATACTGAGTTTTAATTTTTATTTTTTTTAACAGACACCAGCGGGAAACCTCCCAGCAATGTATTCTGGGAGGTTCTAACCCCAACACGTCACCACAGCCGAAACCCCAACCCCTTACAGCTGGAGCTACACTACGCATCTCAGCTAGACCACACGAGGGCGACAGTCTTACTGAATAACATGAGGGTGATGTGCGTAATGGATCTCCTATTGGCCGCCAAGGATTTCCTACTGGAGTACGATGCAAAAGCTGTCCATGCAGGTCAGGTTCTCTTTTTCAGAGACAATGTCATTGCTTGGAACATTCCTGAAACTATTTTGAATTCTGAGGACCTCAATTATATTCAGCATGTTTAGGCCAAACTTCCAAAAATTTTGTTCAAGAATGCCCCACAGTTTTGAAATTTTTTTTGAGAACCCTGAATGAGTTGTCATTTCACTTCCACTTCCTGTTAAAACAGCCAGTTTCCAAAAATAGACCAAAGCAAGCATTGACCTTATGCACACGACGACATTCTAGTAGGGCGCCCTCAGCTAGAGGTCAAAGCGCCCTCAGCTAGAGGTCAAAAGAAGGTTGCTCATTGGCCCATCCTGTGTGCTGCGTATACCTAGTTTGCATTTCCATTGTTTCATCATCGTTTTATTTCTAAGATGGGTGGCTTGACGACGTCAGTGCATGAACTCAATTCCAAAGTTTCTTTTCGTTATCGCAACTTTTAAACACTTGAGTTTGAACATTATGAAAGAAAATAACAAATTTCTGACCCAGTGTTTGTTTGAACTAACAGATTGTAGCTCTACAGCCAAAGGACATGGTGCAACTTCCAATGGTTCCTCTAATCAGTCTTCAGCACCGTCCTCTACGACAGCGACCCGGGACAAACGCTCAGGAACACCGGTTAATGTTGCTTCTGGAATATTCACCAAGCGAGGTCAGGCAGCGGAAAAGGTAAAAACAACTTAAAAGAGAAGTTACCCTCTTTACCAGATTCTTTTGTTATAAAAAAACAGCTGGTGCCTACATTATTTGACCACTCGGGCAAGAAGCACACATTCTCACACGACAGAAAACTTGTGTTCAAAGGTCAAGCAGGGCTTAGTGCACGGTGGAATTAAGTTGCCATCTGGGCTCGAGCAGGGTATAGTGCACAGTTGATCTTTGTGGCTGAAAGGGTCAGTTATAAGAATAAACTCTTCTGAAGCACCAGTATTCGCTACAGATGGGCACTTGTGCCTCGGTTCTCATTCACTATTACTTTTTTTCTAAATAATTGCGTGTGTTTTAGGATGCTGGGTCCTCAGCGATATTAATTTATCGGTAAAGTTTAAATATCATGAGATTTTTTTTTTTTTTTCCAGAGTGATAATCCGTTGGAGATTCGTCTAAACATTACAGAGACAGAGTTTGTGTTGATGGAGGATACAGCATGCAGTGACTCCAACTCTGTCATCCTTAAGGTATATCTTACAAATCAAATTAATCCGGAGGTCGTTGTCCCCACTCTTTTATTCCCTTAGTAACAAACTTTTACACAACGTATGGCCAATTCAATAGCCTTTACAGGGTCTGTATACGTTTGGTAATGACTCTGAAAATTAATGGCAATAAAAACCTACTTGGTAAGAAGTACAGTAGTTTTGGATAGTATAATGGATTTTGGAAACTTTTCATCTCAAAGTACAGCGGTTATGGAAAAAGATATCACTTTTTATTCCCCAAAAATTGGAATCTGACTAGCGTTACCGCAGAAACGTTTCTCAGATTGTGTATTCCAATATTGCAGATTATTCTTCCTGCGTGGACATAACCGCTCCAGATTTTCGGCAATATCTCAAAAACGCTACCACCTTTTGAAATGGAATTTACACAGGTTAGTTTTATGGTATATATCTACAACTATGTAGGATTGAAACAAACAGTGGGTTCTAACTACCAAATGTATACAATCCCTTTAATGTAAAATTGATTAATTTCATTCAGTTCATGTATTACAAATATTTGTGTTACTCTTTCATAGGCAACATGTGCAGTGCTGACCTACAAGATGGAGAACAAAGAAAACCCATTGTCTTGTAGTCTAGAGGGACTGGAAGTCTTCTCTTGTTGCCTTAGCAACGAAGGTACAACGGCGTTATCAATCGTTGATCCTGTTACAGTCAACGCTGAGCTTAAAGCTAACCCCATGAGTATCTCGTCTCAGGGCCGGATGGGCGGATTGCTTGATGTCATGGAGGCACATCGGACTTTGGAGGTAAGAATGTTTATGGATCTACGAGGAGGTAATACAGGATGACGTGTATACACGCCAAATTTTTCTTGACTGCAATATATTATTTGTCTTCCATAATTTTCAGTTCTGACTAAATGGAAATTCTCCATTTGATACGCTGCTTTATATCTCCTCTTTGTCCCAGGTTCACATCCAGGCACTGAACATTCGCGTCTCGTACCACGACGCTAGACTCTTCCTTGCCATCATGAACTCACTGCCGGCCCAGATGCTGCAGACAGAGAACCAACAGAAAGATGACATGAGCACAACGTCTCTTGTCTCAAGCACTTCAAAGTCTAAACAAGGTAAAGCAAATATCATCAAATATCACTTAAAGATGATATTGTGTCGCACTTCCTTGAATAAAGAAGTTCACATTCTGACCTTTGACATGAGTAAAGCAAACTATAACAATACTAACTAGTTCTTATATTAGCGCATTTTACAATAACGTATCAATGCGCTTTACAATAGTGCCCTGGTCATTAGGCCAGTAACATTTCTGTAATCTTTCTCAGCTCCCTGGGGAGTATACAGCCCTGGGCTGCTGTGGCACTCCAAAGGTTTTTTCAAACACAATATCAACCTCTACCCATGCAGGTACTCATTTATACCCCTGGGTGAAGAGAGCATCTTGCTCAAGGACACAGTTGTCATGACTGGGACTCTAACCCACACCCCGATGACTTAACCACCAGAACTTGAGTCCAATGCAATACACCACTCCGCCATGACACGCTACAAAAACTAATGCACCCGATTCAAGTCAAACAGAATACAAAGATAAGAAGTAACTATAAATAAATAGTAAACTTGCGGGTTCAACCAAATCTCTTTTGTGGGAGGGTTGGCTTTCGAACAGTATACTCTGCTCGTCTATAGTTACTTCTTATTTTTCCACACCATGCAAAACTTCAAACAACACTTAGAATAAAAAGAAGTTAATATACATTTGTAGGCCTCAAAACAATACAGTATGTATTGACCATATTTTTGACCGCATGAGGGCGCTTTCATCAGGGAATGTCTTGCATCACATTACAGTTTCTTCTTATTTTAATTGCCTGTACGTAGTTTTTGGCATCAATGACAAAATACATAAACATTAAAAAAAAAAATTAAAAAAAACCCCCGTTTGTTTACTTGTTTTTCATCTCAGGATATTGGTCCACATATGCCCTCACGCGGTCAAAAATACAGCAAATTGATTTCAATGCACTAAACCACTCTGCCATGACACACTACAATTTTCCAATTTATGGAAGTTAAAGGTGGCGTAGATGCATTCAGCACATGATATCATAATTATTGGAAGGCTGCAAAATCATAACTGAATTCTCTCTTTAATTTTTCACAGTGTCCAAGTTACAAGAGCTTGGCTTTACTCGCGAGGACTGTAAGATCGCTCTGACAAATAGCAATGGGCAGCTGGACGAGGCAGCGACGTGGCTTCTAGAGAACGCTAAACCTATGCATAGCGCCCTCATACCAAGACATCATGAAGATGACGAGGATGGGGAGGGGGCGTTAGAGATTGCCGGAGTAGAGGTAAGAGAGAAGAATCTTCTAATCATGGAAATAGAAAGAAATCCTGAAATTATTCAGTTACAAATATTAATATCAAGTAATAAACCACAAGGGAAACTGACCTGGTAAATTTTAAACAATTTTGGGTTGAACAAAGAAAAACTGACTAGAGAGGGATTTGAACCTGCGACATCCTGAGTAACGTGCCGGTGCTCTACCAACTGAGCTATTTGCCCTGATGTTGGCGGTCTCCCTATTTTGTCTGTATCTTTGTTCAAGGGTGCCCTTCTGAGGCTTCTGAATTTATTACTTGATATTTGAAATAAAAAGTCGCGTCCCCTTAAGGTGATCCCTCTGCTGCCACTTCCCAGGTTGTAGTTCTGAATAGAACCAGTGGTGTCACAACGCGATGTTTCGATCAGTATGCTCTGATTGTCTTCAAAACACAGCTTTCTGGCCCACTTGTTTACTTCCAACACACTGATTGGCTTTGACAAACTGGTGTCCATTATTAACTGGCTACCTTTGGATTCCTTTTATAGGTTCGTGCTGGGTCCGTCAGTATATGTCTTATCGACGATTGTAAAGATTCCGATGTCCCACTCATCGAGGTCATGCTGCAAAATCTTCATGTCTTCCAGAAACTTCTGCCAAACATCCAAGGAACAGCTTCAGGGACGCTGTTGGGAGATTATTACAACAGGAGTCTGTCTGGCTGGGAACCGTTCATCGAACCATGGAAGTAAGTTTGCTTACACCCCACCAGGGTGATGGGGCGCAATCTGCAGCCAACCTTGTCATAAAACACCAGGGCAAACCCCTTCTCTTAATGATGAGTACTGGGTTTGTACTGGGTCGTAGCTGAGCGGTCTTGGGCGTTGGACTCAAGTTCTGCAATTTACAGAATGTGGGTTCGAATCCTGGCCTGGTCAGTCACGACACTTGTGTCCTTCAGAAAGGCACTTTATCGTAATTGCTTCTCTCCGCCCAGGAGTACAAATTGGGTACCAGCGAGGGCTAGGGAATAACCTACAATGGACTGGCATCCTGTCCAAGGGGGAATAGAAATATTCTCAGTCGTTTAACACCAATAAATCGAATATAAACACCGGCCTGATGAGCCATATTGGCTCGGAACAGACTTTACTTTTTGTTTACACAATACATGGGACCTACAGCTTTACGTCTCTTCCCAAGGATGAAGTAATAATGGTTAAGTGTCTTGCTTAAGGACACAAGTGTCAAGACCGGGACTCCAACCCTCACTCTGACAACACCAGAACTGGAGTCCGGTGCACTAGATTGCTCGTTCTTCCACAATCTGGAAACCCACAGCCGTGGCACACTGCAGGAAAGTCCCTATATATGTAATGTCAATGATTCTTTGTTTTTGTCTGCTAGATTTAATGTTGAGTGGATACAGCAAGACAAAACCGTAGAGTATGCTGAGAAACTCTTTGTGCAATGTAAAGGTAAAATTGACTTCTTATTTTAGCAAATTTACGTCCAGGTAGAAACAAAAGTTAAAACTCTTAAAGGTCGTTCAGAATAATCATTGTTTATTTTTGTGGATTTGGTACTGTACCTCAAAACCACACACTCTTAGCATAAGGCCAGGCATACCAATCTTAAGTAAGATTTGAAACTTTGCATGGTGGGAATACGATATGGAAAGGTTTGCGGTGACACCATGTACATGTAATAATCTCTCTATATGAGTTGGGGGGGTGGTTCTGAAAAGAACCATTGGTTTCAACTCGACGTTTTGATCAGTATGCTCTGATCGTCTTCTGGAGTCCTCCAGAAGACGATCAGAGCATACTGATCGAAAGAGTCCTCCAGAAGACAATCAGAGCATACTGATCGAAACGTCGAGTTGAAACCAACGGTTCTTTTCAGAACCACCCCCCCCCAACTCATATAGAGAGATTATTACATGTACATGGTGTCACCGCAAACCTTTCCATATCATACCAATCTTATCAGAGTCCAAACATTTGGGTGTTGAGTTACCGTAGATTGGAGTATTTTTGAAGATATGGAAGGGTCTCAAGCCAAAGACACTGGGGGACTGTAGTTAAAAAAATCATGAAAAATACAGTCATCATATCTTCTCCTTTTTGGAAAATTAACATTCTCATTAGCGTTGGTTTAGCACCTAACCTACCCAACTAACTTTCCAATTGATTCTTTACATGTAGTGAATGAGCGTTTAGATCTGAACCTGACTAGTGCACTGATAGATCTCTACACTAACACCAAAAAGAACTGGACGGAGGATTATTACAACAAGACAGGAAAACAGGAAGGGTGAGCTGACGCTTCCAAAATTGTGGGCATACATACACTAGTCAAACAGACTTGCGGGCGACTCCAAATTTTGGTTGGCTCGTCCGACCGACGAGTGAAAATAAAGTTAAGGGAAACCTGTGTTGATAATAATAATGGACAGTCCATGCCACTATCCCCCAATTTTGACACTCATGGCATGAACTTTGTAACCCTGTTCACTTGGCCACTTGTTTCATTCCTTAAACCATCTCAGCTTCCCGGGAGTATACAGCTTGTGTTGCCAAATATGCAGCTCACCAAGCTAAATCAATCACAAGAACCATCTCTGACCTCACAGGTACCCATTTACCACTGGGTGAAGAGAAGCAATTGCTCAAGGACACAAGTTTCATGAACTTTGTAACCCTTGTCACTTGGCCATTTACTTCATTCCTTAAACCATCTCAGCTCCCTGGGGAGTATACAGCCTGTGCTGCCAAGTATGTAGTGCACCTAGCTAAATCAATCGCAAGAACTATCTCTGCCCTCACAGGTACCCATTTACTCCTGGATGAAGAGAAGCAATTATAGTTGAGCGTCTTGCTCAAGTACACAATTGCCATGATTGGGATGCAAACCCACATGCCAATGATTTTGCCTCCAGAAATTCGCTGTATTTTTGACCACGTGAGGGCGTTTGTGGACCAATTTTTACGTGATGCAAGAAAACTACATACAGGCAATTAAAATAAGATGAAACTGTAATTGTGATGCAAGCATTCCGTGAAGAAAGCGCCCTCATGCGGTCAAAAATATGGTCAATTGAGTCTGGTGCACTAGACCGCTCAACCACTCAAGTTGAGGGTAGATAACTTCTATCGATTTGTCTTTTTGTTTTCTAGATTTACCGTCCGACACAGGTCTCCATTTGTTCCATTTGCTTTGAAGAATCTAAGCGGGCGTCGTCTTTGGTTCTCAACTCTAACCACAAACCCAAATAGGTAGGATGCCAAGTGATTTGGTTCTCCACAAAATGTCTTGACTTTTTTCTCTAGTGAGATTTGCGGTCACACCATGTGCATACAAATCTCTTTATGAGTTGTGGTGGTTCTGAAAACAACTGGTGTTGTAACAACTGAACGTTTCGATCAGTATGCTCTAATCGTCTTCAGGATTATGTTCTCCTGAAGACAGTCAGAGTATACTGATCGAAACGTCAAATTGTTACACCATGAGTTCTTTTTAGAACCACCAGAACTCATAGAGAGATTGTTAAGAGAGTCTTTGTTATTGTTCCAGGGTTGCCAACAGTCCGACGGAGAAGGTAGCTTCTCCTTTGGTGTCTGTCGGAGGATCAAGCTCATGGACTGAGGTCGCCCCTGGTGATGAAATCCCTTTTGTCTTTGAAGAGAAAGGAAAACAGCGCCACAGGGTGAGTATAGATATCGAGTAATAATTACCTCGGAGAGTTTATGAACTCCGATTGGACGAAGACTGGTCAAGTGGGAGTGTATTAACATTTGGTGTAAGACCTCTGTGAATTAGTGAAGACCTCTGTGAATTAGTGAATAAATGGCCCCTAAACAAGCTTATTGTGTAAAAGCTTGTATGCACTTATGCAGGTTTTGCAAGTTCTCTTGTGAGGTGAGCTCAATAAACAGGTGACCTGTTGACTTGCTTGGAAGGTCCTGTGAGAAGTGTGAACTAGTAAGAGTTTACTCTTGGATGGACAGGGACAAACGGGGACAAAAGGTGCTGGAGTCATCAACAAACACATTCACTCTTTACCAGTGATATTTGTCCTTAATCCCTTATTTCAACGAATATAATCCCAAGCGTAAGATTGGTACCATTTGAGATAATCCTTTGGTTGACTGGCTAATCTCTAATACCGAACTCACTACTCATTTTGTTTATTTCCTTGAATCTTGCTGCAGAATACTCATGAGTTACGAGTTCATCAGCTTCTTGTGAGAGTAGAAGGATGGGAAAGAATGTCACCGGTCTCAGTCGACAAAGTGGGAACTTTCTTCCGTCACGCCAAACCAGAACACACTCACATGACTAGCATTGTAAGAAAAAACCTCTTCTTGTAAAATAATTCTCAAATAATTGCTCCCTATGATATTCCTTTTGTTTAGTTGAAGACCATTTATACAAATATTTTCTGCAACAGTTTCTTCTAAATTGTTTTGTTAGGGTGTTTATAAAAATAATTGTTAGTTTGGATAATACTGATGATACTTTCAGGCATTATTAGGCGCTTTTAAACATTGTATCAAAACGCCTTACACTATTGCTATCCCTATTTATTGAGCCTTAAGCATTCCTGAAACCATCTCAACTCCTTTGGAGTATGCAGCACCGGCAGCCTAATTGGCTGCACAGGTTGTTTATCATTCACATCAACAATCACTACCCTCCCAGGTACCTATTTACTCCTGGGTGATGAGAAGCAATTAGAGTTTAGTGCCTTGCCAAGAAAACAAGTGTCCTGACCGCAATTCAAACCCAAACCCCAATGACTCGGCCATCAGAAATTAAGTTGGATGGTTTAGACTGCTCAGCGACTACACGCTAACAAACTGCTAAACTGGAAAAAGGTCTCATACTTCAAAACGTAGCTCCGCATACCTTGCAGAAAAAAAATTACTAAACGCTTTGAGACGCCCATTAGGTGTGATAAAGCGCTATATAAGAACTACGTATTATTATTAGTAACCTAAATCTTCTAATATGAATTTCTTTGTTGTATTACAGTTTACAAGTCAGAGAGTAGCGCGAGTTCTCTTCCATGTAACACTAGAGGGCAGTGCTCGTAAATTAGTAACCGTCCAATCAGCACTGACCGTGGTCAGTCACCTGAGCGTGCCAATGGACATCAAGTTGGTCAACCCAGACTCAACCACTGATGGTAAACATTTGTTATTGCCTCAAAAGGTTTTTTTTTCTTGTATTTTGAAGTTTAAACTTTAATTTCTGTTAACAAGTTCATGAAGGAAACCCAGGCCCACTACCCTAGTTCTGTATTTGTGGTGATGGAGAGAGTTTGTAAATCCTCTGAAATGTAACATCCAGGAGGTTCGGGGGCTTCATCCTCTAGTCTGCCTACCAATTACAGACCAAGGCCTGGACCTATTCAGGATTTTGTACTTGGCGTATCAAGGTCATGTCACATGAGGCAATTTACAGGAAACCACTTCCAGGCAATCTCCAAGAAGAAAATTCATTGACATCTTAGTTTTCTCATTTTTTTCCTGGGGATAATGTGTTACAGCAAAAGTTATGTCTCTTGTGCTGCCCAAGTGTTCCTTGAACATGCAGTGCAGTTGGTTGACTCGGTGTTGCCTGAAAAAATTGCCCTGTGTGACATGGCCTTTACACCCAGAACACTTTTGTCTGTTTTTGAAGGATGTAGTAACTGCATAGAACTTTCCCTGATATTTCCATCTATTCCAGTTCCATTCAACCTACCCCTCCTGTCGGCCAATGCTAGCCAGCCCGTACCGTTATCCCATACTGATTGGTTGATGTACATGCGTCCTCATGATTGGGGGATGGCATTCTGTGAGAGACCAATCCACTGGCAGTCAGTCTACCTACCTAAAGCAACGGATACTCAGCCTAATAAATGCAGATTTGGAAGTTCTGACTCTGATGGTATTTTTAGGTACGTGTTGCGTTTAGGACAAGTAGAATTATCACCTTTATTGACCCCTATGTTCAAGGCTTACCTAGCTCAACCAGTTAGTCCACTTTGATTATTTGTGATAATAATGTGGGACAACTTGGGACAGCTCTACCCGTACATATCAAGATGGCCGAATCCATCAAAATTGATTTTGAACTCCCAAGTAGATTCTTTTCGTTTGATGGAGAATTGTATATTGTACAGCATTCATTAATCGAACCATTACTTGGCCTTTGTCATAAACCGTACATTTTGTTACTGTTCACCGTGCATTTTCGTCCCATCCTTTTTAATTGTTGCTCATTCCACCGCACCATGCGCTAAATAGAGCTGTACAAAACACCCTCGTAGTGGATGCCAGCTTACAATCGTGTACAGTTTGTTTATTCTTATAGTTTTATCATCCAATCAAACAACAAAGATCTACTTGGATGTTATATAAAACAAATAATGAATGTTTGACATTTGTGCGATGAAGAGAAAATTTCCATTCGTTTAAAGATGGAATATAGTCCATTTGCCTCGTTGAATGGAACATTCCATATTTCATCCCATAAAAATATTCTTACTGTTGCACTCATAAACACTCATTATTTGTAACAAAGTGACTGCTCAAAAACTGAACTGTTCAATCAACTAAAGTTTATTCACCTGTAGTTTATATTTTTGTCCGATTTTCTGTAAGTGCTTTGGTACCTAGGTGATTAGTGTCTCTGTATGCCTATTTTATTATTATTATTGTTTTTACTATTTTACTATATTTATTATGTATAATTTTCATTTACCTCCACTTCAGATTTTGTGCCTACATTCGACACGAAGCCTTCCCTCAAGATTCATTTGCCAAGCGGTCGCCGTCCTTTCTAGATTTATCCAGAAAGCAGGAAAGCGATGAACAGGAACTAAAAGCCGGTCATACCATCACCTTGCTCCCACCGATGGTACTGACAAATCTACTTCCGTTTGATCTCAAATACAAAATGCACAGGACTGGGGCTGTTGGTCACATCAGACCTGGGAAGGATCAACCAATATATGATGTGAGTAGTAATTGTAAAGAATTTGAGAAAAATATACTTTAGCCATGATTGCTTCTCTGCAGCTGGGAGTGCTAAGGCACCTATAATTGTGTATATGGTTGTGTTTGAATGGACACTTTGGTCATGTTGGGGTGGCCATGGATTGGTATGTTCCAGAGTGATAGGGAAGTTTGATCATGAACCTTGGACCATAATTGCTTCTCAGCATCCAGGAGTGAAATGTTAGCTGTGAGTTTGTAAACAGTTTTCCTGTTTGCTTAGTTGCTGAGTGTCAAGGCGCTTGTAGTTTTTGACCATAATTGCTTCTCAGGACCAAGGAATGGAGTGTTAGCTTTAGGTGTGTAAACAGTTCCCCTGTTTGCTTAGTTGCTGAGCGTCAAGGAACTTGGAGTTTTTGACCATAATTGATTCTCTGCACCCAGGAGGAAGAGGGGTACCTCTGTCGGTGTGAATGCTATTTGATAATTTCTAATTCTTGATTAATGTTACAGGCTGACCTGACTCAATCCAATGACATCAGCTTCACAATGGAAAACTTCCAAGATTGTCACACGCCCTTATCCCTTCCTCCCCGCCTCACCAAAGACGCCCACGGCTACATTCTCCTCAGAGACAGTCATCCTAAGAAACGCCGTCTCCTCCTCAAGGCGAGGGTGGAATGTCGAGCTGGAAGATGCCTAAAGGTATAGAAGCTGTTGGTTTCCTTAAACTGTGAACCCATATGGCTAGAAATAAACTTATTCCGTCCCTCACTTAAGCTGACGCCGTCGGGCAGACATAGATCGCCAGACGATCGCCAGACTTCTCTACCCCTCACGCAGATTGCTACCTTTTCTGAATTCCTCGACCCAGTATTGTCCAGCAGCCTGTCCACAAAGGTCTCTCGCTGGCTACCCCTGAAAGCATCCCCCTGTTTTGGCTGCCAAAAGGACCAGCTTGATGACCGGGAGTTCTGGGTGTCTGTAAAAGTTCCCCTCAAATCTCAGCCTTCTTTGCCTCATCTTGTCAGTGAGCTCCAAAAGGCTGCCCTGTAGCTCTTTCAGCTGATGATAGCTAAACATGTTGAACTTTTGACCGTACTTTTTAAAGATTTCTGCTGATAAGTTGTTTGATTTGTTTTTCTCATCTGTCACAGATTTTGATATGCGCACGATACTGGTTGATCAACAAGTCGGGGTTGCCACTCATATTCAAACAGGAAGGAGCAGACTTTGATGCCGCTGGGCAGTTTGAAGTCCACGAACAGGCTAGGAGTGTAGCCCCCCTGGTCTTCTCATATGCTGACAGGGAAAAGGCTGAAATGTAAGTGTCTTCCATCTTTATGTGACCTTTATTTGACCTTCATATGACCTTGGTGACCCTTTTTTTTCTTGGTGAGATTTAAACCTTTGGAGTCTGAGTTTTTCGAAATTGATTTTGTGTCGTTCAGGTGTACGATGCGTCTTGGTCGGGGTGTCATAGGTTTAAAAGATGTACCGCATTACTGTCAACGGATATCACTAGAGGGCGGTTCAGGTGTCCGATCACTGCGAGTTTACCAACAAGGTGGACGGCCTCACATGTAAGTAGATGAAAGAAATTGATTAATCGATAGGTAACCATCAGAGCTGTATGGTATATTCGTCCTGTCTTTTAGCTATATTTTGGCGTGTACTCACTGCTGTCTACTAATGGTGTAGTGTGTCGTGGCCGAGCGGTTTAGAGCATCAAACTCAAGTTCTGATGGCTGAGTCATCAGAGTGTGGGTTCGAATCCCGGTCATGACACTTGTGTTCTTGGGCAAGACTATAATTGCTTCTTATCGCCCAGGAGTAAATGGGTACCTGCGAGGGTATAGATTGTTGATCTGTGCATCTATTTGGCTGCCAGTGCTGCATACTTCTAAGGAGTTGAGATGGTTTCAGGAATGCTTAGGGCCCAATGAACAGGGGTAGTAATAGTGTATTAGGCGCTTTGATACATTGTTTAAAAGCGACTAATAACTTATCATTATAAAACATTTAATGACTGTTTTGTGTGTGTCTTTTAAAAGTTCTGAAGTAGCAGCCACAAAATTGGTCTTATTTGAAACATTTTCGTTGTATATTAACACATTCTTCTTTTGTTTGTACACTTTGTAGGGTTTACCACATCGGTATTGACATCCGACCTGGCCGAGGTCGTTACCACGACACCCAAGTTGTGACCTTTGTACCTCGATTCCAGCTAGAGAATCAGTCAAGCTGTAAGCTGGCGTTTGCCCAGCGCCATCTCGTCCAAGGAATTGTAAGAATTACAAATCTCAAAGTCAATAATTGACTCATTTCATAGTGTCCTCATTGCAACACATTTCCATCGTTAAAGGGAAAGTATACCTTTGGTTTTTTTAACCGTTTGATTGTTTTAATCCTATATAAATGTAGATATATATAATAAAACTAACCTGTACAAATTTCAAAAGGTGGTCGCGTTTTTGAGATATCGCCGAAAAACCAAAGCGATTATGTCCACGCAGGAAGAATAATCCGTAAAAGGAATACTCTCAGATTCAAATTTAATGGGATAAAAACTGATATATTTTTCCATAACCACATTACCTTGAAGTGAAATGTTTCTAAGAATGCTTTATACTATCGAAAGCTGCTGTACTTCTAAACAAGTAAGTTTTTATTGCGATTAATTTTAAGAGTGATTACCAAACGTATTCCTTCCCTTTACACTTGAGCTAAGATTGTATTTATTTATTCATTACGTTTCTTTACCCAGGGTATGTCAAAACAGTTAAAACTGATTTCCATTTTTAAAAAGAGGTACATATACCCATAGCATTCAAAGTTATTTTCTTTTTAAAATTGTGTTGTAGGGATCGAGGAATCCCAGTGAGCATTTATCGGTGATGTCGGGCTCCAGCGTGATCTTTCATTGGCCGAGAGACGATCTTGATAAATTGCTATGTGCTCGTATCGCGAGTGATGACAGCTGTAGATGGTCTGGGGGTATGCGTATTGATCAGCCATACTCATTCAACATCAACATGAGGTGAGTGGATTGTCGAGGCGAGTCGGTCTATAACATCGAACTCGAGTTCCGATGGCTGAGTCACCAGAGTGTGGGTTCGAGTCCAAGTCGTGAGATTTGTGTCCTTGAGGAAGACACTTAACTATAATTGTTTGTCATCACCCAGGAGTAATATAAATGGGTAGAGGGTAGAGATTGTCGATTTGAATGGTTAAAACCTGCATCCATTTGGTTGCCGGTGCTGCATACTCCTAAGGAGTTTAGATTGTTTCAGGAATGCTTAAGGCCCAATAAGGCTGATGCAAGGCTGATTGAGAGACCTACTTGGCTTGAAAAAGTGCATAATAAATGAATAATACTATTATCGTTTTTAGACTGTACAGGGCTGTAATTAAGTCCACAAATTTGTTAAGCAAAGAAACATTTTGCTACACATAAAGCTAAACAGAAGTGGGTTACCGGCCAAGGTGATGTGTACTTAACATTGTTACAACTGGTACCCGAGAGGCAGAGATGTGTGTTGAGAGAATTGCAACATGGAGGGACCATCTTTGTAGCACATCCTAACATGCAGTCTAGTCTGGCACCCTGCGTGCACACATGTGTTTGTTGCAACTCTCTCGATGTAAGGCTCTGCCAAGAGGGCATTTTGTTTCCATATTGAATAAGATTTTCCTAATTTTTGTTCAAGAGTCAAAGTTATTTCTGATTGATGAATGCTTTGGATACTACAGTTCATTTAACAATTTCTAAGATTTATTTTCATATTTTTACCTCAAACCTGAGATATTTTCACAAGGTAGTATCAAATTCTGGTTACTAATTTTGGGGGCCATTTTGTTTTTGCTTTACCAGGAGTGCAGGTAATCAGTCAAACATCATGCACGTCGGTGTAAGTCTTGTTGGAGCGACTTTCTTTGTTATCTTCTCAGATGCTACTCACATGCCTCCACCTTACAGAATAGACAACATGTCTGAGGTAAATTCAAACAAAATTCCTCTGAGTTTTTCCCCCAAAACCAACCTGTGAAAGTTTCAAGCTTCAATGCTTTTTCATTCTGCATTTCATTATTTTTTGAAAAGCACCTTGAATTTTGTCGTATTTGTTTTTTCAGGTGAACCTTATCTATTACCAATTTAGAGTAGCAGACATCAACCTCAGAACAGCTATCAGGCCCAAGGCTTCAGGTATGTACATGTTTTAGCATTGGGGGTTCCTTGATGTACTATGCTTGGTCCACTTTTCGATTCATACAAGTTTATACCAGAATGAATTGTTGCTCTCTTCAAGGGAAAGGGAACAACATAATATTAGTTTGCACATGTTTTAGCATTGGTGTTCCTCGGTGTACTATGCTTGATCCACTTTTTCAGTGAGTGAGGAACAGTGGCAAAAAACATGCGTTAAGGAAGTCTAGAAAGTTTTCCTTTTATCACCTGGGGTTTGGTTTAAATTAATATGGATGTCAGTCTGTGTACAAATATTCCAAGTACCATATGTGCATTGCCAAGTTTGATTATATTTCCATTCTTAATTTAAATGTGTATTAATCGTCTTGTTTTCTCTTTGTTTAGAGGCGAGGTTGTCTGATTCAGAAAATGTGTGTAATTTTATGCCAAAGTTTTATATTATTTGTGATAAACAAAGTGTGTCTTTTTATGCATTATTGAATTTTGTTTTTGTATTTTGCGCCTTTGAACATCCTTGGATGGAGAGGGCGCACAACAAATGTAATATTATTATTATTATTATTGCAAGTGATGTGTTGGTGTTCTTATCTATTGATAGAAATGAAGGATTGTGAAGAGTGTTTGGTTAGTGTGACTTTATGGGTGCCCCTCAGGGTTCTTTTCTTGGTCCATAACTTTGCCTCCTAGTTCCTTATACGTGGGATGAGTTGGTCCTACTGAGGGAGCTATACTGTGAGGTGAAGTGAGGATGTTCCTCAGGGTTCATTGCTTTGTCCTTTTTACTTTGCCTCCTAGTTCCTTATACGTGGGATGAGTTGGTCCTACTGAGGGAGCTATACTGTGAGGTGAAGTGAGGGTGTTCCTCAGGGTTCATTGCTTGGTCCTTTTTATCTCTTCCTCACAGTTCCTTATACATGGGATGAGTTGGTCCTTCCGAAGGAGCTATACTGTGAGGTGAAGGGAGGATCAGGAGCAACTTTCAAGCTTGATGTCCTTGGTGATGGCGCTATGCTGTACTATGAGAACTTCATCTACCTCTGTATGACTCATACATTTACTGGGTAAGTGCACTGTCAACCCTCCTACTATCTGACCTTTCAATATCATCCGCTTTGGTTTTAAATGATACATAAACTATGCCAACCTGCAGTGTGGTGAATGCATCAACACATTACAAAGTCAACCCTCCTACTGTCTGACCAGTCGATATTATGCTTTTGTGGTTTTGAATGATAGATGAACTCTACCAGTCTGCAATGTGATGATATGTGGTGAATGCATCCACACAGTACACACATGTACATAGTTAATTCTGTGCACAGTTGTGCCACCATACACAATCTCTGCAGTTGAATGGTTTTAAATGGTTGTTTAACTCACTGGAAAATGTTGCCAAGAGTAGGATGGCTGATCATTTCAAAGTGTTAGAAAAGAAACATTCAAAACCAAATTGCAAAATTGTTTGTGTTGTCGACATGAAAATACATGAATTAGAACTTTTTGCATTTATTAGGAAATCAACTGTAAGCCTTTGAGAAAGACTCTGCTAGGGTCAAAACGTCAGGTCATTAACTGTTGTTTTGCATTTATACCATAGATCCTCTGGTAAGCAGTTTGCAACAGCTAATTCTGTTTTCTCAGGAAATAAATTGTTCACAATTTGAATCCAACATATTTCCTTTGCATAGTTTTAATTTTTTTCCTTTCATGTCTTTCTTTCTAAAGTGCATCATCGTCGTTATCAAGTAGTCTGACTCACAGAAAAGATGATCACACGTCGTTGAACCTTGTCTTTGACCTCAATCCAAAAACCAAAGCTGTCATCCTCAGGAAGAAGGTATCGGAAAACTATTCAGATGTGTGATTTCTCAGGATTTTTCCTGATTTAAGGATTTTCTCGAAACCTCCTGGAGTCTTTAAAAATTTTTGAAATGTAAAGTATTTTGATTGTGCAGCAATGTGGTATCTGGCATAAAAATGCTCCATGCAAAACGTTGTATCTCTCACCTATTGGTTTTTGTGGTAACATTTGTGTTATTTTAAGTGAGACACAACGTTTTGACACTTTCAAACTCTGTCTAACGCAAATGCTAATTTAGTTTTTGCACTGGCACAACGATTTTTAAAATGATTGTAGCTAAATCTTCCATTGTTTATTTTCTATGAAGGAACCTGGTAAGCGCAGTCAACTCTGGAAAATGACCACAGCGGGTATGTTGCAGAACCAAGCCCTCGTGCCACCGCGAGATCCCAACAGAGCGCCCTCTACTACCCATAATCCTCTAGTCGTGGATATCGCTGATCTTGCCGCCCATCCACATTCCTTCATGCCGTTAGTGATGAGAAAATCTGATGAACGGAGGAAAGGAACACAGACGTGGTTTCTCAACGAGGTGAGTTTGGAAATTAATCATGATTTTTTTTGGGGGGAATATCTGTGTGAAAATTCCTGATGCATAACATCAGTTGTTCAATCGTTGGCACTTCTATTGACTCTTGTGGAGTGGTGCGGCCGAGCGGTCTAGTGCCAGGCAAGCAACTTTTCAGCTCATCAGCTGATTTCCTTCTTTTTTGGTTTCACAGCTTTGTCATTGAAAATTGAAAGTGCTTGCTGTCTTGCTGTGCTGACACTTTCGTCTTTTTTTGTTTTGAGTGTAGTTGCATGCCTGAGTGTAACTTCATCAAATTCTATCGTCCACAGAGTGTGGGTTCGAATCCCGGCCTGGCTGATTACGATTCTTGTGTCCTTGAGCAGGATACTTACATGTGTAACTATAATTCCTTTGTCCTTTGGATTGGATGAAAAGCCGTAGGTTCCATGTACAAGTACTTGGATAGGTAGTGCATGTAAATGAACCCAGAACACTATCTTGGTAGACTGAGTAGGGGTTTACCTCAGTGTTTCTGGTTCATTGCAACACCCTTGTCTACGGGTTTCCTTAGGCTTCTGAGGGACAGCGATTAAGATCATTTTTGAGGCATCCTTGGTTTTCTTTACACCGGTTTTTCTGTTTTGTCTGCTTTTTTGACTTGCTTGTTTTTATTTTTTTGGCTGAAGTACAAAATGTCCGTAATTCAGCCATTGGCTGCCATGTGATATTTTTAATGAGTAAACCAGCAATGAATGAATGAATGAATGAGAAATGAATGGATATTTTACAAATTGTATATTTTGTCATCGCTGTAGGGTCGTTTGCTTTGTCATCTTGGTGGTCTTGCCGTGCAGGCTAATGGTGGAATCATGGGTCTGAGAGAAGGTACGTTAACTCTATTTGAGATAAAATGAAAATTTACAAGTGATGTGTTTATGAAAAATCAGTCGGAACTTGTTAGAGAGTTGAATTTGTAAATCTTTACTGTCCTATTTGTTGCTTTTATTGTGATCAGACTTTCGTTGTTATTCAAGAATTAGAAATTGTGACTATTTTGTTATTGTATAATGTAAAAACAAAATCACTAAAAAATAGCAATTGTTTTGGTATTCAGCCTTTCGCAGTTCTGTTACTTATTGTTTTTAGATTCAAAAATGGTGGTTACATTTTTTTAAAGTACTTTTTCACCATTAATAAATATATCATCAATTTTTTTTTTCTGTGTTGGACACAACTCCAGATTTTGAAGCCCGAACATACAAAATGAAAATTCCTGTCCTTTACCTAAACTCTCCCGAATCCCCTTCTGGAAGTTGTGTGATTGTGGAGGATTGAGGACTGTAGGCCCAAATAACAATTGCTTATCACTGAGCCAGGCATACCAATCTTATTCAAGTCCAAACATTTTTGTGTGGAGTGACCATAGAGTGGAGGATAGTGGAGGATTGAGGACAAGTGGGCCTTGGGAGTAAATAACGAAACTCTTTGTTTTTCTCTTTATTGGTTACTCTAGGTTGTGAGGTTGTTCTCGGTCCAGCAGATGTGAAACCGACCGACCGAGTACCGGTGGAACAAGCAATTCAGTCACAGAAGAATCTACCAGGCAGTGGTAGTCTGAACACCAAGGTGATGGCTGATGGTCCAACTAGAGTCTTACAGGTTACTGATACATGGACACAGGTAGGTTTTCCCTAAAGAAGTCAGTGATCTAGTCTTCAGTTCAAATAGGAGACTTTAGAACACTAGTTGGCAGTAGACACTCAAGGTTAATTTGCATTGTTTATGTATTTCTGAATATGCGTAACGAATGGATTGACCTTGTCAGTCTGCTGCCACCAAGGGTCCCCAAAGGTCTCCCATTACATGGACTACTTCGGAAATGCATTTTATGTGCGCATTAGCCATAAAATGAGGTGCATGCTGGTCTAAATTCTGACAAATTTTTGTCATCTAGACCAGCATGTACCTCATTTTATGGCTAGGGCACGCGTAAATAGTATTTGCGAAATAGTCTACTGTTACCCGCCTTTCTGTAAAACAGCGCCCTCTATCCTCTGGTAACTTGGCATGATCTATATGTAATTTGTATTTGTTGTATTGTCTCGTATTTTTAATGCATTTTAATCACCTTTGCTAATACAATACAATTGTCACTTAATATCAGATTCTGTTGTGTAAAGATGCCTTTTTGATATGTTGTGTGAATTATTTATTAATATGAATGTCACATGATCTGTTTGTATCTTGTTTGTTTTCTACCATCTCATATTTTGAATGCGTATTATCTGCTTTCTTGTTGCAGTATATTTTATTACTCAAAAACATATTTTTGTGAGGATGCCTTTTGATATAATATAATTATATTATCATTTGATCTAATGTAGAGAAGAAAAAGAGAAGGTACAAATATTATATTTCATTTTTGATTTTTTTTTAATAACAAAAAAGGTGGTATGAGTGTAGTCTGAATTGGGTTATGGTACTAGTGTACCACCTTGCACATTGAACTCAAAGTTGCCGACAGTGACAGGCTCCCAACCAATGAACAGGTGCTTAAGCATCAACTATCCCACCCCACCCCTAGAGGGGGGGTGTTCAAGCATCTTGTGCCACATTGCACCTCTCAAGGGCCTTGTTTCCGTTCCTCCGCTCCCTTGGGTTACAGGGACCCCTTCTGGAGGGTTTTAACATCTTTGTCTCAGACCTTCCCATGGGTTCTGTTTGGGGTAACGAATACCCAGTGAGTTACCCATACATGCAAGCATCACACCACCCATATACATAGGGGTGGATGATTGGTATATATCTGACGATTGATTTGTTTATTTCTACTTATGGTGGAGAATTTGTCAAAATTTTAAATCAAATGCAAATGTACTTATTTGACCCATATCAATGGACAAGATAAATCTAGCTCGATTTGTCAAAGTTCTGCGTTACGATTTTGTTTTGATCACTAGATATGACATGAATTGCGTTTATGCATATATAATGAGGTGCAGTGCATTGTGGGTATATTAAATTTGTTAGTGTGATATTTGTTTTTCACCAGTTAAGACCTACATGGAAGAGATACATTTTGGTTTACATGTTATAGGTGAAAACACAACATGAGGTTTTATTTTAGTTATATTTGGTGAAATAAAAACAGTTACTACCAGATATGTAAATGATATGCAAATTTGTTTTCCAAAGTGTAGATGGATAGGCCTAGTGTTAACTTGAGTAAGGAGCTTGGGTTTGTGTATTTTGTTATTTATAGCTATCTTAATTTTAAAAAGTGATTGTTTCTGATACACAGCATTTTTATTAACTGTTTTGTGGTATATATGCAAATTAAATACTTAATATTTATATTGATGTCCACAGCAATCAACACCCACTGGAAGTGGGCGTGGCCTAAAGGATGAATGGGTCCATGTTAAAGATAGTAAAGAGAGTAAGTCTGGGAGGACTGCCAGACCAGTGGTCAGAACCCACGACACACAGAGTGACATTCCCAAGATCAAAGAAGTGGATGTAAGTACTGTCTTTGTTTTATGAGGAAATTTATATTAAAAGTTATCAGGTGTGTTGTGGATTGTTTTCTCTAAACGTTTAAGTGTTTTGTTTGTAGGAATTGTTGATTTAGATAAATCAAAATATTCAGTTTATATTGCCTTGCGTTTGGGCGTCTCAAACGGCGTATTATTTTAAAGACAAGTATGCTAAAATTATGAGACCTATTTATAAAACACCTTGTAAGGGTTTACAAGGTGATGTGGCACAATCTGCAGCCACTGCCAGAAACAGTGGGACGAACCCCTTCGCTTAAAGGTACTGGACACGTTTGATAATTACTCAAAATATATATTAGCATAAAAAATTATTTGGTAATGAGCAACGGAGAGCTGTTGATAGTATAAAACATTGTGAGAACCGACTACCTCTGAAGTAAAGTAGTTTTTGAGAAAGAGGTAATTTCTCACTAAAATATTTGAATCTGAAAAAGACTTTAGGCCTGAAGCCTTTTTCAGGCATCTGAAAGCACACAAATTTGTACAACAAGGGTGTTTTTTCTTTCATTGTTTTCTTGTAACTTCGATGACCAATTGAGCTCAATTTTTCACATGTTGGGATATACCAAGTGAGAATTCTGGTCTTTGACAATTACCAAACGTGTCCAGTACCTTTAAAGACAAGTGCACTTGGTTCTTTTACATGCATTACACAACACACAGGACCTATAGCTTAACATTCCATCCGAAGGATGACGCAATCATGGTGAAGTGTCTTGCTCAAGGACACAAGTGCCATGACCGGGACCCGAACACAAGTCCAGTGCAACAGACCTCTCAGCCACAAAACTCCTTTTAAATCTACTGACAGAAACTTAACTGCTGGTTATTTTGGCTATTTGTTGAAATATTTCTTCTTGAACGTTCCTGTCTTTGCAGGTAATTTTCTTTCTAAGTGAGGGAGTTGGATTGTCATTTGTCAACAGCCTCCCTGAAGAAGTGCTGTATATATCACTCACAGGTTTTGAAGTTCAGTACTTGGACACCCGACAAGAAATGTCACTCAAAGTCCAAATCAAGAAAATTCAGGTAAAAATAAAAACTCATTCAATCAATACTCATTTGATTCATTCTTAAAGGTAGGGTTGTAGATTGGTAATTACTCCAAAAATTAATGACCATAAAAACTTACTTGGTGAGAAGCACTGCAGCTGTTGGTAGTATAAACTATTTTGAGAAAGGATACCTTTGAAAGAAATAAGGTTTGGATATTTTTTCACCCCAAAATATTTGAATCTGAGAAACGGTTCATGCATGAATCGTTTCTGAGATATTTCTGAGGGTTGGTGTCCGTTCGCAAATGCTGCAGTCAGAGATATGGTTGGTACCCTGCCGTCACCTCGCTAAACGTAGATGGATTTGACGTTCATGTGAAAATACTGTGACAGGTTTTTGCTGTTTTTTCCACATGTAAGATCTGATGAGCTAGGCTTGTTTTTGTGGGTATTACCAGGAACATTATAGGAAATTAAATAATTTGAAAACAAATGTATAATGGGGGTCGTAAAAGGTATATTTATAGCTGATTTATTATTTATTATGAACAAACTTTTACATCCTTTGTTAGTAAATGATTTTCCTACTGATTTCATAAACTTCAAAATATTCGTTATATTTCTTACATTGAGTTATAATTAACCAGTGACTAATTGCTTCCCTGCGCCTAGGTTGATAACCAGATCATTGGTGCCCAAAAGCCTGTTGTACTGTTTGTTACACCAACACATTCAGAGGAGAAGCCAAGCAGCGCTGTTAACCCAGCTTTATGCATGGCTATAACCAAGCTACCATCATCCCATGAAATGGTGGATATATACAAGGTACCAGTCATACTCATTGGCCGTGTTTCCCAATTATTATAACTTCAAATCCTACAAAATATTAATGTAAATCAGCCAAGTTCAGTGTTTTTCTTAACCAAACTTAGGGCAACTCTAGATTTGTTATCCATTGTTTTGAAGATCGGTCATTTTGCCTAGTTGATGTAACTCTTGCATTTGGTTTTTTTATGGCAGTTGTTTTTTGTCAACTTATGCAAGATGACGTTAAATCTTGAAGAGTTGGTGCTGCTGAAGTTCCTTCAGTTTTCTGGCTTTGCTCTAATGGACGGTGAGATTGAGAAGATGGATGAGAGTTACTACAACTCACTCAGGTATTCACTCTCTTTGTTCTCAGAAGATTTCAAATATTGTATTGTAAATCCCCTGAAATGTAACACCCAGGAGGTTCAGGGGGCTTCATCCTCTAGTTTCGGGTTCAACACCCAAACTCCTTACCCATTGCAGAATAGTTGTTAGTTTTTTGAAATCATAGCTCTTATGTCATTTAATCAATTCTTTATATTTTTGTTTTTTTTATTTAAATATTTGTGAACTGTTTGCAGACCTGTGTCAGTCGAACAGAAAGCCAAACGCTTCTTCTTTGAGACACTCAAACTAAACGCAACCGAGTTTAAACTGAGCGTGCTCACATCCTCCAAGTTACCACCCGACCTGAAAGCTCTGAAGACCCAACAACGACTCTTCTTGATCCAGTTTGAAGACGCCCCTGTCTCCCTCGATCCTTTCACGAGACTCCACCCCTTTGAGACACAAGAGTTCTTATTGGACGCTGTCATCAAGCATTACACAGAGGTATGCAAATGAGTATTAGACTTGCTGCTAGCTCTCTCATTGTACAAATGGCCTCTGCTGGGCAAACTGTAGAGGGCGCACTGTATTGCAAATCGCCCGTGTTTTCAGAGAAACTCTTTTTATCAATTCAATTCAATCATACATATTTCAATACCAAGAACTTTAAGCGATATGTGATAAGGCAATTAGATATAAACAAATCAACAAAAACAAATTCATTTTATTTATTTACTTCCCCAGGAGTTGAAAAGCCAAGCTGTGAAGATCTTGGGGTCTGTTGATTTTCTAGGGAACCCGATCGGTTTGATTCAAGATCTACGAGACGGATTGAAGGAACTGATATTAGAGGGGAATGTAACGGGGATGGTGAAGAACGTTACTCATGGAATGTCAAATACTGCAGCGAAGGTGAGCAAAGAAAACAAACATAAAGCTGAAAACCTAAAAACTGACTTCCTTTTCCTTATGCCTTGTAAAAAAATTAATAAATAAATAATAAATCAGCTGAAAATATACCTGTTACTATCGCCTTTATATATTTCAAAAAAATGTATTTTATTTTAAAAATTGCTGTCCAGTGACGCCCACAAAAACAGGCCTTTTTCATGACGTGTGATGTGACATGTTTCTGATCAGCATAGTGTGGGCTCTAGTCCTGGGCCCAATTCTGCTTAAGCAGAAAATATTGTTAAACAAATTTCTGCTAAGCAAAAATGAACAGGATACCAGTCACAAATGGTACACGTGACATGGTGTTTTGGCTGGTAACCTAAATCCGGTAAGCATAATTGTTTTTGCGCTGAGCTACTTTTTGTGCTTAAGCGGCTCTATAAAAGTAAGACACTTGACCATTATTGCTTCATCCTTTGTCCAGTTGGTGAACACGGAAAATTTCTTGGTTATAATAAACTACTTGAATGATTATTCACAGGTGACTGGTTCGATATCCAACACTCTGGGTACAGTGATCATGGATAACCAACATGAAGAGATAAGAAGTAGTATCCGAGAGTCACATGATGGTAGTAGTAGTAGCCACCTCAAGGCAGGTCTCAAGGGGTTAACATTCGGTGTGGTTGGGGGTCTGACAAGCATCTTCACTCAGACGTACCAGGGAATAAGTGAGGACGGAGTAGAGGTAGGTAACAGTGCTGACTGATGAAAGCACCCATCCAAATTGCAGGCATGATATTCTTCCAACTTAAAGGCCCTGTACACTATTGGTAAGATCAAAAAACAGAAATGTTCACAGATTCACACACAACTTACATGATTTAAAGTAAGTAATGGTTGAAAGGGTTCCTTAAAATATTTCTGCCTAAAATGCTATCGTTTCAGAGAAATGAGTAAAACAATAGTTTTTATCACGCGCGATATTTTGAAAAAACAGAAAACACATAAGGTCTCTTTTCACTATTTTCTCGTGACCTCGATGACCAACTGAGCTCAAACTTTCACAGGTTTGTTTGTTCATGCATATGTTGAATCACACAAAATGTGGACACTGATTTTGAGCTGTTACCAAAAGTGTACAATACCTTTAAGTCTGATTTCCGATTTGTTGGCCTTCAGAAAAATAAGCAATTTTTTTTTTAAATAGCCTGAAAAGGCTATGAAAGCCTATACCACATTAGGTCAGCTCTTGTACTGAAACAATTTTCCTACTTTTTTCAAACGGCCAAATATCATGCCTGAAATTGACTGCTGGAATTCATTCATAATGTGCCAATCCCATATTAATATGTTCAAATGTGTATCACATAAACTATACTCCAAACATGCTCTGAGAGGGTGCATTAGGTTGGAAATCCACGTGTCTATCATTTGCTGTGCGTAATGCGTTGTGTACAAGTCGTAAAAATGGAAATACACGCTAAGCAACGCACATAATTCCATGTGTCCATATTGCGTACTGTGTTATCCAGAATAAGGTATGTGCATTGTTTGGTGGTATCTTCAATTAAGGATTGTGCACTACACATCACACACAATGCAGTCACATTCAGAACGTTTTAGTTTACTTTTTTCTGTTTATATTCTAGGGGTTTGTGAAGGGTTTTGGTAAAGGAGTTATTGGCACCGTAGCCAAACCAGTCGTGGGTGTTATGGACCTTGCGTCAGGTACCATGGCCGCTATCCGTAGCTCCACCGTCAGCGAGAGTCACCTTGTCCCACAGAGAGTTCGTCTGACACGTTGCTGTATCAATCCAGCTGGTATGCTTCCCCGGTACTCACCATACAATGCTAGAGGGCAGGAGTATATACCCAAGCTGTCTGAGACGCCAAATAACAAAGAAAGGTAACAATTTAGACAAGAGTCTTGTTATGAATCAGTTGTTTCCACGGACTGTCCGATTTCCGAGTGTTAACAAAACACCTGCAAACCGGGACGTCCAGATGTTCAGTGGAGGAATACATATTTATTTAAACAAATCCTGGCAGTCTTGGTCAGATGCCATCTGCAATAGAGGGCGCTGTAACATGAGGGCGCTATTTCACAAGTTGTAGTCGGCTGCTGCAGGTCTAAATGAGCTTAAATTATGGACCCTACTGGGGGCCTGGGCAGCTTGACCCTTGACCCCGAAATGGACGATCCGCTCCCACCTCTCACTCCGCTACATATCCCTTTTTCCAGATTTCTAATGTTGGCAGGTATGAGATGTGCGCACATGCTACATAACAACTTACAAAAACACTTCTCCTTTTGTTATTATCATAAGTTTTTCTCAGCTTTGTTTGCAATTTTTTGCCTGCCCTAGATTTTTCTCCATGGAGATCCTTCGTTCCAGTCCCACTGAGGGCATGGAGGCATTGATTACAAGTGAATGTACTTACTTCCTACCTGTCAACAACCCACTCTCCCCCGTCTTGCAAGTGAACCATTCCGAGCTGTTCCACGCAAGACACATACAACATGGTGAGTCATGGTTAGGTCTGGGTGAAACCATTATAGTTTTAGCATGTCTGTTTGAAACATAACATTCTTTATGAAGTTTTAATGTTGTAAAGTGCCTCGGGGTTAGATCAGAGTGAGGTACTCAATAAATCTAATTATTTTTATTAGTTGGGATCAGGTTGGCTCAGTGGTTTCTTTCCCTGCCTTTCACCTCTGTGGACCCCGGTTCGAATCCCACCTCAGACCGGAGCCTTGCATGTGGATTGGGTTTACCCGATTGCATGTTTTTTCCCCCGTTGGGGTTTTCCTCCCACATCTAAATCCGAATATTTCTTCTCGTTTCATATTCATCCTGTTATTGGCGCTAATTGTGCTGTTGGATGTGTAATCAAATAAATAAGTTGTAAATGCTAATAGAGACATCCGTATATGAGAGGTATGGGTGGTATTCAGGTGGCATGGATGGCTAGTGCGTAAAGCGCTCGCTGCTCACCAGTGTTGCCCTGGTTCGATTCCTGGCTAGGGCCATATGTGAGTTGAGTTGTGCGTTGGTTCTCTCCTGTGCCATTAAGGTTTTTCTATTGGCATGAGCATCATTCAGGCAGATTTGGTGCTTTATAATCTGTTTTTTGAATGATTATTTTCATTTGATATATTTCAGGTGGGAAACATTACACCGAGCTAACTAAGATGGCAAACACAGAGGCAGGGGTTTCTGCATCACGCTACGACTCAAAAGAAAGACCAAAAGTCGGCTGTGACAACGAGAGAATCGCTAAAAAGGTAGGAAAGTCCAGGATATCAATACTGACCCTTAACACTAGCCCGGTATACATTGTCTTGTAAAAACTGCTCCGGTATAGTAAACATCACTTCTCAACTTGCCCTGTGGGCTGCTTAAAACTGTGCAACCTACTTGTTTAAAATGCTCATATTTATTCCTTTTGAGATGTGAATAGTAAATTTATTAAGTATTTTGATTTATTTTTGAGTGTGTGAATTCAACTTCATTTGGCAGTTAAACCGGTTGTGGTTGCTACCGTTAGTACATCAGAAAAATACTTTATGACAATACATGTTTCAAATCTGGGCTACTACAACTTCCAGGGGACAAGTAAAACGCACAGTTTACTAGCCCGGTGGGCTACATTACAAAAAGCTTAAACGCTAGGCCTGACTATGGAATAAAAATTAACACAGGTTCTCTATGGATAGACATACATAGGCATTTCAACGGAGGAAATCTATGATGATTTTTCTGTGTTTTTTTGTACAGGTATCTCAACAGATCAACTATGCCAAGGGATGCTATGAGGAATTAAAACAACAAGTTATGATGGATACCTCAGATAGCAACCTAAGGCTGGAACTTGTGGCTGAAGATGATACATGAAACAGCAGTATGGCTCAAAAGAATGTAAACTTACATTGAGCAGTAAAATGAAATAGCAGTTTGCTCAAGTACTCATGTCAACCAATACATGAAACGGCGAGTGACTCCCTGAAATGTAGATAGAGACATACATGAAACAGCGAAAGCCTTAAAAAGTTCTTAAACCTAGGAGCTGTAAATGAAACAGCAGTCTGCTCAAGTACTCATGTCAACCGACACATGAAATGGCGAGTGACTCTCAAAATGTAGGTAGAGACATACATGAAACAGCGAATGCCTTGAAACATTTTTTAAACCTAGGAGCAGTAAATAAAACAGCGGTCTGCTCAAGTACTCATGCCAACCGACACATGAAACAGCGAGTGACTCCTGAAGTGTAGATAGAGACAAACATGAAAAAGCAGAATGTCTTGAAAGTTCTCAAACTGCTGCAGTCTGCCCATGTCCGGCCATTTTGGGAGCTTAATTGCACCTAACGACATGGTGCGGGTTTCATCATGCGCTTGTTGCTTACATTGCGCAACACATAGGGGAGTAACAACTATTTATAAATGGGTAATGGGTCACTAGGTTTGGGTTTCCGGCAACTCGTTGAATGAATCTTACAAATGTTGAGTGGGTTTTTAGTTTTGGATACCCTTTTATTATTCACTACCTTATATATGGAGACAAAAGAAGAAAGGGAAAACAAAAGGTCTTCATAGGGGAAGTCTAAAGACTGGAGTGCTCCACAAGGAATCCTGTGTAAAAGTTAAGTTCAGGGACAAAGGAAAGAGCAAAAGCAGTCTCCACAGGGATGCAACAATGGGAATGAATGTATGTACTTTTCTTTGTTTTATCTAACACTGTATAACCAAAGATGAACAGATTTTATTGATAGTGTTTCTGGATGCCATGTAGTGAGATTGCAGTGAGAATACTTATCACTAACTTGTTGGTGGTGAGTTGTTGTCAAGTGGTTTATCACATCAGACTCAAGGTCTTGTGCCTGAGTCATCGGAGTGTGGGTTCGAATCCCGGTTGTGACACTTGTTTCCTTGAGCAAGACACTTAACTACAAGTGCTTCTCATCACGTAGGAGTAAATGGGTACCTGCGAGGGTAGAGATTGTAGATGTAAACAAAAAGCAGTCGTGCACTAATTTGGCTGGTGGTGCTGCATACTCTTAAGGAGTTAAGATGGTTTCAGGAATGTTGGGGGACGATAAACAGGGGTTATAATATTGGAAGGCACTTTTGAAAGCACATAATAAATACACATTATTATTATTATTACTATTAAGTTTTATGTTTCATTTATCTAACTTTTACTGACGATTTGAAGGCTTGGTGGAAATTTGATATAAGTTTTGTTTTGTAATTTAGTGGATTTGTTTCTTGTATGTCTCTAAATTATGAGTTTTCACCAGCCTTCTCTAGTCGTCAATGTGTCACATTTGTCAAATGTAAATAAGCCTAAATAATTCCTTGTAAAATTGTGTGTACATATGTAGAAAGATGTGCCAGTGAAATCAATGCAACAAGAATTTTTTTAGTTGAACGCAAATTGTTTTTTAATTCTTTATGTGAATTTGTTCTTTTTACATAATTTTTTCAAATTTCAACAAATTAAATGTTACATTGTGGTGCTAGATAATTTACATTTTTTTAGACAAACAGAACAATTTTTCAGAGAAATAAGCTGATTAGATTTAACGAAATATTGGCAATGTGCTTCTCTTACCACAAATTTCATTTTATTTGACTGTGAGTTTTGTATTAGAAGTAGACTTGCACAAAAGTTTGCAGTGATGGCTGTAATTTATTATTCATGTTAAAACACACTGCCCTCGTTTGGCCGTACTGTGTGTCCTGGATGACAGTGAGGACTTTGGATGGTTTGACAGACAGAGGAAGCCCCGAGTTCGATATTGCTTACAAAATCAATAAAGATGGCACTAAAAACAGGAAGTCCAAAGAACGAGAGAATGGAGAGAAGTCTTTGATATTTATTTTGTCGACAAACGTTTGCATCGGGCTTCTTCTCTGATAGAGCTTCAGACAGGATTATTCAGTGTGGAATTTAAAATTATCAACCATCGCTAAATAATAAATTGATCTATAAGTCAATCTTTGGTTGTGTCCAAATGAAACAACATCGGCAACGGCTATGGCCGTTGCCTGCAGTGACAGCATTGAAGAATAGGCCTTTCAGCAATCCTGGCATTAGCCACTACCAAAGCCATCAATTTGGACACAGTTATATAAAAACTTGTTTCTAACAGATCAACTTGTGGATATTTCAACTTATCATTACAATGAGATACTTTAGTTTAAAGCAGCTATTTGTAAAACCAATTTGCAAGAAATCTTGTGTGTTGTTTAATATCCTTAGCATGTTGCCGTGTAATAAATGCAATAATGTAAAATAAAAGCCAACGAATATATTTCAAGAAATCCTGTAATAAATGTGACCAGTTTAACAGTTGATGTTTCATTATTTTGTTTTATTGTCTGTTGTACATCATAAACAGCATTCCTTTGCGATTATTGAAAAGTAACTTAACAAACCCAAAGTTTACAAAGTAAAACGTTGATTAAAAAGTTATTTTAGATTAAACCAAGTCTACCAAGATAATTATGTGGTCTAATTGTAACTGTAATCTGCACCCACAGAATGTGTTAATTCTTTCTAAAAACAGAGTATAGAATTTGTTAAATTCAACTGGAATATTTGACTCAGTGCGACTGTCTACTGAAATAACTATCAATTTGAAGCATGCAGGCAACATCGGTAATTGTCAAAAACCAGTATCTGTCCTTTGTGTGAATAACAAACCCGTGAAAGTTTGAGCTCAATCGGTCATCAGAGTCATGAGAAAACAATGAAAAACCCTGTCACTGTTTTTAGACATTGGATATCGGACTTGCCAGATCAAAACTAATTGTTTTACTAATTTCTCAAAAAAGCATTTCAGGCCAAAACATTTCAAGGGAAGTTTTCCCCAAAGACCATCTTTATACCATGTAAGTTAAAAGAGTAAATCTGTGAGCATTCATATTTCCAATCTTACCAATGTTGTGAACAACCTTTTAACTGTTTTTCTTTAGGAACAGATGACATCTCTCGATTCAAATATCCATTGTGAACAATTATAGCACAGTGAAGATATGCACTAACAATGTATTCCTATTTTATTTACAGCTTCCTTCCTAAATTGGTTAAACCCAATTTTAATTTAAACAACCGACTCATATTGCTTTCAAAAACTTCTTGCATTTTATTGAGAAACTCTTTATTTTTTTGTATCTACATATTTGTATATTTGTTGCTAGCACAGTGTACCAAAAATAATGTAACATTCTCTTGCACTCAAAATTTCTTTGTTATGGATCTGGGGCTGCCTGTATTTATATTAAGTAATTTCTAGGGATGTTTTAATATGAAAGAAACTATGTAAGACTAGAGGCCATGGCCCCATGGGCTTTGCATAATTCCAGGCTTTTATACCAAAGTGGAAGTAAATATTATTATTATTATTATTATACATTTCTGGTAATGAAACAAGGGTGCTTGCTATGTGAACAAGAAACACTTGGGTTAACCTCTACTCTTGAGCGATACTTTTTTTTGGTTCTTTTACGAATGAAGCATTTGTAAGAGATGTTCACCATAAAAAATGTTCCCCTAAAATTATTAACATAGAAATTTGCTTCACATTTGTATAAGCCGTGACACAATTTTTAAAGGACAACACTTCTTTTCAATTGAGAATGAAAATGCCCTCTTTTCATTAAAAGAAAGTGACCTGGATATGAAAGTGTGACAGTAAGTTGAAGGGGAATTATATTAAGCAACGATAATGAGGTGGGTTAGAGTCGTGTCTTAAGAGTGAACGAAGCTTCGTCTCTAGGCGCTGGCAGGCTGCAAGTCTTTCTTCTTAAACGTACTCAACATCTTCTTGATCTCGGCGATAGCCTTGCCAGGATTCAACCCCTGAAATCACACAAAAAGCAAGTAAAAATCTTAGCGATCAAAGAATTTCTGATAAAGTCTCACAAATTTTAGTCTTAATTCTGCTGACCATCTGGAGTGTTTGGAATACATGTTATTACAAATATGAAATCTGTCAGTTTACTTCGTTGAGATATTTCTAAGGGATCTACAACAGGAGTTATTCACTTTGTTGTATCCAATAATGTTCACCTGACATACATTTACAATTTCACACAAGTATAATGGGGCTTTTTTGAATGCTAAATTTGCATCAGGGATAAAGAATATTATTCGGTTTTACCCATACACCAATGTTTTTTAAGCACTGTATACTCAGTACTTTCCCCCCAAGCCCTGTGAGCAAAACCCTATACTACTCGAGTGGGATTCGAACCCACATCATTCTTTGCCATAACGAGGCTGATGGGGAAAATAGTCGGGCCCCTTTCTGTGTATCATACACAATGCATACAATCATGCACAGGGTACTTGACCAAGATGGTGGAGGTACCAAACAGGAAACGGAAGCCTTACCTTGGGGCATGTCTTAGTGCAGTTCATGATGGTGTGGCATTTGTAGACGGAGTAAGAATCCTGCATCCTAGCTAGACGCTCAGTCTGGTAGTGATCTCGACTGTCTATCATCCAGCGATAAGCTTGCATGAGGACAGCTGGGCCTAGGTACTTATCTGAATGCCACCAGTAGCTGGGGCAAGAGGTACTACAGCAGGCACATAGAATGCACTCATACAGACCGTCCTGGTGGAAGATGGCAATAAACAAAACTACTTAAAACTCAAATGATCACACCACTCAATATCATCCACTGTGATACACAGCACACAGACAACCCTCCTACTGTCTGACCATTCAATATCACCCACTGTGGTTTTGAATGATGCGCTATGCCAAAAACAATGATATCTTGTGGTGAATGCATTGACAGTACACAGTTAACCCTCCTACTGTCTGACCATTCAATACCACCCACTGTGGTTTTGAATGATCGATAAACTATGCCAGCCTGCAATATGATGTATTGTGGTGAATGCATCTACACAGTTAATTCTGCACACAGTTGTTGCACCTTACACAACCAGTTCAGTTCAGAGGTATCTGGTTTGCCCCCTTTTATATATTAGGTTAAATATAAAGTTGGGAGAGTTCCTGCTCACCAATTTAGCTCTGTCCTCAATGGATTGTATATACTGCTCTTTGCCGTACTCAACCTTCTCCTTGCGTTTCAAATACGGCTCCACTGATGTGTATTGAGCATAGAAGTTACTCATGTCCTGAAAAAAAAAAAAACCAAGTTTAAAGTCTGAAGAATCTTGAGTAAAAATCAATGGCGTTGTGCTTTCTGTGTACGTGTAATTCCTTCAATACATCCCACTCCTGCACCTGATGGACTGTCGTGTGTCTATGATATTGGTTTTACACTCACACCGATGTGTGATAAGCACTGTATACTCAGTGCTTTCCTGAGTTCTGTGGAAAACAAATCCACAGACTACTAAGGTGAGATTCGACTGCTCTACCAAGGGAGCTAAGATGGTTTCAGGAATGAAACCAATGGCCCAGTGACCAGGGCCCAATTTCATAGAGCTGCTTAAGCACAAAAAGTAGCTACGCACAATAAAATGTTGCTTACCAGAATAAGGTTACCAGCCAAACTACCATGTCACATGTACAATTTGTGACTGGTATCCTGCTCATTTCTGCTTAGCAGAAAAGTGGTAAGCAATATTTTCTGCTCAAGCAGCTCTGTGAAAATGGGCCCAGAGGGTAATAATGTTGGAGCGCCATGAGTGTTAGTGAGTGTAAGAAGCCACTATTATTATTGTTATTAGGTCATTAATAAACTTGGACTTACCGGCACCAGATCCTTGATGATGTACATGTGGGGAAGTGGGTAGATTTTGATGGGCTTCTTCAGATTGGAATCAACTCGACTGAAATCATAACGATAAAAAAAATTCATAATTATATGATTTTAGAATTATTGAAAATAAGCATTCACATTGTCAAGACACAGTGTTAGCCAGAGGGGTGTCTGGGTGTCTTTTGGACACCCTGTTTTAACCATCTTTTACATTAATGTAAATGTATTGTAAGTGAACAATTTGGACACCCAGCAAATTTGGACACCCTTTTACCAAATCCTGGCTTAAACCTTGCAAGACGACAGCGGTGCTGGAATTTCAAAGCAAATGCTCACTAGACTCACCATATACAAGCCAGTGTATTGGTTCCGTTGATATTCATGGAGCATGACCCACAGATGCCCTCCCGACATGACCTCCGAAAGGTCAATGTGGGGTCAATCTCGTTCTTGATCTTGATTAGTGCATCCAATATCATAGGGCCACACCTAAGAAAAGAGTGTCAAGTCAAAACAAAAATGATTACTTTACATTCTATCACCTAGGCAAAAATACTTCAGTAAGTCTTAAGACTATCGCTATATTCTGCCCAACTACTGTTGGGCCTGGACCAACTATAGTTGGGATCTTTCTAACAATAGTTGGGCAAATTCGATAGTTGGCTGTGGACTGGTGGACCATCTTGATGATTATCTGATAACAGATTAAAATAAATACACTTAACTAAAACTATGAAAAGCCTATAAACTGGCAACATAATTAAGTAAAATCAACAACAAATGTATTTTTCTTCAGACTTATACTCACGTATTAAGATCTACTTCATATGTCTGCATTCTTGGCTTGTCGCCAGCCTTATCTGGGTCCTGGGGAAAACAATCGTACGTTTTTATTCACTTAAATTTGTCTTGCAATAAAAATACACCACCAAGTACAGATGATACTCATACTGTAAAAAGTTGTTGATTCTTTTTGCTGTTGACGGGTTGACAGAATCTCCTGTCACACCAGCTAGCTGTGAACATGCAAAGTGAAGTGTTTTGGGGGGACTTGGATTGGAATTGGTATCCATCTGTTAATACTTACCCATCTGTAAATACTGAATTTCTTTAGACGTTCTTCTGCTTTTGTGGCTGCTGCAACTTGAGCTGAGTGTGTTGCCTATAGATGAAAATCAATGAAATGAATATTAACATTCATGCAATTATTTAACAAACCCATTTCCACATAATAATAAAGAATAAAGAATTATTGTGGTGTGTCATGTATGGCCAAGCCATGGATTCGTGTACTTGGGTCAAGTTCTGGTCGCTAGGTCACTGGGGTTAGAGTCCCAGGGGACCCAGTCAAAGTTGTGTTCTTGAGCTTGACACTTATCTTCTCCCTGGAGTAATTGGGTACCTGTGTTTGGACTGGTTCTTTGTCAACCTTGTCACTGTGAATTTGTGACTTCATATATTCATGAGATGGGAATCAAATAATTGCATATGAATTTTTGCCTTAATATCCCTTTAAACAAATCCTTGGGGGTCTCACAAATCAGAAAAAGAAGAGGTGCAACACTCCGGGTCCCCCTATCCAGCTATCATCATTGTCTGAACTGAGTAAAAAAAATAATAATTAATACATTTATTAAAAGAATATTCATAGTATACTTTTAAACAAGTTCTTACTTATTAGCAATAATATTTTATATTAATTATCCACAACAGTTTCAACTTTGATGCGTTCAATTAATCAACATTGTTAGTGTTGTTTCCACTGGCAGTGGCACTGCATGCATTGCACTGTATACCGGCAAGAACAACAGAACAAGGTCAGAAATTACACATTTACCTGAAATGATAGAAGAGCAGCTTGTCTGGAAGCAAGCTGAAAGCTTTTACCAATACACAAAGACGCCATTCTTGATTAATTTACTTAAAATCGGATCACAAATGATCAATCCAAAGCACTTTCCACATCAAAGTTTATAATTTACGTACGAGTACATTCATTGCGTGCGTTACACAACCAGTAAAGTGTTGTGCATGTATTTTTCATAACGTGTATATGATGTCAAATAATAGTAATAATACTTTAGTTAATTTCTTAAGAGTTTACCATTTTTTAAAGGCCATTTGTAACTTTTAAAGGTTTAACAGTTTGTTACGTTTTTTATTTCCAAAGTTAGATCTCGTTTTCATGAAATCTAAAAATGTAGATGGTATTATTTTCCATCACCAACTGCAGGGTAGTGAACATCTGGACGTCCATTACAAAACTACTTATATCGCTGGTGCCCTGGGTGCGATTATTTCGCTGGTAAACTATATCGACTTTGCGTGCACAAGCAGTAACTGTGATGTAACGTGTCTCGCCACAGAGAAGGAGGGGAGGGGCTACCTTAGTGTGACTAGACTGGGGGGGGAGAGGGACTAATATCAACTGCAAGGATGTCATGATACATTTAAACCGCATTTTGCACCCTTATTGAAGTTTTTAATTAAAACTTGCATTATATGACACTTTTACACGATAATGTGAAAAGTGATAAAGCCATTTTACTCTCGAATTGCGAGTTCCCCCACCCAAGAACTGCCCACAATGGTGAACAATGGTGTACCCCTTGTGCCCCCTAAAATGTTACCCTGCGCTACACAAAATTCATGCAATTAAGATGGACAAACTGAATTGTTACTAGACCGAGTTGTGCCCCTGATGATCGGAGAAAAACAACTTAAGCAACCAACCCCGGAAACGGAAGAAGACGACTCTAGAAAGCACTCAAAAACTTTTTTTTTTTTGCTTTTTAGTGTCATATTTCAACTTTTACTCAACGTATCAATTTCGTTCTTGTGCCAAAAAAGAGAGTAGTTATTCATCTTCAAAACTGTTTTAAAATTATATTAAAGTATTGTTTTAAAGTCCCGTACTATGGGGTCTAAAGATGAACAGTTTTGTCAGACTGTGTAGCCGGCATGTTTTGCTCAATGCAGACCATGCAATGCGGTCCCTAAACGGTCGTAACTCAGTAACCCCTCAGCCGATTGTTTTCGTTCGAGCTTTAAAATAGAGGGTGATCCCTCCCAAGAAGGTGATGTTAAACTCTAGTTGATTGGTTATAATTTACTGCCGTACTAGGGCACTGTTAGACCAAGCAGCGAATCAGAATGGTTGTTTGATATCCCATTGAACGCACGTGTCCACAGCATTCGGCGTACCATGACAGAGAAAGCTCTGTTATAAAAAGGTACCAGTTTAAGAGGTAAATTGCCTCCTTCTAAATGTGATTTAAAGCGTGCAAATTTATACTATTGGAAAGTCCAATTCTTGGAGATTAATGTGATAATATTTTTGTGTTGATAAGACATAAGTATGAAGTAGTTATGGTCGTGTGGAAAATGTCTTGAAAATGAAAAAATCCGTCAACACAAGTTTGGAACTCGAAACCTGCTACGTGTTTATTGGGGCATACCATTCTCAAGAAGGGGGTAATGCTATCGTGTAGTGTGATTTTTTTGATTTACAACAGTTCATTTTTCCGCATGCTTCTGCAATAGGGCCTATAGTTTTGCAACAGAGCAATAGTCGCAGTTCATAGCAAATTTAAACACTTTGTTGTAATTTATTTGTCTACGTTTGATTTAATTGCAAAGTTTGAAAAATGTTTTTACACCTTAATGTAAATGGAATGGCCCAAGTTTAGGCTTTACGGACGAACGCACAGCTTCACACAGATCGGGCTAATCCGTTTACTCGACTCCTGTATAGAGTTTTAGGTACACGCATAATGATTTACCTCGAATTAAAACAGCAAAGTTAAGTGGGACAAACAGGGGGTAACAAATTCATATGGATGTATAGTCACGAAAAGCGTGACATACTCTTCCAAAAATGGTGCAAAACATATTTTGTATGGCCGTGAAATTTTGGTAGTAGGCCTTGCTCGAAGCAGATTGTCATCCGGACATTTTTTTTCCAGTAAAATTATATATTGCAGGTTTTTTTAAGGACTCAAATAAAATTGTTATATTTCATTGACATTTAAATTGTGGGCTATTTTGAGCAGTAGTTATAGTCTGTAGAGTGACTACAGTCCTTGCTCTTTTTATCAACCCATTATCGTTAATGTTTGGTTCATTATTAAGCTTACCATAATTGAATCATATAACCAACAACCGAATTGAATGGAGCAGAATAGATTGATGGTTATGGGTGCATGTCGCAGAATCAACTTGGTGAATTCTAGACAATTCTATCTCACGAGGCGAACCCTGGTAAAATGGAAAAGCAAATTAATTTTACCGAGTGACATTATTCTGCGACGATGCATGAACGAAATGCATTTAATATTTTGTTTTATTAACTCACACATAGATCCTTGCCATTTCCTCTTTATTCATGTATTTCCACTTGACTGTTTATGTTCCTGTTCATGTGTGTTGTCTTGTCATTAATCTTCGAGAAACTCTGCTATAGGGTCGAAACGTCAGGCCATTAACTATAGTGTTTGCATTTATACCATAGGTATAAAGGTTTGGTTGGTAAGCAGTTTGCAACAGCTGTTTGTATTTTTTCAATAAATACAAAGAATACACTCCGGAAACTCGTCGACCCCACACTCCAAAAACTTGAAACAAAAACCTTTTAATTTAATAAGGTGGACGACTCGATATAGACACCAACCCTGCCCACCGGACAAAACCTGCGCCTCATTTGGACAAAATGGGCGGGAACGGTTATTTTAGTGGAAACAATTGTCGCGCGACACCCCCCTCGAACAAGTAAGTCGCTAGGCAACTACCCTAAGAGAGTGTCGGCATCGGACGGCCTGGCCGGAAACGCTCTGAGCGGCTAGAGACAGATCCGTTGGGATAGAAATATACCGACCCAGTGTTGGTATATGGTAGGTCGTTCGGGATGCTCGTGGGACCCTTAACCTCTAGACTTGGCTCGGGACGAAGACACCAAGAAGTACACGGATGACACAAGATTTCAAAGTAGCACACTTGGCAACAAAGATGGTTTATTCATGAACTCTTCTACCACCGTAGGTGGCGCCCTTTACACAACGTTATTGTAGGTCTATGACTCACGTCTCAGTTTGCAACGCCCATGCGCATAAGATTTGAATGAAGCGGGTCGGGACTATAACAGGAAAGGGATGTCGCCCCAGCACTGCTGGGTTCCGGCAACACGCCCGTATCCTATTCGATCGCACGCACCACTGGTAATAGCCCCACACCTTTTCCACCCTATTCGATTGCGCAAATGACAGCAATGGACCAGGCAGTACCGCCAGCCTCGCACACCGGACACCAGGGTCTGTTTAAGCCACGGGAGATTATAGAGTCACCGCCCCGCGCAACTTGCGTTGCAGGGTTTCGGCAGAGATCTCTATTACCGATCGCACCGTACCGCTAGGATCCTATGAGAATCCTATTATCTCCACACAGCCTACCACATTCCCAACCGTCTGGTTATACAAGGAGGTTATACCCGCCTATCAATTCGTTACGCACCTTATTCTAAACAGAGCAGGACCCCGCTCTCACGGAGCGACGCGCTTTATATAGCCTCTGGAGTAGCCTCGCGCATGCGCTGTACGCTGCACGTGAATGAGCGGTGACCTTCACCGTCCATTCAGTGCACGCGCTGCTTCGCCTATGCTTTCTACACGGAGCTGCGTTGCTATGCGCTAGCGCCCTCAGCCGTGTGTCATAGCCTTCACATACTTCCGCATATTCTTTATTATACATGGAACATTTATTAACCAGGTAAGCACCCTGTCGCGTCACAAAGCCTCCTGACAGGCCTAAACGTCCACGTTTAGACCAGCCGAAAACTTCATAACCAACGCGGCAGTGTGTTTACCCATATCTTAATTTAACCTGTAAGAAAATACATATATATATAAAATCTTTATTACAAAACTTACAAAAACCTTTTAATTACCCTGGTTCTTATTTCAAAAAAAATGGCAAGAATCTTCCTTCTTTAAACAAACTCTTTGGCCTCAACAAGTACTGAATATTTCTTTGGTATTTCAGCTTTTTAACTTTAACTTTTATCCAAACTTTAGAAAAACTTTATATAAACTTCATCTAACTGTTGGAGGTTCCGTGGCCCGGTAGTGCAGTTGAACAGTGTACTATGGCGTCACGAAGGAAAGATCTCTCTCGGGTCTCCTTGGAGATTACGATGCCATCGACGAGGGTGTAGGTCGTGATGTGTTCCACAATCGTTGCCAGCTTGGGAAGACCGGGGCTGAGTAGTTCCACCCGCGGTTGCCTAGACAACGCCTGCGGTCCTGTTGACATCCTGGGAGGGAGTACATCCTGCTGCGGTGGCTTGGCCGGTGCATCTTTCGGGGTCAGGATCTTGCGTAGATCCGTGGCTGGGACATCCTTCGGGGCCAGCAGGGCGCGGATGTCGGGCCTATGGATATGTGCTGCCGGCACATCCATCGGGGTCACTAGGGTGGGAGCTGTCGGCACGTCCTTCGGGGTCAGGAGGTTTCCGGGGTCAACCGGTACCGAGTCGAGGGTGTGTTGTCGGGGAGGTCGTCGGCCAGTTCCTCCACATCAGCTATTTCCAGAGGTGGCATCGAGCCTAGGCTGAGGACGTCATCCTCTCTTCGCGGGGAGTCATGCAGGGGAGTCAGTATAGAGGGTAACTGACAGAGCAACGGCAGCTTCTGTAGCACGGCATCCTGCTCAGCCTCCTGACTAACCGGCGGCCCTCCTGCAACAAGGGTTGACGGTGGTGCTGGGGCTCCAACAACCCGTCTGACATCGATGGACCTCGGAGTGTCCTCAGTGGCCCGGCGGCTCCGAAGAGGTTCCTTCCGGAGGGTGCTTACGTCGCTTACCCGGCCTGGGTGTTCTGCTATGTAGTGCCTCCGTAGATTGCTCCTCCGTTTCCCGTAGTATCCGCAACACAGACAGTAGAGCACGATGGTTACTGGCCCGTGGTCTAGCCTCTTATGTCTCATTAGACCCTTATACTTCTTGTATGTCTTGGAGCACTTGTCGCACTCCAGCTTCTGGGTCTGCTCACTAGGGGGCGCCATTCTTAATCAATTCTGCGTGAAATCAGAGAATCACCAAAACTTCCTTTATTAAACACTCAACTATTAATTATGTACAACAATTCCAATAGTGATTTTAACGGTATCTCACAGGCAACCTGTGTGTTCTCTTGGGAAATCTCCTGTCTTTCTCAGGGATTCCCGTGGGACATTGACTGGGGCATGCGCAGGTGCATTGCTGTCATGACTGCTCCCTACATCCGTATCATCCAACACGGCGTCTGTGACCGTGAGGTCATCGCGTGACCTCTCACTCTCTACTACAATTTCGAGCGTTTCAAGCTCTTCGACGGGGACTACCCTGCTTGGAGTATTCCAAGGCTTGATTGGCTCCCCTACATAGGGTTTCAACCTATCAGCGTGTACAACACGTGGCTTCACGCCCTTCGACCTTTGTATCCGGAAAACCACATCGGATAGCTTTCGAATCACGAGGTACGGCCCTCCCATTTCAACTTAAGCTTGTGGCAAACCCCTTTTCTCCTCGCGGGGTTGAACAACCATACAAACTCGTTCTCAGAAATGCAAGACCCATATGCCTTTCGGTCATAGTTCTTCTTCTGGCGCCTCATGCTTTTACCCAGGCACAGCTGTGCCTGTCTTGAGCCTTCTGGATCTGGCTCCTCAAGTTCTCTGCATAATCAGTATGCGGCTCATCCTCACTAAGTGCAGGATGTTCTACCATCAAGTCTATCGGGAGTGAAACTTCCCGCCCTAACATCATCATGTTCGGCGTTTCCCGATGCTTTCCTGTGGGTACTTCGATATGCCCCAGTTGCGAATGGGAGATACTTATCCCAATCGCGTTGACCTTGTGTGGGTCAATCATCATGGAGACCATGTTGATCAAGGTTTTATTGAACCTCTCAACAAGCCCATCTGACTTTGGATTGTAAGCCGTAGTTCGCGTCTTACCAATCCCCAATACTCGACACATCTCTTGGAATACCTGTGATTCGAAGTTAGTGCCCTGATCCGTATGAAGCTCTCTCGGCGCCCCAAACCGGCACACGTATTCGCCAACAAATTTGGCGGCAACCGTCTCAGCCCTTGCGTCTGGGAGCGCATATGCTTCCATCCATTTAGTAGTGTATTCTCCTACTACTAGAATCCATTGGTTACCCTCCTCTGTCACAGGGAGGGGACCAACGAGATCCATGGCAACCCTGTCCATGGTTCCCCTTGAATTGTACTGCTGCAGTGGTGCCACCCGCCTCTTCGGAGGGGATTTCCTTCTTGCGCACTGGCTACATTTGCGAAGACAGGACCTAACATCTGCAGTCATACCCGACCAGAAATACCTCTGTCTTATTCCCGCCATGGTCTTCTTAAGACCAAGGTGCCCAAGACCACCACCATGCAATTCTACAATTAACTCTTGCCTATGCTTCTCAGGCACTACCAGCCTCAATCGAATGGAATTCCCATCATCCGATTCCCATCGCTGATACAACACATCTTCTCGGACCGATAACTGCTCCCAGTAGGACCAATATGTCTTACTGGCTGGTGACAAGTGGGCTACCTCTGCCCAAAGAGGGCGCTCTTTCCCATCTTTCTTAGCAACCAACAACCAGCTTATCGTTTCATCCGCCATCTGGGCATCTCTCAGCTCACTGTTACTTAGCGACGGCTGTAGGACTGCCACTCTTACCAATGGGTCATTGTTACTGTCTGAGCCCATCTTTACTTCTTCAACATCAACTTCGTCCCCTGCCTTGCTATCACAATGTGTGCACTGCTTGCACGGACGCCTTGACAAACCATCAGCATTTGTATGCTTCGCACCCGGGCGGTGCTGTATCGTGGCGTCATACTCCGACACGACCTCTATCCATCTCGCAACTTGACCTTCCGGTTCCTTCATGTTCATCAACCATTTCAGGGAAGCATGGTCCGTCCGTACGGTTACCTTCTGTCCGTACAGATACTGGCGGAAATACTTGAGATAGGCAACTACTGCGAGCAACTCACGTCTGGTGACGCAATAATTCCGTTCCGCCTTACTCAATTTTCGGCTTGCAAAAGCGACCACTTTTTCCACACCTTCCTGAACCTGGGATAATACTCCTCCTATCCCGTCTCCACTTGCATCCGTATCTAGGATGAACTCGTCCTTCGGGGATAGGTATACTAAGACTGGAGCTACTGACAGCTCCTCCTTTAATTTACAAAATGCCTCTTGGCAGGCATCGTCCCACACAAAACATTTTGACTTCGATGTCAGTGCGTGCAGGGGGCTTGCAATACTTGCAAACCCACGAATGAAACGTCTGTAATATGAAGCCAGACCAATGAAACTCCTCACCTCCTTTACGCACTTTGGGACTGGCCAATCAACAACGGCTCTGATCTTGTCAGGGTCCGTGGATACGCCCTCTTCGGACACAATATGCCCCAAGTAGGTTACTGACTTCTGAAAGAGGTGGCATTTCTTTGGTTTTAACTTCAGACCTGCATTCCTCAAACGTTCAAAGACCTTGCGCAACCGCACTAACTCATCCTCCACTGTCTTTCCAAAGACAATGACGTCATCTAGATAGACCAATAGAATGTCCCATTGCAGTCCTGATAATACCTTCTCCATCAACCGCTCAAACGTAGCGGGAGCATTGGTTAACCCAAAGGGCATGACCTTCCATCGGTACAGCCCATTACGTACTACAAACGTCGATTTCTGCTGAGCATCCTCATCCAGGGCTACCTGCCAATAGCCGGACGCTAGGTCAAGGGTCGAGAACCACCTAGCGCCATCTAGGGCATTCAAAGTCTCATCAATTCTGGGCACTGGATAAGCGTCTTTAATTGTCAACGCATTTAATCCTCGATAGTCTATACATAAACGTTTTGACCCGTCTTTCTTCCTCACCAGCACCACATTGGCTGCCCATGGACTGTCAGATGCCTCAATCAAGCCCCTCTTCTTCAAGTCTTCGACTTGCCGACTGATCTCTTCTTGGTTTACCACAGGATGTCTCCTTGGCCTCTGCTTAACTGGCCTGGCGTAGCCAGTGTTAATGCTGTGTTTTACTCTATCCGTACAGCCTATATCATCGTCACCCCGTGAAAATATGTCTTGAATTCAACAAGACACTTCAGCAATCTTATTTGGTCAGCCTGCCTCAAATGCATCTTGCTCCTCTCATACAACTTTTCCAAGTGGCTAGGAGAGTGGTCCCCACCGCCTCCGTATCATACCCAAGGGGTGGTGCTTCAATATGTACTGGCGAAACAACTGCAACTGTGGTTCCGGCATGGAGAACACGTTTTTCTTTGTTTGGGTTAAGTAGCCGAATGGGCACTACTTCAGTCGGCATATCTATCACAGCCGAAGCCATAAGCAGCCCTTTCTCCCCAAGTCGCCCAGCCGAGTCGACTGGTTCCATAACCAACGGTCCTTTCAACCCCTCACAACCGCCAATAATTGCACCTGTTGCAATGGTTTCATGGCCCGCTGGTATCTCTATAGTCCTAGCCACAACCACACGTCCAGCAAAATGTTCGCCAAAACTCCCAGTGCATTTTACTCTAATACCATTTACGCACAACTCCAACTTTCCAAAATCTATGTAACCCTTGCTTTGCAATAGCCAGTCCATCCCCAACATGGCGGGGACCGATATGTCAGTAAACACGGCCTTCACCGGATGCACGGTTTTTCCAATCTGTAGATCTAACCAGGCCGTTCCGTATACCTTCAATGGACTGCCGTCTACCTGATTCACCCTTGTGTTACATTCCTCAAGAACAGGTTGCCGTTCTTTTGGTATTTGATGATACACCTTTAGACTGATTAAAGTGTCCGTGGCCCCTGTGTCAATTAACAAACGGAACTTGGTTGACCGAACCGAGCCTTCAACAAACAAACCATGGGACGCCCTCATCCGAGAGGTTTCAATTGGGTGGACCACGTTTTCCTTAACTTCTATCGTGGGCCCTTTACATTGTTCAGCCTTCCCGCGGGCCCGCCGGTTGGCTGGTTGTCGTTTCTGCATCCGGGGATTTCTACGTCTTGGTTGGGTACATTCTCTTACAAAATGTCCCAGTTCACCACAGTTGTGACACCTCATCTCTGTCTTAGCTCGCTTCCGCGGAGGCGGTGCTTCACTTAAGATTTCATCACCTGTTGTTTTCCGTGTCTGCTGCCGGGAAGGCAGCGCTTCCATCAATTTAGCCAATTGCTGAGCCAAACCATCTACCGAGTCCGACTGTTTACTCATTGCGTGCTCAATGGACTGGATCCTGGCCTCTATGTCGTAGTCAGTTCCCTTGCAAACTTAGGGGCGGTCTAACCCTCGTTGCGCTTCTACTTTATGGAAATTTTCTGTTTCTAGGGCAGCCTGCAGTGCCTCTGATAGGTTATCCGGCCTTGCCCTGAATATTCCTTCACGCACCAATTGGTCGGCCACAGCGTCTACAAAATGATTCTTCTCCAGACGATCTCTTGCCTCTTCGGGAATCTCTGGGTATGCCCTTACAGCCAACTCATGCACTGCCTGACATAACTCCTGAAGTGTTTCCTTCAGCTTCTGCCGACGATGGCGTAATTCAACAAGAAAGTTCTCCGCTTGATGACCCGGCCCAAACCTTCTTTTCAACAACTTAACCATCTCATCGTAAGTCTTCTTGTGCCCATTGTGCGCACCTAAAATACGGACTGCATCTCCTTGCAAACTTGCAGCCAGAAACGCCGCAGACTGCGTTTCATCCCATTGATTTACTACACGACAACTCTCAAAGTGCCCGTAATATTCATTCCACGGGACCTTACCATTATATCTGTCCGGCATAATACTCGGACGTCGGGAACCCGGCGAGTTCCGTGTATCACCCTCACTCGTTCCAACGATCCTTGACTCTCTTTTCAGCGGCCAAGGCCCAGCCTTGTCTGCTCCAGAGTCATCCATTACTACCCTTTCAGTCATAACTGTAGGCGGGCGTGTAACAAAACTCATCAACTCACTCCGTAATTGCTTCGGATCGCATTGCTTCGAATTGCTCACCGCATTCACAAACGGATTCCAATGCATACTTTTGTTTTCTTCCGGAACGACTGACGGACTAGACAACTTCTCCTTCACTGGCGTTGTCCAATCAAATAAAATCGACTCGCCACCCCCCTCAATGGGATGGGATTTCAATGAATTTTCGCCCCCGGATACTGGCTCTTCCCAAGACAAGTACCCAGGCGTCTCCTCATTCATCTCAGCCAAACTCCGGCTTGGCCGGTTGAATTCAAGTTCCGGATCTATCTTAACGTGCTTGGAATCATCGCTGATTGGGCTCACCCCAGACGGTTTTACCCCATTCAACGCTGCTTCCAAGTGTTTAATCTGCTCCAAGTGCTGATCTTTTTCCCACTGCAACAACTGAATCTCCAATCGGGACCTATGAAGGTCCTCAACCGATGCAACTCCCGTCATTCTGCCCAATTACTAAACCGGCGTTTCTTCGTACTGGTTTTGCTCCAAAGACACTGGTCTTGCCAACCAACGAATACCCCTTCTTCGTTGTTTTGCCTCACGGCAGATGTAACAAATCACACAAATCAATCCCAAGACACTGGCAATCACCAACCCAAAGAAAAGAGACAGGAGGACACAATGAGACCACATCAACCCAGTCGCCGTCTTACACATCTACGCTGGGTCTGGGAGGGATAATGGGCGGACGAGTTGTTCTCCGTAAACTTCGGATATATTGTACCTCTGAATAAATTCTGAATGCCAGAAACACAATGATTGCAGAGAAGAATGCCGAGACCAAAACGAACAGCCACACTTCCATTTCCCAATACAACCTAAACAATATACACCAACACAAATCCCACTTCTGACACCATTTGTCGCGCGACACCCCCCTCGAACAAGTAAGTCGCTAGGCAACTACCCTAAGAGAGTGTCGGCATCGGACGGCCTGGCCGGAAACGCTCTGAGCGGCTAGAGACAGATCCGTTGGGATAGAAATATACCGACCCAGTGTTGGTATATGGTAGGTCGTTCGGGATGCTCGTGGGACCCTTAACCTCTAGACTTGGCTCGGGACGAAGACACCAAGAAGTACACGGATGACACAAGATTTCAAAGTAGCACACTTGGCAACAAAGATGGTTTATTCATGAACTCTTCTACCACCGTAGGTGGCGCCCTTTACACAACGTTATTGTAGGTCTATGACTCACGTCTCAGTTTGCAACGCCCATGCGCATAAGATTTGAATGAAGCGGGTCGGGACTATAACAGGAAAGGGATGTCGCCCCAGCACTGCTGGGTTCCGGCAACACGCCCGTATCCTATTCGATCGCACGCACCACTGGTAATAGCCCCACACCTTTTCCACCCTATTCGATTGCGCAAATGACAGCAATGGACCAGGCAGTACCGCCAGCCTCGCACACCGGACACCAGGGTCTGTTTAAGCCACGGGAGATTATAGAGTCACCGCCCCGCGCAACTTGCGTTGCAGGGTTTCGGCAGAGATCTCTATTACCGATCGCACCGTACCGCTAGGATCCTATGAGAATCCTATTATCTCCACACAGCCTACCACATTCCCAACCGTCTGGTTATACAAGGAGGTTATACCCGCCTATCAATTCGTTACGCACCTTATTCTAAACAGAGCAGGACCCCGCTCTCACGGAGCGACGCGCTTTATATAGCCTCTGGAGTAGCCTCGCGCATGCGCTGTACGCTGCACGTGAATGAGCGGTGACCTTCACCGTCCATTCAGTGCACGCGCTGCTTCGCCTATGCTTTCTACACGGAGCTGCGTTGCTATGCGCTAGCGCCCTCAGCCGTGTGTCATAGCCTTCACATACTTCCGCATATTCTTTATTATACATGGAACATTTATTAACCAGGTAAGCACCCTGTCGCGTCACACAATAATACGCTGCTGCGGCACCTGACCATTTAAAGATTTTGGAGCGTGGCAAAATAATAATAATAGATGACACGTGACGCGTGTTCCACCAATGATGATCTGTGTGTGTGTGGTGTAACAAAATAAGGCATGTCCATCACAGTAAGTAAAAGGAAAATTTTCGCGAGTCTTTTCACTTTATTGTTAGATAAGAGCATAGGCCCTACTAGCAGCATGTCAAGCGGAATCTTTTAGCTGAGTCCACAAAATTCATCTTTTAAGGGCTGTCTTGGATTTTCTGATGAAATTTAACTAAATTTTGTCAGCAAGGTTGTGCCCTACTTAATTAAATACGATTGAAAATTAGTTTAAGGCCTATACACCGGATAAATGGATTTGTTTGTGGGCCTACTTTTGATTAAATCATTGGATGCTGGCGTCATCGAGGTCGCAAATCAAATTTAGGAATTGATCAACTTGAGGTTATCGTTGGGTTTTTTCTTCAAAACTTCAAGGACTGACCCGATGGGATTCAATTTACAAAACTTAAAGAAACACTGAACAGACATGAATTGTCAATCGACTGCTTGTAATAACACCGTTTGCTAAAGTAACTTTTGTTTATATTGACAAAATAATTAAGGTCGGAAGAATGGAGCTCTGGATTGTGGTGTCATTTCTCTTTGTCAGCCGGTACTATAGATGAATTTAATTACAGGTTGCATTGTTAAGTTTGTTCATTGAAAATCAAATATTAAAAATGATTTTGTTTTACTTTCTTTCTAAAACTGAATCCCTCTGACACAGGAATTACTGTGAAAAGACACAAAAGGTAAAGCAAAAACAACAAAGGTTCCGACTACAGACTCAATGTTAATTTTTTTCTTTCTATGTTTTTATTTGCGCATCCCTTTAAATTAAATCACACAATGTTATTAAATAAAAAGGCCTTCTCGACCGTTTTCCCTTGTGGTAGTTTCCACACAGTAAACTTTGCAATTGTTGTATAATTTCACTTAAAATTTTGTTTTTTGTTCTCCTTTGTAACAAAAAATACAATTTTAATTGAAAGACTTTTCAAGGCACTTTCCATTAAGAAATTTGTGGTGATACATAATTAGATCTCTTTTGAGTGACTTGTGGTTCGGAGAAGAACTGACGATAGACTCAAGTTTCGTGACGAGGTCTCCTGACGACGGACGAAACCACCAATCACTCAAAAGAGATCTATCTACATTGTGTCACTGCAAATTTCTTATGTTTATTGTCTTTCCGCCATCCCAAACATTAAAGTCTTAAATAGTGGCCTTTATGAGCTCATACCCCGCGATCCCATGGGGAATTCTGCTACCCAGCATTTTCAATATTAATACTATAAAGCAAATATTATAATAAAACTGCAGTATTACGTGCCTAACTGTTCATTGAGTCTTTTGCGGCAAGGGTTATATACGCGCAGTGATAGGTTTCGATCACATTCGGCTGAGAGGAGACTACGAGTCCAGTCAGTTCAGCTCTGGGTCGACTTCACCGTAAAATCTCATGCATCTCGTGTGTGTTCCACAAAACACAAGACATTAATTTGGAAGATTTCACTTCGACTTGTCTTCTAAAAGATCAAAATGTGAGTATTGTTTTTCATGTGTTTAAGTCATAGTTTTAGATTGCGAACGGGACTGGAATAAACTTGGTGTTGAGACTTTGCCGATTTCAAGAACCAAACTTCAGATGCTGTATTTATTTTGATTTGATAACAAGAAACTTTTTTGGGGGGGAAATGAATGGGGGGACAGAAAATGTACATCGGCGCGTTAGTGCCGCCCGTCGCTCATCGACACAGGGGGGAGTTGGACAAAAATTCAAAATGAAGGCCCCATTCAAGCCATTGGTCAATTTCTTTTCCTATCATTTTTATTATTTTTGGTAGACTTTCTTCTTTTTTGATATTGGGGGCTTTTAAAATTTTGTTTAGGAGGTGTCCGCCACCACCCCCGCCCCTAGTTAATCAATACAAAACAAATTTATTCGTCAAAGCGAGGAGTTATCAACAGCAGTTCACCCAGAAAGGAAAATCAAATTAATGTTCAACTGTAACACCGTTGTTTCTCTGATTCTGTTCCAGTGGCAGCCCAACTCTGCAGAGAATATTTTTGTAATTAAGTTGATGTCACATGGGATGACTGAAAAAACATATCGCCAGTTGCCATGAACGCCCGTGTTTAAAAATAACCAGTGACTCATTAACTGTAGTAAAACATCTATTGACTAGACGCAAACATCTTGCAAAAAACATCAAATATCAATCGTGAGCCGGCCGTTGAAGAACATCTCTGTGTTATTAAAGTGTCTCTCGCTCTTACAACTGAACACGATCTGAGGTCGTATGATTTTTAGTATGTCAACATTGCAAAACTCGACCGCTCCTGCAGCTGATGTCAACGCTGACACGTCTGAGATATCGTACTATGTCATCGAAACTGTCTTCGCTGTCTTTGCGGTACTTGGCAATTTAATTGTGATCATAACTTACTTAATGGAACCTCGTTTACGCAATACGTTCTCCAACATTTACCTAATTTCGCTTGCTGTGAGTGATTTCTGCATGGGGGCCATTGCTATTCCAATCATCTTGATCGCCTTACAAGGAGTCCCTCGATATTTCCCGGCTTGTCTCTTTCTACTTTCTTTATTAATTTTGATCGATGTAGCATCGGTGTTTTCACTTTTAGCAATGACATTGGACAGGTATTACTCCATAAGCAGACCGTTACGTTATTGCGTGATTGTCACAAAGTCACGCGCCGTAGCGGGCGCACTCCTAGCTTGGTTTGTTGCTTTCTTGTTCATAATTCCCATGCTGGCTGGTTGGCACAACGGACCCCCTTCCCAGCCCCAATGCTACTTTCTGGAAGTTGTCAGCCTACAATACATGACCTTTCTGTTCTTCGCGGCCATCTTGACACCATTTTTCCTGATGTGTTTTGTGTACATCAAAATCTACGTCATCATAAGAAAACAGGTAAGTGAATTAAAAAAAAGGTTAATTTGTTGATGTTTGCTCCACCTCGTAATCGGATTCATTATTATTCATCCGTAACTTTCTTGTATTTTATAGCATGTACTTGGCTTGTCCCCTTCATTGCAAATGATAAAGTAGTTGCTGCAAAAGCTCATGTAGGGTAGTTTTTGTTTATGTATTGGTTAGTCTTTAGTGCTACCACTACCTTCCTTGTTTTATCTATCATGAGATCTATCATCAATCTATCAATGATTGATTCACAATAGACCGTGGATGAAATTCTCTTTACCCATAATAGTGACCCTCCATCATTCACGCTACTGATAACAAAATCAATCAATTAATCAATAATTTAAATGATATAGATTTGAACCAGAAATTTCTCTGGCTTTGCCTATATAGCTAAAACAAATGAGGGCAGTTCATGACATAGGCAACCGTCTCCGCAGCACGCAACCGTCGTCGAATGCCAAGGAGGATCATACCCAACGCCTGCAACAGCCGTCGACGAATGACGTCACAAGGGAGAACCAAAGTTCCCAGAACCAGCACGACAACGAGTTCCGTCGCATGAAACGCGAATGGCGAACGGCTCTGTTCTTTGCGTTTCTTATGCTGTTTTTCTTTGCAAGTTGGGTGCCCATATTTCTCGTTGACGCCCTCATATACTTTGGTGTGGAAAACATTCCCCAAAACGTGATCAACTTCTGTGTGTTTTTGTCACATTTTAATAGTGCATTCAATCCGTTTCTGTACACGCTAAAATCTGACTTTCGTGCGGCGTTGAAACGTATGTTCACATTCTCCGGCCGTTAACGTCATTGGTTACGAAAGTTCAAAAGTAAACAAAAACACATTTTGTAAACAATGCGTTGAAGCATTCTAATGTGATTGTGAACTTTTATCTTTCAAACATTATTTCGTTTTTTTTAAACTAACTTGTATTTTTATTATTAATATAATAGTTTGTTTTGAGTTAGAACTTTGTTCACGCCCGACGAGACTTTGCCCATCTTGTCTGCAACAATCACATTGTATTGCAATACACATCGTACACTGCAAAAACTGAGTGTTATTATTATTCTCTTGATATCTATGTGTGACAACACCAACACGGTATTAATTATCACCATTATCAATGGTGAAATTAACACCGTGCGCGGTTTATCACATTTATATACCAATCAGTCACCTACGGAGCCCCTAAAGGGACAGGTAAAATAAAATTTGAAAAGGAAAAAAAATGTTGAAATTATTTCGTTCCCTCGAAATATTATTTCATTCCCTCGAAATACTATTTCGAGGGAACGAAATAATTTCAACATTTTTTTACCTTTTCAAATTTTATTTTACCTGTCCCTTTGGGGGCTCCGTAGTCACCCTGGTTTTTGCAGTTTAAAAATGCACAATATTGACATAGCTTTAAATTTAAACCAAGGTCTGCCAGTTTGGGGTTAGGTCTAGTGCACGGGGTTCAAAGGACGGTCGGCTGTCACTCGGGTCACGCTGCGTGTGCACGTCGTTGGTAAAAGTGAAGTTCACAGAACTGATTTGCATACAACTTACAAAGATATGGTCATGGTGGAAAACTTTCCGCTGGAAATACTATTGCATAAAATAAGTGTTTGGGAAATTCGTAAAACAATTAGTTGATTTCCTGAGTCCATCACTCGATGTTTGAAAACAGGGAAAACATAATATTTTGACTCTGACGACCGATTGAGCTCAAACTTTCACACAGGTTTGTTATTATTTTCATGTATTTTATGATGGTACGTTCACATAAAATGTGGATACTGGTCTTGACATGCCAATGTTGTCCACCACACGCTTTAATTGTTTTATATGACTTCATAATATTGTGATCAACCACAGAAGACTAATGCCTGTATAAATTACTGCAATTAATCAAAAAATAATGATGTGAATTTGTATGTAGTACTTTTAGTCTATATGCACATACAGTCGAAAGTAATACTCGAAAGTAAGCTTTGTTGCCATGGTTAAGTCACCATCAGATATTGTTTGCCATTAGGCCTATGGGAGATGAAACTATAGAAACTTTTAGTCGATGAACAGTAAAAATAAGACGTTATACGTTCAGCGAACTACTATAGTACTATTTGAAAGAAGGAAACAAAAATCGCCACGAATTAAGAAATAATCCTTGATCGCGGCAGCGAGGTCGCTTGCTTTAATCAAGAAAAAATATCCAACAAAATACTGTTTGTTTTTTTTGGAAATGACCAAAATAATAAAGGTCGACGGAAATGCACTTATAGCTCACCGTGTTCTTTTGTAAAGATAACAAAGTAGGCCTCGTAGTTATTGTGAGCTAAATATAAAAGCACAGTATTATTTTGTTCTGGTCAGGAAAACCCCCAACTATTCAAGTCGATTTAATTTGGAAATGAGATTTAACTTTGATAGAGATTCACTCGTTTCTTATGGTACTTTACTCTGTATCTATATTTTTTTTAAAGACAGCAAAGTATAATCGGTAAAAAATTAAATGATTGCCTAAAATAAAAATAGAGTTCGTCCTGTTCAGTAAAACATAAAGTAATCTAAGTTTATTTTAATTTGGTATGAAAACAATTGACGGAGATGCACTTAGTAATTTGTAAAAATATGTCTATATTTGGTTTTGGTTTTATTCAGTATTTAAAAAAGGATAAAGTTGCAATGTATTGATGTCTAATAATAAAAGCACAATATTCATCATGGTGGTCAGTTAAACAAATACATATATTGTACAAAGTTGCTTTCATATGAAATGAACAAAATATTGACGGAGATGCACTTAGTAAATTAATTATATGTTTTGTTATGGGCACTGTATAATTTGTTTTTAATTACCCAGTCAGTTTTACTTGTGGTTTATTACATGATATTTGACAAAGGTAACACAGCTGTGGCTGTGACTGGATTTAGATATACAATGATAGCATAGGCTGCCACAGTCGGCAATACGGACACGGCTCAAGCCGAACAGAGGCATGCCGGGGAAAAACGGTTCCAAATCAGTCGATGATGCTGCAGGATAAATGGAATTATTTTCGTTAATACTGGTTGCTGTAGGGAACGTAAACAGTAATGGCTGTATATGTATAACCTAAATAGGCCATAAAAGAAAACTGAAAAGAGAACTTCCGAATGCCTATGTTCATGCATATTGCATGCTAAGGATTACGTTGTTCATTAGTATGGTGTTCTATATCTGCGTACAACTCGCGTTATCGAATCTCGCGTTGGTATTTGCGAGATTCGTTAACACGAGAGATAAGATTGAAAACCTAACGCCAGATTCAATATGCGAGATGCGAGTGGCATTATAGAACACCATTTAGGCCTTAGAGGATAATCTGGTACACAAATTACTTGATTAATTTTTCGATGTGAATAATCAGCTTCAAGGTTGGAAAAGCAATTAAGATCAACACATCTTGGCGGGTCTGGGGCGAACATTAATTTAGGGGGAGATTGAATGGCGCGGATGTGCCATTTCTGATGAACTAATAAAAAACGAGAGGCCACTGAATGGAGGCCTTTGACAGGTCCTTTTATCTATTGACTATAGTCTTGACATGGTGATGGATGTGAATAATCAGCTTCACAGGTTGTAAAGGCAATTAAGATCAACATTATCTTGGTGGGTCTGGGGCGAAGAGGGACTGTTAGGGACTGGTGCGGGTGTGCAATTTCTGATGAACTATTAAGAAAGGCCATCCAGGGGCCTTCGACAAGTCCTTTTATAGTCCTGACATTGCAACGGATGTGAGTTAGAAGTAAGGATCAGGGGCGGATCCAGGATTTTCCAAACGGGGGGGGGGCGTGAAAATATACCAAGCAGCAAAATCTTCCCTTCCCCATTTCTCCCCCCTTCTCTCTCTCTCCCTGTTTTTTTTTTTTCCCCCTTATTTTTTATTTTTTTTTATATAAAAAAGGGGGGCGTGCGCCCCCCACGCCCCCCCCCCCTGGATCCGCGCCTGAGGATGATAATGCACCCTGGCTTGTATTGTTATAGGTTGGCACCAAGTTGGCATCAATTAATTAAGCAATCGTTTTATGTAAAGGAATTTATTTACTGGCCCGGCCCCGTGTCTGACAATATTGGATGATTTCAGTTGCACTGGCTGTTTTTAAGCAGGAAAAATGCACCGTTTCGTCATGATCAAAGCAGGCTTATGCTGTGGCTGTACATAACATTATGATTGAGCTTTCACCCATTTAAACGGGACGGGGGGGGGGGGGCGTGCAGTAACTGGGTGAGTTTATGATTCCATGTACACAGGCACAGGCCTGCTTTGATCACGACGACACAGCCCCTTTAACAATGTTTTGCTCAGTAAAAGTACGCAGGAAACCAATCAATGTTGACCAGGTGTTTTTGGTGGGTAACCTTATCATAGTATATTGTTTTGCGCTTAGCTATTTTCTGTGCTAAAGCACCTCTATGCAACTGGGCGCAGATCGCAAGGTTTTGTGCGTCAATTCGCAGCGCCAACGGCCATAGCCACTTGAATGACGGCCTAAGTTAACACCGTTCTGTCACTCTCTCCAATGTTTTCCAATTAATTTGGAATTAAATTGAGTTTTCTCTCCAGGTACGAATTGACAGGTTTTAATCGCATTGATCCCACTACCTTACAATAATACAAAGAGCAAGGACTAGCGCCCGCTCTAGACTTGGATTCAAGACGTGATCGTGTCACTCCTGCCCGAAAAAAGTGCACGCGCGTGCTCCTAAAATAGCGCCCTCTTGCGGCTTGTGGACATTTCTAACCTTCGTTCGACTGGCTTCTTGGCAGAGGTGCACACAGAAGCAAATAAACAGACTTGAAATTAAGTCTGTGCTTGCATGAAATTACATCGCAAAAAATGGTTGTCAAAGGTTACCACCCATACACTGGGAAAACAAAACAAATTACGTCAGCATTTACAAATGAATCATTATTTTATTGTTTCAAACAATTTTTCTAATTTTGTGGCAAAAATAATTAATTTTCAATATTTTTTAGCCAACTTAATGTTATTGATCTTTATTTTCCAAATTTCCATATGCATAACTTGAATGAAACATCATCCCAAATATAAATAGATCAATCTGAACACGAAATAATATTGCAGAAGTAAAAATGGTTATTTACAATCTATACAATAAAAACATAGGCACATTATTTAAAGATAACATAAAATTAATTGTTAAAGTTAAATTGATTTTGTAAATAAATTATCAACACCAGGTCTGAGGAAGTAATCTTGAAGTGAAATGGCCAAATATTTTCTCTGATATTCAATGTGACTGAATGTACACAATTAAACAACTTAAAAGTTATTTTTAAGCTTTCATAGTACAGCAGTAGTGATGGGATTGCGCCTTTGATGATACAAGCGTGCAATTTGACACACAGTAAGAGTATGTAATGAGAAAGACATTTGGCTATTTTTATAGGGCCAGCCATCGCAGAGATTGTCCTTCACAAAAATATACATAGAATAATGAGAAAGACATTCGCAGAAGTTTGCAAAAATATAGGTAGAATAACAACCAATCCATTTTAAATTTAGACAACATCTTGTTATTCTATCTATATTTGTTTCCGGGGCAAATATGCGATAGTGCTATAGCCAAATAGTTCTTATGGCATACTCTAATTATTGTGTGCCAAATTCCATGCTTAAATCATTAAAGGCACATTTGCCTGAAATAGTTCCCCTATCTGACCCACTATACATACAAAATAAGAAACTTAAAGTTTCTGGTATGATGGTTGATTTGATTAAAGGCACTGAACACGTTTGGAAATTGTCAAAGATCAGTGTTCTCACTTGGTGTATCCCAACATATGCATAAAAAACCTCTTTCTCAAAAACTACGTGACTTCAGAGGGAGTCGTTTCCTACAATGTTTTATACTATTAACAGCTCTCCGTTGCTTGTTACCAAGTAAGTTTTTATGCTAATATTTGTTTTGAGTCATTACCTAACGTGTACGATACCTTTAAGCTTGTTTCTTGGTTGAATGGAATGGCTGTAGAAAAAAAAACGCTTTTCTTGGATAGTTATATGGGACTTTTGGGGACACTAGGTGGCAGCAGACTTACCAGGTAACTCCATTGTTCTCGGAAATGTGCGCATATTCAGAATTCCAGTTGAGAAAAACAGTTGTATGAAGAAGTTGGAGCTTTTGAGTTTCATTGTATAGGTGAGGGCGGGGGTCTGGGATAGGGACTTTAAAAAAAACAATGGGAAAACTCTTCCATTATTTTTAGTGTGTCACTGTTTATTATCCCCACACTCATGCCTGCATGCAAAACTGGTCTTCATTATTGGACGGAATACAATATAGAGTCAATTCAAGCCTTTGTGTACACTAGTCAGCCCGACATCCCCATGGGTGATCTCCGTTTGGGGCGGTGCTAAACTAATTTGGGGGGCGGTTCGGCATTGGTAAGGACAACATCGCACTAGCTATAATCAGCCGGCAGGAGGTTCATTTTATTCGGTAGATGATTGAGGGCGCTGTTGAACTCGTCAATAGAAGCGGCTAGCTCATCATCTTTATGCTCCCGTGAGTCACTTGATACTTGTGCCTTCTGCCCTAGCTCTGTTGCCTAAAATTAAAGACAATGAAGAAAAATTGACTTTTCTGAACTAATTATTCTTCAACTAAATATTTGATTAGTCTAACCATTTACATTTCTCGAGTAAATTTTTCTTTGTTCAACCCCAAATTATTTAAAATTTACCCAGTCAGTTTCCCTTGTGGTTTATAACTTGACATTTACATTTCTTGCACTTTCAAAATAATAACAAATCCCAAACCTTGAATGATTGTATAAAAGCATGAATTGAACAAAGATACTGAAAAAATGACTTGGTCGGTAATGCTGGAATGAAATTTGCAAACTGGATTATTTTAGGGTTGGGGAGTCTGAGGTATGGGGTGAAATGCCTTGAATAAACTGTTACCTTAGGAATGTCGTCTAATAGGTAATAGAGCATAGCAAGGGCGTGGCCAACGGTTGCCATGGCAGCTGCATCCTGATTGGTCACCTGCTCTCTGATGTCATGGATGGAGTGTAACACTTGCTTGGCTTCTGCTTCTTGAGCCTCGTCTAAAAAAAATAAAACATTATTTCAAATTGTTATTTTCAATGCACAACTGTCAAAGTATGGCTGTGATTTCTTTTATGAAGAGAGTTCAACGACCTGGGAGACTTTTGCGGACACTCGATGGCAGCAAACCAACCAGGAAGATCCATTGTTCTTGAAAATGTGTGCATGCTGAGAACGATGGCCGTTTTCAATACCACGGCTTAGGATTGCGATCAAAGCTCAGGGACATTCTGCCTGATTGAAGGCTCTACCGAAAGTGTACACTTTCAAAATTACTGATGAATCCCCAAGCCAGAGCCAAAGCAAGAGAGCACAAGCCAGAGCCCAAGCCAAAGTCCAAGCCAGAGCCCAAGCCAAAGTCCAAGCCAGAGCCCAAGCCAAAGTCCAAGCCAGAGCCTAAGCCAAAGTCCAAGCCAAAGTCCAAGCCAGAGCCTAAGCCAAAGTCCAAGCCAGAGCCTAAGCCAAAGTCCAAGCCAGAGCCTAAGCCAAAGTCCAAGCCAGAGCCTAAGCCAAAGTCCAAGCTGGAGCCTAAGCCCACACCATGACTTTGACTCAATGGAAATATACCTTGAGGTCTGCTGCTACCTAGGGCCTTTCTCAAACCTGTAAAGTCTAATAAAACTAAAACTAAAACCAAAATCTCCCATTGTGTACAAGCCTTGTATTAAGAACGTAAAAATAAAAACTTTGTTTTACCAAGAGATTCCACTTTGCGTTCTTCCAACTCCACGACAGCCGATGACATTCCACTCTGGGCATCGCTCTTTCTCGTTCTTGCCGTCACAATCCTCAAGAGATGACTGTGCCAAATGGCAGTCACTCTTGTGTACAGTGAGTCCGCAACGTCCATATGGTTCTGACGGAAGAAGACATTAGCCATGTGGAAATATCCGCCTGAAGTTCGAATATCATCTGTCCCGAATTCTTCAGAGGCATGGAAGATCTGATTAAGAAATGAAAAGAAAATGTTATCAAGGCTCATAGTAGTAGTGTTGAAACACCGGGTCAATTTCATAGAGCTGCTTAATAACTGATTTTGTGCTTACTGTGCAATTTCCATTTCATAGCCCTGCTAATCAGGGCCCAATTTCATAGAGCTGCTTAAGCACAAAAAGTAGCTAAGCATAACGAAATTATGCTTACCAGAATAAGATTACCAGCCAAACTACCATGTCACAAGTACAATTTGTGACCGGTATCCAGCTCATTTCTGCTTAGCAGAAAATTATTAAGCAACATTTTCTGCTTAAGCAGCTCTATGAAATTGGGCCCTGAAGCACAGGAAAAGGCAAGCTTACCTTGTAAGCAAACGAATGCAACAGTGCTTCACTTACAAGGTGCTCTATACGTTGTCAATGAGTCTCATTCTTCAAACTTAGCTCTGCACCCCCGTCGTTAAAATAATGAGCACTTTGTGATGCCCCCTCATGTGTATATAAAGTTCTATATCAGGCCTGGAGTCCACAGAGACCATGGCCTCTTTTGCCCTGGCCTTGATGCCCCTTCAGAAATTTCCCTTAGACTAAAGATTCTCCAATGGAAGTGCCCTTTACAAAATAAAACTAGCCTTGCCCTCTCAAAGATAAAATTCCAGGACTGCTATCAGAACTGAGTATTATCCTTAGTATTGTATTACTACTATTATTATTAACACTTACATCATCTGCTAAGTGTCTAAGAGACTCCTCATAATTTCCCTGTGCTGCATACAGCAAGCCCAGATTACGTGCAAGTTTAGACTTGATAGCCGAGCTGCAGTCGGGTGTCTTGAGGACCGTCCACTGGGCCTGTGCTAGATACTCCTCACCTTGGGATAGCTTGTGTAAACCTTGTTGCAAAATCAAAAGGATTTTATTCTAGTTTAGCTCTTATCTACATGAAGTAAGATTTAAAGCTTTGTGAAAGATAGGAAGTAACTACAATCCCGGCCATATCTTGTTGGGCCCCCGCAAGAAAAAGTCTTGTTTTCTTTTTTTCTTTTTACACCTTACTCTGCAAGCAATGAATGTTCATTGTGTGTGCACATTCTTATTTTGTTAAAGCCTTTTTTTATGTTGTATTATTTTTTAAATATTTTTTTTTCAGGCTAAAAAATTTCAGAAAATCCCGGCCCTATCTCGTTGACGAGCAGAAGCAGGTTACCAGTCTTAACCTAATGACATTCACATTGCTATGGTTGGTTCCCGCCTAAGTTAATTTGGGAAGTGGGCTTACCAATGCTTGCCTCAGCTAAGATGAGATATGATGGTACAAGCTCGATGCTATCCAATCCATGAACATCAATACTGAAGCGTAGAGACTGCATGGCTGCTGGGACGGCTTGCTCATGTTTACCCTCAAAGAGTAGCTTCTGACCTGTGGTTCTGGTCAAATCAATCATGTTCCTCTGGTGAAAAATAAAATCAGCCGAATTAACATCCACACTGAACTTTCTTGTTAGTGCAAGACAGTAGTTTCTTGGTAAAGTAACTCCTTCACTTATGAGGTTGAGACTTCGCTGAAGTGGAGCCGAACTAAAACCTCGTTCTAAGAGCAAGTAAAGGTACCTCCCTCTCCTTTATGGACATTTTTCTATCACAACATTTTACTGACCACCAAGGTCCAGGGGGTATGGAGGCAATTGGTTCTGTTACAGGGGCTGCTAGGTTACTCACTAGACCACTGGCTAAGAGTCCAGTAAATTTAGCACTTGGCCAGTAATCCCTGTCAATCAAACAAAATCTTAGTGATTTGTGAAATCAGACCAACTATACCAGAGGAGTCCAACCTGGGCAATATATCGGATGTAGCTTGTTGCATGCGGCCCAAGTTTGTCTCTTTCTTGTCTGAAAATCTTTCGATCCTGCTGTCAGCTGAGATTTTGACATCACATGAAAAACAGACTAGACATTCATATTTGGCTCGATTTCACAAAAAAGTAAGATTCATCTTAAGAAAAGTTGTCAATATATTTCCACAGTGATTTGTATTGTGACATCACACTTTGCTTAGCAATTAAGACTGATACACATCTTAAGAAGATCAATCTTATTCTTACTTAGCTCTTTGTGAAATCCAGTCGAGGCCACTCAAGTTTGAATCAAATAAAAAAGAACATGTAGGCCTATGGCTAAATAACGAGTGAAAAAGTGGCTGTCCGTTGGGTTTGGTATCTTTTCCAACATGTGTAACTATTTCAATTCAATGCTACTTTGGGTCTAGACCAAGTAAATGGGCATGGGGTGCTGTACTCCTTTTTCAAATTTCTGAAAAGGAGTACAGCGCCCCAGTTACTGAATACTGGTCTATTGTCTTTGGGTCCAACCTGTCTATGAACTAAGTCCTGCTCCCTCTTCTTGCGTTGTTCTTCAGACGAGAGAAAAGATAAATGTGGAGTCCGAAGGGGAATGAGGAGCTGGCAAATCTTCTCATGGATTCCCACCCAATCTGCTTGCTGGTGCTCCACACCACTAAAAATATTTAATAATTGGAAAAAATAACAGAAAGTTAAGTTGCAACTTAAATTGTAAATATTGCCAATTACAAAACACAACAATACACAAAACAATACATGAAATCAAAATAAAATTCCAGTGACTGGGTGACCAGTTTACTGACATTTCAAAAAATAACTGTGTTATTTTGGTAAAAAGAATGACAAACCGTCATCAATGCATTTGTAATGTAACAACTGTTTACTTCTCCACTCACCAGTAAAATGTCACTCTACATTTCGTACACTGAACAAACGCTGGCTTTTGGCACAGTTCGCACAGAAGCTTGACTCCTTTAGGATTAGCCAAAGGGTTCAGCGTCATCTTGGGTTATATTCTGACAACTTCCAAACAAATGTTAAAATAATTTGCATGGAAAAGATATTTAGTTTTTCTCAAAAGAACTTTCCATCCACGTTCGTAAAAACTGCAGACGTCTTTTCTCTTGTTGCCATTCGCAATGGGATAAACAACGCATGCGTATTTGCATGTTCTTTCGTTCGCTCTTGGCTAAAACCGACGACTGTTTAAAGGTAAAACATTAAAATAGAAAAAATGAACATGTAACAGTCATAAACTAAAGTTAATCACTTTTTTATTTATTGAAAAAAATACTAACTGAATGTGTACAGTTGTTTTATAATAAATTAAGAGTGTATAAATAAAATATTTTGTTAAATAATAATGTACAAATAATATTTTTTGGTTTTAAAACAATAATAATTTATTTTTAAATTGTGTCATATATATAAAGTACTGATGATGCTGGGATTTAAATATCTTGTATCCGCCTCTGCATCAGAATCTATATCTTAAACCGCAGTAATAGGGTAGGTAGCCAGACTATTTTACCTTTTTGCACGTGCGTGATAAGTTCTCCGCAAATTATACGTCCTTTACGCTTCGAACCGCATCTGAGCAAAGACGTGCCATTTAACTCTCTAGCTAAAAAGTGCAGACGATTTTTGTAGCAAGAAATTTCATAAAACAAAAATGGCAGTGAAACAGTCTAAGAAGTCCAAGGTAAGTATCGAGGGTGGAGAGTTTTAAGAGCAGTTTTCATGACATTTTGACCACCATGTCATCTTGGTGAAAAGAGTAATTCGTAAATCGTAGTTCAATCCAGCTGGTCCACCGACCCCGAGACGAGGCGAGGGGCCGTCACACGTTGTGGTGGTGCAGTAGTCCGTCCTTGCCACCCGCCACGTGCGTGTTAAATTTGTCCACGTGGTCCGAACAATTTATAAAGTTTTCTCAATAACTTGAACTGTTTTGGTTTATATAAACAGAGTTAGTTCTTAGATATTCTGTTTTGAAATTTATTTTAAAAAACAAAATTATTTATTTGTTTGTCAAAAAGTGAAATTTACATCAAAAACATTTTGAAATAAAATTGAAAAAGAAATGTGGGCTTCGTCGTCGATCAAGTTTATTAGGTAAGGCATGGGCCAGGGCAGGGCACAGTGAAGCTTAATTATTTTTTGTATTTTTAGAACAAATCCATAATTTTCTGTTTATTTGGAAGCTCTAAAGGGCTCATGTCGTCACATGAGCAACCTTGTCTGTAATTTTAGTTAAACAATTTTAGTGAATTTTTTTTTTTTTTAAAGGAGAAAAATACGCAATTTTTCTTGCTGCTTTGGTGCATTTCACTGATTTCAGATCCAGCTTGCCTTCCTGCATTCTTATCCCCTTAAAGGGGGTCCCGGAAAAACTTCCATGCCTTGTTTTTTTAGGGGTTTTTTGTTAACAATTTTGTTACGTTAGATAGAATTTATTTGTCTCTCTGACGAATTGTTAAATTAAATGTAGCTCGAGTAGATTCTAAGTTAAAACAATGTTGTGCGGTACCTTCCAAAAAAACTACGGTAGTGCGTCGATATTCCAAACTGTTGTGCGGAGGAAATACGAAGTATGGATGTGCGGCAAAAAACAATGGTCCGGAGACGAATAAAAACGGTGGGGCAGATAACGAATCCCACAATTTTGTGCGGAGAGATTGCGATTAAACACAAAGATGTGCGGCGATCGAAGTTGGGCTGTTCCGATTCCAGAGAACACAACACAGGTTGGCAACACCTGTTTGTGAAAAAGAGGCTTAAAATAAATTAAATCAAAATTTTACCCATCTTGTGGTATTTTGAATTATACGTAAAATTGTCGGACAGATTTGTCTGATATTTACTATGCTATGCATACACCAGCACCTCAAAAATGTTTATTCTTAAAAAGTTACAGACCACCAGACATGTTGCAAGTTTGGTTACTCCGCAAAAAAAAAGATAAAAACAAAAAAAGACAATCCTGAATTTGACTTGGGCACATGTACTCTTTTCATTCTTGAGTTTTAAAATCACTTGGATTAAAGACCGAATGCTTCATTTGATGTTTTTATTTTAAAAGTCAATAACCAGAAACTAGGTTTAAGAAAAAAAATGCAGACTATTATTTTTACATTGCATGAACATTTTGACCCGACATTGACTTCAGAAAGTGTTAATCCTGTAAATCAGCTGAAGAAATTTTAACGGAAAAACTAAAGAAACCAATTTTTTGTCTGTGGAAAACGAAACTTGCAATATTTTTAGTGATATCTGTATTCAAATACTATCATTCACAAATGGCCTCTCAGATGACAAGTTATTTGGCTATAAAATGAGGTGCATAGAATCACACTTGAGTGCTACCGGTTACCAGTGGTGGTTGCTTCTGTCGTGAGTTGCTGACATCATATATCGACTGGTACCCTGTGTTCCTGACGACGTAGTCATGGCTTGGTCAGGGGAAAGCTTGATCGTGGTGTAAGTGACGCTAAATGTACAATTGTGAACAGAATGTAGAGTTGTATGATCAGGGGTTGACGTCACTGAACTAAGATTTATCTTAAGATGAATTAAAAATTACCGATCAAAATCATTATGGCGACAGTAAACAATCTATTGCAACTCTCTTAAGATCAGTCTGAGCCCTTGGTGAAGTCGAACCCTGAACCATATTTAAAAGCACTGAACACGTTTGGTAATTGTCAAAGACCAGTGTTCTCACTTGGTGTATCCCAACATATGCATAAAATAACAAGCCTGTGAAAATTTGGGCTCAATTGGTCATCGAAGTTGCAAGAAAATGATGAAAGAAAAAACACCCTTGTTGTACAATTGTGTGCTTTCAGATAGGAATAAAACTTTCTTGCAGTCGTTTCTCACAATGTTTTTATACTATCAACAGCTCTCTGTTGCTCGTTACCAAGTCAGGTTTTTTGCTAATATATATTTTGAGTAATTACCAAACGTGTACAGTGCCTTTAAATGCATTGTAATCGATCTAGAGTTGTTCATGAATTTGTGTTTTTTAGTATAGCTTGCTTTGAACCAGGCCAACCAAACCTGTGGAGTCCATTCAATTTGCCTTTTTAAGATATGGTGGACAGTAGGAGTGTACTGTTAAGTTTGGGTGTACAATGTATACAGACAAAGTTACCCAACCCAACAGTGTCGTACATGTACATGTAGTAATTAGTAATGTGTCCACCAAATCTAAAAATGGCTAAATGGAGAAGGAACTTCCAAATTTTATTGCAAATTGATGATTCTTGGTGTTGAAACAAAAAAACTCTAAAGAAAATGATTTTTTTAATGAAGAACAAACTTTTCGCCTACTACTAATAACAAATTGTTGGTGTTAATGTTACCTCTGTATAAATCATAGTGTAAGAAACAAGTATTTGCAGGTAATGACACCCAAAATGTATTTAAAAATGATGATATATGCGAACTGTGTTTGCCCATCATTCTTTTAACGTTACTCTATAAACGGAATAAAGTAAAATTGATATATTAATAAATTGTCATGCGTTTCAAGTGGTTTTGAAAATTGTATACCCGTTGCTCTGATAAACAAAGAACTTTGCCTTTATGTTTAATATGCAAATAATGATTTTGAGTCTCGAGTTTTATGGAATATTTTTTTCTTGTTTGTCTTTATCAGGGCAAGCTCCCAGTTACACCATCAAGGTACGATGTTTTTGCAGACACAAATTATTTATTATGTATTGTAATTTTTCATTCTTGTACTAAAATGAATATAATAGAACTTTTCTGAGGAAAATCTTCTTCTTTCGTTTGGAACTTTATAAAGTTTCCAGGTCTGATACATTGCCTAGGCTTTGGAGACAATTGCCTTCATGCCCCTTGAAATGTGCCAGTACATATCCTTTACAGAGCTGCCAATTCTCCCCGATTCTGCAGAAAGTTCCCTACAAATAAACCAATGTTCTGATGAACAATATTTATTTATCTCCCTGATTATGGAAATGCCCCTATTGCGTTATATCCCTGATTGTTGAACAAAATCTCCGTGAAAGGCAAGATGCAAATGTTGGCAGATCTGCCTTTGATTCATGGTCTGATTGTATGATGTCAAAAAACTTATCTTGAAAACTTATCAGAATTAATAGATTTAAAAAAGTTAATGTAAGTTTTTGTTCTCCTTAACAACAGTGCCAAGAAGGGCAAGAAAGAAGCCAAGGTGAAGCCAGCAAAGAAGCAGGTAAGAAACATGCCCTTTAAGTATTGTTCTTAAAAAGGGCACTTTCATTGTTTAAGGGTAACCCGTGGAAGTGCTCATGCAATGACCTTTTTATACTTGGACAGTCACTGGTGAGCATGTGTCTTGTTATAATGTGTCGACTGTAGGTACTTCGTTAACATGGAAATGGCAAATCATGACATGACCCTAGCATTGACCTTTGCTGCAATCTGGGGACAATGAGGTACAAGCTGTTTGTGGCTGCTGTGGCCTTTGTGTTTAATAGTTTGATTTGTATCTTATTGAAACAGGAATCTGAGGAAGAGGAGAGCAGTGAGGAGGAACCGATGGAAGTTGTCCCACAGGTCAAGGCGACTAAGAAAACCCCTGCTAAGAAGACTCCTGCTAAAAAGACCCCAGCAAAGCAGTCCAAGAAAGCACCACCAAAGGTAAGTCATTGTCAAGATTTTCATTCATTACCTCTCACTCCCATGGCCCACTTGCCCACTGGCTACCTCAATCCTCCACTCTTATGTTTCACCACACGAAAATGTTAGAACTTTGCTATGCCTTGGCAGGTGATAATTGGGCCTACACTTTGCTTTCGGACAACTTGTTGAAGAGGATTTTGGAGGGTGTTGATTTTGCAGTTTCTTTGGTGATTTGGAAATTGGTATTTATAGGGTCAAGAGAAATTTGATTTTGCCGCATCGGAACATGCAAGGCTAAGAAAGTTGTTAAGAGGCAACTATGACAATTCAGTTTAAGGAGTTCAAACTTCTTGATTGAAAATAAAATTTATATCGGACGTCAGCCCTGATACTTAACACAGGCAATCACCCCATGCCCCTTCACATTTTAAAATAAAAACCCCTCAATTTTTGCAGGTTGAGGTTGAAGAAGATGACGATGAAGATGATAGTGATGAGGATGATAGCGAGGACGAGGAAGAAGTAGCCCCACAGAAAGCATCTAAGGCAGCTGCTGAAGAGGAAGACAGTGATGAGGAAGACAGCGACGAGGAGGAGGAAGACAGTGATGAGGAGGAGGAAGAGGAGCCTGTTAAGAAGGGAGCTAAAGCAGCACCTGCTAAACCTAAACAAGTAGTAGAAGAAGATGATGATGATGATGATGATGAAGACGACAGTGAGGAGGAGGAAGACGACAGTGAGGAGGAGGAAGAAGAAACCGTAGTACCGGTAGGTCTTAGATGCTATCTGATTACCTCAATCTAAAACACCAATGTTCTATTTTTGATTAGAATTCAAATTCCAGTACATCCTTTAATTAATAATTTTCACTTATTATACAGGCTAAAGGAGCTAAGAAAGCAGCTAAAAAGGCAGAGGTAGAAGAGGAAGACGATGAGGATGATGACAGCGATGAGGAAGATAGTGATGAAGAAGATAGTGATGAAGAAGATAGTGATGAAGAAGAAGAGGAAGGTAAATAAATCGTCAAACTATCAGTTTTCCTAAGTTGCCTAGTTTCTCTATTGCAAGTAGACCTGTTGACCCCGGCAAGGGTTGATGCAGTAGGGATCCTTGTTAACTCGTATTGGAGGACTTGACCTGTTTTCTGCAGGGATGTGGAGATAAAATGCCCACCACAAGCAATATACCCCATTCCTGTGTTTTATCTTGGCTTGAATTAAGGTTTTTTCTCAAAATGTCCTTGACCCTTCAAGTTCTCTTGAAAGAAGTAAAGCAAATACCAGAGGGAGAGAGAAATAGTCCACATTGCGTCAAAACCTGTAGTCTTTAAACCTACTGAATTGCAGCATCTTGCAGGGAACCTTGGCCTGAAAACCATTTTCAGAAAACTCATCCCTGCAACGTACTTCAGGTTTCAAGCAACAAGTTAGTTGGGGTACATGTTGTGGCGATGAGATGGATTTAATGATTGACTTGTTTTCTGTCTCAGAAGATGAAGATGCTCCTCCCTTGAAGAAGAAGAAACAGGCTGGTGGAGAAGCAAAGGCGACCAAGAAACCAAAGGCAGAGGAGGCCGGAGCAGGTAAGAGAACATTTCTCTCTAACCGAGGAATAACCCCATTCCATTATTTCAATGATTGTATTTGTTAAGCGGTAGTGTGCATTGTGTTGGTCTTGCTTCTCACTGTCTTCCTCTCTTAATTTTATGGCATATGATTTGTGATTATCATTTAATAGTTTAACAAAATCCATTTATGCTCTGTACAATTTTAATAAATTTGAGTAAGCCATTTTGAGATGGAGTGGAAACTTTGACCAGACCATTCCTACAGTGTCCACAATATCTCTTTGTCTGTGTTAAATCTTCTCTCTAAATTTATTTTGTTTAAATATAAATATTACTGCCATGGTTCAGCCTAAATAACCAATCATAAGTGTAATGGTAGTGGGCTACTCAAACTAGAAAACCGATTGGGAAAGTGAGAACGTAGCCAACTCCTGGTTTATTTGTTTGTCTTTATTTTTTATGGTTGTATAGTTTGAAATGTGAGCAAACAAAAAGTCAGCTAAACACAACACCCTAATACCCACCACATTGTCATTTGCGTGTGGGGAAAACAAATATTTATGCTTTATTTACTGAGAATGTTCTACTGCATATTTTGTATATAATATTTTGTTATCGTTTACATTTTTTTTACTTGATTTGAGTTTTTGAAAGGAGAACAAGAAAGGAGAACAAGCAGCTGCTATTTTTTAATCAGTATTTGACCGTCTGATTTTGCAGAGCTCATTTCCATCTTCATCGGAGGTGTTGGTAGTGGCACTTCAGGCGAGGACCTGGAAGAATTCTTCTCCTCTAAAGGCATTGACGTCTTCAATGCTAGAGTCATTCCAAACAAACCGTAAGTGTTCAAAATCAATAATGTCACAAATCATTCCCTTGATTTTGAGGCTGTCACATTGATTTGTCTTGTCTTTGCCGTTGCTGAGCAATCATTTCTACTGATAAAGTAATTTGGATACTCAAATTCTGACGATTTGTTTTGATTAGTCATTGCTGTTTTCATTTAAGCTGGTCTTTGTGGCCATAGACTTGTGTAATTGAATAAGTAAATAGTCAATGCATGCGCATGTGTAATGTGACTAATTGTATCTATGTAGGGGTATCTATGTAGGGGCGAGGTACAGGCTTCGTCTGAGCTGGGTGATTAACTGATGACATTTTCACCATATCACAAACAGTTACTGTTACATTCAGGCAGTTACTTTGCTGATTGGAAGAAGGCATTTGGTCTGATAATCGCTGAACACTCTCCCTTTGAACTTGAACAGAGATGCCCTAAAATGCAAAAGAAAAACCCCAAAACGCCAGCCAAGTTTGAAGGGTGATTAACATGCATGCAACTTTTTAGCTTATCAGCTTTTGTACTTTTTGAATAGTACCATATAAACCTGGAAAACACCGTACAAGGTTTAGTGTGGTTGGTCATTTTCTCTTTTCTGCGAGTTTCCTGTCTATAACTTGGTGTCCAAATTGGCGGCTCAGCTATGGCTGGATTGCGTGTCTTCATGCGTTGAAGTAAAGGACATTCTTAGCAACAGTCGTAGCTGTAGCCGCCAATTTGGATTATAATTGTCTAACATTCTTACAACACAATATTTGATGAACCCTTTGGTTCTGTTTTGCACCCAGGTTCGGTTATGTAGATGTGCACTCCAACAAGGCATTCAAACAGGCCATGGAGTTGAATCACCAAGAACTGAATGGAAATGCACTCCGTCTGGAGCGAGGAAAGGATAGGGGAGAAAAGACACCTAGAAATACTCCCCAAGCCTCTGGTAAGACCTGTTTAAGAATTCACCAAAGGCTAGAATTTATTCCAATAACCTTATTCCAGTCACCTTCCATAGTTGTATTAGGCTAAATAATACCAAGTGCACATACTTTTTGATTTGACCATTAATTGCTTCTCTTCACCCAGGTGTTTAAATGGGAACCTGCAAGGGCTGAGACATTCTTGTGTTGGATTAACCCCTTAGTGCTAATTTAAGCAGCTTGCGGCTGTATGCTCCCCAGGGAGTTGAGAAAGTTTTAGGAATGAACCAAGTATGCCTGATGAATAGGGATAATGTTGTAAAGTTGATCTAGCTACTGGGATTTGTGTGCTTAATTATTATAAGAAGCCAGCATCATTACTATTATTTTGTCTGTGTATTGCTAAAACTAAGATTTCTCAGAATAAGATGGTGTAAAAGCTGTTCTTTGACAATTTTGCTAACAAGAGACATGTTCCGTTTTTCTTCTTTGATGGCAGGCGGCAGAAATGATTCCAACAATAGAACTCTGTTTGTGAAGGGGCTGTGCTTCGACACCACCGAAGATACATTGAGACAGAAGTTCAACTGCAATGAAGTACGAATGCCCACCAGGGAAGGCAGACCAGCAGGGTGCGTCATTAAACATTGGTCATTATTTCTAAATGTTCTTGCTTTTGTATCTGATTATGAAAGATTGGTATGCCTGGCCAATGACGAAAAAATGGTTAGGCCTACCGTACCATGTACTACGGAGTTGGATACTTCCTTATATTTGTGTTATATTTGGGACTTTATTGTTATTGGTATGGCTAATGATATGTGTAATGCATGATTTTGTTCAGTATTTTTGTTTTTCTCGAGGTGTAGAGAATTTGTGTTTTTGATAATGATATGTACAACTTTCCCAGTTTTTATACTGTTTTATGCATTTCTGTTGCAGCTGTATCAACAATGTATTTGTGAATTTCTCATAAGTAAATGGCAGTCCTGTGTACTCTGTTATATTGATTATATTTCACACCACGACCCAATTTCATGACTTTGCATACTGCAGAATTCTGCGCTTAAAGACACAAACGAAATTTCCTTGCTAGCCTGTGAAATTTGAAGTTTAAGCCGAATTTTGTTTTCTGTATTAAGCGCTGTTTTTTTGCAAGTAAGCAAATCTATGAAAAGGGGCCCAGTTAATTCTAAGATACAATGCAAATATCTATCTTTAAATCCGCTTTATTGTTTCTGTTCTCTTAAAAGCTCAAAAAAACCTTTAAAAACTAAAATCATATTTTTGTACACACCTTGAATTCTGAATTTAAGGAGAAAGATTTACACTTAATGAGTTTTTGGATTTGGTATTTGGATGCAGTTATGCCTACCTGGAGTTTTCAGACGAGTCCGGAGTCGATAAAGCAATGTCTGAGATGCAGGGGGCTGAGGTCGATGGATGGAATGTCATCTTGGACTACGTCGGAGACAAGAGCAAGAACCAGAGAAGAACCTCTGCTGGAGACCGAGGTAAGCAACCATAAACCAGAAATTCCTTGGTATTCTTAGTAAGAGCTGCATACATGTAAATATTCTGAACATGCATCTTTGCGGAGTCCTTTTTAGTTGCGTGTCTCCTCAATCGTGTGCTTTTGTCCAGTTTTCTAAATGTTTTTAAAGTTCTTTTTATGGAAAAGATCCTTGCGTTTATCAAATTTTAATTGTTTTATCATCTGTTAGTTTTCATGATCTTCTTGCCTGTGTAATAGGGTTAGGCCTATATTATAATTTTTATCAATTTGTAAAGCGCTCTGAGGTGGTTAATGCTGCTTAAGTTAAAAGAGTATTGTTGACTATACTGAACTCATTGTAGTGATTGTCCCTGTCGTTTATGTGACAACTGTTTGTCTTCTTGAAGCTGCTACTAAAAGCCAGAGAGAAGTGGTTTCCGAAAAGGTCTTAGTTGAGATGATTCCTTGATTTAATTCCTGTATTTAATAAAAATTTGAGAAGCCTCTGTAAATAACGTATATCTGTTTGAACTTGAAACAGGACCTACCCAACCGTCAACAACCTTATACATTAAGGGACTGACAGATGATGTATCAGAGAGCGATATCAAGATGCTAATGACTGCTTTGGAAGTAAGGAGACCAAATAGACGAGATGGTACTGGAAAAGCAGAGTAAGTCACTAAGAGGTCACCCGCCCTCCCACCTCCCCCTCCCCCCCCTGTCCAGTACTTGACTACAACTTCTCAGAAACCAGCATCCTCCCTTAACGGTGGTCCGCTGACCAAATGCCAGTTAAAACCCATGGGGACCAGTCAAAATTCTCTCCAAGTGGTCTGGCTGGCTATTTCAGTGTTGAAAAGCATATTAGTCCTGATGGCAAGTCACTGAACGGGCAAACTCTGGAAACACACAAAATCTAAGCAGTTACTGCAAAGGGTTTGAACAAAAAATGGCACTTACAGTTATTTGATTATTTTGGTTAAAGGCTCTGTCTGTTTGGTAAATACTCTGAAAATTAATGACAATAACAACTTACTTGGTAAGAAGTAAAGCAGCTTTGGATAGTAAAATGCATTTTGAGAAACTTTTCACTTCGAAAATATATCACTTTTTATCACAAAAAATTTGAATCTGAGAAGTAACGCTTCTCAGAGAGTGTATTCCAATTGCAGATAATTCTTCCTGCGTGGAAAATAACCGCTCCAGATTTTCAGCAATATCTCAAAAACGCTACCACCTTTTGAAATGAAATTTCCACATGTTAGTTTTATGGTATATATCTACAACTAAATTGGATTGAAACAAACAAATCCAATTACCAAACGTATACAATCCCTTTAAAATAGATTTGAATTTGAAGACACTGACAGTGGTGCTTACCTCATTTTACAGTTACGCCTACGCCGACTTCGAAACACAATCTTCAGCGAAGGAGGCTTTTGAGAAATTCCAAGGTTCACAGCTAAAAAGTTCCTTCTTGAACCTTGACTACGCCATCAGCAAGAGAACTGGTGGCGGTGACGGAGGTAAGGAATTCTTCAAGCTATTTTTTACAAAGGAGGTCATCTAAAGTGTTACCTATTGTGTTTTGTACATATTTGTTTTGTTTTTACTGCAGATGCTAGATCTTCGTATTGGTTTATAATTATTACATACTTTTTCTACTTTCCATTTGTGCTTGTCCCCTGCGCCCCGCACTTATACGCTGTATGGCCAAAGAGTTTTCACAGTCGATGTACTGACATTATGGAACAATCTGCTTCTTGACATCTGGGAATCATCTTTTGAATCCTTCAAAGCCATGTTAAAAACTCAATTGCTTTAATTCTAAGATACTACAATTTTTGATTAATCTTTTTCAATTTGTACAGTGCCTTGAAACCTCTTTTAAAAGGTGCTTTATGAATATGATCATGATTATTATTAAAACCAAGTGGAGTGACAAATTTTTTGTGACCATTTTACAATCAAACATCAACAGGAGACAAAGACAAGAAGACGCTGTATATCCGAGGAATGTCTGGCGAGACTACAATGGATCAATTGGAATCTCACTTTTCTGGTGCTGACTCTGTCAGAATGCCAATGGACAGGGACACAAACCAACCTAAAGGGTGAGTTACGCACACTGTGATAATCTGAACCCCAACTCCAAAGTGTCCTCCCATGCTAGGTATTCTAGGTATTACTCAACACCCAAATGTTGGTGATGAGTTTGGTATGCCTGACCTCGACATGCTAAGAGTGTGTGGTTTGGCGGGACAGTACCAAATCCATCAAAATACTCCACTCTATGGTAACTCAACACCTAAATGTTTGGACTCTGATGAGATTGGTATGCCTGGCCTCATGCTAAGAGTGTGGTTTGGGGTTCAGTACCAAATCCATCAAAATACTTCACTCTGTGGTAACTCAACACCCAAATGTTTGGACTCAGATCAGATAGGTATGCCTGGCCTCATTCTCAGAGTGTGTGGTTTTCGGGTACAGTACCAAAGCCATCAAAATACAACACTCTACAGTAACTCAACACCAATAAGATTGGTATGCCTGGCCTCATGCTAAGAGAGTATGGATTGGAAGTACATCCTCTAAAATCAGACGAAACCATGAGAAGATGTTGAAGGATTTGAGAATGCTAATGTGGGTTGTCTTCTGTAGGTATTAACTGGTGTCGATTTAATTGTGACGGATTATGAAAGCTTGACTTCTAAGCTTCTATGAGTTGGCTGTTGGTTTGATCTTTAAACATTCCTTCTCGCCAAAGTTTTATCATTTTATTTGATAGTTTCCACATAACAAATAAGCAGATGTGATTGTTTTGTTGTTGATGTAGGTTTGCATACGCAGAGTACTCCTCTGAGGGCGCTGCATCCGCTGCCTTGGCGGAACTGCAAGGATCGGAACTAGATGGTTACAGTCTTGCCATTGACTACGCTAGAGCTAGACCAAGCTTCGGATCACCAAGAGGTAGGACAAAGTTTGCAACATTCAAACACGATTCAAGATGCACCTCAAAAGCTTCTTGATTTTGAACTAGCTATGTAAAGTTAAGATGCTTTGAACACATTGATGGGTGCCGTAGTGAATCTATCATTCACAACCACAGTAAGAGGGTTGACGGTGTACGGTGTAGATGCATTCACCACATGATATCACAGTAGATGATATTGAATGGTCCGATAGTAAGATGGTTGACTATTGTGTTGATGTTTCATAGTGCATCTATCATTCAAAACCACAGTGGACGTTTGAATGATCAGACAGTAGGAGGATAGATGCATTCATCTCATAATGTAATGATGTACATTGAAAACCGTTTACTTTGTGATTATGAGCTAATGAAGTATATTTGTTTTGCTTTTTTTCAGTCATCTAATTTACCCTTGTGCTGTCTTTTGCCATTTTATGACTGGTCATAGTACATTAACACATTGTGTATTACACTGAACATTCATTCATTATTTTCTTCTTTTTGCCAAAGATACTCCCATCAAATTGTATACTGTTGGAAAGATTTTATAATCGTGTTTATTATGATATCACAAGAATCGAAAGATGTAAAAGTTATATTAATATTAAGTGTTCCTTTGGGAAGTTGTGACCGCATTTTCTTGTTGTACATGACGTCCCGTAGTTAGAAATGGATTTAATTTATCGGACTCCTTAAGCTTCCACTTTAATGTGCATGATTTATGATCTATAGAAATTGGTTTGACTGGGTAAACAATTATCAGTAAGCAGCTCTACCCCAATTTGTCGTTGAGTATTCTACAACTCAAATAAGACATTAACTAGCTCAGATATGTACTTGTCGTTAGGCCTCAACCCTGGACAGGTGTTTAACATTGTCAGATTAAATACATTTTTGTTTTATTCACTGAATCCTAGGTGGCCGTGGTAGCTTTGGAGGTGGCTTCGGTGGACGAGGTGGTGGCGGACGCGGTGGCGGTTTCCGTGGAGGTCGTGGTGGTGGCGGACGCGGTGGTGGTTTCCGTGGAGGTCGTGGTGGTGGTGGACGCGGTGGTGGTTTCCGTGGAGGACGGGGTGGCAGTCGTGGAGGTAGGTACCAGTAATGAATAAAGGATGATCTTGTGTACAATCTTGGAATGATCATGTTGTAAATTTTGCAGTAATTGTTGGAAAATTTGTTTATTACCTTATTACTTGCATTGTGAATGTAATATTGTTTGACCCAACTGTTACAGCTAAGATCACTATTTGCACCATTACAGATACATTTTCCTTCTCATTTGCTGTACTTACTATTTTTTCTTATCTAAGTAAACTTTTTATATGTTTCATTTCGGCAAGAGGAGTGTGAACAAAATGTTGACTTAATATAATTGAAAATGAATGATTTATGTCTTGAATTTAAGTGTATTGCTCAAATGATTAATGTTTTATTAAGGTGGAAAAATATGTTTTGCATCAACCTAACGTTTTCAATCATTAAAATCTTGCCGATATCTTATTATTTGCAGAGATTTTAGACTTGTATCCGAATTCAGACTTTTAAAAATAGTAGTCATATTCTTCAGATATAAAGAAACAATGCTCTTTGATCTACTTCTCTAGCACTGGATACTATTCCCAGTAAAGCTCCTTGAAATCTATAACTCCAGGGGTTATCAAAAGACGGAAATGTCATTATTTCTAATCTAGGGACATTCCAAAATTAACATCTTAGATTCAGACCTTTTTTGTCGGCAACTTCGCCTTGAATTTGTTTGATTTTGATGAAATACTTGGGCAGAACCTACCATATTATTGTTATCTATTAGACAAGGCATAAAACCTCATTGTTTTGTTAAAACTGTTATATATAAGTTGTACTATTTAATTATAAGTTGCATGTAAATATATCATTTTATGGTAAAGCTAATTTGTTTTCATATTTGCTTTTCTCTTTTAGGTGGTGGTGGATACCAAGGAAAGAGAACAACCTTCGATTGAGTCTCACCCTCTCCCTATGACCTTCTGTAAAATATTGAAGTACAGGTGGCCCTGTAATGGAACAAACCCAATATAAGATTCTTTTCAAAGTGCTGCCATTTTGTTTCTGCCTGCAAAGATGTGTAATTGGAAGTGAGGCTGAAAGCAAGTAGAGCTTTCCGATTTAAAAAAAAGACAGCACTTGGGATTGTTGGCATGAGAAATCCAAGCAGGTCACTTGCCTCAAGTATAAATTTTATATTGAACTCACTCACTCAGTATGTCGATTGTACATATTGCATTATAGTTTACCATCCGGTATAGGAAAGGCCTTAAAGTCGTCAGAGAGGCCCAATTCCAGTTGGGAAGGCCCATTCCTAATCGGGAAGTCCCAACTAGTTAAAAATGGCCTGACTCTATTTACTATTATCGAGTTGGGAAGGCCTGACTTGAGTTGGGAAGGCCTGACTTGAGTTGGGAAGGCCTGACTTGAGTTGGGAAGACCATTTTTGTAGTTGGAACTGACCTAACTCTAGTTGGGCAAGTCTAGTTTATCGATATCAATCTAGGGCAGAACACATCCATGAAAATAAATTTGCGAAGTTTTTTATAATTTTATTTTCAAACCTATTAAACCTGAATAATATTTGCATCACGTGCCAGAATATTTACAATCATGTTGGTGAAGAAACCACTTTATATTATACAGCACTAACAGTAGATATCTGCTGTTTTTATAAATTTAAATATAACTTATATTCTAAAGCAAACGGATTTCAATCCAGCATAAATTTTGCTGATGCGCAGCGCATCAGTTCCAAAGTAAACTACATCAATGAATCTGGATCTACATACTAGGTTAAAATACATCATTGTTTGCATTTTGCAAGATAACGTGTTAATTTTATAGACCATTATTTTTAAATGAAGTTCAGGTATAAAATTTGTTTTAAAGATTTTGAGTTTCTTTGAAAAATTTATTTTTAGGTTATTGACACTGCACTGAAACCAATACTAGCTATTGAAAAACATCTCTATACATTACATTATTATTATAAAAATTAGTCTTTGATAACTATTTGGTTTTTTTTAACTTTTAGTTCTGACATTTTTTTGTTCTTTTACGTTTTACCTTTACTCTACATGTTCAACTTGTGTACATATTTTGTTTAAATGTGAAATAATTATCAACCGTTTCCAAATGGATATGATTGATGAAAAGAAAACAATAAAAGGTTGAAATTCCATAACAGTCTACTTGAGAGAGTTCACTTGTATTACAGTCGTTTATTTTGTATCCATTTAATAACGCACAATTACAAGGAGGCAAGGGTGTCTGTCGCCCTAGTCTCGGCCCCTTCAGAAGTTCCCCACAGACTTGAAAGATTTTCCAATGGAAGTGCCCTTTGCAAAATGAAAATGGCCTTGCCCTCTCCTCTCGGAGATGAAATTCCAGGCCTGGACCAAGTGAAGTGGGGACTTGCAACAATAGCAAAGAGAGCTGCCAATTTCAGTGATGAGAAATTTCGGACTTGAATTATTTCACCTTTTTTATCTACCTGGTGAACGAAATTGCTGTAATTTTCTTCAGATATAAAAAAAATCCAGGGGCCGATTTCAAAAAGCACTAAGATTCATCTGAAGATGACTTGCCAGTTTTGCCATAGTGACATCACACTTTGTGACATCACACTTTGCTTAGCAATTAAGAGTGATTTGCAGTTATGATTAATCTTAGCTCTGTGTGAAATCTAGTCCTGCTGAGTTTACTATTCCCAGAAGCTCCTTGCTATCTGTTATTCCAGGGACCAACTTCACAACACACTAAGATCTATCTGAAGATGAGTTGCCAGTTTTGCCATAGTGTTTGCACACATGTACATGAATTGTGACATCACACTTTACTTAATACATTGTAATAGCAATTAAGAGTGATTTGCAGTTTGATTAATCATAGCTCTTTGTGAAATCGATCCCTGCTCTTAAATCTACTTCTCTTGTGCTGAGGATACTGTGTTCCCTGAAGCTCCTTGCTATCCGTTACATGTATTCCAGGCGTTATCACCAAAAGGTGCAAATGACGTCATTTGAACACACCTGCTGAAATGTTGATCCTAGTTTCAACCCTTGTAGCTCGCCCCTGCATGTCGGACAAACCCTTTATTTCTTCGGACGTGAGCCAGCTAGTAGGGCGTCCTTTGGTAACTCTTTGTAATTGGCCACACCCGAAGTCATATTCCAGGCCTGTACGCCCCTGTATAGATAATTTTTATAGACAAGTTCATTATTTTCGTGTACAACTAGTCGTATAAACTGACGTCGGTACTACCGCTTTGGTCAATTTGTGCATGGGCTCGATAGCCAGCTTCCTAATTGACAGCTCATTTCTTAAAAAGAATCTTTATGTCCTTTACTGATCGGAGAACATTACATAAATCAATATCTAAACACCAATCTAAAATCTCTGCAATTTTCGTTATTTTGCTTGATGATTTTTCATAAGAATTGTGCTAGCTGCAAGCAGCTGGTAAAGTGTTGTGGCTTGACCCCGTTGGACGGAAGGGTGGGCACAGTGTGCCACGCCCCCCACTTTTTCCTCAATGGCGAAGTTGCCGAAACAAGTTTTTGATATATCGATACACATCGAACAGATAATTAAAGACGAGTCTTAAAGAATGGTAACCGATACATGTATAACTTGGAAACAATTGTGCCGATCAGTTTGTCCCTAAAAATGATTTTGTTGCCACTATTTTGTATTTCAATTTAAAATGGGGTTTCATTTTTACCAGACAATCGGTTTTTTAGGGTTTTTTACGTTAGTTCCTTTTTTATATAATCATCATCGTTTATTCTGTATGCTTAAAATAATTACCCGTTCTCATAATTTTTGTGAAATTAGTTTCAGAAAGTGTGAATCATGACTGTGACAATCTAAAAAGGAATTTTGTGAATTCCAAGTGGTCGCCACAAGGCTGGCTATCGTACTACATTTAAACTACTTTTTATATGTAGGTAAAATAATAGACAACTGTTCTGATGACGTCACGGTTTAATCTGCATTGCTTAAATGCTGTACTGGGTCCTGCATTTCCGACAGTTGAGAAGAGATACATCAACCTCGTCCCCATGGTTTACTTTATTTCCAACCATGTTTACAATAGTAAACCCTGTGAGGGAACTCCTTATATACTTGGACCCTGATTGGACAACGACTGGTGTACACGAGTCTAACCATAAATCTCTTTTATATTGACGAGTCTAACGTAAACATGTTAAGTTGTACTTATTCAGTATTCACCATGTTCACAACCATTCTAATTTGCATACGTATCCAAATATTTTGGATATGCAAATGATCCAATACCAGGGTGAGAGAGCGGTCAACCTCGTACTGCTCGACACACCTTGGGGACGAGGTTGGAGACACATTGGTTTCCCCATGGAGGTACGAAGTGGTAACCAAACTGTGACGTCATCATTTTATTGATTTAGGTATATACTTACATGATGAGAGTCGATGGTACCACCGCGAGGCCAGCCATTAATTTAAAAACAAACTGCGGATCATCATCAACAGTCGCAGAGTAGATTGTTCCGAATATAAGAGGAGCCAAGAAACTTGCAAGACCTTCTAAGGCGCAGGTCACGCCAAACAAGCTCCCTAAAAAGTAGAATCATTTACCAAATTATGTGGTTACCAAAAGTCGTTTTGAAGATAAAGAAGGTATTTTGATTTGAATGTCTGCCAAAGCAAGTAAGTAAGTTTAAAGGGTATGTATACGTTTGGTAATGACTCTGAAAATTAATGGCAATCAAAACTTACTTGGTTAAAGAAGTACAGCAGATTTGGATAGTATAATGCATTTTGAGAAACTTTTCACGTGGAAGTACTGCGGTTATGGAAAAATATATCACCTTTTTATCCCCCAAAAATAAATGTGAATCTGAGAAGCGTATACTGACAGTAACGTTTCTCAGATTGTGTATTCCAATTGCAGATGATATTTCTTGCGTGGGGGACATAACCGCTCCAGATTTTCGGCAATATCTCAAAACCTCACACAACCACATATTCTGGAACCAAGTATATTTTAATAATGTCAGACAGGAGTCGGTAACAATCTGGATGCATTTAAAACTCGCATTTGTTACCTTTTAATTATCAAATTATTTTGTGATAAAAGTCAATTTGCATGTCTGGAAATATGAATTTAGGACTGTATGAAACAGTATCAGAAAACTTAAGTACTTACCGAAATTTTGTTTCTCGGCACATTCGGAAACTTTGGCTGTAATGACTGCACCCGGTAAAATACGAAAGCAACCAAAAACAGCAACTGGCGGGAAAAATGATTAAAATTAAAACTCGTTTAAAGTGGTGAATCTACTGATTATCTGACTTATATTTCACAAGGCTTATAAAATTCTTACCGAGCGCCGTTTTTACAATTTTGAAGTTCACTGGACCCAAGTTTTTGTTGCTTGGTCATCGATTGGGGTGCAACAATTTTCATGGTTTATAAACCATGATTTGTAAACCACGTTTTATGGTGTTGCAAATTTCATGGTTTATAAACCATGATTTGTAAACCATGTTTTATGATGCTACAATTTTCATGGTTTATAAACCATGTTTTGAATGTGCTTAAATTTTCATGGTTTATAAACCATGTTTTGAAAATGCTTAAATTTTCATGGTTTAAAAACCATGTTTTGTCAACCATGTTTTATAGTGCTATAATTTTCATGGTTTATAAACCATGTTTTGGAGATGATTCAATCTTCATGGTTTACATCTAATTGTTGAAAACCATGGTAAAAACATGTAAAAAATACGCTAAACAATTAACTTTGACAAACGGCGCCCCATAGATACCTACACTATAATTTTCATTATTATAGTATGATAGATTTACTTAGAAATAACCCAGCATCCGTCCGAGCATAGATCGGTATAACTGTGCTGACCAACATGGATAAGAAACCAATCTGGACTATCATGTTGTCGTCAAAATATCTCTTCAGGACTTGGGCTCCAAACAACAGACCTGAAAACAAAGAGCAGAAAATAAAATTCACATCGAATAAATATTTAAACAAGGCTTGACCTCAGTTCATGCCTACAGTACTTTATCTCTGAACAAGTTCAGGTGCTATACCCCTTTTTAAAGTAAATTTGCAGTTTAAATCATGCATGCGTGGTCTGGGGTTCACTCGAACGCGTCTAGTCAATTGACGAGTTATATACGAACAGACGTATGAAGCCCAATTCCTTGCCACAACCACGCACATTGCAACGGCTGTGGTTGTGGCTTCATGTATGAAGCCACAACCACCTCACGTTTTGTGTATGAAGCCACAACCACGGTACGTTTGCGTGGTTGTGGCATCACGTATGAAGCCACAACCACGGTACGTTTGCGTGGTTGTGGCACTCCCTAGACGTATGAAGCCACAACCACGGCACGTTTGCGTGGTTGTGGCATCATGTCGTCGCCGTTTTTACGAAGCGACGATTTAGCCCCGCAGCCAAAAATACGGGTTTTTAGAAAATCGCGTTTGAAGTTGAACTATTTTTCAAACTATTGTTTGGGACACTACTTACTATTTGTTCTTTGAAAAATTACTATCAAAATAAAGCTGAGTACTTCAGTCATTCAGAACTGTCAGCATTTTTCAATTCTGCGACTGTTTTGATGAGTAGTTAATTCCTAAACACATTTGTCACTTCGTAAAACTCTAAAAACAGACCTTCCCGCAGAGCGCTGTGTACAAACCAATGCGTATTTAGGTTTGTCACTTCGTAAAAACCGTAATTAAATATTTTGTCTCTTCGTAAAAACCAAAACGTTCAACCACGCCAATTTTGGCACCGTGCCCGCGCTATGTAGTTCAATGGACTTCGGTGGCCAATTTTGATTTGTCACTTCGTAAAAACAAAACATGAAAAATATATTATTCGTCGGTTATTCTAATCAGTGTAATTACGATAATATTACGTATGAGGTCCTGAAACTTTGTGAAAATGTTAACAGCATTGCATACATCAATAATTTACCAAAAAAACGATGTGCTAAATTTTATGATTTTTGACACATTTGTCACTTCGTACATACATTGTATGAAGCCACAACCACGGCACGTTTGCGTGGTTGTGGCATCAGACGTATGAAGCCACAACCACGGCACGTTTTCGTGGTTGTGGCATCAGACGTATGAAGCCACAACCACGGCACGTTTGTGTGGTTGTGGCATCAGACGTATATGAAGCCACAACCACGGCAAGTTTGCGTGGTTGTGGCATCAGACGTATGAAGCCACAACCACGGCACGTTTGCGTGGTTGTGGCATGAATGTATGAAGCCACAACCACGGTACGTTTGCGTGGTTGTGGCATCCTTAGACGTATGAAGCCACAACCACGGCACGTTTGCGTGGTTGTGGCATCATGAAGCCACCACCACAGTACGTTTGCGTGGTTGTGGCATCACTGTATGAAGCCACAACCACGGCACGTTTGCGTGGCTGTGGCATCAGACGTATGAAGCCACAACCACGGTACGTTTGCGTGGTTGTGGCATCACACGTATGAAGCCACAACCACGTGACGGTGAGGGTAGGGTTAGGGTTAGGGATTGACTCGTCAAAATGGCAACAAGGCGAAAACGCAGTACGGTGAGCAGAAACAATGTATTGCACAAACTTGCCTGTTTGTGCATTAATAATCAAAAAAAAAAATTATCTTAAGATTTGCATAATTTATTGGCACAAACCTACCATTTATCGTTGTAACCACTATTAAAAATTGCTTTGTGTGTGATTGCAAAAATATTGCAATACTTTCTCCGTCACGTTACCTAACTGCCATCTTGAAAAAGTGACCTGACTTCACCAGTACGAGAGAAACAGTGCTCTGAGGCTAGGAGCAAGTTCGGTTGGCTGACTAGAGTCGGCTAAACTTAACCATAGTCGCTCTAGTGTCACTCAAACGCTGCATGGTTGAACTAGTTAGTCCAACTGGATCAACCTAGCTCCGGAGCATGGTTAAGTCTAGTCGACTCTAGTCAGGCAACCGAACTTGCTCTAGGTTGATCTAGTTGGACTGGCTATAGTTAAACCGTGCAGCGTTCGAGTGACATCTAGATCGATTTATGGATACGTCTAGTCGACTCAGTCAGCAACCCAAACTTGCTCACTGTTGACTGAGTATCATCTATATGACTGGTACCCACATGTCTTTATAAAAACCGGAAGGTTAAAGACAGGCACTGGTCTTATAAACCCAGTGGTTTCATTGGGTAGACATACAATGAATATGCATACATTGACAATGAGTGTAGTGGGGGTGTACGTCACACATCAATATTATGGCATGCAAGGTCAAAGGTACGATCAGGTTAAAGGCTGGTTTCTGGTGTTGGAGTAGCAACATGTCAACCGGAATGCCTTCAGTGTAGGCAAGGCATCATCACCATATTACTGTACATGACTGTATCCAATCAGTATACATGCTGGTAGGTTAGACCTTGACTGCACGCGCACTTTCCACACCACAGTGTCACACACCTTCGCCTTATATCCAGTTTACCTCGGTGTAAGTGCATAATACGACCATGACGATCTTGTAAAATAAATCTTCCTTTATGTACATTGATCTTTGTTTAATATAAGACCTGAGTTATAGACGATGTGACCTGTGACATCACATGTTTACAAAAGAGCCACCAAGCCTTAAGCCTGGACTTCCTGCAGGCACGATTTGTACACAGCTCAATGGGAAGAAACCATAACAACTTAAATTTTATGGAGATACTGTCTAATTTGTATCAACTTTTGATAATGATGAAAGGGGGCACATCTCAAAACTTGTTCAGCTGTTACTTATAAAACTCTTGGATTTATGTGGGAATTATGACACAAAATGTAAACTTTTCCACATGACCAGTGCAGTATCTTGCCTGGTAGAAAGGCCCAAGAATGCGCAAGGTCACACTTATTGTAAACAAAGGTTATGCACATGATCTTTAACATAAAAAAAGTTACAGGTATATTTCTTCCTCCATGGTATATTCCATTATAATATTCACCTACCTGTGGCACAAGATACTAGTTTTGCTACACCGAAATAACCAATTAGAGACGGAGACCAACAGAAGGGCGCCCCCAACACATAGATTTGTATCAAGATCAAGAAGTAGACGGTCAACATGACGAACATCAGCAAGGCCAAACTGTACAGCGCAAGAATGACGTTCCATTCTCCAGTGTCGGGATTCCTGAACAGTGCAAAAATAGCCTTAAACGAAGAAACCACGCCTCGGTCTGGTGTCCCTTTGCCGTTGGGGGCGTTGTCAATGTCGTCAATGGACTTTTCCTGCGTGGATATAAAGAGACCATAGAGGCTATGAACCGGTCGCTTAGGTAGGCCCGTCAAGTCTTTTACGACGATGCCAATGTACGGGTTGGGGTCAATTCAGGTTGAAAGTTCACATCATGAGTAATGTATATTACGGTGCGAAAAGTCTAAGTGTAACTCGCAGTATGTTTAAACTGTGTAATGTAAGGGTGTATGCATAAGTGGGTCTTCCTTTTACCTCAGCATGTGAAGTCATTAAGCTTGCCTAGCGCTTTTAGAGTCCGTTAACAAAAATATATGAATCTCAGCTTGTGAGCCGGGGTCACAGGGGATTTTGTTCCCAGGTGATTCTGTCCCCCACGGCGTTAGAAATTGTGTCTGATAGCGCCCTCTTTTGACTCGACTTCCTTCAGCCCATGTTAGTTTCAGCCCCAAGTTCTTTTGAAATAAACAACCGCTGTGGCCCACGTTGTTTAACCACTCAAGCGTGAAGCACACATTCTCGAATCTCACACAACAGGAATCTTGTGTTCAAAGTTCGATTTTACAAACTCTATTATTAACTTGAATATTTCATTTTAGAGCATATAAAGTAAGACAAATTGTCTTACTTATTGAATTTCCTTTCATATAATTTAAAAATGATTGAAATCAGCCAAAAAATGTCAAAGTTCTTGGTCTTTGTTTCCTGAGTGTGTTCTGTAAACCCAAACACTTTTTTTGCACACAACCATATGGCGCTCCGTAGGTGTTTGGCATTTCGGATCTTTCCACTCCAATTTGAAGTGATTGCATAATAGCAACCCTATTATATTTTACCATCATTGGATATCCAATCTTTCTCTTTCCAATGATAAGCTTGGGTATGGGAGGTTAACATGGACGAAACTACACCTTTTAAAATGGCCTTTGTGCTCAGGCTTGAGTGCTTTTTGTGTGTTTTTATCTCGGGCGATTAAAGTCGCCATGGGCTCAAGCAGGGTATAGTGCACAGTCGACTGAAGTCGCCATTGGGGCTGAAAGGGTCAATTTACCGTATGTGGGACACACACACCGCGCCGGGGGACAAACTCCTCTTTGGCGCTGCACATAAAATATGGGTGCGTTCGATTAGCTTACACGTGTAAGTAAAACTTACACGAGAGCGTTCGATTAGCCATCACATGATACTCGTGTCTGCCCCCGGTGTCAGCCACCACAGCCCCAGCTCGCGAGCGGGTCTCTGGTGGATGCCCGGTGTAATGACGTAGTTTCCGGCTGCAGGCGTATCATACCAAGATGGCGGGGACAAGTTGAGTTCGACCCGAGTACAAATTAATACACAGATTTATCGTCTATGAAACAATTATGGCAAATGGAAAGGAAATGTATTTCCTGACAAGCAAACAGTTGGTGAGTGTGTACAAATTATGAATGATATAATTAAATGTGTCGTCACGGACACCGACATTTTCAAATTGAGCAGACGACGGAAATGATGGAGCTATCTGTTTACACTTTTTTAAGTCGAGCTGCTACGCAACAACCTTTGACCTTAATTTTCCCAGAGTGCCAAGTGAAACACCGCAGCGTTCGATTAGCCTCGTTTTGTGGCTTCCACCACAGTGTAAATCCCCGGTACACACGGGGAAGCTAATCGAACGCACCCAATAACATGCGCTAGCAGCAGAGGCACATGCTTGATCCATGATTGAACATTGATCCATGATTGAACATTGAACCCAATTCCATAGTAAGAGTGGGTTTCATACGATCTGATTGTCACGTAAACTCAAATAACTATAAGTTCCAGATATCAGTTTCTTACCTTTATTAGTATCGGTGGATATATAGCAACAAAGATAGTAGTTCCAAGACTAATGGAAAAGAGGACGACGAAAGCAGTAATGAAGCCAGTGCACTCCATTAAATACCCGAAGCCAAGCTGTGCTAAACCCTGCGCACAGAAATTCAACGTTTGCAGATAAATAACCAAAACTGCGCGATCTTTGCCATCGTGCGAAGAAATTAAATACGCCATCATCGTCGCAATCTGGAGATAGAATCCCCCTCCCGTCGCAAGAAATACGGATGCTATCAGTGTGCACCATGGCGATAGGTTAAACACCAAAATAACAACATATGTCGCCATATGAAGGTTTATTCCAACGCATGGTAAAACAGCCACAAATCGTAGCTGTTTGGGGCTCCTCTCGCCATCACTCCATGACGACAAGAAAAGGACGATCAACAGCGACGGTAAGGTTGCAACCATGGTCCCAACAGAAACAACAGTAGATATGTATCCTTGAATTAACGCGTTATCCTCTTCATTCCCAGTGGTGTTTGCTTGCTCAGAGCACGGCCCAGGCGAGGTGATATTCTCGCCTTCAAACCCCAGTTCAAATGAAACTAAATATCCAATTGATTGGATGGTGGTAGGACCTACTGCCCCGAACGGAATTCCTGAGAGGAATGCATAGATATAGACGGCTGTTGTTGTGGACAGCCATCTTGAAGGATTTGATGTTCGTTCCATTTAAGCCAGTGAAGCACGACCCGTTTTTAGGTGTAACAAATACCATCAGTTCTGGACAAAACACAAATCAAACCAGTTCTCAATAAATAAAAATGTATACTTTGTTCACAAAAAATGCACGCTAAAAACTCACGGGTCAGAATTGACCCGGATTATGTGGCGCATAAAGTGGTCTGACCCATTTCTGGGTCAGGCTGAACTGGGATCTGTGTCAAAATGATCGACACGGTTAAGGGTCAAACTGACGCAGAAAACGAGTTTAAATCCCACTTTTTAGCCACTTTCCGGGTCATTCTGATCTGGAAACGGGTCAGGTCCCCTAGGACCCGGATCCCAGGTCAATGGGAGACTTTGGAACGCTAGGTGGCAGCAGACTTACCAGGTAAATTTCCAGTGTTTACGTAGTTCTGAACATGTGCACATTACCGAGAACAATGGATTTACCTGAGTGGTAAGTCTGCCGCCACCTAGCGTCCTAAAAGTCCCTCATTCTGACTCGTTTTTACTCAGTAGGGATGCACACAAATGAAAGGATACTTTCTGTTGAAAGAACTTTCCAACAACTCGACCATCAAGCTTACTTCATGACTAGAACGCTAAACGTGTGATCAAACATTTTCTGGAGACTGAACACACTGTTTCGTAACGTCGAGACATAATTATCGTTCTTCTCAAAACCACCAGTTCTTTCTAGAAGATATTATGGTTGCCACACGCAAACTAGAACTGTAATTTGTATTTTGAAGTTACAGCTGTAAAAATCTATTTAAGTATAAAGAGAAAATTTTAATAATTAAAAATCTTGAGGGTTTTTTCGCTTCACAAGTGAAATGTATCTGGAAAAATTAAATGATGTTTCCAGGTGAATTGGATCAACCGATAACGTAAAAAGGCATATATAACACAGATTGTTGTGTTTTAATTGTGGTGTTGACGAAATAGAATTAAGTTTATAGCAATGTATTATCGAGTAAAGCCGAGAACAATAATTTGAATCGCTGAGGATATCGAACGGTCGTTATTTTTGTGTCACATGTACCACAGACTTCTACAAAGTACCATACCTTCCAGGCTAGCATTGGGTGCATGGATTTCCTCTGTCTAAACATACCGCTGGTATGTAAGGAAAGAGGAAGCCCAAAGTCGTGTGCACTGTGGACTTAGTATCCACATCTCCTGTGGTATTTTTGAGCAATAGCCAGTTGGGCAGGAGAGTACACCGATGGTAAGTTGGTAAAAACTAGCAGATATAAATAAATTAATTCTCCCCAAACTATTGATTAAAAGGAACTCACCTGGACACTGAAATGTAGATGTCTTTTCGTCTGAATAAGTCACAGTTCTATGATACTTCGTTGTACCTTCAAATTGTATCGTATCATCTAGTACCAGCAAATTATGTCGGTGCTCAAAAATGAGAAGAGCAGTTTATGCGGGTAGGTAAAAGTGGCAATATTTAAATCGTAAAGAGATAGACGCATAAACAGGACTATGTGTTGAGAAACTGAAAGACGTAATACAGACTGAGAGGCTTTGGTATAGACGTGTGGTCGATTTCACAAAACTCTTCGTAACTTAGGACTAGTCTTAGACATGGGACTAGTCTTAAGTTAAGACCATTTACTGGTCCTAACTTCAGATAAGACTAGTCTTATCTCTTTGTGAAATCGGCCCCAGGCCTGGTATAGACCATGAGACCAGTGACATCACATGTTTACAAAAGAGCCACAGAGCCTGGACTTCCTGCAGACACGATTTGTGAACACTTTCTGTCTTAATTATGGCGATTGCAACGTCTGATTTTTATCAAATTTGGATAATTATGAAGATAGGAGGCCCATCTCAAAACTTGTTCAGATGTTATTTTGTATAACTCTTGAATTTATGTGGAAATTATAACACAAAATGTACAATGACCAGTGCAGTATGTTGCATGCCAGGAAGGAACAAAAACATGTCCAGTAACAAATAATTTAAGGACCCATAATTATTTGAAATGTGACGTCAATGGATGTTTATGGAGGTTTTTTTGTATAATAGACATGCAAGTCTCGCGCATATCGAAAACGAGAAAAAAATCGAACCGAAGACTATATTTTTATATGAAATCAATTCTCCTTTTCAATTATATTTATACGAAACTCTTGAAAATAAAAATACCCATAGCAGGTTGTTATAAATAAATTTAAATAATTTGTATATAACAAATAATTTGTATAAATTAACAAATTAAAACTGGGACGAGGATGCTTATTGTTAGAAACCCCAATTGCAAATCACGCCCGAGTGTGTTTTCTTCGTTATTTTGTTGAATTGATTTTACTTTCATTGTTATTCACTTAGTATTACATTCCCAACATCATATAATAATGTTCATATCCATAATCTACCGGTACGTTAAACTTAATTTGACAAAACAAAATCCCGCCCACGTAAAACTCCATACCACAATGGCCCCGGAAGTTCAAATTATGCGCGAGACTTGCAGTCTATTCACACTGCAAGGCGTTATACAATGGCGTTTTACACCGTTTTGACGTAAGGTTTGTAGAGACTTGTAATTTCCCTCACACTTGTACTTAGGCCACAAACAATTTTTTTGATCGTCCCCGCCCGACCTATACGAAACCCCCGACTCCATTTTTGTTTTATTTTTTTTATATCATAAAAACGGTCTTTCCAATGATCTTTTCAGTCAAACTTGGCTCCCAGATTTTTAGCTGATATTCTTTCAAAATCCATAGGTTGGAAATAGATGTTTGAAGAAAGGTTATTCATGTTGGCAAAAACAAGAACAATTCTTTAAATATTTACTTATAGGTTACACTGCATTTTAGATTTTTGAAAATGATTACAGAATTAGTCATCTAGGGTACGCACTCCCACCCCACCCCCCAAAAAGGACAATCAACAATGTTTGTATTTGGCCTTATAACGACTCTATATATTGGAAAATGATTGCATACAACAAAATAATAAAACAGAAATTGACCTCGGAGCCCCTCTTTGAATTATTATCGTATCAAAGTACCAGCAATTTAAATCGGATGTTTAGGAATCTGAATATTGAAAAAGATAGACGTGTGTATAGGTAAAATCGTCAATATTTAATTCAATTTGATTTATTTCATGTTTAAGAAATTTATTTATTCAAGAAGGCCCCAGAACAAGGCAAAAACCACTCTTGATAAGGGGCTACAAGAATTTATGAAATTGAATGGCTGACCAGCTTCTTGCTGTTGGATTTTGCTAAATTAAATGATCTTTGCGACTTAATGAATTTGAAGGATCTTATTTATTTACCAGTGATTGCTAAACTGTTGAAATCTACATAGTCTTGAATGCCTAAAACTAAATAAGAATGACTACAGCGAATCTGAATGAGAAGAACGAAATCACGCATGCGCAACAACGAAATGGACTGCATTTATAGCTAAAAAAGGAAACCCGTAGTTTGAGTGGATCAGGGGTGAATTTGAATGCGTGTTAATGACATAGTGTGAATTTTTGCTGTACGCCCGGGAAAACCTATAATAACAACCAATAGTTTGCTCTCATCCTGAATTGGTCTACTTCCTCCTTCACTCTTCAAGATTTTCATTTCCTACGATGACATTGGTAATTCCTGGCTCAATCCTCTTCAGATAAGGAAACAAGAGAGTCGATAGGAATCCGAGGCAATATAATCCAGCGAAGATGGGAAAAAGGGCGAAGTAACTCCCATTTACATCGTAGAGGGCGCCTGTGCAAAATGAGGGGAAAAAGAACAGTGACTATGCAATCAGTGTTTGCAGTAAATGGCTGAAATTCCCACAGAGTATTAATATCGTACTAACCTGCCAATAAAGGAACAATCATGTCAGGTACACCGCCCAAGAGACAATTATTATATCCCAACTGCAGATCCTATGTTATCCACTCCAACTAAATCACGCACTAGCACAAAAACAATTGTCTGATAAAACCCAAGTGCGAATCCAAAAATGGCTGCTGACAGCACGAAGTACGTGTATGTACCAAGTAGAGTGATGAGTATTGAACCTCCACAGACTAACATAGCAAATTGGTAGATAACTTGGGCAGATAACTTTCTGTTGATAAGTCCACACAGGAGACGCCCAACTATGCTGGTGATACCTGAAATACTAAACAGGAATGCTGCATCTTTATTTGGAACACCCATTGACGTCGCGAATTGGAAGAGGTAAATTGAGAAGCAGCTGATCGAACCAGTGTACATGCAATAAGTAAAACACAACACGGAAAAGCGGTAACTTGAACACAATAAGTTCAGCCGAAACAAGTTTACAATTCTGACAACAAAGCCCCTGTTTGACTTCTGGGAATTTTCAGACAACCTGTGGTTGAATTCTGTCATCTCAACTTCTTCATGTCCAAGAACATGGCGTTTTTCTGGACGGAAGACCGCCCCAGCTGCAAGCATATTAGCCATAATTGCACCAGTTACCAAAAGGGTTCCTCTCCATCCGTACATATCCAATAGAGCCTGCATCAATGGGCCATACACGAGCATTCCTACACCAGCGCCACAGCTACTAAACCCACAGGCGAGAGCGTACCCTGTCTTGAAGTATTGAGCTAGGATAACATTTGCAGGCGTGTAGGTGATCCCAGCACCCGTTCCTGCAATCAAACAATTGAAAACACAAGTTTTAGGGCAAATGATGTTTATAGCTTTGAGTGTTTCACAGAGAAGTACTTTTTGAGTTTATCTCAACAAAAAGTAACTCAATTTCGGCGCTAGACAGAGAGTGTCAGTAGAGGAAGTTATCAAGTCAAGGCGTCAAAGAGATTCAATATTGATTGTACTCCAAAAATGTACTCACCTATCACAACGCTTATGACGTACATCTGATGTTTGTGGTTAGGGCGCCCCCTATCATGCCTACAAGGGCACACAGGGCACCAAGCAATGCGGTGATACGGCAACCAAACCGGTTTCCCAGTACACCACCAACGGTACCTGAATACGAATATAATTTCAGCCATTTTGTTTTATCATAGAAACTGGCTGAGTTATTGTACATCACATTATATGTCAAGAAACCAAAACAGAGGCTTGGAAACAAAAGATAACATTATGAGATTTAGTATATATATACTGCCTGTGCACTTTGGGAACATGTTGCAAAGGTAGATGTGGGCTATACGTTAGAGACCATTTACAGCATCCACGAATAGGATACAGTTATAACCAAATGACACCATTATGAAGTTGTGTTAGTAGAACTTGCAAAACAAACAAGGCCTACTCACATCCAAAGAGTATCGTTGACGACATAATGCTAGAGATTGCTCCTGTTTGCGAAGATGTACTCCTGAACTCGTTCTGAAAACTCGCAAACAAGATTCCCGTGCAGCGATTTACTCCAACTATGAGAAGACGAATACTGAACGAGGCGAAGACTACGACCAGCTTCCATCTGCAACATTCTGATTCTTTACGACACTTCACCATTCTATTCCTCTTAGTTGTGATCAATCACAAACTATTCGAAGATGAAACTGTTTTACAAAGGCATCTACAATATTCAACGATATTTTTAAAAACGCTCACCTTTGGTCCTCGACTAAATAATGTTGATACATCAACCCAAGATCGCATGACAGAATGCGCTGTTGCAAAAATCAGCGTGATATGCGAAATTTAGACGGAAAACAAGAATTTAAAAGAAAAATGTTTTGGATCCATGCATTCATAGATCGTAAATTGCTTTCAAATGAGTATGGCGGCCGGATTTAGGCCAAAGAGCACGGCAACGTCCACAACAATTAGCTCACTATCAATCTCCAATGGGCCGATTGTAAACTCAGATATCGAATAGTCCAAAGATCAAGTTAAGTATCTGACCCGACACTTGTTTTTTTATAACAGGTGGTCGCATCTGGACAGTAGGACCACACCCCCAGGCGATTGGCAGGGTTTCAATATTTAATGTTTTAATACTATTTTGTATAAAGCATTAGCGGGGTTAGCTCGCTCGGAAGAAGAACTTTTAAGGTCTTCTATAAATAGCAATTCTTGTTCAATTTGTTTCTAAGGCACGCATGTGTTTGGGATAAGAGTTTAATTGTCTATGATTGGTAATTCCTGGCTCAACCCTCTTCAGATAAGGAAACAAGAGAGTTGGTAGGAATCCGAGGAAAAACAATCAAGCAAAGATGGTAAAGAGGACGAAGTAAATGCCTGTCGGTGGCCAACCCAATGTTGTAAACAAATGGGTGCGATGTCTGGGTTATTGAGAAATCCCATTTTATACATCGTAGAAGGGCGCCTGTGCAAATGAGGGAAGTAATAACAGCGATTTTATGCAATCATTGTTTGCAGTAAATGCCTGAATCCACAGAGTATGATGCTGTGGCGGGACTGGCCCACATTCGTGGTTACAATAAACCCTCTGCGGACCCGCTATCCAGCGGCCGGGAACGTTGGTCCGTTTGGATGGAGGTATACCGCCCTGTACGCGTAGACGCATTCAACCACGCCTCTAAACCTCTGGGAGGACAAGGACAGACAACGAATCACACAAGAAACAATGATCTTAGTTGCCATTTAATTTATTAAGATGTACTCACTACCCGTAGTTGACCCATTGTTGATTGATAGCCTCTGTAATTAATTAAGTTCCCGGTATCAGTTGCCTACATAGGTAGCCTCGCACTATGCGCTATACTGGCACTGTAAGGCAGTGCTGGGCGGCGCGGTAAGGCCTGGCTGGGGTTAGCCTCAGGGTATCCGATGCCGTACGCCTCTGGCGTCCCTGCGTCCCTCCTCCTCGGACCCCTCCTCTACCGTCCAGATGAGTACTCCCTGAGTCTCCTAGTAGAGGCGGCAGGAATGCGGGCGCGCACTCCCCGGCTCCGGTCCGCTACAACGGCCTATGCTGTTCGTCGCTACGCCTCCATCTTATTTGACCAGTAAATGCTAAACTGTTGAAATCCACAGTAGTCTTGAATGCCTAAAACTAAAATAGAATGACTACGACGAATCTGAATGAAAAGAACGAAAATATAGCCTGCCCGATATGGGATAGAGGGTCCCCCAATGTTCCCATACTATAACACACTATTTGCCTCTTGTATAGAACTCCCCCTCCTAAAATCCTCAAAAGAATTCCTGAGATTCCAAGCACACAATGGAGACACAATAGGGGGGGGGGGTACACCATGCCCCATATCGAGCACCAATTGAACGAAACCATCATGCGCAACAACGAAATGGAATGCATTTATAGCTAAAAAAGAAACCCGTATATAGTTTAAGCGGATCAGGGGAACATTTTTTTGTAAATTTGAATGCGTGTTAATGAAATATTGTGAATTTTAGCTTAAATATGCCCGTAAAACCTATAATAAAAACCGGGAGTTTGCTTTAATCCTGACTTGGTCTACTTCCTCTTTCACTGTTCAAGATTTTCATGTTCTACGATGACATTGGTAATTCCTGGCTCAATCCTCTTCAGATAAGGAAACAAGAGAGTCGATAGGAATCCGAGGAAGTATAATCCAGCGAAGATGGAAAAAAGGGCGAAGTAACTCCCATTTACATCGTAGAGGGCGCCTGCACAAAATGAGGGAAAAAAGAACAGTGACTATGTTTTCAGTGTTTGCAGTAAATGCCTAAAATTCCCGCAGAGATACCCTTTTCATACTAACCTGACAGTATAGGAGCAATCATGTCAGCTACACCGCTCAATAGAGAATACATTCCAACTGCAGATCCTACGTTATCCACTCCTACAAAGTCACGCACTAGTACCAAAACAATTGTCTGATAAAACCCAAGTGCGAATCCAAAAATGGCTGCTGACAGCACGAAGTACGTGTATGTACCAAGTAGAGTGATGAGTATTGAACCTCCACAGACTAACATGGCAAATTGGTAGGTAACTTGGGCAGATAACTTTCTGTTGATAAGTCCACATAGGAGACGCCCAACTATGCTGGTGATACCCGAAATACTAAACAGGAACGCTGCATCTTTATTTGGAATACCCATTGACGTAGCGAATGGGACGAGGTAAATAAAAAAACAGTAGTACGCAGCGACGTAGGTGCAGTGTGCGAAACAGAGTGCCGAGAAGCGGTAACTGGAACGTAACAAATTCAGCCGAAATAACTTAACGATATTAGTTTTAGCAAGACAGTTTTTCTTTGACTTAGGAGAAGTTTTAACCGTTATATTGTTTAGCTCGGTCATCTCTTCTTGCTCTTGAACTTTATGGTGGAGTTTTACTGGACGGAAGACCGCCCCAGCTGCAATCACATTAGCCAAAATGGCACCCATAATTAGAATGGTTCCTCTCCATCCGTACACATCCAATAGAGTTTGCACCAATGGGCCGTATACAAGCATTCCTATTCCAACACCACAGGTACTAAAACCACAGGCGAGAGCGTAACCTTTCTTAAAATATTGAGCAACAATAACAAGTGAAGGCGTGTAGAGAATCCCAGTGCCGAATCCTGAAATTTAAAAGATTGGAATGACGGCTTTTACTTTCATTTTCTGTCTGAATTTTTTATGAGATTTATGGATTTGTTATTAAGAGTCTACTTTGGATTTATGATTGATCATTATCATCAATTCTACATAAAAAGGAAATTATATAATAATAATTCTCCCGAACATTAATAATTATATCGACATAATCTATAAATGTTCGGGAGAATTACATGCAGTTCGCCACCAATAGTTTCCTGCAGGTTATGTTTTGCAGGAAAAAAGTCATTATTTCAGCGCACATCCGAAGTATAATGTTTGTCGTACAGAGACTTCTGTTAAATTGAACTGCCTGCTTTCAAGATAACCTTTCTGTGGCAAACTATTGGTGGCACTTTGTATTTTGTCCTGAAGTGTCGTACTAACGACGACAGAAACTCCGTATTGAAACCATTTACCCATATTCATTCATTACCACATTATTATAGTTCAATGCACACCATTATCCTTTGTAGTATTTTACTCACCTATTACAGCACTCATGATGTAAAACGAGTAAATATTTATGGTTAGGGCGCCCCCTATCATGCCAATTAGGGCACAGAGGCCACCCATCATTGCGGTTACACGGCAGCCCAGAGCGTTCCCCAAAGCACCACCAATGGTAGCTGAAGAAAACAAAAACCAATTGCGGTAAAAAATTAATGTCATTCTAAAAAATATTTTGATAAGGTCTATACGAGACCTACAGACCCCTTGCGTAGGCCGCCATCACACAGTAGATCTTTTGCAGTGACGTAATCCCGACACCATTTTAGAGAAAAAATTATGTCGAAACAATGGAAATGCGCAGATTTGTACGCGAGGGGCCGATGGGTCGACTCCTTTTGACCTTTACGCGAGATCGTCTTACTACAATGACCTCATAATGCAAAAGGGCATTGATCTAAGATCTATTGCCCCCTTGTACTCCAGAACGCACCTCCGCCATTTTGGGAGTCAATTCCTTTGTGTACATTTTGACTCCCAAAATGGCGGACAGGATAGGCGTGTGTCATCGTAAAGTAATTTAGTCCTTTAGGTAAATCATCGCATCACACGCACGCATCTGCTGCTCGCCCAAACCCTACCGAAGAGCGTGTACAAGCTGAGTTCAATTTAATAATATTAAACTTTTCTTGCATAAATCCCTTTAAAAAACCCGACACCTAGCTCAATGCAGCTCCTATGGGCTTCTGGTAACCAATGGAGACAGTTTGTGTGAAGTGGGCGTGGCTTACAGTGGTAGTAGCCCTTTTGAGATATGGTGGACACTATAGGAGTGCACTGTAGGATTTGGGTGTATACAGACAAATTTACCCAAACCAAACAGTGTTATAGTAATGTGTCAACCATATCTCAAAATAGCTTATTACGTCACACTTACGAACGGGATAGATCGCACGCATCGCTGAGGTCAAACCATTGATCTCTATTATTATATAATAGAGTTCAATGGGTCAAACATTGGAAACGTGCACGCTTGTCTGCGACACGCACAACTCTCGGCCAGTGCATGGAGATGTACCCCCCATAGCAAACTACTGTTCTTAACCTTTGCCATACCTCTGCAAGGGCGCTAAGTGGGATCAATAAACATAATCTTCACACGAACGTACGTGCATTGCACAGGCGACAACGCACGTACACAGCAAAAGTATAATAATAAGTCTATCCGTACATATTGTTTTTCTCCCAGATTATAACCAAAGCGAGGCTGGAAGTACAAATAGTGGTTTGACTCATTTTGGTAGTAGCTTATTGTTCGTATTTCTAATGGGACAATATCATTCATTTTGTGTTGTAGTTATGTGTTAAAGGTATCGTACACGTTTGGTAATGACTCAAAACCAATGTTAGCATAAAAACTGACTTGGTAAACAAGCAACGGAGAGCTGTTGATAGTATAAAACATTGTAGGAAACGACTCCCTCTGAAGTAACGTAGTTTTTGAGAAAGCGGTAATTTCTCACTAAAATAATAAAAACTTCTAGTTGTTACAACTTTTTATTCCTATCTGAAAGCACACAAATTTGTACAACAAGGGTGTTTTTTCTTTCATAATTTTCTTGACCAATTGAGCCCAAATTTTCACAGGCTTGTTATTTTATGCATATGTTGGGATACACCAAGTGAGAACACTGGTCTTTGACAATTTCCAAACGTGTTCAGTGCCTTTAAATGACACCATTAATATAAAGTTTTGTGTTGCAGCCTAACACTGGCAAAAGCTTTACAATAGTCAGACGGTGAAAACAATATTTTGTGAAAGTTCTCACCTCCAAAGAATGACGTTGACGCCATGATGCTAGAGATGGCCGCAGTCTCCGCAGTTGTGCTCCTAAACTCGTTCTGAAAACTCGCGAATAGTATTCCCGTGCACTGGTTTACTCCAACTATGAGAAGACGACTACTGAACGAGGCGAAGACTACGACCAGCTTCCAACTGCAACTTTCGGTTTTTTGACGACACTGTGCCATGGTAGGCCGCCTGAGGTCGCAATCAGCCGATATGGTCAAAGATGAGACCGCAGTACATTCATTAGGTTTCAACGGTCAGATCTCAACACGCCTTGCACGAGACAATATACTTTTCAAAATAAGATTTTTAAAATTAAAGACAATAATATCAAGGGGCATTTATAGAGCACTGTTCACTGGGTACCACAGCGCTTTTTACATGTAAATACAATTAGCCTGTGCAGCGTTATTGCTTTGACCTTCCCATTTATTTTATCTGCAGACTTTGCACTTACATGCGACTAATTCAGCCTCTTATCGTATTGTTAGGTCGTGTGCAAAATATAGCACCTCAATTCGCAATGTCTCTTTCCCAAAAAATACCCAGACGTGATTCCAAGTGTGTTATCATGGGTTTTTAGTCTACCTGGTAGCCAATTCCAGAGCTGTGTATTGAGAGAGTTGCGACATGGAAGGACCAGCTTTCTCCGGTCACGTGGTTGCTGGACGCCATTTTGTTCCAAAATGCAGTACAACCCAATGGGCAGACTAGTCTGGCACCCTGCATTCGCCAATGCATTTTTTGGAGACAAAATGGCTTCTAATCGCAAGTTGTCGCAACTCTCTCAATATACGGCTCTGGCCAATTCTGTAGTGTAGCGCCCTCTTGTGGAATAACCTCCGACATTAACCTTCAGATTGCGAGTTACGTTAGGGCGCGTGTTAACCAACATCATTTATTTTTGCACTCTGAAAGAAGACTTTATATATTTTTTTAATTCTGAAAACGTGCTCGGAAAACCCGCAACTTGTTTGACAAACTGCTGCTTCTCTTTACATTCTTTCCCAACCAACAGATGTAGTAAAAATGTTTCAAATGTTCTAAAAAAAAAAAAAAAAACAACAACCCAAAAAACCCCCAAAGCACCCTATATCCTGGTTGCGGCATACTCGGTTTGATATTCGACACAATTTAAACGTTTGACCCAGATTCTGGGTCAGGTTGACCCAGGAAAGGGTGAAAAGGGGATTTTAACTCGGATTTGCGTCAGTTTGACACATGGGTCAGACCCCACGGAACCGGATCCAGGTCGAGTCTGAACCAAAAGTTTTTAGTGTACAAAGAGACAAAAAAAAAAAGACAAAAAAAAAATTGGAAACTTTTCTTACATTTTATTTTAAATACTTTGCAAGGCACAGCTCGATGAACCTATAGTTTGATTGAATTTTGACAATCATCAAAGGAATGGTCTTTTTGAAAAAAAACTCTTCCCGTATAGAAGTTAAACGAATGTAAAATTTAATATCGCATCACCCTTTGATGTTACATTAACTTGGAAACTGATACCCAGTTGAATTTAGGCTATAATTTACACTTGAGCAAAATTATTTTCATTACATTATGTTACGATTTCCCGAGAATTTATGACGTGAAGGAGTGAGGCGGGGTCACAAACGCAGTCGTTGAATAAAACAAACGAACAATCGATTTATACTGAACTGAGAGTGTTGTTATTATTGTTCCAAAGAAGCACTCACAATTATTATTCAATTAATTATATACATCACAAGTGGTACCACGTATCAAAGTTCTCGAAAATGCACAATTACAAATCTACGCGTAATAATCAATGAAAATCTCACTAGTGCATTTATCAATTAAACTTTCACTGCATCGGTGTTCAAACCTCTATTCACCATGTTTGCTCCCAAAAGTTACACGTTGTAATTCTTCATGGGCTATCTTGCCCAAAATAGTCATCTTTAAGATAATGTCCATTACAGCTGGTCTCCTTCATGTAAATCTGGCACTCGTCCACAGACGTCTGGTGTGCGGGCTAAACTTAACCCCTTTTAAAATTCTCCCACCTGATAGCATGCCCGTCTTACGACAGCTATACTGGCAGTCGTCCGTGCGACTTCTCCAGTTCCTCGCTACTTCGCCGTCCCCATCATCGGAACTCACGAAGACGGAAATCAGGTCCCGATCGGGTCCAATCCGGGTGTCCGGTGTCCCAATCAGGGGCGGATCCAGGATTTTCCAAACGGGGGGGGGGGGGCGTGAAAATATACCAAGCAGCAAAATCTTCCCTTCCCCATTTCTCCCCCCTTCTCTCTCTCTCCCTCTTTTTTTCTTTTCTCCCTCATTTTTTTTTTTAATATGAAAAAGGGGGCGTGCGCCCCCACGCCCCCCTGGATCCGCGCCTGCCAATCGTCAATAACTACAAATAGTTACCACTCATCAAATACCATCACATTCACAAATCTGCCCACAATAAAGGAAACGTTTCTTCCAAGAATCGATCACTATCAAATTCCAACAAAAATGATCTTAATATAAACTTCTCCCAACAGTGTACTTAGATATTCAAACTTCTTATGTTGCATTCTTATGGAGAATCACACTCCTGTAACAAAAATGCCAACAATGTCTGAGACACAATACTTCCATGAATAAGTCTATCCACACTTGATAAGCAAATTACTGTCTTCTTGACACACGATGATATGCAGATATTTATAAGGCACTAAACAGGGCCTATGTGTTACTTATCATGGCGTGACCAAATTTGCCACAGATATCCATTTCTACTTTTTTCAAATTAAAGTGAACTTAAACCATGCCGTATAGTATCTCACAGTTACTGGTATATTAAATGTCAAACACAATTTCCACACTTCTTTTTATTAAACGTTAATACTCACAGTCAATTTTGGGTGTTCCCTCTTTAAAATAAATCGAGACTTGTCTCGTCAAAGTATAAATGTGGCTTTCCCGTCTCTTCTCAGCTCTTACCTCAGAGGCAAAACGAAATCAAGACCAACATAGCTGAAACTTGGGTGTAAACTCGCCTGAAAATTCAATGCATCGCAGCACCGGCTAAACAGTCACCCTACTTCCATGTAGCCAACAAAGCATCTCTAAAAGCCTCGCCCCAATTTCACATTCCGCGCTTGCTACGTCGCTGAAGCCCAGCAGCCTTTGCGCGCTTTCAAAAGAAAACTTCATTACCCGTGACATTATTCAAATTTAGACTGACCTTCGACCTGACCCTCAAGAACTATGGCCAATTAGACTTAACTTAGTACCTCGACTTCTTTATAATGTGACCCGTCGATGAACTGACCACAGCTTATCAAAAGATTTCGTAACACATTAATACTAATAGATGATAATTTTGCGTCATAGGGACAAAGAATATTATTGCTAAACCCCTACACTGATGTGTATTAAGCACTAGTAAAGTAAACTTTGAACTACTTTTTGCGGTTGGATACTATGCAAACCAACCAGCCCTTTCGCAGGAAACACAAAGGTCAAGTAACATTTTGAATATGAATATCAAAACATTAGACTCCAGGCACTTGAACACCGAGGGCGCACTTCGGCTCCTCTCTTGTACTACTAATTGTTATTATTCAATACCCTACCCATGCTAAGCATTAACTTTCATTATCAAGTGCTCATAAAATATATCTCCGACTGATAATTACATAACGCCATTTAGCTTAATGTTTCACTGTGGATTTCATTGCATTTATCTGTATAATGCCCCACCCCCAGCAACTTATCTGTCACATTCTAAACACAATTAATAGTAATATTTCCCTTTTTGTTACGGACTCACCTATAATAGCCATTTTATTTAGGTTATTTAATGTTAGGCTGTATACTCCCCAGGGAGCTGAGATGGTTTAAGGAATGATTTAAGGCCCAGTGACCAGGGGTAATAATGTGAAGCGCTTTGGGACGCCCTTCGGGCGTGAAAAGCGCTATATAAAAACTAACTATTATTATTATTATTATTATTAGGGCTCCATGATGTGCACGTAAGATTATAAACCGACGAACGCATGCGCAGATCACAACTGTGCCTTGGTATATGTAAATGTCCAACAACCGTCGAACCGTTCCATGTATCTTTTACATACAATCATTATTTTTTGCTTTATTCCAAAATTCCGCCCTGGTTCATTTCTGCATTTCGCTCTTCTCTTCCTCCTTGTACTTGCTGGTTATAAGATCCTCCTCCAGGAGACCAGACCAAACGGTTGATCCCTATAGGGGCCTTGTACACACACGTAGGCAATTTGGAGGCAACCAAATGTACTGCATGCAATTTTAAAATGGTACTACAAGAGACCTATTAAAAAAACCACTGTATTTATTTCCCCATTGAATTGTGTATTGTTTTGTTCCATTTTCTGACTCAAAATCTTGGCCAGTTCTACGCTGGCATTTGAACGAGTAATCTTACTAACCCTTTAGAAACCATTCATTTCTGTACAATCATCACAATACGCCCATCCACGGCCACTGTTGTTGAATTTTGTACTGTGTTTTTCTCAGCCAAAATTGTCAACAACCAAAAAAGGAAACATAAATTCTGTTTTGTGTTACAATTGTCAATAGTTTGTCAACATGGGAAACACTCGAAAATTTTAACTCCCATCTAGACATGACTTTTACTATGACCTCTTTCTGTGAATGGAAGTAGAGACCAAATCTTGTGGCCGTTTGCAGACATGGGTATTGTTGTATCAGCCGCTTGTGGCCGCTTTGGTCTCTAAACGAATAAGGAAAGTGATCCTCTAGCCATAAATAATAAAGTTCTTTATAATCTTGGTATAAAGAGTATTTTTTCAGAGAAGATAATTGCTACTGTCTTTTGTAAGTAGAATTATTTGACCATCTTTCCGCTTTTCCCTCGCCGTCCTTTTATACACTGAAACTAAACTTCGTTCCCGCACGAAACACGCAACACTATAATCAAATAAATAAGTGGCATGCAGTATTTTCTACATGAATCAACGTACGTAGTTGTATCGAGACGTCAATCTTTCATTCGGGCGACTGAAAGAGACCCACAACATAGCCGTTGACTAACGTAACGTGCAGGTTACAGTATTGCGTTTAAGGGACTTTGGTAAACTACGAATTGAAATCTTGTCATTGTGGGATTCTGCATATAACAACGAGAAATCAAGAAACTGGAGAGGTAGTTGAGCTGCTCTTAATTTGTGAGTATTTTTATCAGAATGAAATTGATTTTTTCGTTATCCAATAAAACTGATCAGTTTGGATTTTGCCTTGTTATAGGCCCAAAGTGTAAGAAAAAATGCAAACAAATGAGTTAATTAAAATCTATGTATTGAATAACATTGATTCTGAAACACAGGTTTTCCCGGTCAATTACAGCAAAACTCAATTCAGTTTCATTAACATGCATTCGAAGTCACGCATGTCTTCCCTTTTTCATTCAAAATAGGGTTTCTTTTTGTTTCATTTTGTGCACACATGATTTCGTGTTTCTCATTCAGGTTCGTTTCAGACATTCTTTTTCATTTATAAACATTCAAGATTACATTTTCACCGTTCTCTAGTTGCGTTGATAGTATAAACCATTGTAGGAAACGACTCCCTCTGAAGTAACGTAGTTTTTGAGAAAGAGGTAATTTCTCACTAAAACAATAAAAACTTCTTGCAAGAAGTTTTTATTCCTATCTGAAAGCACACAAATTTGTACAACAAGGGTGTTTTTTCTTTCATCGTTTTCTTGCAACTTCGATGACCAATTGAGCCCAAATTTTCACAGGCTTGTTATTTTATGCATATGTTTGGATACACCAAGTGAGAACACTGGTCTTTGACAATTTCCAAACGTGTTCAGTGCCTTTAACTGTTGATTTGTTGTAGCCAATACAATTGCAATATGAATAGAGCCTCTTTAATCAGCCCTGTCAATACACATTTCAAAAGTTGGGCCAAATAAATTTTCCAGTGACTTTTCAAGGGTATAAGTTCCATCGAAACACAATCAATATTTTGAACATTTCTTGAATAATTATACTTTACATAACCCGTTGCTATTTCTACGGAACCTCATGTGAGTAGCCCGGCCGAAGCCAAATACTGCTCGACTAAAAATTACTATATTCTGCCTCGCTAAAACTCCTGGCTAAACCATACCAGACACTTCTACGTCCCGCCAGTTCGTGAGGGCTAGAGCTCCGACGAGCCCCATCAGGGTCTCACTGCGTTTGCCCTCAAACTCCGTACTTTGCGATTTTAGTACCCGGGTTTTGTTAATATATACATCGTTCCTTCCCGGGTTTCGTAAACAAATCAACAACCTTTGAAACACATTTTGATTAAAATACAAAACGCTATCCGAGATGGATAAGATGATAAAAGGGGTGTTTTTCCAATTTAATTCCAATTCACTTTCGCTATATGAATATTTGCTGCTATATTATAGCTTTGATTCATCTGCAATTTAAATCTCAAAGTTTTCTGTATCCATTTTCTAGTTTCCATTTTCTAGTTTCCATAACGGTTGCTGAATAGGCACTACTCTCTTTTAATTTCCGAGAGGAGATTGCGGCATGTATAAAAATAGACTCACCGCCTGTAACCTTCAAGACTTAATGCAAAGTCAAATCTTCATTATTTTGATATTATCTGTCTTAAACACTTTGTGAAATGACAGTAATATCCAGTCCATTTAGTTTGATCGTCAGTCAGTCCCGGTGGGTCTCAAAATGTTTTGAATACGCCTCCTTGACTGTTGAAAGCTTTTAACAGTGGCGTCACCAGACAATTTATTTAGCTTTTTTGTTGTTTTAATAACTTATTATTCATTCTTCCCCCCTTTTTTTTGGGGGGGGGGGTAGGCAAGAGGGGGCAAAGTAGAATTTATTTTTACCACATTTATTTATTTAAAAAAACTGAAATGTCACAAAACTTTCCTAAAGAATAGACTGTAAGGAATGCAGTTGATGGCATCGAAAAAAAACCTCATTTCGACAATCTTCTCTTTCTACCAACAGTGACCTTTTATTGCTTTGAATGGATCACCAATTGCACGTTCCAAACAACTGGATGCGTCTAGTAATTTGATTTCAACAAACTGATAAACAACTTCTTATCGAACCCAACTACTAATTTCATCTTCAAAAGTACAAAAAACTCCACGACTGGGTTCCATATTGAATCATGGCTTCATTAAACTTCGCAAATTCTTCATCCGAAAGCGATGTCATGGTTACCATATCCGAGACAACTTACTACGTCATCGAGATTGTATTCGCTCTCTTTGCATTAATCGGAAATTTGGTTGTGATCGTAACTTACTTACTGGAGCCTCGTTTACGCAATACGCTCTCCAATGTTTACCTGATTTCGCTTGCTGTGAGTGATTTCTGCATGGGGGCCATTGCTATTCCAATCATCCTGGTCGCCTTACAAGGAGTCCCTCGATCTTTCCCGGCTTGTCTCTTTCTAATTTCATTATTACTTTTGATCGATGTGGCATCGGTGTTTGCTCTTTTAGCAATGACATTGGACAGGTATTACTCCATAAGCAGACCGTTACGTTATTGCGTGATTGTCACAAAGTCACGCGCCGTAGCGGGCGCACTCCTAGCCTGGTTTGTTGCTTTCTTGTTTATAGTTCCCATGCTGGCTGGTTGGCACAACGGACGCCCTTCCCAGCCCCAATGCTACTTCTTTGAGATTGTAAGTCTGGAGTATGTGACCTTTTTGTTCTTCGCGGCCATCTTGGCGCCATTTTTCCTGATGTGTTTTGTCTACATCCAGATTTACTTCATCATACGGAAACAGGTAAGGGTTGTGATAGTCTCATTTCAAGACGTCATGGTCGACATTTAAAATATTTAAATTGCCCCCTCTGCTGCTTTATTAAAAATCCAATGCATGGAACCAATACTAGCGTTTTGGCTCTTTAAACGACTACGGTACTACCGTGAAAATTTAAAAAAATATATTAGTGGGGTTACCGTTCGGCAAATCGCCATTTAGTGCTTTTATCATACCATCGTAGCTTGTCATACAGCACTTGTAAACGTGTAACCCATTGTCTTGTCTTCAGCTCAAACAAATGAGGGTAACTCACGACATTGGCAATCGTCTCCGCAATCAACAGTCGTCGGCTGCCACTAATGAGGAACAAAGTCGCACAGCACAACGCACGCAAGAGCCGTCGACGAATGACGTCACGAGGGAGAACCAACAAAGTTCGCAGGACCAGCACGACAACGAGTTCCGTCGCATTAAACGCGAATGGCGAACGGCTCTGTTCTTTGCGTTTCTTATGCTGTTTTTCTTTGCAAGCTGGGTGCCCATATTCTTTGCCGACGCTCTGATTTATTTTCAAGTGTTCAACATTCACCAAGATGTGATCAATTTCCTTGTGTTTTTGTCACATTTTAACAGTGCATTTAATCCGTTTTTGTACACGCTTAAGGCTGACTTTCGGGACGCACTAAAACGGCGGGTATTTTCGTGTTTTGCTAACCGTTAAAGGCATCGTACACGTTTGGTAATTGGAGCCTATTGTTTTTTTCAAACCTATAAAGTTGTAGATATATACCATAAAACTAACCTGTGAAAATTTCAAAAGGTGGTAGCGTTTTTGAGATATTGCCGAAAAAACGTTACTGCAGTAAACGCTTCTCAGATTCAAATTTTTGGGGATAAAAAATTATATCTTTTTCCATACCCGCAGTACTTCGAAGTGAAAAGTTTCTCAAAATGCATTGTACTATCCAAAGCTGCTGTAGTAAGTTTATCAAGTCTTACCAAGTAAGTTTTTATTGCCATTAATATTCAGAGTCATTACCAAACGTATATACAGTCCCTTTAAAAAGTATAATACAACATTGGCGAAAGTACGCACGTACAGCATTCAAATGCTCTCCTTTTGTACTGAAATACTCATGACATTTTCCGGTTGTGGCAGTGATTGCAAGTTTCATACTGTGTTGTTAATACTGCAAACAGTGGGTTCCAATTACCAAACGTATACAATCCCTTTAACGTATAGTCAATACAAGGATAAGCGATGATTTCCGGAAATTTGACACTTTTTGTTGTGTGCCCTCGTTTAGGTTCAATGGTTAAACCTTTTAGATGATTTGTGTACCTCTGCAACCTTGTACTTGCACAGCAGCACAAACCTCATTAAGTTACGTTTCAAAAACGAGTAGACAACAAACTATCTCTGGCAGGAACGATGAACCCGTAGGCTATAGCCGGCCGTAAAAAAGCCATTTGAGCCAAATTAAAGTAGATATGCTTTATTGGACTGGACTGGACTGGACTGGATTGGAGTGGATTGGACTGGATTGGACTGGTTTCTGGCCACAATTATTCGCAGCAGCTAGCTTTCAATCAGTGTCATCATAGCGACAGGAGGCTGGAGGGTGAAATATAATAATTCCTTTCAGTCCTTTTACAAACTACGGCCAAGGTTAGGGCTTTAGGCAGCCTCTGTCTGTTTGAAGCCCCGCATCAACAGCGCACAATTTCAAAATAAACTGACGGAGCTCAAGCCAAAGCAGAGGTTTCGAAAAGGGCCACAATAATCTGTATACGCATTGTACGGCAAATTTGTTCTTTTTTAGATATCTATACCAGACGCACATCCTAAAACCTAATTGACCTTATGCTTTGAGGTAAAATGATGATGAAACAATGGAAACGTACATCTTTGTACACGAGGGGCATAGGATGGGCTAGACTGGTCCCCTGTCTTTATCTGCAAGGATAAAGACAGGCATTGGTCTTACAGACCAAGTGATTTCATGATTGGATACAATGATTTCATTGGATAAACGTGCAGTGACGTACCGGTAAGCTTTCCATAGCTGTGTTATGATTGGTCCGAGATGTAGTTTGTCAGCTTGCACTTTCGGTCGTCTGCACATGCAACGTGTGCATACATAATGTTTGTACATTCATGTAGTGTTGTTGTATTCACTATGTGTACACAATGTGCATGTACAGTACATTCGTGTGAATTGACTGCGAATCTCCGTGTGAAATGAATGCGAGGTCAAAGGTACATCTGGCTACATCCGGTCAGGCAGGTATCTGGCGTTACTCACGAGCCTCGAAGTGTGACGTCAGATGTTAAGGCTAAGGATAGGCCAATGAGCAACCTTCTGACCTCTATCCGAGGGCGCCCTACTCAAATGACGTCAGTGCATAAGGTCTAGTGTTGACTTTCACTTTGTGCACTTCAAAATATTGAATTGTTGTATTATACATGAATGATTCCATTTGTCCACGTATAGTTGTGTTTCATCATGTGTCGTGCACACCGAGGGTGTGTTTAGCTTCCCCGGGTCGACCCGGGTCTCCCCCGTTGTGTTTCAATAGCTTTGACGTCATTCTCGGGGCTCACCCAGGTCAGCCCCAAGTGCCCTGCTTGGTGGAGCGGGTCATCCGGATGAGTACATCTGGGTCTAACGAACCGGGGAAGCTAATCGAGCACCCTTCATTTCTTGTTTCCTATTGTTGTTCGACCTCACAATAAACCGTGCAAGTCTCGCGCGTATTCGAACATAGTATCAAGTAAACAAACTCACGCACTTTAACGGGTCCCAATGTTGTAACACGCGCGAGACTTGCACTATCTATTGTCCTTCTACATGCTTGACATTATAAATTACGGTGCCACTCTACAATGATCAACCTTCACCATGCCCTAAAATTAACACAGTTTAAAATTACAGCGAAAAACGACAAGCACAGCTTTTGTTAAAATGAGTTTGATTTTCACAGCAAATATTTGATTACGGAGTCAGTTTTACAGGGCAGATTTTATTTCTCCCCAAAGTTCTATATAAAGGCTTACCTGCGCAATTTAATTATTTTTGCTATATCTCCTAGAAAACCTTTCTCCTCTTTTTTGTAAACACAGACCGACAGAAGTGTAATTCCAACAAAATTATATATGGCTAACCCCATCCTAAAATGTAAATTTTAATGTCGTATTCCTTGACGTCAATCTGTAGAAAGGGGTAAACAAACAGGGAAACATAACACTGATAATACACTGCTGCATGTTTACTCTTGTAAGCACGTATAACCAGCTTTGTTAGTTCTAGAACTTCAATTAAAATTGACCGTATAATATCTGCGGTCCACTCCAAATGGGATGGTTTGTTGAATATAAATAAAGAAGGAACAAATGAGGATAGAGAAATTAGATGAGAAAAGCTGACATGTCAATTGATTTGAACTGATTGCAATATTGGACTGTCACTCAAGTGACACAGGGGTGGCCGGTACATAGTTCATTTTTCAGCTTTCAATGATTAAAGGTGCTGTATACGTTTGGTAATTGGAACCCACTGTTTGTTTCAATCCTATATAGTTTGTTTTTCAAACATCGAGTTGTTATCACGCGTGATAAAAACTATTGTTTTACTCATTCTCAGAAAAGATAGCATTTTAGGCAGAAATATTATAAGGAACCCTTTCTACCATTACTTTCTTTAAATCGTGTAAGTTGTGTGTGAATCTGTGAACATTTGTGTTTTTCGATCTTACCAATAGTGTACAGGGCCTTTAATGATATGAATTAACTTATTAATTGCTTTGGAATTAGGTCAAAAACAACAGTAAATTGTCTCCAAGTAGATGACATGAGGGGTTGACTTTAACATTATTTTTATGAGACTCTCCAAAATGGTGAGATACAATCGGAACTGCATTGATGTTCCGTTTTTCTCATTCAAGAGGGGTCTCCAAGGTCAAATTAAGTTTTGCGATGAAATCCATTTCCAATAGAAAGAATCCTTACGAAAGTCAGGGAAAAATTTCAAGTCTCTAACCTCAAGTTAAAATGGTGTAAAATGCCATTTTATTTGATACTCTTTCAGAGCGAAATTTGAAACATGACATCATCGGACATCAACAACCAATACGTCCGTACGTCCCAAAGAGAAATGTTTGCGCCAGTTAAAAGTTCAAATGCACTGCTATTTTGATTGAATATCATCAAAATTCACATGAACTGAACAAGTGCATCGCAAAACTGAATTCGACCTTAGAACCCCTCTTTAGTGATATTCAATTTAACCTTGAAACTCAAAAAGGGACACGAGGTAAACAATACTGTGAAGATTAGGGGAGGATGTTCTGTTTTTGTATTCTGTTAAAGCATCACGAGAACACAAAAGTAATTGATAATGTAATTTCATTTTAGAATAAAGACTATAATCAATGGTTAAGAAGACCAGCCCAATAAGAAGGTAAATTTACGAAGGTTTAACTTAAATGAACTTAATCTTCATTGCGGCCCGTTGTTTCCACTTTCATAAAAGGAAATGCATTTCCATTGTACCTGTATACCTATTGTAGTGCCGCTAGACCAAATTCGTTGCAGATAGGCCTTTCGTAATACATTAGTGACTATTTGTAAACATCTCTGGCGGTGAAAAATCTACTATCCTGCCCTCTTCACAATTTAATGGTTTCATATTTTTCTTCTCAAGAAGCATGTCTAGCTTGAATTGAATACAATTTTTGTTGAAGACAATTTATAGAGATATGGTTTTCATGTCAAGCTTATTGCAATTATATCATGCTAAAAGCATATCATTATTAACAATATGCATTATTCAAACCCCACAATTTGTAATCACTAAGTACATTTTCCACTCAAATATAACATCCATATTTTTCGCGAGTGGTTATAATGGATGCAATTAATTTCAAATGCGGTTCAATAGAATTACATTCGCTGATATTTGTTTTCAAAATATAAGAAAATGGGGGTAATATTAGTTAGGTTTGCTCGACCTACATTGAAGGTTGAATACGAATTACACAAATACCATCTTGCTGTTTCAACGAATCGGTCTTATTTCCATTGGGAGGTAAATGTTTGATGGAATTGATGGAAGATGACCCACTGGGAACTTGTCCCAGAATGTTGTTGCAGCCACTGCGAATGCGCGGGTGTTTGCATGCTAGATGGGCAAAGAGAAAGTCGAAGGTGGGTGGTGGATGTTGATCGAAGACTTCTTCATCCAAACGTTTTGGTTTAGGTCAGTACATGAAGACCCCCCCCCCCCCGGCTGTCACCACTTTCGCTTTTTGCTTGCGGCTAATATACTAAAATAATATGGTGAATAAGATTCCACATGACAAAATGATCTTGCAAAGGAGACACAGTTGAATTTTGACAAGCACAACAACAATCTTCAATTGAATATTTACAACAATTAATTACATTACATAGGTCTTTAATTGTACAGGATTTAGTTGGAAATTTACCAACTTCAACTTTCCTATAATTCCATCACTGGGAGTACATCAACATTGATAACTTTATTATAGCTTGAAATATTTGTCTACTCCAATTATTGTTTGGATCGTTTTCAAATTCAATCCGAATCTCAATTCAACCTTTCTATAACAATTATTCACTCACTGAAAATACAGTCAAAGTAATTATTCCATGAGCTTTAAATTAAGTGTTTGTACAATTCAATTATCCTTCTATGTCGTTTCAAATTCAGTTCGATTCGAAATTCACTGATGGCTAATACTACCAAAGTAACAATTATTAAACCAACTTTCCTCAGTATTTGTACGATTCACTTAGCCTTTTACATCGTTTCAAATTCAGTTCAATCCGCAATCCGATGATAGCTAATACTATAAGTAAACTTCCGTCTACACTTTGGAGGTTGAACATTCACGGGCATTCACGGGCTTCTTGCTTTGTGCCGACTTCGCACGGGGCCAAGGAACAGGGTTGTCACACAGACTGCCCGGTCCCACCATTTGGGTTGCCACCTATGCTGTTCCACACGCACCCGGTTTTCCCGGTGCACTTCAGCGGGTTGTCTCCGGGACGGTTACCCGGTCTCTACGGCCATCTAAACATATGAAATAATAACCAAAGGTATGCAATATACGTGTACATATAACTTTAACTTTTCCCAGAATTATTACGTTGAATCGGTTTGCTTGAAATTGAAACATTACTCTAATCTTTGGTAAATAGAGTTCCATAATGAGGCACTTAGCGACTATTTTAAATTCCACATGTCTAGATACTTTCGATTTACGGAACCAGAATCTTCGATAAACATTTATTTACTCTAAACCTTAATAATAACACTTATAGTAAACTTACGGCCATTAACTGGAGACGATCTGAACTCTCTGGAGGCTGAGTGTTGCAAACGGTTGGACACGGACCGGTAAGAATTACCGCCGTACTAATAATTGGCACTGCTGTTTGCCAAATATTGTAAACCATGGGTTATTTTACCCGAGGATATAGCCTGCTACTGGTCTGCACTAGCACACACTCACATCGGGCCTCAGTTCTCTCTCTCCAAACTCTGCCCTCTCTCAGACGAGCAATTTGTCTTCTGCCTAAATTTTTACTGATTTTATCAGCAGTCACTTTCACATTCCCTCACTCACAATAAAACACATTAGCACATTCCCTAAATCCTCGGAATTTGGGTTACCAACAATGACCATGGCTACATTAACAATAGTAACAAAAGAGCTGTGACGTCGCAGTCATGCAGGCCGCGCCTAGGTGGTACGACAAGTTGTGCAACACTTCCCGCAAATTAAACTACGCGTGATTGGCTAGAACTTATTTCAATTAACCATTTTGAGTAAGACGGGGGTGTTACGCGATTGCTAAATTGTACAATAGATGCACACATATTTGGAAACTGGAACAAATTTGTGACACCGGCTCATAAAATAAACAAATAATAATAATCATAAAATCTAAAATTAAATAAATAATGACAGAAGATAACATTTTGATACTGAGTTAACATCTTCGTCTGGTTCCCGATTCCCTAGTCGTAGCACCTAATGTTATAATTGTACAAGAGCCAGACTGCCTTCTCTGGCAGCCTCAATTTCGTTCACGATGGGGGAAGGAAAGCCTCTCCTCATATCAAGTACAGAGTCAATCCCGACGACCGTCAGAGGTTTAACTACATAATTATAACACCCCAGCAAAATCTAAAAAATCACTCAGCATGCTGAAGACTTTCGATTTTTTTAAATTACTATTTTTAAAGGAGTTGCATGCTCCATCCAAATGTAGGATAGAAACAAAATCATGTAATTGTTTGAAAAATTTATCTCGGGGGGGGGGGTGGTTGATCCCTGTTTGTAAATCCAGTGACAACTATGGATGATTAAAGGTAAGGTCTAACATGTGACTTGTTGAGACCAAAGATTAAAATAATTGTTATGTTAATTACCCTTTCAGCGTGTTTGAAATTGATTGGCTGCTAGCTTGACGAATTGGCTATAAGAACGTTGAGTGAAAAGAAAACCATCTGAATTTTCAGCTGTTGATTCATTTTGTGTAAATATTGTTCTCAATCATTATTTTTGTCAAGAACTACTTTTAATTAAGCAATCCTGTTCGTAACAGTGCATGTCTTTAATGCGTCGATAGTGGCCTTGCCTTGAGCACTAACCAACCAAGATTTTAAATAGAGCAGTGGTTTTTGTGCATAATCAATACTGCCTCCAGAAATAGACCTTATGCACATGACGTCATTGAGTAGGGCGCACTCGGCTGGAGGGGTAAAAAGAAGCCTGCTCATTGGCCCATCCTGTTCGCCGCGCGTACATAGATGTGCGTTTCCATTGGTTCATCATCGTTTCACCTCTAAGATGGCGGCGTGATGTCGATGCATAAGGACTTTTGTTTACAGATTACCATGGAAACCATAATGAGCACCGTTTGCTTCCAATGCAAGCATAATTGTATAGCTTATGCAATTCACTTGTTTGCTGTTTGGATGGGCGTGTTATTTTTAGTCGTAAACGAGACCGAACGCACTATCGCTCATTGCAATCGAGTATCACAAATTTATACAAGAATTTGCAAATATATTCTGGATTGCTTCTAATTTGATTAACTTTAGCAAAACAGAGACAAGTTGCATTTGAGGAAATTGTGGATAAATCATGATGGAGGTTGTATGTAAAATGGTATTTTTTATCTGTATGCTGGTTGCGTGTGGTCTTACTGCTGCTCAAAATGAATGGTCTCAAAATGGTACCTCATCCTACTTGGTAGTAGCATCAACTACACGGAAAAATTGGCTTGAAGCAAAAGACATTTGTAATGCTTCAGGGGCCAGCCTTGTTGTACCGGATTCACCGTCCGAAAACGAGTTCATCTGGAACCTATTCCTACAAGTTCATGGCCCGAATCCAAGTGCTGGACTCTGGATTGGTTGTCGGTACATGGAATCAGTAGATGGAGGAAGGTGGAATTGTCTTTCAAATGGCAATTACCGGAATTGGTGGAAGATTGATGAATCAAATTTCACCAATAAAAAATGTGCAGTTTTCAGTGACGCTAATTCTGGTAAGTGGAGATCCCAGGATTGCACTAACAAAATATTTGTTGCCTGTGAACGCCCTCTGACTTTGGCGAACACGACGACTACTGGCCCTAGCAATGCGTTTGTTACTGACCTCGACAAGATGGCGACAACTGGCCATAACAATGGGTCATTTACTAACAATGACAGCGTGGCCACTACTGGACATGGCCAAGTTACGGCAACTACTGGCCAAGTCCCAGCAAACAGCATGGATCCTAACGACCATGCCGACCCAACGACCACTGAGAATGAGATTGTGGCGACCGTAGATCACGACAACATGGCCATTAGTACCGCTGGCCCTGGCAGGTTGGAGACTTCAGTCACTGATGGCCAAGTCCTTTCAACTGAGACGGTGACAAGTGACCCTGTGAACACGGCTACTGTGCGTATGGTAAGCACTGTCAACACGGTGACTAGTGACCCGGACAATTTGCCGACTATTGCCGACAAAGCTGCCCCAGTATTCTGCCTCCAGACCGGTCGTGATGGCCGCGCTGAGTCCCAGTGCCTAGTCGGTCACGTCATGAAGGAGCTACGGGCTGGTGGTGTGGTGTCGTGCGGGAAGGCGTGCCGATCAGAGCCCCGATGTCGCTCCTTCAATCTGCTGATGAAGCAAGGCCCAGGGAAGGTGGTGTGTCAACTGAACAATGCAACTCTTCATGAAGCGACGGACGAAGATCTGTTTCTGGGAAATAACTGCTATTTTTATGATAACTGTTGAAATTCAAACCGAAAACTCTCAACTCGTTTATCTTGCCACAGAATACAGCGCCGAAACTAGAGTAAACTTTTAGGGGGAACAATTGGTGCACTATTTTTTTGTATGGGGGGTGGGGGCACTACTGGCCACTTAAAACTGTAGTTTCTGTTTGCATTCCTCTCAAAAAAGCCGTATTTCAGCGCTCCTTTTATGCCGTTTACTTTTTTTATAAGATGATCTGACGTGTGTGTAAAAACAAATACATTGCCTGCATGCGTGAAAATTGAAAGAATTGTTTTTAACATTATTTGAAAGCTTATACACAATGTTTTATTTTACTCACTGATAAAATAATTGTAATCTCAGTCGTATAGATTTCAACTTGGGAGGCACGGGGGGGGGGGCAATATGGGTTGGGGCACATTCCCCCCGCCCCAATAACGCCACTGTTTGTTGTGAGAACATCCCAAACTAATTTAACGGATAGACCGGCCAGTTATCTTTTGAGAAAGTGAAACGGGAGAAAATATTATTTATGAAATAATAATATTCGGTTTGTGGTAACACCATGTGTTATGTACACTTTGCTGTGTATAGAATGTTCTTTATAAGAACTTGTCATTTCATTCATTTATCTAATGTCGCGTAGTGCAATCGGGAGACGACCGAGTGTAATTTAATAAGAACTTGTTCTGCTGTTTATCTACTGCCGTGGAGTAAATATTGAAACAGGGACTTAGGCCTTTAGCGTTTGAAGCCGTTTCCGAATCGATGGTTACATCTATGACTACGGCTATGGCTATGGCTACATGCTTTGAAGTATATATAGGACCTCATTATATAGCAACACCCTTAGCAACAACCGAAGCCGATAGCTGTAGCCACCAATTCGGATACAGCCTTTCACTACTGCCGGGAGATATAAATTATGTCACACGGGGAGGTAATTATTCTTATTTATAAAGTCACGTTTAGCGTGGCAGTTTTGTTTTGCATTGCACAATATTTACAATTGTATATCGCACAATATTAAACGGTAGCCTGTTTTTAATTAAAGACTAACGAATGCTCCTCCTCAAAAGGAGTCCGGAAAAAGTAGCAGAGACAAAGGAAAGTGGGGGTGTCCGGGGGCCTGTAGGTTTTGTGCGGCGGCCGTTTTTTGTTGTAAAATGTACGCTTTTTAAGGAAAATAGCCAGAGCTGAGGAAAAATTTATAATAGTTGAGGAAGTTAAAAACTTTCATTTGAGACACTGAACGAATATATATATATAGACCGCCAACATAGGGCTAGATAGCTCAGTTGGTAGAGCGCCGGCACGTTAAACCGGAGGTCGTTGGTTCAAATCCCACTCTAGTCAATTTTTCTTTGTTCAACCCAAAATCATTATATATATATATATATATATGATTTTGGGTTGAACAAAGAAAAATTGACTAGAGTGGGATTTGAACCAACGACCTCCGGTTTAACGTGCCGGCGCTCTACCAACTGAGCTATCTAGCCCTATGTTGGCGGTCACAAAGTTATGTCAAAATCTTTGAACGGTGTGAGAAACTCAGAAAGCCATTCAACCGCAAACTGCCGTGTAGCCAGGGATCACACCCATACGATACAACCTGGGAAGCGGCAGCCGGGGATCACCTTAAGGGGATGCGACTTTTTTTTATATATCATATAATTCAAGTAATGGACCACAAGGGAAACTGACTGGGTAAATATTAAATGATTTTGGGTTGAACAAAGAAAAATTGACTAGAGTGGGATTTGAACCAACGACCTCCGGTTTAACGTGCCGGCGCTCTACCAACTGAGCTATCTAGCCCTATGTTGGCGGTCTCCCTATTTTGTCAATATCTTTGTTCGGGGGGTGCCAGTCAGAAAGCCATTCAACCGCAAACTGCCGCAAACTGCCGTGTAGCCAGGGATATATATATATATATGATGATTTTGGGTTGAACAAAGAAAAATTATATATATATGTTTAAGGGTTATTAATAGTAATATATTAAAGATACTACACCAGCTTGATGCAATATTAGTGCATTTTTAGCAGAATATAATCACAAGGTGAAATCTGGACTATTCCATTTCACGAGGCAAAGCAGAGTAAAATGGAAAAAGCCAGATTTTACTGAGTGACTATATACGCTACAATACAAATTGCATCCATTTTGTTTGATATAACTCACACTTACATCACTTGTCATTTGAATTTTGTTCACAATAAACACAAAAATAGACACGAAAAAATAGTCCACCCAACATTATTATTATTTTTGTTAAACTGCTAACAAAATAGATGCCAACCTTGTCTGCTGTGAGACGACCTTGCCTCGTGAGGGCAAAAGGGCGGTTAACGATTATTTTGGGAACGACGCTGCGAAGCGTCCAAGGATATTCAAATTTGGAGGGTGGTGGTAGTATTGACCTAAATCACCTGACGTTTAGCGCCTTGTCCAAGGCTCTTTACGCAAGCACCCCGCTTTTGAATTCACCAGGTAGCTAATACTGGTACGGCACTGCAGTACTTGATATACAGTATACCGTGGGGTCGAAGCATGTTTTTTCAACTTCGTACCAAAAAACGAAGCTTCGTTTTTTGGTACGAGGTTGAAAAAACATGTTTCGACCCCACGGTATACTGTATATCAAGTGCTGCAGTAGTACCGTGCCAGTATTGTTATGCTACCTGGTGAATTCAAAGCGGAGTGCTTGCGTAAAGAGCCTTGGACAAGGCTACCTGACGTTATAATCACGACAATCTTAGATGTTTCCAACTCGATCTATTTTTGAATAGTGTGTACCATTTTTACAGAATGGGGCTATATCTGTTGTTGTTTTGCATTTATGGCTAATTCCCATAGTTTTCCAACTTTGGTTGGCAAAACCTCGGACGTTGTAATTGAAAGGTCTATGATATAGCGTTCTGATGCGTTCTGATGCGTTCTGTATGTAACCTGAACATCTGACGTCACACTTCGAGGCTCGTGACGTAAATAACCCTGTCTTTACCTCTTTAAATGTATTGTACACTTTTGGTAACAGCTCAAAATCAGTGTCCACATTCTGTGTGATTCAACATTATGCATGAACCCAAAAACCCGTGAAAGTTTGAGCTCAATTGGTCATCGAGGTCACGAGAAAATAGTGAAAAGAGACCTTATGTGTTTTCTGATTTTTCAAATTATCGCGCGTGATAAAAACTGTTTTACTCATTTCTCAGAAACGATAGCATTTTAGGCAGAAATATTGTAAGGAACCCTTTCTACCATTACTTACTTCAAATCATGTAAGTTATGTGTGAATCTGTGAACGTTTTTTTTTTCTTTTTTCGATCTTACCAATAGTGTACATGACCTCAAGCTTTGCGGATAATTTTATTTATTGGACAGTGTGTCCTACATACACACAATAATCATTGTCTCTGGTTGGCCAAAAGAGGGCGTTTACCGATTTATCGTCTGCAAAAGTTTGTCTGGTAACCGCATCCATTATTTGTGAATAACTGGACGTCGGAGTTCACACTTGACAGGTCGATAAAATTAAAACGCCTCCCGCCCGCCCGGTGAAATATTGACAAAATAACGACGTTTGTTATTTAGATATAGAGATAAAACTCAACCTTTTTGAAGTTGCAGTAATGAGTAGCAAGTCTGAAAGAGTATTATTAAGGTAGTTTGTGTTGTTTTGGTGAGAATGGAGGGAGTTTGCAGTCGGTGTTGTTCGCCGTGCTGTGGTGGCAATTCACGGGGCAGATTGGACAGTCTCAACCCGTCGAGTGAAGAGATGGTACGGGTAAAGTCTTATAGGCCTAGGCCTAATTAGTTTTTTTTTTACAAACTCTAGTCGAGGCCTTGCGTTGTTGCTCAACTTAAAAATTATAGATATAAATGATCGACATACAAATGCAGTAACAGAGATTTAGTGTTGCATGAATTACTTAAAATTAAAAAGCACAATAAATTATGATGTTTGTAAGAAGTAACAAACGTATCCATGAGTAAAAATCGCTTTTAGTTTTGAGAGGAGTGTTGGCTCTGGAAAGAGCTGGTGTGGTCTATTCTCGATGTTTCAAACAGTATACTCTGCTCGTCTTCAGGATATTTTTAATGTTATAATAACTTTCTTTGCTTAATTATCATTTGATAAATATAAAGTTTTAACAGTCCCCTCACTAAAAAAAAGAAAATTCACATCACAATGTCTACTCAAACTGCTTTTAAATTAAGTTATTCAGTTCACTGCCGAGTACTGTTCTTGCCTTTGTTAATGAAATTGTAAAGTGAGCTAGGTGCTTGGAGGGGAGGTCTCCCCCAGACAATGCAGACATAAACTCATCATTTGAACGTAGCGTCCCAAATGGCATACTGCAGATGATAACGCAAACTTTGCACATTCACTTCACATTCATTGCTCTATTTTTGTGCTGGTACGAATGCCACGCTAGTCTTGATGAAAGGCTACTTTATTCAGGGGAGGGGGCGGGGGATGTTCACTCTAGTCTCCATCTATCTAGTCTACACAGGTAGACCGACATGTACTTCTATTTCTAATGTCATGTTGATGGGTTGCAGTGCGCATTGTTTTTGTGCCAAAACCTAAAAAAACAAAAAACATTGGGTAAGTTACTACAGACAGTAGTATGTAGAGTGATGTTCTACATTCATGGTTTATTTGTCCTGTCTTAATAACTATAAAGGATTTTCATCTGCAGTTGATTAGGTTTTTCTCTTAGTTTAGGTATTGCTTCAGGTTAGGGTAGTTAGACACTTCATTCAACTCTGAATATTTAATTTATTCACAGTAATTTAATTTAGTATTCCATAATAATAAATAATAATAATAATAAGACTTGTAATGCGCACATATCCACCCTGCTGGGTGTTCAAGGCGCGGTGTTCAAGGCGCACCTAATAATTTGAGCAAGTGCAGGGGTCGAAATTAAATTAAACTGCCACAAGCCAGCAGGGACAGTGAAAACAAAAAGTTACTGGCCCGCTAGAAATGTTGGTGGCCCAAAATCATTTTGTAATTAAAGGTATCGTACACGTTAGGTAATGACTCAAAACAAATATTAGCATAAAAACGTACTTGGTAACAAGCAACGGAGAGCTGTTGATAGTATAAAACATGGTAGGAAACCACTCCCTCTGAAGTAACGTAGTTTTTGAGAAAGAGGTATATTTCTCACTAAAATAATAAAAACTTCTTGCAAGAATTTTTTATTCCTATCTGAAAGCACACGAATTTGTACAACAAGGGTGTTTTTTCTTTCATCATTTTCTTGCAACTTCGATGACCAATTGAGCCCAAATTTTCACAGGCTTGTTATGTTATGCATAAGTTGGGTACACCAAGTGAGAACACTGGTCTTTGATGACAATTTCCAAACGTGTTCAGTGCCTTTAAAACTAAATCAGCATCATTATATTTGTGATAATCGTAACCCTCCTCCCGACCGTCGGGAGGAGGGTTACGATTATCGCAACTACATCATTAGGGGGCCTTTAAAAAAACACCGAAAAACAACAAAACTAAACAAATAAAGAGGAAACAAATCTTACATTATACAGTAAAATAATCCTTCTGTTCATCCAGGGTATTCGAAATTGTGTAATTTTTGTAAAATAAAGTCTACACGTACGTTGCGTAGTTGATTTCGTAAACAAGCTAACAATCCAAGGAACATGCTCATCACACCACTGCACCATGCGGTCGACGAAATATGCGTGCACACCAGCGAGGACAGTGCTGTATAAGGTTGCCCGCGCACCAGCGATGTGATTTTGCTTTTTTGGGGGAAAACACTTTTTTCCTGAGCATGCGCAGACACGTCAAGTCTTTCGTCAAGGCGTTTGTAACTATCGCGTAATATTTCATCTATAGAGGGCGTTTACTCTTATGCTATCGCATTGTTCAAAAACGCCCTCTAGCGTTGAATATTTCTAGCACGCACAAAACGAAGACTGTAAGCCTGTAAATTGGAAACGACGTGACTCTGCTTGTCGCACAGAGTGCGTTGTGTACATCAGGATCGCAAAAAGAAAATGTCGTCTGTATTTCGCGGAACTTTCGACTGAATTTTCAACAGTCGGATCGTAGCAGGCAGATCCCAGCGCCTGGGTTCCGGTGATATTTTGAGGAGGATATTTTCCACTGTCCCACCGGGCTATCAGTTTTGGTGACTTCGGTGGCCCGGAGATCTTTTCACTGGTCAGGGGCCAGCGGGCCACCGTTAATTTCGACCCCTGAAGTGTGTTCACCTAGGTGTTGGTTGTAGTACATTCATTATTTTCATTCATTCATTCATTGCTGGTTTATTCATAGAAATAAATCATTAAAACAAATTTTAAAAACCAGCCACCCCCAAAAAACACAGCCAACCCCCAAAAACACAGCCACCCAAAGGCGAACACCCTGCCACACAACCGTCGACTCTGACCTAGCTACACCATCCACAGTAAGGAGGCAGAACACGATAAGGACAGGGTAAGTTTATAAGATACTAGAACCCTTTAAAAGAAACCATGACTTTAGCGTTATATTTTGTTTACATTTTAGGAGCCACTTGTTGATGATTCAAGACATGGAAGCCACGAGTGGTTACCAAGGAAAGATTATGAGGTAATGCAAGGCAATTTGCTCTGGTTGAATCAATACCAGTGAGAATACAGTGCGCCCTCTATTGTTTGCTCAGGAGAGGCCATTTACCTAGTGCATTATGGGAGAAGGTCGGCAAGATTTTAGTTGTCTCGCAGCGCCCACTGCACGACCTTAATTGTTTAAGCTCGTATATGGTTTGCAAAGCAGCAAGGTCGCATTTTTCTGTGTTTACAGTATTAAGATGGTGTTTTTATCATGAATCTGGTGCTTTTTGGTAAATGCTTTTAACTTTTCCTGTCGGCCATTTAAAGATCTTAAACTGCCTGTGCACTGCCAGTGCTGAGACGTAAGAGGGTTTTTTATAGTTCATCACGTTTGGGGAAAATGGCCTCCCCGGGGGGACACTGTAGAGGGCGCACTGTATTGTGAATTGCCTATGGTGTATGCTCCCTCTGACACGCATGTCCTGTTTAAAGAAAAACATAACAGATGTGTTGTTGTTTTTATAAATGCTTTTTTTCCTTACTTGGCAAAGCTTTGAAATTTCTCAAAAACATTAGTTAACCAACTTCATACTAAGCGTGTACATTTAAAACAAACGAGTAATTTTTCAGCCATTTTCAGAAACTACACCATACTAGATGTCACCTCCTGATTGCATATTGTGATTTGTATCCCTGTCAGAGTCTTGACTATGACATCTGTCATAATGCTCCATATCAGGACATGGTGGAAGGGAGCGAGTCATGGGGCAGCCGCCATATTGGATTGATTCGATGGATTGTAACAGGTCTTATCGGAGTTAGCACTGGACTGGTATGTTTACATGGTAATCAAAACAAGAAGAGCTTGAAGGGTCTAACAAAAGCAGTAAACAACCCCCCAAACCCCAAAAGAAAGTACTCTCCACATTTTGGATACATTGAAAACCATGCATTTGATCCCCCTACCCATTTACCTTTTACTTGCACCCACCCCCTCAAATCTTAGAGCAGGCTTGATAATTCACAAAGGCAATTGCCTCCGTTGCCCCTGGTCATTGCCTTGGTGCCCCTGGTCATTGCCTCGGTGCCCCTGGTCATTGCCTTGGTGCCCTTGGTCATTGCCTTGGTGCCCCTGGTCATTGCCTTGGTGCCCCTGGTCATTGCCTTGGTGCCCCTGGTCATTGCCTTTGTGCCCCTGATCATTAACTTGTTGCCCCTGGTCATTGCCTTGGTGCCCCTGGTCATTGACTTGTTGCCCCTGGTCATTGCCTTGGTGCCCCTGGTCATTGCCTTGGTGCCCCTGATCATTAACTTGTTGCCCCTGGTCATTGCCTCGGTGCCCATGGTCATTGCCTTGGTGCCCCTGGTCATTGACTTGGTGCCCCTGATCATTAACTTGTTGCCCCTGGTCATTGCCTTGGTGCCCCTGGTCATTGCCTCGGTGCCCCTGGTCATTGCCTTGGTGCCCCTGGTCATTGCCTTGGTGCCCCTGGTCATTGCCTTGGTGCCCCTGGTCATTGCCTCCTTGCCCTGGTCATCGCCTTGGTGCCCCTGGTCATTGCCTCCATGCCCCTGGTCATTGCCTCCATGCCCCTGGTCATTGCCTCCACGCCCCTGGTTATTGCCTCCGTTGCCCCTGGTCATTGCCTTGGTGCCCCTTGAAATGTTCCAATAGAAATTTACAATTTCCTCGTAGAGGTACCCTTTACCCAAGGAGAAAAAGTCTTTGTGGCCTTTCAAAAACGAAGCATGAGGTCTGTAAGAGTCTGGCGCCGCTGGTAAAAGTTTGGTGGTGTCTGAATCCATTTTTGGGAGGGAAATTTCAGGCACTTTGTTTTAATACATGCTTTGTTTTTCGTTCACAGGTTGCAGTTTTTATAGATTTCTTTGTCAAAAAGCTAAGTGAATTTAAGTACAGCACTGTTCAAGATTGTATCCTTACACCAAACAACAGCCCTTTACGGGAGAGCACAAAAACACAGCCTTTTCAAAAAATAAATTTAATTGATAAAGTTTAGAATTTAAGACTGTTCTATAATGCAAAAAATAGTTAATGGCCTGATGTTTCAACCCTAGCAGAGTCTTTCTTGAAGGATAAAAAATGCCTTCAAGAAAGACTCTGCTAGGATTGTAACATCCGGCCACTAACTATTTTTTGCATTTATACCATTTTGGTTGGTCAGCAGTTTGCAACAGCTAATTTTATTTTCTTATTAAGAGAATGAACAGATTTGCTTATAGGCCTAATCAAAATGAAAAACAAACATTTCCGTCTGAAATACAGTCCAAGTTTGGTTGTTTCAAGTTTGGCTGTAAATTTGTCCAAAATCTCTGACCTGACATAAAACATTTTTCAGTTGTTTTCACTCTAACAGGATTACCGAACTCGATGAAATGTTCACGATTTGGTTGAGTGGTGTGTTTTGGATTATATAACAAAACCTTGGGGGAATTCCTTTTGACTTTCATAAAAACAATGAAAGTTGACAGTCTGCTTAATTTATTGTGTGGATTGGCTATGAGAAATGTTACCTTTAACCCTTGACCCATGTGACCTCAGCTATTCTAACATGCAGCAAAGATGGCTGCCTTGTTCTTTCTCTTCTTATCCTGCTTGGGTTTAGCGCTGGCTTTGTGCTGATTGCAAGTACACTTGTTGCATTTGAGGTAAAGCTGTTTTCTAAACTTGTTTTGCATTTTATGATATTAACAATTGTAACAATGATGACAACAACTTCTTGAGTAATTTCCAACCATTGTGCACTGCCAATGTGAAAAAATAATAGCAAAATATAAGATGACATGTGATGTGTATTCCACCAATCAAACGACCAGAATCTGTGTGTACGGTATATCAAATTAATTATCTTTGTTTTGTAGCCCATTGCAGCTGGATCAGGGATACCAGAAATCAAGTGCTACCTGAATGGCATTAAGGTACCACACGTTGTGAGACTCAAGACTCTAGTAGCCAAAGCTGTTGGTGTGCTGTTTAGCGTAGCTGGTGGTAAGTCTGAAAACCTTGCCGATGAGCAAATCAAACACCTTTCTCTCAACAAAAATATCTGGCAAAATACATGGAACTTCTCTGAAGAGTGCTTATTGCCCCAATTTCTAAAACTTTCCAAGGTCTAAGACTTCAAATTGTGTACCTTCTAAGTAATGGCATGTCATGGCCGAGCGGTTTAAGAGCACCGGACTCAAGCTCTGGTGTTTCTGATCAGCAGAGTGTGGGTTTGAATCCCGGTCAAGTCACTTGTGTCCTGGCAGCCTGTCCAGGGGGAATAGAAATATTCTCAGTTGTTTAATGCCAAGGAAACCGGATATAAACACCGGCCTGATGAGCCATATTGGCTTGGGACAGACGGTACTTTTTTACTAAGTAATAGTCTCACAACTTTCAGAGACCCAAAGTGCTTAAATTCCTAAGGGCTAAAGCTCACAAGTTCTAGAACTTCTAGGTGCTAAAACTAAAAAGTGCTAAGTGCTAAATCGTATAAGTTCTACAACCACAAATGCTAGACACTCACAAAATCTAGAGCCCCCACATTCTAAAACAAACAAGTTATCTTCCTGCCAAGTGATAATTAAAAAAACCTAGGTACATGTAGCACAAGCAATCAATATTAATGATGGAGTTCACATTAGTACGTTTTTCTTTGGCATGCATGTGTTTATTTAGTATTTTTTTTAAGCGCTTAAATTTGACGACATATTTATAATTGATTTTATTTTAGGCCTATTTGTCGGGAAGGAGGGTCCTATGATTCACAGTGGTGCAATAGTTGGTGCTGGCATCCCACAGTTCCAGAGTATTACATTCAGCAAACTCAACTTCAAGTTTCCTTATTTCAGAACAGATAGGTAAGTGATGTGTGTTTTATATTCTGATTAACCTAACTCTCCTGAAGTCATCATCACCAGTACGAGAGCTGTGCATTGAGAGGGTTGCAGATTTCTTTGGTCATGTGGTTGCTGGATGCCATTTTTTGGTCCAAATGCAGCACAACCCAATGTGCAGTCTAGTCTGGCACCTTGTGTGCGCACATGCTTTTTTTTTTACCGAAAAATGGCTTCTATAATCGCAAGTTGTCGCACCTTCTCTGTACACAGCTCTGTGTGTTACTACTGTGTAGAAATCAGGTGACATTTGCGCGTTTATGCTCGCCATATCTTTGCATGCAATTTTTGATGGCATCAAGTTGGCTAAGTGGTTTCTTTCCCTGCCTTTCACCTCTGTGGACCCCTGTTCGAATCCCACCTCAGACCTGGAGCCTCGCATGTTGATTAGGTAGTCAGCCCCTACCTGATTGGGTGGGTTTCCCCCATTTGGGGTTTTCCTCCCACATCTTAAACTGATAATTTCTTTCTGACTCCCGAAATGGCAGACCACGAGCCAGTAGACAATTAATTTTATTTAAAACCTTTAATCGTTGACCTAAACTGCCCTGCTTACTACTCCTAAAACAGCCTGAGAAATTGTTCAATCTGTATCTTGAGTGGGAACCCCAAAATATTCCAAGACAGGTGAAACTTACACCATGGAGGTAGCTTACACTGTCTATATAGTCAAAGAAGTGCATTTAAGCCCAAGTTGGCACGACGACCATTTGCTGCCAATCCCTGGTAATCAACCTTATGCTTTTGGTAAAGAGTACCAGGCAAATTAGAGAGATTTCTCAAACGGTCATCATGTGAACTTGGCAAAAATGTCTCCTTTGTTTGTTTGGTTCTTGTTGCAGTGTGATTGTCTGATGTTTGTTTGTTTGTTTTTTTTTTATTCCAGGGATAAACGTGACTTTGTGTCTGGTGGAGCGGCAGCAGGTGTAGCAGGTAAATTCTCAATATGGGCAATGATGATTGGGGTGGGGTTTGGGTGTGCTACGAGCCCTTCCAACTTCTAGCCACCCCCCCAGGAGATTCAAAAAGAAAAGAAAAGATGATTATTGATTAGCACTGTTTTAAGTCAGATGACCAAAAAGTACTTTTATTCAAGTCAGTTTGTGAACTTTAAATAACCCAATTGCATTTTGGCAGTCCTTGGTCATAAAGATAATTCAATTTACTTACAGGGCTGGGCTCAAATTATACACCGGACCACTGGCCCAAGTGATTTTACCTTCTGGCCAGTATTACTCATGACCACACAAGTCCAACAGTCTGTTCGGTTGAATAATAATACCTCACTGTGTAACGTTGTAAACAAAGTTACAATGGTGTTCTCATGTTGACATTGAGATTGATAAATATGTTCAAATTCAGTTGAGTATCGAAATACACTGATATCAAACTTTGATAAATGAGACAAACATTCAAATAAAAACTCTAGAATGCAGGGGTTGTGGGTTCGAATCCCACCCAAGTAGTATGCGTGGATGTTTTACCAAAGGACGTGGGGGATCACACTGATGAGTGCTTATCACACATCGGTATAGGGTGAAACACAAATGCTACTCTTAAATCTTCATGAAGGGTAGAAGTCTTTGCATACATAGATTTTTAAAGATTCTTGAAAATGACGCTTTCAGCTGCATTTGGTGCTCCAATCGGAGGTGTACTCTTCAGCTTAGAGGAAGGTTCGTCATTCTGGAACCAGGCACTCACATGGAGAACAGTAAGTTAATCTTCAACATAAAATGTTCTAGGATGGTGCAGCTACATTTATTTTCCTAAACGGTTTACGGAAATTGTGACTTCCGGTCAACCATTTATTTTCCTAAACGGTTGACGGAACTTGTGACTTCCGGTTAACCGTTTATTTTCCTAAACGGTTAACGGAAATTGTGACTTCTGGTCAACCATTTATTTTCCTAAACGGTAAACGGAACTTGTGACTTCCGGTTAAACGTTTATGTTCCTGAACAATTACCGGAACTTGTCACTTCCGGTTTAACTTCCGGTTTAACCGCTTAACCGTTTAACCGTTAACCCGATGTTTCGGTTGTCTACGCTTTAATGCTATTTCTCTATTTCCAAGAGTCGCTGATTTTGGCGTTAAATGTCGTAGAGACTCATTTTCATTCCAGTTCAAGACTTGATGTTTATGTTTTGTTGAATGTGTTTTATTTGTTCAGTTTTTCTGTGCAATGTGTGCTACCTTCACCTTGAATTTTATGCTATCTGGATTGGATTACCAGCAATGGGGAGCTCTGGACCAGCCTGGCCTTATTGACTTTGGACTCTTTGACAGGGTGAGTAATAACGGGGAAGGCTGTGGAAGGCTAGCTTTGCAAAACTTTGCAAAAACACACTTAACAATTTATACTTAATTCTCAAATACGATTCCTGTTTAATTATGATAATAATAGTAGTAACCAGTCCTTATATAATGCTTGATCACTTCCGATGCACATGCCAAAGCGCTCATTATTTTTACGAGAGGTGTGCAGCATGCTTGAATAAATGAAACCCACTTAAAGCACCTTGTAAGGGTTTACAAGGTGATGTGGTACAATCTACAGCCAACCATGCCAGAAACACCAGGTCATTTATGTAGAGACACGAGAAGGAGGCCGGCCCTCTAATTAAAAAGGACAAGCATTCACCAAATAACTACAAAAGCAAAACCCACACACTGATGTCTATAGCTTAATATATGAAAAGATCTCCTGCAACTACTTTATTCTTACAAGAAAACAGCATACACTACAAATAGGCAGTACTAGTAGCACAGCACAGTCCACTATGAAAGAGGCGAAAGGTCAACAGGAGGCTGGCTACATACACATACAAGTTTACAATACTTGATCTAACTAGCCCTAAGAATTACAATATTTCTCCAATAAAACGAAGAGTTAAACACAAAACAATTCTCACAAAGAGCTCTAGGACACTATCCCTCCCAGATAAATATTATTTGGAGCATGGCCAGAGCCATTCTCCCTACAAAATAGAGAGAAATACCTCAAGAAAATAAATGTGCTCTCTCTTGCTCATTTATATCAAATTATTTAACCTTTTTTTTTCAAGAGAAATTTCTTGTAAATTTTGGGGGGTTTTGATTTGAACTTAGTGCGATGCTGATGATAAGGGAAGCTGTAATCTGTGGACAGCTCTTGATCTACTCGTCTTCATCGTGATGGGATTCTTCGGTGGTCTCTTGGGGGCGCTCTTCAACTACCTGAACACCAAGCTGACAATCTACCGAATGAAACATCTGAGTGCAAGTCAAACGTTTCGCAGGTAAAGAATTTGTAGAATAATAAAATGTGTTAATATTATCGTCAAGTTTATATGATGATTTCAGGAGTTGTTGCATTTTGCTTTTTAAGTATGCTACGCCCAATTTGTTGCCAAATTGATGGTAACAAATTTATTTAAATATTAGATAACTCTTTTCCTTTAGTTAAGGAACCTAGAAAGGTTTGCGGTAACACCATTTGCATGGCAGTTATATTTTGTGTATATATTTTTTTTGTAGGGTTTTAGAAGCAATCCTTATCGTCATGGTAACAGCATCAGTTGCGTTCATTGCTGCTATGACTCTTGGCCAGTGTAAGAAGCTCCCAGCAAGAAACGTAAGTTCAGGACATTTTGGTTTGCAGAGAAATACTTTAAATTCAAGAGTCCAAAATTCATGAAACACCATTTTTAACGTGAGGTTAGAGACTTTTATTTTTGTCCTCTTTTATGAGGACTCTTTATTCATTTAAAAATGAGTGCATCACAAAACTGATTTTATTATTATTATTTTATTACACATCCAAAAGCACAAATAGCGCCAATAACAGGATGAATTGAGAAGAAAATGTTCAGTTTTAGATGTGGGAGGAAAACCCAATGTGGAAAACCCACACAATTAGGTAGGGACTGAAAACCCAATCCACATGCAAGGCTCCGGTCTGAGGTGGGATTCGAACAGGGGTCCACAGAGGTGAAAGTTAGGGAAAGAAACCACTGAGCCAACCATTGAGCCAATTTGACCCTCTTTAAATGTTTTTTTCCTGTTGCCTTTATTAGGGAACTACAGACGCCATTTTCTTATCAGCTGCTCAAGGAAACGGGACAGAACGGACGTTCTTTTGCCAAGATGGATACTATAATGACATGGCAACTCTATTCTTCAACTCGCAAGAAGTTGCCATTAAAGAACTCTTTCATGAAGCAGGTACAGAACATTTATCAGGGATAAGAAAAATGAGCCTTGATTTTCCAAAGAGAAAGAATGCGGGATATGGAAATGGTAAAATGGCTGAGCTGAGTTTGAATTTGGTAGTTGCCCACTCGCCAAATGCCATTAAAAACAGTGAGGGGGAAAGTCAAAACACTTCCATTTGTAGTTCGCCCGGCAAGTGAAAATTTTGTTATGGGTGCTATGTGTTGATATTTTGTTCTTTCCATGGTGTGATTTTATCATGTTGTTTCACACTCTGATAATTTTACAGCTAACTGCACCAGCTACAATCCCGGCCAAAATGCTTGGGCCACGTGACAATAAACATACCCTCCCCTGTTCCCCCGCTCAATGTTGTAAACCCCAGCTGGAGCGGAGACCGCGCAATGAAAGCCAACATTGAACGGGGGGCGGGGGCCCAACGAGACATGGCCGGGATTGTACGTAGTACCTGGTAATTGGTGTATTTGTGGACAGAACCAAAAAGATGCTAGTCGGAAACAAAAATAGAGATTTGATTGAAAAATTCCTGCAATTAATACATGCAGACTAGTCTAAAATTTTGCGGGCTACTCAAAAGTTGAGTTTACGACTCCAGCTGTAGAGTGAAAATAAAACGTAAAAGGAAAAACCCCGGCCAAAGCCTGAAAGTTTGATTTTTGTTGTCATCTTACAGGGAGGTTCAGCTTGCAATCTCTTGGTATTTTCTTTGGATTATTCTTCCTGCTAGCCTGCTGGACATACGGTGCTATGGTACCTAGTGGTCTGTTTGTACCATGCTTACTGTGTGGAGCAGCGTATGGTAGAATTATCGGCAGCATTCTAAATCAGTAAGTGTGTCTCTTCTACGTCTATGGGCCCCTTGACTTTGGGGAGTGTAGAGTGCATTATGACTGTTTGAATGTGCTGTTTATAGTGTCTTAAACCAGTAAATGTGCTCTATTTGTACTTGCTGTATGGCAGCACTATAACATACCCCACTGGCATTATCCCTTCGTTGACCACAGGAGACTTCAACTGCACGCACATGCCTCTTCTTCCTTACCACAGCAGACTTTAGTGGCATCAAAGACATCCACTCAGTAACCAATTCTGCCCTGGCTTGGATGTCTGCCCTTGATCTACAACCAAAGGTTGTGCACACCGTACGCAAGAGGAACAAGATCGATCCCTAACAACAATTTCACTTTATCTTGTCTTGATGTCTCTATTTAGATACACGGGCTACGCAGCGATCAGCAGCATCTACTCTGGTACCTTTGCGTTGATCGGAGCGGCATCATTCCTCGGTGGGGTGGTCCGGATGACCATCAGCTTGACTGTCATTCTAATTGAATCAACCAATGAGATTAGCTACGGACTACCGATTATGGTCACACTCATGGTAAGGTTTGAATTCATCCAATCAAATTATAGCAGCACTTTTGAAAGACAAGTACAGCATCCTGTTTGAAATTTTCGCATCTCATCAGCCCTGGTTCTTCTTAGAACCTCCTTTTCTTGACGTGTCATGGCGATGCAGGCAAGCACACTGGACTTGCGCTCTGGTGTTTCTGATCAGCAGAGTGTGGGTTCAAGTCCCAGGCCCGAGCGGCAGTTACAGGTTGATTGGCTTCTGACATGCACTCCCCAAACAAAGATATCAACAAAATAGGGAGACCGCCAACGTTAGCGCTAGATAGCTCAGTTGGTAGAGTGCCGGCACATAAACCCTGGTTCAAATACCTCTCTAGTCAATTTGTCTTTATTCATCCCAAAATTGATTATCATGACCCAGTGGTTTATTACTTAATGAGAATTAAAGGGGCTGTGTCGTCATGATCAAAGCAGACCTGTACATGGAATCATGAACTCTCACACGCACGCCCTCCCTCCGTATCATATCTATGGAGAGCACATGTGCAGGTGGTTCAGCCACAGGCCTGATTTGATCATGACGACATAACCCCTTTAATAACAAAACAACTGTCTTGGTATTTTGTTGTCCAGGTTGCCAAATGGTCTGGAGATTTATTCAACAATGGTCTTTATGACATCCATGTTGAATTGAAAGCAGTCCCTTTGTTGGGATGGGAACCTCTCAAGAAAGCAGAAAGGTAGAAATTTGAACTTCATCCCAATTGCATTTTTGTTATTAAAGATAGGGTCATAGATTTTGTTTTTTGTCAATGTTATGCTGATTTACAGGCCAATTTATCAAAAAAGATACAATAAAATTTTCTTGTGTCTACTTGTTGAGAAAACAGCACAAAACTTTCACGGTATTTTCATCAAGAATGTTGAATCCATTCACGTTTAGCCAGGTGACAGCGGGTACCAACCGCATCTCTGGCCGCAGCATTCACAAACTGACACCGCGGAAATTTGAATCTCCAAAAGTCGCCCAAATCATAAAGCTGCATTTAGTAAAACAAAATTTGTATTTTATATTTTTAGCATTTTCATATCTTGATTGTAGAGGTTTTATTGGGTCTGACACATCTATGATGACAGTTTTTTTTATACTTTTGTCTGGACCCCGACGATTTGAAAGATACAGATGATCTTATATTGAATTAGCTAGTTGTTCCACAGTGCAACAGGTGTATTTTCTATTAATAATAATAATAATAATAATAGGCATTTGTAATGCGCCAAATCAATCTAAGAGATGTTCAAGGCGCAGAGATGCAGACAAATCAATACATATGTACATAATATATCCAGTGGGGAAAACATACAATAGTTTACAATGGAAAGCAACAAAACTATGAATTAAAGAAATACATCTTGAAAAGGTGAGTTTTCAGAGTAACTTTGAAAATTTGAAATTAACTGAATCCCACACTCTTTCTACTCTGATTGTCTGTGTCTAGATTACGAGCTCATCAGATCATGGAGACCAGCCTAACCTACATCTACCCTCATACTCGAGCCAGATCGGTCATCAGTATCCTCCGAACCACCAAACATCACGCTTACCCCGTAGTAACCGAAAACATCCCACCAAGAGGACCAACAGCCCAAGATGTAGCCGATGCTAACATTGCCAGCAGAAATATGATTTATAAGGTCAGTTTTTGGTTTGTGGTATGTGGTCAATCCATTTCATGCCTGGGCCCAATTTCATAAAGCATGTAAGCACAAAAACTTGCTAAGCACAGAAAACTCTTGCTTAAGAAAAATAGGTTAACAGCCAAAATACCATACAGTTACCATTGCTGTGACTGGTACCTCACTGATTTCTTGCTTAGCAAAGAAATTTGCTGAGCAGAATTTTCTGCTAAACAGCTTTATGAAATTGGGCCCTGATGTTGGCAACAGACAGCGCAGGATAGAGTGAAATGGAGAGTTTGTGAAGAGGCTTTCCTCCTGCAGTGGAGTGAAATAGGCTAGACAGACAGACAGACAGACATGTGGCAGAGGATGTCCCTTCTTATTCAGGTAGGGACTGAAAACCCAATCCACATGCAAGGTGCTGGTCTGAGGTGGGATTTGAACCTGGGTCCACAGAGGTGAAAGGTAGGGAAAGAAACCGCTGAGCCAACCTGATGCCCGAATACAGAAATGTTTTTACATCTTGCAAAAGCTTTGAATCTTTAAATTCTAAGGAAAAAAACCTCATGAGAGTTAATTTTTGGTTTTAGAGAAAGAGTACTCTGTCTCGATGTGACGAACAAAGGCAAAGAGCATCCTCGATACGCTCAATAGAGTTGCACCGAGTCAACCTGTTGAATCGTTTAGCTGCGGAAAGTCCAGCACAGAGTCTATCCAACAGTCATCAAGATGGAGGGAGTGAGACTGCAGAGGACTGGGATCGAGTCTCTCTCAGGTGATGATCAACAAAATATACACCTCCAACAAAATACCAAAATAGTATACCAAAGTTTTTCTGAAAAACTTGATGAAAATTGATTTGACTAGCTTCTTGAAAACTAGAAGGAAAAAGTTTTAAATGAATTTGCACTTTTAAAAGTAATGCTAAATTTTAACCTAAGCAATGTCTCGGGCCGATAGGATTTTCAGACTGTGTATTGGCAGGGCTGATTAAATTGGCCTTATTTATAATGCATTTGTATTTGTTACAACACATCATGTGACCTTAAAATGACCTTTGTGCAAGTTCAATTTGTGACCAAAATGAACTTGTGTATGCCTTGCCTACAGTAATTGTTTCTAGAATTGTATCTGCATTTTCTTTAGGAAAGTAATAATTTACAGCTAAATTGTTTGGTAATACAGGGCACTGCTAAATTGCTTCCTTGGTTGTTAAATTAAGACAGTTTTAAACTAATGATTAGCATTTAGTATTTTTACTTTTTTCTTTTCAGAACAAATCCTAGTGCCTACCCTGGCTGGATCTCGGACATGGAAAGCTTAGACGGTAACAACGAGCTAAATGAATATCGACCTTTGACCTTTCATGGGGTCATACTACGGAGTCACCTCGTGATGTTATTGAAGAAGAATATTTGTTATACTGAAGACACATCGGTAAGTTGCTTTTAGTTTCTTCCTTTTAAAGGCAATGGACACGTTTGGTAATTGTCAAAGACCAGTGTTCTCACTTGGTGTATCCCAACATATGCATAAAATAACAAACCTGTGAAAATTTGGGCTCAATTGGTCATCGAATTTGCAAGAAAATAATGAGAGAAAAAACACCCTTGTTGCACAAATTTAGGTGCTTTCAGATGCCTGAAAAAGGCTTAAAGCCTTAAGTCTTTTTCAGATTAGAATATTTCAGTGAGAAATTACCCTTTTTCTCAAAAACTATGTTACTTCAGAGGGAGTCGTTTCCTACAATGTTTTATACTATCAGCAGCTCTCCGTTGCTCGTTACCAAGTAAGTTTTTACGCTAATATATTTTGAGTAATTACCAAACGTGTCCAGTGCCTTTAAGGGGCTGTCCGCAATTATCGACATTACAAACAGTTTATTTAGAAGAATAATTTGCATACGGGTTATAGAATTATGCAAATTTTTACGACTTTGAAAGTGTTTACGGTATCCGCTGCTAATTACAAGATTCAAACTGACCTCTGATCGTCGGCATGCTCGGTGGTTTACTAGTGGTTAAGACATCTGCTCTAGAATGTCGGGGGTCGTTGGTTCGAATCCCACCAGAGTAGAGTGTCTTTGGATTTGTTTTTTGCAGGACAAAAAAACACCGAGTACACAGTGTGTTACACACAATGATGTAGAGTAATGATATTTTTCTTATTTGTTATATCCGCAGAGTACAACGCAGACCAAACTGTCCTACAGTGAGCTGACAGAAAACTACCCCAGATATCCCGATATTTATGATATTGATTTTAATGCTGTTAATCTCAATATGATTATGGTGAGTTGCAGTCACATCCTTCACTATCCTCTCAGCTTAAAGGTGCTTTCACACATATGGTGTATAAGGGAAAAAAACAAAATAATATAGCCGTCGCTTGTTAGTTAAAGGCACTGAACACGTTTGGAAATTGTCAAAGACCAGTGCTCTCACTTGGTGTATCCCAACATATGCATAAAATAACAAGACTGTAAAAATTTGGGCGCAATTGGTCATCGAAGTTGCAAGAAAATGATGAAAGAAAAAACACCCTTGTTGTACAATTGTGTGCTTTCACATAGGAATAAAAACTTCTTGCAAGAAGTTGTTATTATTTTAGTGAGAAATTACCTGTTTCTCAAAAACTACGTTACTTCAGAGGGAGTCGTTTCCTACAATGTTTTATACTATCAACGGCTCTCTGTTGCTCGTTACCAAGTAAGTTTTTATGCTAACATTTGTTTTGAGTCATTACCAAACGTGTACGATACCTTTTAAAGAACGGTGCTACCTTGTTGTGATGAGATATTCTTTATACCTTTTCTGTATAATCGGACATGGCTAATATTATTTAACTTTAACTCAATCTTTTCAGTAAAAATGACTGGAAAAAGAAATCATAATAGAAACAGATATTTGGTTTTGTTTTAGAGATTTAGATACTGTGTTAGTTTTGACCTTTTGGGTTGAGTGGAAGTAGATGTAGTGTTGTGCCCATTTGCAGCGGCTATGGGCATTTTGTTACAAGCCACTTGCTGCTGGTACGGTGTCTAAAGGGTTTGATAAAGGGTTTTTTCTGTGTGCATCAGGACTGGATGATGCAACAAATCTATTCAGAATGAGTTTCTGTGATGTTACTGAGATATGAGAAAGCAACTATTCTTCATCGTGTTTTTACTCTAACCAACTTAAAACCAAGACAGTTTTGAATTTGTGTTTGATACTTTTAAAACTGGTTTTGATTTTTGATCTTTTCAGGATGTGACGAAATACATGAACCCCTGCCCTAATACGGTATCACCTGAAACACCCGTCTCCAAAGTGTTTAATATCTTTCGTACCATGGGCCTACGACACCTGATGGTAATCAACAGCTGTGGAGAGGTAGGTAGATTCTTGTTATTTGATTGGAGTATTGTAGGTCACATGGCTTTCATTAATCAATGTGGCCCACGTCCAAAAAAACACTTTGGTGCTACTATGGGCCCATTAATAATAGTGTGGACAGCGACCCATAACCCTTTAGATTTCAGATTCAAAGTTGATCATTCGCTATTTGGATAATCGCAGGAAATGTCCTAAGTTCTTAAACGAGCTACAGAGTCACGTTTCACTCACCTTTAAATCTTTGGCCTCACTCTAGAACTATCTATGAACATTGTGCTCTTAGATCAGCCGACTACTTAATCTGAGGATCCACTTGTAGTGTGGGCTTCAATATTTTACACCCACAAACAGAACTCTACAGATGTCGTTAAAGGGACGTTGAGAGAGAACGAAAATTCAAGTCATGAATTATGACTTGCATCTTATAACAATGACTTCTTAGTACAAGTCATAACTGTGACTTTATATCTCATCAATATGACTTAATTGGCACAAGTCATAATTATGACTCATGCTAAATCACATTTATGAGATATAAGTCATAATTTTGACTTATACTAATTCATATTTCTGAGGTGTAAGTCATAATTTTGACTTTCTTTTAGTTTTCTGGAGGACCCATTTAACGCTTCTGTATTATTTAATGCACCAAATTGTTCAATGAAAATATGACGACGTAA